>JAWNKX010000067.1:0-1200000 GCA_035041755.1 Cacoxenus indagator
TTAGCCTGCTACCCGATGTAGCAAAGTTGTCTGAACGCTGTTTGCTGACACGAATCCTGGACTTAAAAACGGTAAAGCAAATAGGGTGGTTAACTTTATTCTCGAAGGATTTGAGGATAAGGAGTACGTGGTGGCAGCGTATCTTGACATAAAGCAGGCTTTCGACCGAGTTTGGCACGACGGGCTGCTTAGTAAGCTCAAGAATCTCTTACCGCCTCAGCTATGGTTAATCGTGCGCAGCTACCTTGATAACAGGATCTTCTCAATGGTGCGGGATGGTGTGGAGTGTAGCATCAAGGCTATTTGCGCAGGTGTCCCCCAGGGTAACGTTTTGGGGCCTACTTTCTATACCCTGTTCACACACGACATGGCCACTGGGTCCGAAATACCACTGAAGGATCGTCTGGATCTGATCATTGTCACGTTTGCTGACGATACGGCCATCCTCATCAGAACAAGTGCATTTACGAAGCCACGGACTCACTGCAACAATACCTGTATATTTTTGAAAACTGGACACTACGTTGGAACATTTGCATTAACAGAAACAAATGTGCCAATATGACGTACGCCTTACGGCCGAATTTCTGTCCTTGAGTTTTCATTGGAAACCAGCTGCTGGAACACCATTCAGGTTACAAATACTTGGGTGTGTATTTGGATAGGCGTCTAACGTTTAAGACGCATATTTCAAGTATAACGAAATCCTAAGACAGAGGATTGGTAAATTGCATTAGCTTTTAAATAGCAGGAATAATTTGTCCTTGGGAAATAAGGTGAACATTTACCAAACAATAATTGCTCCTGCTTGGTGATACGGTTTGCAGGTGTGTGGGATAGCAGCGAGGTCAAACATCACGAAGGTGAGAGTACTGCAGGCCAAGACATTGCGTATTCTTACTGGTGCCCCTTGGTTCATGCGAACGGCGGACCTTGAAAACGACTTAAAAATACCGAAAATTGGCGATCTGATAAATCGTCAGGCCAAAAAATATATACAGAGGTTGAAGCAGAAAAATTAAATATAAAGGGGGGAAAAAGGTACAAATATACAATATACAATCAACATATTTTTTGAAATCAAGCTAATGCTATTATCGACATAACGTTATAATATGAAACATACATCAATGGTAGTTGTGTAGATGTGCACAAAGTAGTTTAATTGTTAAAATGTTATGTCTGAACACATTAAAAATACTTTTAAAAAACAGTGAAATTGCCACAACAAAATATCATGCATTTGCTGTCAATATAACAGCTTGGATATGCAAGAGACAGTGTGAGTGAGTGTCATATAGTGGTTGTCGAAGAAGAGTATGTGGGATGGAGAGTATGAGTAAAGGAGAGTTATGCTGGGTATACACGTCTATTTTCTCTGCTTTTGTTCTGTTCAGATGTTGTTGTTTCGCCGGCGGCAAATGCAAATGCACAATTTTTTCTGATTTTGGGCAAAAACAGATATAATTCGAAGAATATTTTAATAATAAAGAAGTGCCTTGGCAAAACAAAATACAATATTTGAAATAAAATATATATGTATATACATATATACACAAAAATATCTATCTAATTTATGGTAGTTCTCGACGAGGTAGGCGTTTCGACGTCGTCCAAAAAAGACATGGCATCGAAATACTATAATGTTGACAATAAATACTCAACGCCATTATTTGTCCAATAATTTCTTATTTTATAATATCATATCATATCATGATAAATTTGTAACTGTAATCGGCGCGTATTTGCGCTCCGCATCGTCAACAGCATGAAAAGATATAAAATAACTCATTTGCCGTCCACTGCGAAGTCGTCGCTGTGAAGGCCATAGAAAAATGAGAATATGCAAGCAGCGATATTCATTTAAATATTCATTTGCTTCATCCGACCATGCCAAACCCGCGCACAAACACCAAAAGAACATATGAATACAACTGAATAACAAATTGTATTAACTTAATTTGCCTTCGTGCGCGATCCCGAAGTCGTTGCGCCGGCAGAAATATCAAAAGCATTTTGATATTTGCTGCAACAGCGTCTTTCACAGACACACTCTCCCGTTTATAAAACAATTATAACAATTATAACACAAAATGAACCAACGTGTGTACCCAGCACTAGTGTGATTGAGAGGTCGAGTAAACCAGTGTGGGCGCAATAGAGATCTGCGGAGCTCTCCCTCACAATAGAACAGTTCTGGTTGAATATTTTTTTCTGTTTCTCCTTCTTACTTATTGTAATACGCTGATAACAATTCAAATTTGTTTCAAGAAAGAAATCGGCAATCAGCTCTCTGTGTTGTTGAATTTCGACCACTGGGCGAAAAACTAGTATTAACAAATGCGCAAACGTTCATCGCTGGCAAAACAACGTTTGTTGAACAAATCTCTAAATATATTCATTAAGAAAAAACCTACTGATAAATGAATAACATAATTGTATCAACTATGTGAAATAGTATTCAAATGTTTTATACTTTCGGTGTAGTGGTGTAGTTTCAATCACTGGGCGATCACTAGGATTTATTACTACAAATCTTTTTTCCTTTCTTCGTATCTTGTCTGAAACCTTCTGCATCTGCATCTCACGTTTACATCTTCAGTAAACAATACTGGATATTTTCTCTTGATTTGATTTGACCTGAAGCGAGAACAAAAGTTTGTGAACTCGAATGTATTTTCATAAATTATTTTGAAAAATTGGATAGCCAAATAACTAAAATGTATTTTAAAGTGTGCAACAAAGTATGTATATACGTTACAAACATTCTCGGTAATCAAACATCTCTCGTTGTTCTATAATAACAGTAAAACTAAAAGATAAGGTATATAAAATATTCAAAAAAAAAACTACTCCCGAATGAAAAATTAAAACTGAAATCTTCACTTGAGTTGAGATGAGTTGAGTTGAACGTTTCCTTTTGTTGCTGTTACTGTTGCTGTTTTTCTTATTGTTGTTAGCAGAGCAATTCAATGAGAAACTACAAATAATTTAATTTCAAATATTCATCCTTCGATGTTGGATGCAGTAAAAGTAGTTAAAATTTCAAATTCAAACATTGCTGAAGAAGTTTGTTGGGCATCTTCAACTATTTAGTTAAAGTTGTCCTTTGATACGGTTTTTGTTGTTATTTGAAAAAAAATAGCAATAAAAAAATAATAATGATAAAATCAATGGGCGCATTCAGCAGAAGTGTTTGATAATCTTTTTTGATGCTTTTCGGTCATTGTGAATGCCTAATTCACAATTTCGATATAAATTTAGTGATTGCGATGGATAAAAATAAAAGTCATCACATTTCAATCAGATGTTTTTCGTTTGTATACAAAGTAATAAAGACACAAAATTTAAAGTAAAAAATTTTACTGTTGTTAATAGTTGCTTGGAAAGTGAAATGTAATTATATTTATTCATTTAATTTTTGTTTATATGTATTTATGTTCTTAATATGTATTTAACATATGAGTGGAATGGAGAATATGTTAATTGTTGGCAAAATATTAAACGCAGAAATGAAAAAGACTATTTGCGAAGTAAATAAATACCGTAGTTTTACAAATCTAACATCACTGCGTTCAGCAGAGGCAATACCAGTAATCGGTAATTAATCGCCCTATTCTGTGCACTCTATCAAATGAATAGATATATTTTGAAAGATTTTGATTGATTTTGATTGGCAGTAAAGTAAGCGACAAAACATTTCAATGGGATTTTTTGGGTGATTTTGCTAATTTAGAAAAGCTCTTTGCTCTATTTAATGACGATTTTTTAACACCTCCTCATCAGGTCTTGTCAAAATATTTGAGAGAAACTATCGACTCTCTAAAATATTGTGCCACCAAATGATAGAGCAATTGAAGCCGCGCTATAATGGAAACTCAAAAATTCCATTTGAGTTTCGTTTCTTGGCGGCTTTATATTTCTACGCAAATGGGTCATATTAAAAGTGCGTGGGAAACAACCATGTGGGTGCTATGAGCCAACCGTCGGTCTCCCCCGCAATCCAAACAATTTCAGAACTGATTTGCACGGTGAAACAAGGCGAAGTGAGGTTTCTTCAAGCAAAAAAATACCATAATCTCCGCTGTGGCGTGGTAATTTTTGGACTATTACGAAAAACAGCTTTTTTTAAAAGTGAAGCTTTCCATGTGCGCCAGAATAACAAAAATGACAAAAGCTTCTAACTATTCAATTAATATGAATTTTATAGATAGAGTGCACATAATAGGGCGGTAAGTCATAGAAAATGATGAGTGACGACTTCTGCTGAATGCGCCCAATGAATTCCAATCAATTTGAAGTAATCAAGAAACATCGAGTAGAATAACAAAAATTAGAATCAAGGTGAACTAAAACTGGTTTACAAAACTGGTGAATTCTGAGTAATTGTGAAGCAAGAACCTGAAACTTAAATTATGTACTATTCTATTCTTCTTCTTAATATATAAAATACACTGTAATGGTGTTAGCCCGAGCTACCCTAGTCAAGCGGCTTCTGTGCACCAAACAGTCGGTTGTTGTATCGGCTGGAATAGAAGGCGACAATTCGCATCCAAGCCTTTTAAATTTTAATTGTGCTATGTAATTTATATTTTTATTTTTATTTTTGTGAAGTCTCGAAGTCTTTCGTGGCACCTTGAGTGCGATATTTTCGAAGAGGATAGAGGATGTACCGGATACTAGACCTTTTTCAAAGTTACAAATTCTTTACTTTATTACTTGCATTACATTTGGTAATTTAGTGATTGATCTTGGAAGATTTAAATTCTATTGGTTACATGTCATTACATAATAGTAAGTTACAATATAAACAATTCACTGATGCTAGTTGGAACGAGTTTGCTGCATAACCAAACATACTACCCCTATTGGGATCGTGGGCCTTCAATATAATCTTGCTTCTGCAGCGGACACACCCGGCGAACGGCTCTGCCTATGTTTCCAGTGGCCGTCTCGATATTAGTAACTCGCACGAAGCCGTGCGCTCCAGCAATTAAATCGACCACCCCTGCTAATTGTGCTAATGGCCATTTGAGAATTTTTTGCTGTTTGCGCTGTTGAAACGACGTGAGATATTCCTGCCGCTAATGTACCCAAATAGCTGCCGGTAGTATGTCAAGTGTGGCCGCTGGTCCAAACGATTGAAGTTGAGCTTGGTTACATCGGTCTCAGTATATGATTGTAGAGGCGCAATTTCAAGAAAATGCGCCAAGACCTCAAGATCGAATGGATGGAGGTAAGGCCGTTTACGGACTTATCCCAAACTCCATTGCTTGCATCGCTCTAAGAAGTTAAGAAGATTTAAATTACTTACAAATGAAACTAATACCCTTATTATGATTATATTTTGAATTTCAATTCAGAATATTTTTATATAGTTTCTAATATCTTTAAGTTGCACTTCACGTTACGGAGCAACAATTTTGAACCAACGGAAAGCCAATCTGCTCGTCTATAGTATGGACCAAATGAAATGATGAAAGAGTTGTTCATTTATTCAGAGTATCAAGCTTCAAAACCTTTCCTCCTCATTTCGCCACAATAATCACTTCAAACAATTGTCAGGCGCTGACGCTCGGACGACGTTGCATTATTCTGTTGCTTAGAGACTCTGACTCCATACGAAGGAAGAGTATATATAGTTTAAAATAGATGATAATCCTTCTTACCACGTTGTATTTTTTGATTATGCTAAATAAAAACATTCCGCGCTAACGTCACTGTCGCGAATCAAAAACAAAAAAATTGCCTGCTGAAATCAAAACCAGAATTCAAAAAAGAAAAAAGATGGTTTTATGATCACAGATATGATACGGCCAATAATGTACTTTCTTGAAAAGGAACAACAACAGCGCTGTAACCATTGGTTCACACTTTAAGGTCATTAAGCCGATTCATTTCGATGGTGTTCGACTGAAAACACAAAAATAAAAGTCAAAAAAAAGAAACTAATCCCAGTAGCAATGGGAAGCATTGACCCTCACGATTATGCAGTCAATGCTTACTGGATAAAACTCTGTTAAGAAAGAGGCGGTGTCCTCTTTTCACTGTTATGGTCAACTCATGGAGGTTACATGAAAAGGATAATAGCTCTAACATGGACTTACAGTAATTTCATCGAAGTATTGTTCATCATTACTTAAGAAATTAAACTCAGACTTTAGTAACATCCGCGCGATCGGTACTTTCGAGTGTACCTCTAACTGCTGGAAACCATTTCCCGAAAAAGACTTCCAATGCTTTTCGGTGCCGGCAGTGTCACAACCGAATTAGATGGACTCGCGAACAATGTGACATAGCACTGTCCATAGAAAAGGAATGTGTCAAAATTTTTCATTCTACGAAAAATTCTGCGATATAGTGTTCGCTTAGTTACAGGCTCAAAAAGAAACAAGTTGAAACATTTTTAACCCGAAAGAGGACGAGTTGCAGCAAACCTTGGTCGCTAGGAAATTTAATAGTATGATGCCATTGAAATTTACAATATGAATCGCCATCCTTTTTGTGTTTCCCGATTTTCGATACTCTAGAGTTTCCCTGAAAATGTCATTAAAATCAGACAGAAATACAAATAGATATACATCGATATTTATACATATATTCTAGATATGAAAATCTTAAAATATAACATTTTCCGCTGATATGTATTGTATGTGAAAGTGGCAAACGGACGTCTCAAAAATAAAATATATCGTCATATAAAAAGTCCACGCGGTTTTCGTTACTAGACGGTGTTCGTGTCCATAAAGCTGACAACACTAATCTGATTGTGTCAAACAAAAGTGTATTTGAAAGGTGACCTTGCACGCTATATTTTTTGTGTTATTCTGTGCTCGTGATACTGATTTAAATAACAGCGAAATATCTGAAGAAATAAGTTATGTAATGCTTTTTTACCATAAAAAAGGGGCAAACGCTGCAAAAAACATGCCGAAAAATTTGTGCAGTTTATGTGAGAATGCTGTGAGCGAACGCCGGACCTAGGAGTGGTTTGCTAGGTTCCGTTACGGAAATTTCGATGTAAAAGATGCACCTCGAGCTGATCGGTCTGTCACTGAGAAATTCGATGAAATTTTGCAATTGAAAGAGCAGGACCGGCACGGAAGCTGTCAGGAAATGGCGGAGGTACTAAACATCAACCATATGACAGTTTTGAATCATCTAAAAAGAGCAGGCTACTCAAAGAAGCTCAATGGTTAGGTGCCACATGAATTAACGCAAAGAAATTTAATTGACCGAATAACCATCAGTGAAACGAATTATTTAGAATAAAATAAAAGTAAAGATAAACCACAGAAGTACTACACCGATGGAATTATGAAGCTGCCTAAAAATGGCAAAAGGAATATCCAGCGGTTTGATTGAAATTGATTTTGAATAAAGAAAATATTTATTAAAACAACACAAAACCGCGGAGCTTTTTATATGACCCAAAAATAAAAAATAATTTAATTCAAAGCGATAGTTTTGTCCGTTTATCCGATTTAGTGTGTTTCAAATTTGATGTGAGAAAATTTCCATCGGCGAGGCGTCGAAAACAAAATATTGGCCAGCGTACGCGCCTAGCAATTATACTGACAAATTGAACCACTCATAAGATTTTTCCTACCAAAATTCGTTCAACGCGACTTGCCGTTTACATTTTCATTCTACATAAATCTTGAGCAGTAAAAATGTATCATAATAATATGTTCTTCGCTAACACTTTTGTCTAGGTTTTGTAGTCACCAATTTGCTTAGCTTTGTTCGACTTGCTGTGCTTTGCTGTCCTGGCTTTGGTGAACATGTTGCTTGTGCGATATATTTTGGTGCAGCTTATTAATTTGGCATTCGCGTTTTCGAGGCATTGGTACGCAAGTCACGACTTCATGGCTTAATAAAGTCACTAGATTCGAATCGAAATTCTGTTGCTGCTGCCCCTTTATTAGCCATTCCTTGTCACTATGTGCACACTTGTCATACGAAGAAGATGAAGATGTGCATTTTGGGCTATTTATGCTTTTGTCGAAATATGTGAATGAAAACACTCGAAACAATATTTGAACTAAAAGGCAAAGACGCGTGCAGCGCATTATTCATATCTCATATATGTGCTCTATCTGTGGTTCAAGTGTTTGTCTGTCCAACAACACTGCCATCTGAATGTATTCCGGTGTATTGATTGTTATGCTCAAATACAACTGCACAAATTGGCTCAATAATCATTTATATGCTGCTTATGGTTTCTATATTGTTATACGTTTAATATGATATAATTTTGGGTTTTGGATGTGTGTATATCGAAAGCATCATATTCATTTGTATTTAGGTGGCTCTTATGCTATTGGGATAAGCGATTTTTGTAATGGCATGAGAATTTATATTTTGAACAGGCTGACAACGACTGCATGAAATTATAGTGATTGTATAATGCAAAATCTTGTACATGTTTCGAAATGTGAAACCTGGGCAACCTTACTTTTCTTAGAGGGATATTTGAACTACATGCTTGGCCAAATAAGGAAATTACTTCTTTTAAGATAACTCAAAACTTTGGAAAGTTGGTTTGGCAAAATGTATCATGTAAATGTGCCTCCCAAGCGTCATGAGCAATTACGAGAGTGTTCCAAGAAGTAGTCGGCATAACATAGATGCATCCTATTTTTACCAAATTTTTTTTTCCAGTGTTGATAATGAAGTTTTAAGAACTGCAGTGGAAAAATTGCAAATCATATTATCTGTAGTTTTGTTTTACGGTCGCTAACAGCTGTATTTTTAGAATTGTAAAAATTAGCCAATACAACATTTACATTTAAAAGGTCCAACGAGTATTAAAGCTGAGTTGGATTCCACCCTTGGAGAGTCCGCCTTAATTTTCAACCATAAGTTATTTGGTCGGTCCAATTCAAAGGCGGCCGAAGCATCTGCGAATATGAGCATTACAGCAGTCGGCCGTGCGAAGTGGGTACGCTGGAAATGGTGACGCGAATATCAGAGATTCTGGGCATTTCAAAAACTGCATATTATCTGAAGATTTAGATACGAAAGAGCTCTGAGCAAGATGGGTGACAAAAACAAAAACAGAGCATTAAATATGTTCCCAAAGGTTGTATTGTGGTGTTTAAAAAGAATAAGGCTGACTTCAGGCAGCGATTCATATTGATGAAAAGACATGGTTATATTATCACTTTACTCCTGAGAAAAAATAGCAATTAGAGCAGTGGACCCAGAGTAGGATCTGGCGACAAAGAAGATAAAGACAGTTCCATTTGCAAGCAATGTTACGTTGTCCTTTTTTGGTGTGCTGGCGGGGTAATTTTCATTGATTATCTTAAAAAGAAAAGGATGGCCAACGGAGAGTATTACAGTACTTTAATAAAATTAAGAAAAAACGACAGCATTTGGCGTAATATAAGGTTCTGTTCCCTTTCGTGCGAAATGTGATAAGTTTGAGTGTGTTCTGTAGGTACTGTGCGTGTATAAGATTGTATTGGTTTCTTATTGTGTGTATCACTCGGAATATTTTTGTATGATTTTATTTTGTCATAATGCCTTTCTTTTTTTGCTGGCCGCCTGGTATTTTTATTTTATTCATATAAATGAATATAGGCGAAATACAAGGCAGCACTCGCTGATATGGGCTCGATTTGGTTTGTAGTGTAAAATTAAAGAAAACTCCATTCAATTAACTTAATATCCTAGAACACCCTTCAAATAAAGAATTTTAAAAAATTAAATAAATGAAGGCAGTGTCTTTGAATTTTCTTTTTATTACGTCTTTCTTGTGTTTTTTTTATTTACTTATCTTTGAATATTTTCCACTTTTACGGCATTTGCTTGCTGTTTAGCAGAATATGCTACCCTACATAAGTTGTATAGAAAAGAAATCTGCATAACCAAAAAAAACTTAACATAAGCTATTGGCTTCTGACAAGTCTCTCCCCCCTTTTTTAAAGGGAGAAATGTAACCTCTATATGAATGTATACTCTTTGCGGTATTCCCTCTCCAAGCATTTTTTGAGAGAGAAATGAAAATTCTATATATTTAATACTCTTTGGTTTCTACATTTTAATGCTCTTTGCTTGTACGCCAGAGAGAACTTATTCATATAGAGTTTACATTTCGCTCTTAAGTTTTTTAGACCATATTCCAAAAGTCAGGTACTATCAGAATCTGTTATCTTTCTGCTATTAACATCGAAGAACCAGCGCAGGCCGCTGTGCAAACTCATTGCGCTAACTACTGAAATGAATTAACCAGCCAAACCGAAATGTTAGAAGGTGTGTGACTGTTGCGAAATCCAAGCAAGCGCTGTTTCCCCTTCTTGCTGTATCTTCCTCTATTTTGTGTTCTTAGCGCGAATTAGCATGAAAAGGAATTTCTATATATCACCTTTGTTTTTGTTATTTTAAT
This sequence comes from Cacoxenus indagator, assembly GCA_035041755.1. Taxonomy (NCBI): domain Eukaryota; kingdom Metazoa; phylum Arthropoda; class Insecta; order Diptera; family Drosophilidae; genus Cacoxenus; species Cacoxenus indagator. The sequence goes on from JAWNKX010000067.1 coordinate 10,394, forward strand.
TGCCGTCACCCATTTTTATTTTGATTGTATTGATATTGTTGTGGAAATGATATGATAGATAAAAAGGAACATGTATAGGCTGACGCGATTTTTTTATGAATGAGGAACATGATTTTTGTATTTGCAATTTCCACCACCACTTGCATAGCTTTTGATTGGACTTTTAATGAAAAAAATACATTATTCGTTCGGGCTGTTAGAAATAAATAACGCAATAAATAAGTAAAATTGATTTAAAATGCATATTTTGCGCTAGGTATGTCCCAAAATCTAAGTTGAATACAGCTAATTCTACCTTTATTACCAGGCAAACCGAAAAAACAGCAAGCAACTGCAAGTGTCCCATGTGAAAACAATATCAAACCATCTGCGCTACTGCGAATACAGGAAAGACAAAGAAATAAACTTTGCTTTTGACCGCCAAACAACAAAGCGTGTGACATTTGTTTTTACCTTATTTGCCGAAAATAAGGGAAGACAAAGAAAAAAAATTTGCCTGCGTATATGAATATGTATATATACTTTTTGCGTGCATGCAAATTTGAACTCAACAACAAAGCACGCGCTCGGGACCTCTGATAAATTTGGTACGACAACTGAAAATTCACTTTACGACTGTTTTGTTAAGTGGGGCGTGTGCGGGAATAAAAATTCCCCTTTTTTGCTACGCTCACGCAACAACAAAGTCTAGACCATTTGTGTTTTTCTGTATTGCTGATCACAAGGAAAGAAGAGGAAGAACAGGAAGAACACAGCACAAAGTAAGGATGACGAAATTTGCTTTGCGCGATTGAAACTCGAACTTCGAGGACTGTGGGTATTCCTCGTACAGTCAAACATCCAAATCTCGAATCACCACAATGCATAATAAAAGTTCGAGTTATGCGGATATTCCAGTTATGGAAGACATATTGTATTGATTTTTCGCTATACACGCACTTAATTCCAGTCATGGAGATATTCGACTGATAAAAGTTTGAAAATTCGACGGTAGTTAGAAATTTCACTTGTTTTTCTTTTGCTGTTCAATGAATGTGCATTCACTGTACTTGATCTTGCAATGGATTTTGTTTTCTGCCACAACCGAAAATTGTCTTCAAGAAGTAGCAGTCAAAATATAGGTATAGTGCGTGTATAAGATTTTATTGGTTTCTTATTGTGTGTATAAATGGGAATATTTTTATACGATTTTGCTTTGTTTTCATGCCTTCTTTTTTTGCTGTCCGCTTGGTATTTTCATTTCGGTCATATATGTAAATCAATATAGGCGAAATGCAAAGGCAGCCATGCTGATTGGGCTCGATTTCGTTTCTTATGTTAAATTAAAAAAAACTCCACACAATTTGATTAATATTCTCGACTAACCTTGCAAATAAAGAACTTTAAAAAAATCAAAGAACGAAGATAGTGTCTCTGACTTTTGTTTTTATTACGTCTTTCTTGTGTTTTTGTAATCATAGAATATTTTTCCCTTTTACGGTAGTTCGACGTCCGTTCATTTGCAAACCCAATCAAACGAACAATATGTTACGCTGCATAAGTTGAACAGCCAACAATTCTGTTAATGTACGGAATCAGTGTCCGATTCTAAGCGTGCCTGAAAGGTCTCTCTTGCCTTTTTTGTAAGGGAGAAATGTAACCTCTATATGAATGAACGCTCTTTGTTATACGCTCTCACTCTATTCATAAGAGAGCATTCACTGCTTTGCAAATATCTGCTCACGCTCTTTTTGGATGTAACTCACAAATACAAACACAAAAATGAAAAACAACGAAAAAAACGTTTTGAGCTTGTGATCTTGTAGTTGTTTTAATAAAATTTAATACTAAAGAAAATTGGATTTTGCCTTTAAAAACTAAAAAAACAGTATGACCCCACTTTCCTACGGTAATTATCTACATTTAAACAAAAAAAGTAAATAAATTGGTAAAAAAATACAGGTAGCAAATATACACGCTTTTTGTCACTTTGTTCTATATATATATATGACTAGCCAGAACGTTGTTTTGCCCCCAAGGAACGTTTGTGCGTTTATTAGTATTGATAGGTAACACATTACTTTAACAGTAATGTGTTATTATCAAAAATTTTCATAAATTTTCATTTTACGATGAATGTATAGTACTACAACATTTGAACCCATTTTTTGTTTATTGCGATGCTAAAGTGTGAACAATATTTTTTGTTTCATTATTTTCGCTGTAAATGGTATTCTTGGTAGCAAAACATTTTCTGCTTTAAGTTTTCCTTTGAGAATTCTGGCTTCAATGATTTTGGGAATTTTTTTTTTTAACAACTAACCTAGTTCCATTACATAATCTTTGAGTTTTAATTTTAATAAATGTTGGGGTAGACTAGGCATATCAAGTGAATTCAAAAATTCAGTTGGGTAATTGACTGCTTCATTTTCTTCAAGAACACTACCTATAGATTTGAATGTAAACGTTTCGGAATCAATCGTATCCTGAATGCTAATATTGATATCATCTACATCAAGATTTTTTGCTGCTAAAATAGTCCTTTCTCTTAACCAATCATGACAACCATACTGATTTTGAATGTCGGGGAATACATTTATAATTGACTCTTCGCGTGACGATTTAAATTAACAAAAGTTTTGTGGTAATATAATATTTTGACTGGTTTGGTTATTATTCATTTTACCATTACCAAGATCAAGTAATTGTTTCGAAAATTGGTCGGCCGTTGGATCATTTTGTAATAGTACTCTCATGTTTGTTTTTAATTTTAAAGTATGTGCTCTGCTCCACAATCTTGATGATTTTAAACAGGCATTTATTTCGTCAGCATAGGTAAATTTTGGTATGACAAGCAAAGTTTGACGAAAATCTCCAGATAGCAGAATGAGAACTCCACCAAAAAGCCTTTAATTTCTTTTAAATCTTTTAAAGTTCTATGCAATGCTTCTAATGAATTTTTGTGAGCCATGGTACTTTAATCTTCTTCTTCTTCTTTATTGATCTTACGCTGTTAGGCGTTGGGGTAGCCACGGGATATCCATTCCTTCCACTGGCTCCGGTCCGTGCAATTCCTCCTCATTTCCGTGAGTGTCTTACCCCACTTTCTTGCTATCGCTTGGATCTGGTCATCCCAAGTGTTGCGTAGTCGACCTCTTGGTGCAGTTCCTTCAACCTTTACTTCGGCTATTTGTTTAGGTTTTCTCCTCTCGTCCATACGCTACACATGTCCAAACCATTTCAGTTGTCTTTCCTCTATTATCTCTATTATGGGTTTTCTTTGATCAACTTCTGCTATTATTCGTTCATTTCTTACTCTGTCTCTTCTAGTTTTCCCTGCGACTCTTCTTAGGTACTTCATTTCGACAACTTCAAGCTTACTTAAGTGCTTATCTAGTTGAGGTATGCTTTCAGTCCCATATAGAGCTATTGGCACTATTACTGCATTATACAGCTTCAGTTTGGTTTTCGTGCTTATCTCTCGCTTATTTACAATGGTACTGCTAATTTGGTAGAAGGCCGATATTGCCTTCCTGGTACGGTTCATCACCTCCTGATCAATTCTCCCATCGCAAGTTATTGTGGTCAACAGATTTTCAAAGACTTCCACTCTTTCCAGAGATTTTCTACCGTAATTATTGTGAAATTCTCATTTGATCTATCCTCCTTAGAGGCCCAAATAACTTTAGTCTTGTCAACATTCACCGTAATTCCCTTTCTTTTTAGTTCATTAAACCATACCTCCACCACTTGTTGTAGTCTGCCGATATTATTTCCAAAAATGATAATGTCGTCTACATATAGTAAGAATTGCAGATATATAGGTTGTAATCTCCACATTCCGATTTTGATTCTATCACTCCGTTTTCTGCATGACTTGGCAACTTCATCAAGGAATATATTAAACAACAGAAGGCTGAGGCTGTCCCCTTGCTTTAATACCTTTTCCATCTTGAACGTTGATGAATTTCCCCCTTTAATCTTACTCTGGCGGTGGGATTGTCGTATACGCTTTTAATGCCATTGACCAGTCTCTCAGGTACATGTCTTGCTGTTAATACCTTCCATACATTGTGTCTTGGGACACTATCGCATGCAGCTTTCAGATCCATGAACGCCATAAATAGGTCTTTGCCTTTAGCGATCCACTTCTCCATAGTAGCTCTTAATGTAAATATATCTGTGTTTGGTCCTGTGTTTGCCGCCCATTCATGAACGCTGCCTGTTCTTCCTCCGAGTTTTCTCCCAAGACTGTTCTAAGCCACTTTTCTAGCACTTTTGTGTACAGCTTATACACTGTTGAGGAGAGGTTAATTGGTCTGTAGTTGTTGCAGTCATAACTATTGCACTTTTTGTGAATTGGCATAGTGAGGCTCTCCTTCCATTTCATTTGGGACCCCGTTCCCTTCGCAGCCCTTCTTCGACTTAGTAGGTACGCAATGACCACACACTGATCTCACATGTATCAGGCCCCGGTGGCATCAAAATTCACCCAGTCACATGGACTGGGCTCAGCTGCTCTTAATTGCTAATATCTTTGGTGATCATGCGATACCAAAGCTAATGTCTACGTACTAAATATTTGGCTACAGATAAAAACATCATCAGCCATTAACATAATCAGCATGCAAGATTAAACTAAAGCTAATAATAAAAATACCTACAATAACATAGACTATTTAAACAAGAAGGAAAAATGTAGGTTACCAGTATAGAAAATAAGTTATGCATTAATTCAACGATGCCAACAATTTAGTTTTTATAACATAAGAAGAGGTGGGAGAAGCAGCACACGCAAAGTGGGTATTAAAAGATTTGCATAAGACATAGAATGGATCATGTTGCAAATAAGAAAGAAGCCTTAGAAAAGGGAAGAGTAGTAGGAGAATAGTTTCTAGTTGGACGAGCTGGTACACTAAAGTTAATCATTCTAAGTAAGAAAGGTGAGTTAATACTACAATAAATTAGGTTATACATAAAAGTTACACCAATGACCGTTCAACGACTAGACAAGGTAGGGAGGTTGATCAATTTGAGACGACACCGATAAGATGGTATGCAAGCATTAGGATCCCAGTGCAAGTTTTTGAGAGCAAAAAGTAGAAATTCCTTTGGTATTGAGATATTGAGGATCCCAGACACAAAACGCATACTCCATAATAGGTCTTATCAGTGAAGTGTATAGTACTTTGGTAGTATACGGATCATCAAATTCCTTAGACCAGCGTCTAAGGACACCTCTAGCTTTAGAGACCGAAGTGGAAATGTGGGTACCGAAATGCAACTTCGAGTCCATCAAAATACTAAGGTCGTTAAACTGGGAAATACGATCTAAACTATTTGAGTTAATGTAATAAGAATTTGAAATAAGGGCTCCGCGAGAAAAGGATATAATTTTACATTTATTGGTATTGAGGATTAAATAGTTTTTGGAACACCAACGAGATAAAGTGTCTATGTCACTCTGAAGGAAAATCCCGTGAGAAGGGTTATTAAGGCGGAAACATAGTTTTACATCATCTGCATACATTAAAATCTGAGAGTGTTTGATGACGGTAGGTAGATCATTAATAAATATGTTGAAAAACAAAGGCCCTAAATGACTGCCTTGGGGAACACCTGAGGTTACCTTTAAAGACTTAGATATTGAAGACTTAAAAAGTACCCTTTGAGTCCGATGATCAAGGTAAGATACGATTTTGGAACAACTTGGTTAATGTTTTCTTTACCTTTGGTCCTGCATATTTTAGCATTTCTGGGGCTTTTCGTTGTCTTAATAGTGAAATCCAATTCTTCCTTTTTAATCGGCCCACCAGTTAGTTCCCCTTCCTCTTCTATATGCGGTCAAAAGAAGATTCCTTCCTCATCCGGAGTCGTATCATTCCCTCATATTATACTCAATGGTTTTTCACTATTTTCCAGAATCCCTTCGTATTCCTCTCGTGCGCCTTTTCTTCTACTGTATTACCAAAGTCCTCCCACGACCTGCGCAACCTTTACTGCTACTTTCACTTAATTTATTTTTCTACTTAAGACTCTCTGTCAGTAGATAAACGGTTCTGCAAATTGTTTCCATGAATTCTTCTTTTCTTTAAACTTTTCTTTTATTTCCTCAGTCCACCAAGCAGTTTTCTTCTTTCTTGTGTCTACTTTAGTTTTTCCACATATTTCCTCTGCTGTTTGTATTATGACTCTTTTAAACCGTTTCCATTTGTCCTCCAGGTCGCCATCGTTTGAAATTCTGTGTAGTTGCCGTGATACTTAAGTGACATAGTCATTTCTTTTGTTTTCATTCCTTAACTCCTTGAGTTTAATAGTTGCAAACACTTTGTGTTTCGGCTTTGGAGGCTTTCTGAAACGAGTATCTGCGATTAGCAGTCGATAGTCAGTTCCCAATTCTGCTCCTGCGATTACTTTGACATCTATCATTATCAATATACTACATCAATTATGGTACATTCATCCCAAATAATAATATTGCTTTTTTCTAATACTTTCGCCATACCTGACTGTTTTTTGATATATCATACTGCCTTCTCATTTGTTTGTATGTTTAACGGTAATTTGACGGCTGAATGAGCTGTTCGACCACCATCCAACAATGTTGCGGCTATTGCGGAAGAAGCAATAGCCAATACAATTTTGGCTAATATTATGAGAGAAGTCTTTTGCCAGTTCCGCCAGGCGCATCTAAAAAAAAGAATCCAACTTCCTTTGCAACAACCGCATTTAAGACCATGTCATAAAAGTGTTTTTGATTTGATAACAATTTGTGTTCGTTTGCCTGTACATATTAATTTAACTCATTAACATCCAAGGTTTGTTCATGATGTAGGTCTCGATTCAATAAATCGCTTGCAGGCCGATCTGGTGCTAATAGACCCAATGTTAAGAGCAATTCGGTGGAAATTAACCAACATATATCTTCTATTTTGATCAGCGCTGCATTATATATTTCATTGATGAAATCTAAGTGTGGATCTCCTTTGTTCTACATATCTTTACTCATACCACTTTTATATTTGTCACATAAATCTTTAGGGTTTGAAGGACAATATGTTGTTAGTATAATTGCGAACATTGATCGTATCTGATGTGGAGACGAAGTAAAAACCGCATCCGCAATAGTACCATCCCAGTGATATCGGATTCGAACAATTGTATTGCGTTACATGCAGCAAAATTCATGGGTTCTTAAATATTCAAGCAATATTTAGCCTGGCACATTGATTAATAGCAAAAGTAAATAATAACATTCGCTTTGTTTGGGATGTACTGTATATAATCTGACTAACACATTAGTTGAAAAAATCCCATTGTAAATAGCCATTGGTTTACCGCTTTTGCGTGGGTCCCATGCTCTTTTAGTGATTTATTCTAAGCGAAATAATTTAGAACTTCAGCATAGAGTAACGTTCTTGCAAATTGGCCAAAACTGTTTCGTTGTTAACATAAGGCGAAGTATTCAGTCAATGTTGTTTTGGGCGGTGAACTCGCTCGTTCAAGAGCATTGGTTTCATCGAAGTACACGCGTTGTCCATTTTCAAGATATATGGCTAAATGTGTAACAGCCGGCCTTTCTTCATGAATTGGAAATAAAAAAAAATGTCCACACTGCCTTATTGCTACTGATGTATCGACCCATTTGAAAACGTGTAACTTCATCAAGTTCGTGTGGTGATGCTAAGAAACAGCCACTTCCTTTACATATTTACAAATGTATTTAACTGATTTAACCCAATTGCATTATTCGACATTAATATGTGCTTTATATATTTTTGATAGAAGAGGAGAGTACGGAACAACCCATCGAATATAAATTTCAACATCCCGTAGTTCTTGGTAATACCATAAAATGACCATTATTTTCTTTACATCTTCAACGATATAATGGATCCATCAACTCGAGTTATAGCATTAGGCAATAAATCCTTAGAAAAACTTTAAGTACACTTACCATTGTCCATGCAAGGTGAATTTGAATTGAGTTTACCGCATTTTGCTATTCAATTGAGTACATCCAACAACGTGGTTCACAAATACATGTAATTTTACAATAAAATGTATGAAAGATTTTAAGGTTTGTTTAAAAAAACGTGCGATTATATTATGACGATCATTTGCTGCTTGTACTGTCAATAAATTTGAATTTATTTCATCCCACGTGGGGTGGCATGTGAACGTGATAAATAAGTCAGGTCATAATCTCGAACGTATGTCATGGCATCTTGGATGTATTCCTGCATACGTCGTGGACTACCTGTATAAGATGATGGTAGTATTCATATATTTCTGATTTCGTTTATGCCTCAGATGAATATATTGTTCAACACGCAATTTTGTTTGGTTATCCACAATATATGATTATATATTGTGAAAGTGATAATATAAATGACGAAATTTGAAAATATGATTTTCTTGATTTTTTAAGTCATTATTCGGTAAGCATAGAAGTTCATGCAACTCTATTTTATTTGTTTCTTCACCTGAAAAAAATTATGTGTACTTCGAAGTGATAGATTTTCCAGTAATTTTACCGGATTCCTTTGTTTTATATTGGTGTGGTAACCATCCTCTTCTTCTAAAAAAATTAATTGATACTCCAATTAGCAACAATAGATCCTTGTGGAAAAACTGCAATGCGATTATAATCACAGCATAATTTCAATTGATCTCCTTCATCACGCATAAAATATATTTGCAGAAATTTTGGTCGCTCATTTGGCATTGACATCAAAAAATCAATCTGATGATACACTTTGCCTTAAATTTTGAAAGAACAATCAAAAGTGCGTTCCCGCGAATCCGTGTTCTTAATAATATTGGCACCGAAAGACGTAATTTGGAAATAGCAGTAAAATTTTTCTTAAGAATAAATTGGAGTCTTCACTTTCACCTGACATTACAGATTTCAGTGGTTCTGGAGGTACATTTAATGTAGGTAAAACCACCTTTCCTAAACAGCAACACATTCCAGGTGTTTCATTTTTGAATTTAAGTGCATGACAATAATTACATTCTTGATCCATATTTCCGATATAAGTATGCAATTTATGGATAATTATCGACCACAATTCTACGAAACGAAAATGATTCCAAAGCGCGAATTGCTCCCGTAAGTTTTGTGCTAACGAGTATAGTAGCAATCTCTATTAGTGGCAATAGGGCGATGACGTGCCTTCTTCGATTTCGCTGATCGGTGGGGCGTCTATTGCGATGTTCTTAAGTTTCAGTAGAATGCAATTCCGCCATTCCTGAAGTTGCTCTTCTATTCATTTCCATATGTTGTTCTTGTGATTCATTTTCTGTCTATGAAATCGTGCATTTCCAATTGAAGTTCTTTCAGTGTCAGAACGGGGTCGTACCATTGTAAATGTTCGATTAATATTTTGGATAAAAAATTTTTTGGACTTTCTTATTTACATTTAAAACAGTGTCAGTCAATAGTTAATGACAAAGCGTTCTGTTAATACCGTAAACCAAAAGGGTATAAGTTACTTAAAATATGCATCACAAAACAGAACAGATTTACTTTACTTTGAAATATTTCATGATTCTATATAATTTGAATAAAATTTAATACATACGTAACCCTATGAATCATGCAAATTTTCGCCTTCTTCCACTGTTTCGGCACATATCCCAATCTCAGCACTGTGTTAAAAATGAGGAGCAGAAATAGCACAGCTTTTAGCGGCATTGCCTTAAGTGTAAAGTTGTCCAGTCTATCTTCACCTGGAGCCTTTTTAGTGTTCAACCCCTTAATATGGGCTGAGACTTCCTCGGCTGTAATGGGAGCAACTGGGAGGCATAATTGGCCGGCGCTTTAAAGTCTCATATGGCAAACCCTGAGTTCTGAGCTGGTATCAAATTGCTGAAATCGAACTTCCAATTCCTCGGCGAAAGCCTCGGCTCACTCGCTTAAAGATCTAGCCTAGGATCCGTCAGCCTTCTTGATTGGAAATTTTTGGGTTACCTGTTGTTTGTACCTTCTCGCCAACTTCTACAAGGAGTACTTTGTGGGGTCGTCGGGGGAGACTTTTGACAAAAACCCGTCAGTTTGATCCTGTTTATGCAGCGTCAGCAGCCTTTTGACTCTATTCGACACTCTACGAAAAACCCTGTCCACAATAGGGCCGCGGGTGCGATAAAACTGTCTCCTAAGTCTCCTCTTAATAAGCAGCAGTGCTTCAATAGCTGGGGGAAGGCCAGAACGCACTCTTGAGCCATGTGGTGGATTTAAGGGGGCGGCAATGAGAGTAGCTGAGTGCACCTTATTTAGAAAGGTCGAGTGCGCGTCTTCAATGTCTTCGGGCATCAGGATTTCCAAGTTTAAATTTAGAGTTTCATCCACATCTCGGCGAAATGCATCTAAGTCAGTTCCAGGTGGCAGCAGTCGTCCTTTTATTGTTTTGATATTCGGAGTGGATCAAAATCAACCACAAGGGGGAGATGATCAGAGGAGAGTTGATACTCAGTCCTGATAGATAACTCGTCCGAACGCAGCCCATTATAAATGAAGAAATCAATAGCGCTGGGTGTGCCTTTGGGCGCACGGGAAATGGGTCGCTTGACCAGTTGCCAGGATTTGATCTGTTGAGTTTTCCACAACTTCCTGTAAGCAGCTACCCCTTGTATCCGCTCTAAAGTTACCCTAGAATCTGCTTTTGGCGTTAAAGTCTTCACCTATGAGAAACATTCTTCCTAGATTGTTTAAAGGATCTTCGAAGATATAATGCAGAGACTATTAACTCGCCCCTACTGGTTGAAATCTAGATGGTGTAATTTCGCTATCCTCACTGGCTGTTGTAAAGAATAGCAGATTTCTTGCTTAATAAGCACAGCCGCTCCTCCTCTAGGCCTGTTGCTGGGATGGTCTGCCTTGTGAATGTTGTAGCCAGGTATAAAGATCTGGACTCCAGTTTGCAGCCATGTCTCATTGATGAGCAACACATCAATGTTATGGGCGGTAAGGAAATGCTTAAGCTCCTCCACATGTCCAGAAATCCCATGAGCATTCCACAATCCAAGGATGAGTGGACGGGGCATCATTTACGGGCATTCACGAAATTGAGGCATAATTGTTTGAGGAACTTATTGCTCTCCTTCAGTTCATTAAACATTAATGTAATTGTGTCAACTTTAGCTGTGAGGGCTGTTATTGTATCCTCTAACCTGCTAATGCTGTCAGGGGTCTGTGGCGATTGATGTAGATGCACAGCTCTGTTGTTAACATTGCAAGATCTCTTCGGAGGATTAGTTACATGCAAACCCGCAAGTAGTGTGTCTGCATATGAGGTGTCTCCCTTGACCATTACCGCCGGGACGTAACTCACTCTTCTCATAGAATCTTCTCTGTTGCTGCCACGTGCCTTATTGTTAGGCGCTTTGGCAAGGTTGATGAAAAAGAAGTTGTTTGGTACCATCTTTTCAGTGTCTGCTCCATTAACCTTGGTGATTAACTTGCGGGGGTTGGGATTAAACACACCGGTGACATGAAAGCTGAAAGCTTTATCCTCGTTAAGCTGGTATGTGTAATGTTTAATGTTACGCTCTTTTAGGTAACGGACCAGAAAACGATACGATTCAGAATCCTCAGTATAGACCCTTACAGTATAATTTCTCATAACTTTAAGCGAGAAACTGTTTGGTCCGGAGACCAGAGCCAGCTCCTGTTCCAAAAGGAGAGCATTGCTCACATTATCAATATTGATAGGGGGTGTTTTTCTAGTCCAGCGAGTGGTTTCAGTATCAATTCCCTCAAGCAAAGCATCAGCGTCAAGGACCATTTTCTCGGCTTCGGCAAGTGTTTCAGTGGTCTCATCCTCATTCCCAGCGTCAGATAGCAGAGCAAAGCCATTTGATGATGTGCCAGGACTTTCCAGAGAAATAGAAGATTGCACGGTTTGGGCTGACCCCTTTTTCCCCTTCTTTACCCTACCATGACGTGAAAGTGGACTGGGTGGTCTTTTTGACTCAGCCGTCTGGCAACACACTTGAGCACAAGGTGTTGCAGTTGTGGTACAAATCGGGACCGTGCTAAAAGAAACAGCTGGCACCGGGGCAGGACCAGTCAAAAATTGACACTGCAAATCTAGCATCAAGGCTATTTGCGCAGGTGTCAACCAGGGTAGTGTTTTGGGGCCTACACTCTATACCCTGTTCATGAACGACGTGCCCACTGGGTCAGAAATACCACTAAAGGATCCTCTTTATCTGATCATTGCCACGTTTGCAGACGATACGGCAATCCTCGTCAGAAACAAGTGCATTTACGAAGCCACGGACTCAATGAAGCGATACCTGCATATTTTTTAAAACTGGACACGACGTTGGAACATTTGCATTAACAAAAACAAATGTGCCAATGTGACGTACGTTTTACGTCTGGATTTCTCTCCGGGAGTTTTCATTAGAAACGAGCTGCTAGAACACCATTCAGGTAACAAATACCTGGGTGTGCATTTGGATAGGCGTCTAACTTTCAAGACGCATATTTCAAGTATCACGAAATCCTTAAGACAGAGGATTGGTAAATGGCATTGGCTTTTAACTAGCAGGAATAAATTGTCCTTGGAAAATAAGGTGAACATTTACAAAACCATAACTGCTCCTGCTTGGCGATACGGTTTGCAGGTTTATGGCATAGAAGCGAGGGCAAACATCACGAAGGTGAGAGTACTGCAGGCTAAGACATTGCGTATGCTTACTGGTGCCTCTTGGTTCATGCGAACGGCGGACCTTGAAAATGACTTAAAAATACCGAAAATTGGCGATGTGATAAATCGTCAGGCCAAGAAATATATAGAGAGGTTAAAAAATCATCCAAAAAACTAGCAAGGAGCCTTCTAAAACGACGCAGAATGTGGAGTTAGGGTTACGAGACGGGTGAGAAGATCGCACGCTGGCGATCTCCGTAATAGATCCTTTTAATATACAATACTATATTCCCACTTATTATTTAAGTTGTTTTCTTAAATTTTGTGGTTACAATTTAATTGAAGTTGTTCTAATAATAACAGAAGAATTAAATATAAAAATACGTAACCCTGAAAAATAGAAGTAACTGCACCCCAGGTTATCGGGTTAAAATAAAAACAGAAACATATAAAACCTCGAACAGAACCCACTGTAAAAATTTGATAGCCCTTATGGATGCTGGGAACACCCGTTTATAACAAACACTCAACGAGTTTGATTTTTATATACAGTTGCGAGAGGAACTAGGATGAACCACTGTGGCGGTAGCGCACCTTTTAATTTATAGAGTAGGCCATCATGTCACGCTCTATCAAACGCCAGACTTATATCAAGATAGGCCATAACCTCGTTATCCTTGGCCTGATACTCGTCAAGGATGCCACCCAAAAAGTCACACACTGGAAGATCAACGAGGAAATCGCAGCAGTAGACAGAGCGCAGAGCTACTGAAACATCCGAAGGGTGAGACGAACGCGAAGGCAGCAACGCGCCGGGTCCCTGCTAGTATTAAATTAAATAAGCAAAACGTAGCTGTGACATTTAAACATTGTCCATTGACGATAGTACCGCGCTTCAGCGTTCACATCAAATACAATTTTAATACAACACAGTTACTTTTTCACTAGTCAAAATATTTTAAAACAGCAAATTCACTTAAAAAGTACAAATTTTAAAGATTGAAAATATAAATGAGAATGGCGGCCGCTACATTGGTGTATGTGGCACGCGAGCAACCGAACACAACAGCCGGAAATTGGATATTCAAAGTTATAGAATTTATGTACCCATCCGCAGCATATGAGACCGTTAGCTTGGAAGAACACTTGTTTGAGACGCAACCGAATTTCTGGTATATCGTTTTAACATTTGTTGGTTTCATTGGAATCGCTATGGGACTTTATATTGTTATCAAGGTTAAGAAATTGAATAGCCAAGGTACCGGTAACCAACAATAATGTTTTTGCAACTTGGCTGAGTAGCACATCATGAACGCAGTCTATGATCCAAGTGCTGGCGATAAATGGGTTGTTGTCAAGGCACAGATTCTGGTGATATTTAATTTTTAAATCAAATTATATAAATCTTTCTGTAACTGCGTGTATTGGAACTACTATGAGAACTTCTAACTACAACTTTGTTGTGCGTTAGAAAAAATTAAACAAAACTTATGAAAATCACAAAATTATTACACAAGTGACATTTACGAAATATAATTTTTTGATTTTTCATTTATTAGTTTTTTAGTTAAAAATCAAACCATTGAAGTTTAATTCAAAAAAGATAAACACTCAAATTGTGATATATTGAAGTAAAAGGCAGTGTAGGTTTTGAAACACAGAATATAATATATTGAAAGGCAGATTATTGCTGACGAGAAGAATTCACTTTTCCTCGGAATATTTTTGTGTGTGCATTTAAAAATTTTGCTTATTACTATATAATATTTGGTTGGCTACTGAAAATGGAAGGGTTGCTCCAGCAAAGTGTTTGTATACGCAGCAGCAGCTCATACAGTAATACATTTCAATTACCGACTACATATTTATAAACATGATCACAGAAATAAAATAAACATGATAACAAAAATACTAATCCAAAAAGGTGACAAATCGCAAAATTGGCAAACACAAATCTACATGTCACATAGTTTCTGCACAACAATACTCACTAGTGGGGCTTTCTTTTGTCCGACGGGGAAGACTTATTTGTACTCGTATTATCTTTCTCTTAAAATATTCTTAGTCATTGTAAAACAAAATCTTCAATTGAACATTTCTTCCGTAGTTGACATAGTTGAGAGTTCGCTTGGTGCAAGACAAGAAAGACAGACTATAGCTGCGACTATACATTTGCGAGCAAAATAATAGTAGTGAGACTCTTCTCTAAGTTTCATCGTTAATATTTTTGTGATTCCTTTTATTTCTAATTATTTTACTCCACACATGTTATCTACAACAAGAGCACAAAAAATGTTGCATTACTTTTGTCTATTGTGCGCTTGTTGTTGCACAGAACTAAAGTGTCCAGCAAGTGGTTCCTGGCTAACAAAAAGAAGGTTCTTGAATGGCCTGCACAGTCGCCGATTCTCAACCCAATTGACAATTTGTGGTGCAACGTGAAGAAGGGAATTGCCAAACGTTGACCAACGGATGTTGCACAACTTTGGGAAGCAGTTAGAGATGTTTGCAGCTTCATTCCTCCCGAAAGGTGTCAAAATCTTGTGGATTCGATGCCAAAGCGATGTGCTGCTGTTATAGCAAACAAAGGCTATGCTACCAAATACTAACTTTAGTGTAATAGTCGTAATTTAAGTTATTTTAATAACATCTGTATTGTTTCGATCGGTTTGGACAAGTAGGACACCTACAGAGGAAACACTACTATTATTTTGAGCGGTCAAATTAATGAAACTTTGAGAAAGTAACTTTTTTTTATTATTATCCGGCCTGAAGTTGTTGTTATTTCTTTATGATTTTCTTGTAAACATATTATGCTTAATAAAACAAATTATATGAGTATATTAAAAGACCAATTCATTGATTTTTTGACCAAAATGCATTTTTAGACTTGCACTACTATTATTTTGATGACTGATATATAGCGACAACAAATAGTGATTCGAAGCTACAAGGATTTTAAGACTTTCCACGCCCTCTTATTGCATTTGTTCCAACTCCCCTGATCATTGAAAGGCCATTAAAATTAACTTCGTGCCTTAAATGAAGTCTTGTTTAATTGATTAGAACTTCTTGTTTATCTATTAATGTTTGCACGTCTAGTCATCTCTTGATTCTAATTATTGAGTTCACGTTCACTGAGATTACTTTCAGACTGTTTCATTATTAGTTTTAATACACATTCTACTTCTAATATAGAGAATATCGGGCCAATTCCTTCAGTTTTCGTAGACGGTTATTACACTTGGGGAATCAAATCTCTGAAGTAATCGTTAATTCTTCTTTGGTATTGATCTGAGTTATTTCATTATCTTCAGTAGCTTTCAACATTCTTTACATTTTCTTTGCCCTTTGCGTGCAATAATAATCCAAAATCTTGCATTTTTTTTCATTAAAATTTGAGTAGCTTCCTTTGACCACACTACTTTGCCCTTCTCGTAATTTAATTTACAAAAGATGAACGAACGAAAAGATGAATGAAGAAACGACGAAAAAACCAAACGAATACAAAAAGAAATGTCAAAGAGTTTAAAAGTATTAATTGTACACTTCGGCAACAATCATTACTTCGTACCCGTAGCCCCGCATTCCGATTCTTCACGAGCACTGTTTGAGAGAGAGAAAAAGGGAGTGGATTTGTGAAGTGTAATACGGGTCATACTGATTAGGTTTTGAAAATGTATTACCTGGTTGGTTTTAGTTGTTGTGTACGAATTCTGTTGGATCTGGGTATTTGCTATTGTTCTGGAAAACATTAGCCTTACCCATTTCAGCATTACTTATGTGAGGATTACTATTCGAGGAGGGGATATTATGTAACGTTTTACTTATTCACTTTGTCATTAATTTTTGTTGTCTTTTCTTAATTTTTTTTTTTTCATTTTCAATGTAAGAAGTGGGGTGACCATATTGGTTGCATACGACCCAGAAGGGTTGGCCTTTCTCTATTAGCATTTTTGGAATTTTACAGCCCTTGCTTAGATGTGGTTAGTTAAATTTGACGCATCTGATTGGCAAGTTGAAGTTTTCGGCGCTGTGGAAAAATCATTGGCAGTTATGCAGTGTATTATTTTGAGTCTCTTAAGGTTTTCCACTTTAAATACGTTTATAGAATACATTTGGTTGCTTTTAGTACATTAATGTCGCTTTCGGAGAGATTTGTAGCAAAACAATTGGCTGTTTCTCATTTTGTTCAGTTCAATTGGTGTTAAATTATCATACTGTGTTGAACCGATGGCAAAGTAGCAATTTATCCAGCACTATAGATTACTTATCGATATCTGCATAATACTAACTCGTATCTCTCTATAATGGCGTCCAGCGTGTATTAGGATCATTCGTATGATTTGAATCGAAATAAAATTAGAATTAATCAACATAAAATAAGAGGTTATGGGCTAGGCCCATTAAATACATCTAAAATACGACCAAAAAGAGTCGAGTGCATTTATCAAGATAGAGCCGCTAGACGCGGAAAACTATGACACGTGAAAATTGCAAATGCATGCGGTTTTGGTGAAGAATGAATTGTAGGGTTATGTCGACGGCACGAAAAGTCTCTAGGCCGACGCAGCCCTACAACCCGTGTAGAAAACACACGATGAAAGAGCTCGCGCGGACATTTTACTGTCAATGAGCCTATTGGAACTGGCCATAATCGAAAATTGTGAAAGAGAGAAAAACTGTTGGGAAAGATTAATAGGCACTTTCCAATCAAAAGGACCTGTGCGAAAAGCATGTCTATTAAAATGAATAGCTTTGTCGCGCATGGAACAAAATGGCGACGTGAACAATCATATACATGATTTCTTTGACGCAGTAAAGTAACTGAAGGAAATAAACGTGGTGATGATTTGTTGGCAATCCTGTTACTGTACAGCTTGCCAGACTGGTACCAAACATTTCGTTGTGCGATGGAAACCCGGGATGACTTGCCAAGCCCGGGGGTATTGCGCGTAAAAATTCTAGAAGAATCGGAAGATCGAAAATCCAAAACAGAGCGTGAAGATCAAAACGTAATATACGCGTAAGGGACGGCCAACGAGAAGATCAGCGGTGTCGTTGACGAAAGAGCGCAAAAGGAAAGCAGAAAATGCTTCGCATATGGAAAAATAGGACACATCGCTCGAAACTGCCAATATAAGGCAAAGAATACAAGTAGCGAAAAGCGTGAAGAGTGCAGATCGACAACAGAGAAAAATAATTCAATCATGGCTGCAAAAGGCAAAAAGGGTTTGTGGTGCCTTGACAGCGGCTTTACGGCACATATGTATCTCGAACACAAGTGGGTTTGGCAAAATGGCAACAGACGAAAGTACTTTGCAATTGGCGAAGGCTGACACAGCAAAAATAGAGGGTGGAGGGGAGGTGAAAATCGCCGTAACAGATAAGAACACCAACTAGAATATAATCCTAAATGAGGTGTTCTATGTGACTGACTTGCACCAACGTTTGCTGTTTGTTTCGAAGATAACAACTGTAAACAGTATTGAGCAGCGCGATATGAGTGATATCGATACGTGACACTATTGTATGGGATACTTAAATGTGACTGATCTGAAAGCTATTGTCATGAATGGAAGAACATGTGGCATGAAAATAAATAAAAACGCAAAGTTGTCCGAATGCGAAATTTGCACCAGCGAAAAACAGACCGCAAGCAGCTACAAAAGCTCAACAGAAAAAAAAAAAACCGGGCGATCTACTCGAAATCGTACACAGCGACGTGTGCGGCCCAATGAGAATAGATTCTTTGATATTTGTCACCTTCATAGACTACTCTCGTCATTGCGAAATCCATTTTATCAAACAGAAACCAGATGTGTTTAAATGAGATGAAGAATCCGGTTTATTTGCTAAAGAAGGCGCCGTATGGACTGCGTCAATCTGGTTTGCAAACTGACGGAGAAGATGCAGAAAGTTAATCGAAACACGGATTTTATACGAAACTGTATAAGAAACTGTAATAAATTCGAGTTTGTCATTTTTACGATGTAATATTTCTCCTGCACTTGTGTTCGAGCATTCATATCAAGAAAACAAAAAAAAACAAAAACAAAAAAAGAGCGGTAACACGTGGATCGAGGCAAATAAGAAATCTTCTTATTTTTTGAACAAACCTCGTATATGTTTTGGTTTTTAGGAACTTTGGTGTGAAAGCGAAAATTTCTTCTAAATTATTGCAAACTTTGCCGAATTTATCAATTGGGTTTACAAAAACAGTTTGTTTTTCTATATTTGTATTCTTTTATTTTGAATTTGTTTATTTTAAGACTTTGTTCAACAAATCGTTTGATCCAACGTTGGATAACCCTTCATATTTATGACCTCATTAAGTCTATTTGGCATTGATGCCACCAAGTTTTTCATGTAAGTGGGGTCAATTTTCTCCCACTCCTCTAGTAAACTCATTTTCAGTTCTGTTTTGCTTCGATTTTCGGGTCCCCTTAGAATTTTGATCCAATTTTTTTCACAAGTGTTCACAAGAGAACTTATCTGCACTCTGGACTAAATTTCGCTAAGTATCTTGATGTACAATTGGTGGCCCATGATATCATCAATAATTTCCATCTTCCCACCACCCATAACAGCCATACAGGCCCATACCATCAAACCTCCTACGCCATGTTTAACTGTTTTAACTGTGTTCTCCGGGTTAAACGCCTGTTCAGGTTTTTGCCAAAAATGCCCACCTGACCGCCAAATATTGTACTTCGACTCGTCGCAAAAGACCACCTTCAGCCAGAACTCCACTTGGTGGTTTCGGTACTGTAGAGCAAACTGCAGGCGTTTCTTTCTGTTTACGTGACTAATAATTCGATTTTTGCGAGGTATGCGTATGGTTTCAGGATGCACATCATTGTTCAAGGAATTTGCCACCTTGTCCACTAATTTCAACGGCGAAAGGGGTTTTTGTCTAGTATTCGCTTAAATTAGCGTTTATCTCAGTCTGTAAGTCTGGGTGGACGCCCACATCTTCTCTTATTTTCAACGCGACCTTTATACTTATAACGACAAATTACATTTTCGTAAAGTCGTATCGTTGATCGACTTCGCTTACACCAATTTGTTATTTCTTCATAGGATTTCTTCTCCTTAACATATAAATGTAAAATAATTCTACTATACCAAATAAAAAAATAAAATTTTGTAAATACCTTAAAAACTATTCAATTAACACTACTGCTTTTGAATTATAATAAAATATAAAATATCAAAACAGTTATGAAGCTTTAAACATAAAGCTCATGAAAATTCTTGCTATATGCTCACTTAAGTGGCATACTGTATGTACATTGTTTTCATTTGGCACATACCTTTCAAATTAATATCATATATTTTTGTAGAATTATACTTCAAAACTTTTTACTAACGTATTCTATTAGTCTTTTTTTTATAATTAGAGTATAACATATATCGCAGTAAACTGCGTAACACATTTGTCGAAAGAAAAATCAAGACGCGTGTTCCCACGCTATCCGTACGGCAGATTTTACATAGCAATTTTAACATGCATAAATTGCAAAGTAATTCTTGACAGACTATATATCTTTAACCAACATGTGTCTATCTATTTAATAAGACACAAAAACTCAAAAACTCAAGCGAATGGATGATACATTAACATTAACTACGCAAAGCACTCAATGCGTTTAAGTCTAGCTGGTCATTGTTATCAAGGCAACAATGTTCTTGTCCTTCAAACCGTACGTGTACAAAGGACACCAGACGAACCGAGCCAAATGAGTGATAAAAAAAAGACAACTACAAAAAAAAGACAGCAAAGACAAATCCAAACCAAATGGAGTCGTGTGGAGCGGAGGAAAAAGAAGACTAGGCGAAACATAACGATCTAAGCTTCTAATGAGCAAATGAAAGCAGGGTAGTGTTCACAATATAAAATGGTGGGCACAACGGCATAAAGCTAAAATTGGACAATTGTTTCTAGATAATCAGTTTTTGCGCGTCTGGCGCGTCCTTTTGTCTAGCATGCTTTCTTTTCTTTTATTCATGTCGGCCGTCGGGTGTTCATTTTGTTATTTATTATTTATGGTTATTTTTGCCGTTTTAAGGGGGCGTATTTACTTTGTCAATAGCAAGCTTGTCTTTTGCATACCGAATCTATTGATTGCCCTTTAATACGTCATTTGTGACGCACATATTCTGCCCATTAATTGTGTTGATGGATTACGTCATGAATTCCAGGGAGTATGAGAGTGGCATGGCAAGGGAAAAATAATCTGCAAATAATTTAATTTTATTTGCATCCTGTACTCTAAAGAGTTATGACAATGAGTTGCAATATATGTGATATTGTGGAGATACTTACTGGGACTACTCTATGGGAAAAATTAAAATACTACAACATTTTTGGTATACGCCGTTAGAGCATTTATTGTGTCCAGGTGTTAAGTACGCCCATAATGTTCATTCGGAACATGGTTATGGAAACGGATAAAATTGTCGTGGTCGAACTTTATAGGAGTTATATAATTTTATTAATACTTATATAGGAGTTATTTTACTACACCTTTGGATAGATTCAATGAACGAAAAATTAAAGGCCACGCGAAGTAAAATTACAAGTGTTTATTATGAGGTGATCGGAGTTGGATTGACAAAATAGTGAACAATAAGTATGTATAAAAGCGGCTTAGGAGCCAAAGAAAAGCTGCAGCAACATATGGCGAAAGCTTAGCCACATGCAGATGGCAAAATCCTTAATACACTATCCAACGCGGTTTGGTTCAGCTGCCGGCAGATCTGTTCCGGTGTTGCACTTGTTAAAGTCTTTACTCGTATTTATTTATTTTTCACCGCTCTTTTTGAAATAAATAGTCAGGAATACTTTTTCTACTTTCCCAGTGAACATGATGAACGTGAAAAAATGGAAGGGCAAGTTGCCTTAAATTAATTGCATGCGGCGCTGCCAATTCTCGTCAATTGACAGCATTTTTAATGAGAAATCGCACGCATGGGCCTGAATATTCTATTTCAATTTAGCGTAGGTAACTGTTTTATAAATGAAAGAAAAAAAGTATTACTTGCTATCGTCAATGGATTGAAAGGCGCTGAATATTGCACAAAATGATATAATAAAATTATATGCAACATAAACAGTTGATTAGTGCAACACTTGATTGTAAATTTAAAGCAGATACAAATTAAACGGGTAAAACTACTAACTACTACTAACCACATGCGTTAAGCTAATTCTGACAACATTTAAATTGCCACTGGCATTGTCAAAACAGTACACGAATACCGAGAGCAGTTACACAGGATGTGTGTAATTTTCCAAACAGTTGCAGCCAAATTGTTCACTAAATAAGCTTACGACTATCAGTAGTAAGAAATCAGTGCAGTGTCCTTGCTATATTACACTCCAACACTCACGTATGTTTAAACTGTCTGTCGTTCGTTGCTAGTTTGGCTTTCGCTCAGTTTGGATGCATGCCAAAAGAAATCTAAGTTCTGGGTTGATATTTCGACACAAAAATATGTTCGCCATACAGAAGATTATTTTTATGATAAACAGAAAAGGTAACGCGAAGCAAAGTCAATACAATTCACAGAGTCGGTTTTTTGTGCACTTAATTTTGTTTATGTTTTAAAATGTATCGTATTATGTGCTTGCATTAATTCTGGTCACTTTTTTAAGGCAAAAAGGCATTTATTAAGAAAAATTGGTACAATACGTATTATTCGAAATATTTTCCATTGTGTTCTAGATCCTTCTCCCACCCTGGTGGCAAAGTGGTAACACCGCATCGAAAGAATGATTGGCGTTTGACAGCGATCCAATCATCGATACATTTTCGTACTTCTTAGCATTTTGAAACCGTGTATTAATCAAGCCATGCTGCATGGATCTAAACAAAAGTTAATTAGATGGCGCTATGTCTGGTGCGTACGCTGGGTGCGGTAGAGGTCCCCATCCGAGATCCAACAGTGTATACTTCGCAACTCTTGCAAAGTGTGGCCGATCGTTGTCATTCAAGAGAATGACTTAGCGTCTCTTGCTCGCTATATTTGATGTTCCAGGCCAAATTCACAGATAATGTTCGAGCAACTTGTTTTTACTATTAAAATAACAGTTATTTTATATAAAAATGCTATCACATATTAATTACAGAAACTGAGAAACAAAGTTTTGTCATGTCATGATAGCAATATAGCAAATATTGTTCTTAAAAAAATACCAAAAGAACTTGTACTGCACTTAATTCAATAACATGCTTAATAAGGCAGACTTTTCCAGAAATGGAATATAGCTCATACTTTTGCCCAAAAAAAAAACAAAGGTCCCACTGATATTAACGACTTTTGCCCAAACAGGCTACGTCCCAATATCAAAATATGCGTAAATTCAAAAATGTTTACAAAAACATGTTATTAATAACAATCATATAAATTATCGCCAGGGACCCGAGAATTGGATTACCTAGGGGCTTTGATACGGTTAATTCGGCCCTGGTAAGCAGGGTCTTCGGCTGTCTCTCGTTTGTTCAGACGCTTATTTTGCAGATGCTTCCCGTTGGGTGGAATACTGGAGAACTATGGAGCAGTGATAACGAAATTTGCCGCAGTGTCGGCGTGTCCTTCCCGGTTATTTCTTGGTGGCAGGAGACCGAAAAGAGTAGTATCTTTTTGGAATGGTGGGTGCAAAAGTTTCGTATGTTCGAGATTATGAGGTTGTTATAGTTTATGTTTTTGACTGCTGCGATGATTGATAAACTGTAAGTGAAAAATGTGAAATAAAAATAATAATAATGTGAAATTTTCCGTTTGCCGTAAGGCACATAGAGGTCATAATGGGTCGTCGTCCTGCAAGGTGATATAGATATTGCAAAAATAATCCTTATCCTAAGTCTCGATTCTGTCGAGGAGTACCAGATCCAAAGATTGGAATATTTGATGTGAATGCGATTACATCCGTTTCATGTAATCAGAATAAATAGAGTATTCTCTTTTAAATCTTTTTTAAGATTGCAAGAGGCTTCACAGTAAAAACTGTGTTTCTCAACAGCCGGGGCGGCATGCATGGTTCATTTAATCGTTATGCTGGGTTAGCGATATATAATTGATTGCAGTTCATAACACACCACAACACAACGACCGGTGATAGAAACAACCTTATATTTACGTTTGGCTTTGGTTGCGAGATTAAAGTTTTTGTGTACCCGTTTATATAAGAGCTTGGGTATGAATAGATCGTAGATTGGAGCAATCTTTACTTTAATGTTAGGGGATAGGGGAAATCAGGTTATTATATAGCGGTGGACTGCCGCTATGGTACAGAGCTTTAATTGTTTTGTATCTCAGCTTCGGACTTCTAGCTGGAAGACAGTAGTAAATCTTACCGAAAACCTGGATCTGGTGATGTTAGAGCTGAGAAACTTCATAATATTTAATCTAACTTCTAAATTTGATATTATTTTAATACAATGCATATTAAAATTAAACCTCTTATCAAATATGACTCAAAATATTCTAATATACTCTACATTTTCAACGGTAACACTTTTATATGGCATATTTTGCAGAGAAGAATAATGTTTTCTGGACATACAGTTCACGAAATAGAGTTAGGGCCACTTATACTTTTTTAAAAAAAAATTTATAAATTGGAAAAATTTTGGCCACTTGACTTTATCGTTAAAAAAAACGAGTTAGCTCGTCAACTAAAAAGTGAAAATAATTTATCCGTTTGTGCGTGACATATTTAACAACTTTTGAGCTAGAGACACAAAAAAATTGAAGGGAAGCCCATGCTATCAAAAGTTAACATTGCAGGCCGGCTCAAGTTTGCATTAGACAACTTACGTTGGACAGACAAATGGCAGAACATTATATAATCCGATGAAAATAAATTTAATTTGGATGATCCACTTGGATTCGATTACTACTGATATGATTTGCGCACCGAACCAAAGACTTTCAGCTCGCGCCATTCTGGCGGTGGTTTTGTCATGGTTTGGGGGACCGTTGGATACGTCATTGCCATTGTCATTCATTTCCACCAGAATTAACGCAGAATATCAGCAGATGATTCGGCGGTATTTTTTATGATATGGCTTTGAGTGGGTTGGTATGGACTGGAAATTTCAGCTAGATAATGCAGCAATTCATACGACCAGGTCAACAGCAGCCTTTTCAAGAGATGTAAACATAATCGAGAATGTTTAGAGACTTCTAGCTCATGCAGTCTACAAAAATGGCTAAATATACAACAACAAAGACAAACTAAAGGAGGCTTTTGTGTCGGTTTGGGAAAATATCCATCAGGCTAATATACAATAATTATATGACAGCCTACCCCGCCTAATTCTATCATTATATAATATGATGCTAAATACAAACACACAAAATATGAATTTACATGTTCACTGAAAATTTGATTTTTAAGACGAAAATAAAGACTTCACTTTTCTTACAGCTTTAGTTAAATTGGTACTTGTTGGCAATAGATAACTTCCTTGTGCTGCGGATTGAGGAAGGCAGAATTGCTTTAGCGGTAATTCTGATTGAGTGAGGAGATTAGTCCGAGTAAGAAACTGTGTTCGATACGGAAGTTGGGATTGCGATAGTTTTTTTGGTTCTGTTATGTGTTCATTAGTGGTTCTTTTGCGATGTCACGGTTACCGAGGAGTAATTAAGTGAATAGTTTAGAGGGGGTGTTTGTTCTTTGTGTAAAATTCTTGCTTCGCGCAAGTTCCATTTATTGCTTATGTATAAAATTCTTGCAATGATTTGTTGTGTTGCCCAACAGTTGACAAGACTTACACTGAATGGGGTTACGAATATATTATCTTACTTTTACGGTATTCCAGGAAATTTTTATCTTATATGGCAGAGTATACAGGTCGAATGTAAGGAAAATTACACCTGACGGCTTGGTGGTTCCATCAAAGATTTTGTTGAATTTGTAGATGGAGATCATGTGTTGATGCGTTAGCTCTCCGAAGTGAACTCTTTAGCTTTCAAAAATTTATCACCAGTTTCTCTGTTTTTGAATTAGAATACTGCCATAGCGAAGCGTTGATATTGTTAGGACGTCATTGCTTAGAAGTTTAATGGCTCTGCGAAAACGGCGAACCAGGAATAGGCCGTTAAAGGCTTGTTTTATTTTTTAGCGGATAGTGTAACGTATTTGGTGCTTTGGAATGTCACAGTCGGGAGTTCGGAAAAGTTGAAAGACATTTTTTTATGTTGTATTTCCTTTTTTGAGGCTTTCTTTTAGTAGAAAAAACCTATTTTCTATAGGGTTTGGTGGCCCTGGGGCCATGGTAACATTTTACTTTTTTTTGGTCGAGCGTCTATCGAAAATAAAGGCAGAAAAGAAAGAAAGATAGAGCAGCGGATTTCGCGAGAAAGCAAAATGACGAATACTAAATTGATTATGCGAGCTTATCATCGAAAACGTCTGTACCGATGAAGAGACAGTCAAAAATCCAGCTATAAAGATATTCTAGAATATACATACAATAAGACAGAATTCAAAAATATGTATTCAGCAATTTTCTTAAAAAGTCCGGTAACAAACCTATTTTTTTTAGTTGTTCTTCTTTGATTTTAGAAATATCAGAAAAGTTTCTCAAGACAGGATTTTTTAACAAAATTAGTCGAGAGGCGATATGCTTCAAAAAATATTGTGATGATACCTTGGTAACAGATTAGTTAATTTTGATTCCTAATAGTCTGAATTGTGATTTAGCCTGCAGTAATTTCTCAGAACTAAGTCTCGAATAAAATTTTACTGCCTTTCAGTAAAGGAATTATGCAGTAAAAACGCCAAGGCTTCGTATTCTGTTAAAGGTATCAGTTTCTTCAAGCCCAGATCTCAGATATCTCAAAAATATTGCCATATCTTTTTTTGCAGAAACTGAATCCGAAACTGCAAAAACTGTATACGAAGATAGACTGTTCTCTTTCGATAGATCGGTTGCCAGTTATTTGTCAAGCTGGATTTCCATCCTCATATGCCTAATATGGTCGCCCGAGTTTGTTTGTTTTTATTTTTTTAAGTTTTATTTTTCTCAATATCCTCTTTGTGTGGCGCTACAGTCCGGGGTGGCACAGGGGCTTAACAAACAAACCTCTCCAGGCGGCTCAATCTTTTGCCAGATGAATCCAATTGCGCACACCAACTTGGTTGAGGTCTCCACTTGTGTGCCCCATCTTAGTCAAGGGCGCCCTCTGTTGCATTGTCCCAATGGCTCAGATACAAATATTCTTCAGGCCGGAGTTGTATTGTCCATACGATCTACATGACCCAGCCATCTCAAGCATTGTACCCGAAGACGCTTGACCAGGCTCATGCCGCCGTACAGCCCATAAAGTTCGTTGTTGAATCTTCTCCTCCAGTTGCCATCAATGCAAACAGGACCAAAAATCAAACGTAGAACTTTTCTCTCGAAAAGGCCAAGAGCTTCCTCATCCGCTTTAAATAGTAGCCATACCTCTACGCCATAGAGCAGGATTAAAACGATTAGGGTGTTGTAAAACATCAGTTTGGCCCTTTAAGAAATGGCTCTATTACTAAACTGCCTAATGAGTAATAAAAGAAACAGCGATTGGCAAGAGTAATTCTGTGCTTGATTTCGGTACTGATGTTATTTATTGCGGAGCCGAGGTAGAGGAAGTCCTTGACCACCTCAAATTTATTACAGCCTACTGTGACGCTCTGTCCAAGACGTCGATGTTGTGCGTCCTTCCGTGATTACAGCATATACTTTGTGTTTTCCTAATTTACCGCTAGACCCATTTTAGTCGATTTTGCTTTAATGCCAGAAAACGGTTCATTGACGGCTCGCTGTGTTCGACCAATCACGGCAATGTCATCCGCGTAAGCTAGCATCTGAAAGGATTTTTGGAAAATCGTGCCCCTGGTGTTGACGTGTGACTTTCGCACGATTTTCTCAAGTATGATGTTGAAAAAGTTACATGACAGCGAGAGAGTTACCCATTGTCCTCCTACACAATCTGACGGATTTGGTAGGGATGTCAAATCTAAACACTGACACTGTATAGCTCGTCTCTATGGATGCTGTCATATGAGGCCTTGAAATCGACAAATAGGTGGTGAGTATCGATTTCCATTTCTTGGACCTGCCGCAGTGTGAAAATTTGGTCTATTGTGGACTTCTTTGGCCTGAAACAATACTGATAAAGGTTGTTGACCAGCAGTTTCAGGCGTTCACTTTGTATGCGATTTTAAAGAGACTGATCCCTTTAAAGAGACTGATCCGTACTTTCTTACGGATCGCGCAGACGACACTGAGATCCCCCTCGTCTTGCAAGCTTTCCTCCGACCATATCTTACAGATGAGGTGATGCATGCGCCCAACCAGGTCATCCCCAGCTGCTTTAAATAGTTCGGCGGTCAGTCTCTCCGCTTCTGTAGCTTTGTTCGACTTCAGCCTCAATATTGCTATTCGGGTGGACGGAATTATTGTCTATTGTCGTCCAAATTGAGTGGGACATTCTGCCTGACAGCAGTATTTGGGTCCTTCTCGCCGTTAAACAGTCTGCAGAAATGATTGTTCCAGATTATCCATTCTCGTCCCTTCAGGCTTCGGTCCGAAATTTGTATCCTCCGGATGACTGTTTTACTTTTTGGTAAAACTTTCAGACTTCATTCCTGCCGAACACCTTTCCATCTCCTCGACAGCGTACTTCACATGGTCTTTCATTTTCTTTCTGAGGAGCCACTTATCTTCCCTCCTTTTCTGCTCGTAGAGCTCACGAACAGCCCCCGTCAGTCGATGCAGCATTGTTTTATAGGCCACCTGCTGGGCTGTATTGTCTTGGCTGCATGAGCCTGTCTGCACTCGTCGTCAAATCATAGGTTTTTCATGGGTGGTGTCGTAAAATCCAGCACATCAGTGGCAGATTCTTTGATGGCTTCTTGACAACGCTTTCATTCTTCTTCTATTGTTAGTGCAGGCAGCGTCAAACTTTCAGAGAGTTTCCGGAAGAATCTGTCGGCAAAGTTCCTGGCGGTGGGTTACGATTGTACCTTTCCCACGTTGAACCATGGTGTTTTCTCTCCACTCCATGGTTCTGTCGATATCCGCGTTCTTGCCTTGGCTACAACTAGGAAATAATCCGAGTCGATGTTGGCTACTCGGACATCGAGGATACTGGAGGAGTGTTTGACGTAGATCGCTATGTGTCCAACTCGTTGACGGTTGATTGATCAGGGGACCGCCAGGTTATTTTATGTATTTTGAGGTAAGGGAACCGCGTACTCGCTATAAAGAGGTTCCACCCCGAGGTGAAGTCCACCAGCCTGAGTCCGTTCCCGGATGTGTTGTGGTGCAGACTGTACTTTCCAACGACGCTATCGAATATATCTTCTTACCCTAGCTGTGCGTTAAAATCTCATAGAACGATCTTCGTGTCGTAGCTAGGACATTGAACCTATGTTCTTTCTAGGAGATCATAGATCAATCATCCTTGTTATCGTCATCCCTTCCCTTGGCGGGGGCGTCAGCGCAAATCAGGCTAATGTTGCCTAAGTTAGCCTTGATGCGGGTTGTTATGAGGCGCTCACTTTTGCATTTTAAGCTTAAGACTTTGTGCCTAAGTGTCACTCGAACAACAAATCAACACCCAAATAAGCGCTATCTTCCCTCCCTATAGCAATCGCCGTAGTACAGGTCGCAGTTTCTCATCCTCCTTTTGCCCGGCCCATCCCACCGCACCTCCTGGATTGCGGTAATTTCTGCTTTGTAGTCTCCGCAAGTTCATCGGCTGAACGTGGTCTGTT
Source organism: Cacoxenus indagator (assembly GCA_035041755.1). NCBI lineage: Eukaryota > Metazoa > Arthropoda > Insecta > Diptera > Drosophilidae > Cacoxenus > Cacoxenus indagator. The sequence goes on from JAWNKX010000067.1 coordinate 39,806, forward strand.
AAGGGACCACACATTCCACGTGCAGAACCGAGAATCGTTGTCCTTTCTCGTTTGCTGGTATCGTCAACATTAGATCCGATCGTGTTCGGGGCTTGTAATTGTCTCTGAACTAATAATTTTTTTTAAGTGGTGAGGGAGTTAATTGGTTTGGTCATGGTTGGGAGAATTCAACAACTTTACCCTGTGCGCACAAGCCCTGCCACCCCCCACTTTTTTTTTTGTTATCACAAATAAATTTGGATCAGCTTTAAAAAAACATATTATCATATTCCATTTACTATGCCCTAACCACGCGAATTCATCTTCCATGATTTTCCAAATTTAATGGATTTTGGAAGTTCCTACCACGTGTAACTGGTACCGATACCGGCAACCATTAAAACTGTATCAATAGCTTCGAAATCACCCTTAACCCCATATGAATACACTAATCTGCATAACTGTAATGAAGCCAGAAACCCAAAAATCACCCGCAGTGAGCAGATTCCACACAGGGGTGACGATATACCCTCCACAACAATAGACTCACTCACACATTCTCATTCCCACCACTTCCTAGAAATCGATATCGATATTGAGTGGCGATTCCGATAGCTCCTTTCTTTTAATTATAACTACTGCTGGTAACTATAAAGAAGAGAATCCTAACGACCGAAGTCACGAACCAGTGGATTGCCAACAAGCACATCCATCAATCATAAAAAATTCATAAAAAATCATGTTTCATAAAAATAACAAACTGCTTTATGTTACAAAGCTTTGCTTGAGACATAAGCCATTGTAATTGAATGTAAATTTCTGACTTTTCCGGTAGACTTTCGCAGCAAACTTCTCTTGATTACTTTTGAGACCATTCTAGAGCTTTCCTGGAAACTTTCAACAAAATCGTTTCAGTGGTTACGAGTCTATAGGGACCATACTTACATAGTGTTCATCGATTTAGTATACACAGACAGATAGATTATCTTGAAACTCTACGTAGATATCATATACTACGTTTATATGGCAGCTAAAAGCAGTTTAGCTAAAATCACATTGCCTTAAAAACACTTTATTTCTAAGTGTTTATATGTGGGTCTTCATTGCGTTCTTATTTTTTTTTTCAGAGTTTTCATGCGCATAAAATGTTATGTGCCTTACCCATCAGTTATTTTTAAAAAACACATTGTATAAAATAAAATATAAATGTAAGGCTTATCTTTATTTTTAATAACGTTGTACATGCTTTTTCAGTATATAATTCTCAAAATCATTTAAAAGAAATGAAAATAAAGCAAAATAATTACACCACATAGCAACATAGAAACATTCAGCTGAATGTGAATAGCGACTTGGTTAGCGTCGGGTTTAAAAAGCGACCTACGCTGAATGCACTTACTGCGTTAAAGCGCTCTCGGAAAATGTTTACATGTGCGTTTTAAGTCGAAGTGATTTCAGCTAAACTGCTTTTAGCTGCCATATAAACGGGGTAATTGATAACACTGTATGCATACGAAATTTAAATATGTATTTTTCGTCCTCTTAACACATTGAATGATAATGTGTAATTAGGGTACCCACGAAAAGTCTTAAACATATAAACGTTTTATTTGTTAAGCTTATACGTATTGGTCCGTGAGCCCCGTGCCAACTGTTATGGAGGTGATTAATTCTCACAGCTTCCGCTATCACTACAGATTTTTGTCGCACCCAAATCCGCTAGCTTCCTCCCTCACCCGTATCGCAATAAGGCGTAGACTGCATGATCTCCCCCTAAGAAGGATACAGCCTTCTATATCATTGCCTTTTCGGCGCAATTTACATCGTTTTTAATTTAGTATAAGTAAAATTTTTTTTTTCACGTCATTATTTTTTAAACTCGACAAATGTGTTATGCAGTTTACTGCGTTAAATGTTATACTTTAATTATGAAAAAAAAAAGGTTCGTGAGCTTTACATAGACCAGCTGTTCTCTTAAACACAACTGTCAGTTGAATGTAAACAATTCATTGAAAATGCTGTAGAAAAGTGAAGAAATTAAATTTAGTGAAATGAGATCAGATTTACCAAACATAATTTATTATTGTTGCAAATTTGTGGTCACATTTTATTTTTTCTTCACTTTTACCATATGATTGGGCAGAGTTGCCATTTACGATAAATTGACAATGTGGTCAACTTTGAACTTTGTTCAATTTCAGCTACTCAATCATTGGGCGCGTTCAGCAGAAGTATTTGCTGACCCTTTTTTGCTGCTTTATAAAGTCGCAATTTTTAAGAAACTAATTTGAGTGTGTTATTAGTTGCATCGAAATTGAAATGTAATAATTTATTTATTTAATTTTTCTTTTTTTGGCCAGTCCCTTCTAAAATGCGTCGGACTTCTATGCCGTGAATTTCCTAACGCCGGAATTATACAAATCTAGCAGAGACAAATTAGCAATCCGTAAGCAAGTCAGAGAAAATGATCAGTGATGACTTCTGTTGTATTGCTTTTCAACAATTGCTTAAACGTTTTTTGTATCAAGTTAGTTTCAGCAATTAACACGTTTCAGAGGTTCAAGAGGCATTTAAGACTTTTCGCGTGTATCCTACATATTTCAAAAAATCTAAATATCTTTATAATTGTCTATATATTCACCTTTTAAAAAAAAATTATAATGTATTTTTCATTTGCATTTTGCACTTGTTTGCTGTTGAGCACCCTTGATTGATTCTATCGCGAGACACGCAAAATACTATAAATCATAGCATAGACAGACACATAAAACGGGCGATATAAAAACAAAATATCACATCACCATTATATATTTTCGTTATCAGGGGAAAGCATCAACTGATCATCATCACTGGTTAGAGAGCAGCTTCATCATTGCCGGCAGACGCCACGCTTCCTTTAGAACGACACGACTGCACGTTACACTCAACTTTGGTCGAATAGAGAAAACTTCATTATGAAAGGTCATGTACCAAGCCAGACAATGCCATAAACGAGTGGAAAGAGAGTGAAAACTTAGTTGATTATTTGTTATAATCAAATTTCGCACACATATGTATGTACACACACACCCGTTGTCGTATTGAAAGCAGTATCCACTTGGTAAGCCAAACCAACCAAATATATGAAGCTGATAGCATTGGTGATAACGTAAACGGACTCTGTTCAGAAATTTACACAAACACGCGCCAGTGCAAAATGAAACTTCTGGCAACTAAAAATGTGAAAAGTAACAAAAAAAATAGCAACAAAAAAAAAATAAACAAAAAATTTTGACTTGGAGATGGATTCGGACCACGACTTGTGCGCATTTCACAGCAAATTAGATTTAGCAACTTCAACTTTCTATAACTTTACACTCGTGTAGAACTTAAGCCTTTTCATGTAGTTTGTGAGAATTTCTTATTAAATTAGCCGCTTACAGGAACACCCTTTTGAGTATGTACCAGTGTGTCTATGGATTGTGGGTGTGTTGATATTAGTGCTTGAAGGAAAATTGTAATTTGGTAGTGGGCGCCAAGAAAAGTTTTCTGCACAAGTTGGACATTGGGTTCTGAGTAGCGTTGTACGAAATTATGACGAAAACTTTGTCCAAAATTCAATATTTAATTGAGTTGCCATTTTGTGTGAGCGCATTTCTCGGTACGTGCTGGATCTTGCAAGTTGATTGCACATGATAGGGTAGCATGACAGGAATTTAAAAACGTTGACTATGATAAGAGAGGAGTTGATGAGTAGTAGGAAAAGAAATTACTTTGTTTTCGCTTGGGATTCATGATGTGCTCAAAAATTATGCCTAACAACTTTTTGCTGCCCAATACTAAAATAAGAGTACTTTTTGAAGTATTTTAAAAGTTACTAAGCGTATTTTGAATTAATGAAAGAAAATTTAACAACTAATTACCAAACTTGAACTTTTAGGTTATCAAGGAGCGAACGTCACGTAGTTTTAAAATGGTCTACGCTGTAGAACCGTCGCAAGCCGAAAACTGTAATGTTAATTAAATCATTTCACAGAAGGTCTCATTACCATTGATTTATCTAAAGAAAAAAACTCGTTATTTCGAGTCAAATTAAAAGGCTAAAATAATTTTAACCCTATTTCAAATATTTAAGAACACTCACCCAAGTGTTCATTAGCTAACCAGAGCTGATTTGAAATTTTAATTAATAAAAATGAGTATATATTGATTAGACTGCAAGGTGAGTACGCAGAAAAGATGCGCTGTTTAAGCGGCTTATACAAAATATCAAGAGGAGATATTAGATGAAGTAGTCCGACAAAGCGGTACAAGACAATTAACGCAAGGCATACCTCGCCCCGCGGATAGACTCAAGAATGAATCATCAATATTCTCTCAAACCCAACGGAATATGGCGGCCGCGAGGAACACCAAGGGAGCCCCAGCCGACATACCTTGAGATCACTCCCACGGAAATTGTAAGCACACTTACAGGGCTCAGCAAGAAAGATCCCGGTGAAGACGGAATTCCTATCAGGGTACTTCAGCTAGCCTACGGAAGGGGATCTTTGAAATCTTCTACTACCAAAACCCACCAAGCCACTTGAGATCTCATCGGTGTACAGGCCATATACGTATTGGATACTGCCGGTACGGGCTTCGATAATTTAATAACGATCAGACGCACCATTATCATAGTACTGTCTGGTTGTCATATTGGACGTCAGAAATACGTTAAACAGCGCGGACTGGCAGAAAATCCTAGAGGCCCTGGCCCTGTTTGGGACCCCGGACTATTTAACCACCTTCAGCTCACCCACCTGCAATTTCATAATAGGGAGTTTCCATTCGAGAAGGAGAGCGGGGTAAAAGTCACAGGGTCAGTGGTAGTGTTCCGCAAAATTCTTCGCCTGCCTCAACCAGACAGCCCATCCAGGTGTGAGGAAAGGTAATCAAAAGTAAGCGTGTCATCAGTAACCTTAAAGTCAGGGTCTACATGCGGTTATGCTTCAGGGCACATATCCAGTACGTGCAGAAAAAGGCGGCCAACTTCTACGAAGTACTTATCAGAATCATGGCTAATGTAAGGAGACCGAAGCAGAGTAGATGTAAAGGATTTCCATTAGGAAAGTGACAGTAAACTACACACTAGGTGCTTTAAGTATTCGCTGTGCATTTCGCTGGTATCGGACGACGAGGCACTGGTTGTAACAACCTAATTGATAGTCTTTAAATGGTAAACTTTATAAACTAATTAATAACTTTATTAGTTTATCACATTTATATTTAACGCGACTGTTCACTGCTACTTTACTCGCTGACCGTCTGATGCCAATTATTCATACTCGCTAATATCGGTCATCGAACCATTGTCTCTTTGAGAGTCAGCGAGTGAGTCTCTCTCAAATCCAAGTCCACTGAAGTTTTCTGATTCAAAGTTGGACAGGAAAGGCTAGTGCTACTGTCTCCTCTGCGACTACATCTGCCACACTTCACACTGCCACAATTTCTTGTGGTACAGCGCCAGGTAACGAATATGCTACAGTTATCACCCATCAAGATGTAATAGCTCCCCCCTTTTCCGGATGGGTGAACTTTTCTTTTTTCTGCTCAATGCAACGAAAATTAAATGTATAATTTTAAACTTAATCTCCACTAACCCCTCAGCTCTGAATAAACCCACGCTCCTACGGAGCCAACCGCTGCACTTACAAATGAGTGATAGCGGACGGTTGCCCTTTGAGAGTGAAAGTTCTTAAGGAACTTTCGCCTGCAGTCACACCTATCAAGACAAGTGCTCACAGAACCTGCAACCGCAGTGTGATAAAGTGAGACAGAATAGAAGCGGATGACTTCTGCGGCGAAGAGTTCCTACGGAACTCTCCATAGAGCGCCCAAACAAAGGGAATGGCAAGGAGCGGACGTTGGTGACCTTGGTGAGTGCAGCGCGGCGAATGGTTCCTACGGCACTTTCGCCCTTCGTCTTGATCGACTACCTGAAGAGATCTTCAACCAACCCGCGCTACGCGCTTCAAAAGTTCAAAAGTTAGAGCAAACAAACAATGTGATAATTAACTCAAAATCGCCAAACGAGTGTGGGTTTTTTTTTTTAATTTTCAGCGGGATTAAATGTAATGCAGCAAAGCCCCATTGATATGAATACGACTTTAAAATTTCGGACATCGTAAAACAACCACTAAGCTTTAACGGCAACCCAAAACAACTACACTATTTCATCGAAAGCATCGAAGAAATACTGTCTCTCTTCAGAGGAACTGAGCAAACCCCCCTATTGGCGGATCATACTGATAGCCATCCGAAATAAGACAGAAATAGAAGCTGATGACGGAAAGTACCCCTCAACTGGGACCGCATAAAAAATGCCTTGACATCCCAGTATGGGGATAGCAGGTGAGAAATAACCCTAATGCAAAAGCTACAATCAAATTTAACTCAAGATGGAAAATCCACAATTCTACGATAAATTTTTTGAACTACAAGTGGCGATTTGCAGTCACGCACGAGTACATGAAAATGATACAAGATCCAAGATGAGCATCCAAAAATTTGTATTGGGGAAAAAAACCCACTAGGGAATCCAAATTTGCACAGTTTTCTTCTATTGCCTTTTTCTTTTGTTTTAGTTATAGCCAATGTAACAAACCAATTAATTCCCTTTATATGCTAAACGTCATAAATTTTAACAACCTTATTAGTTTATTACTGTTACTGCAACTTTACTCGTTGACCGTTTGACGCCAACTGCCCAACTTCGGTGTTATCGGTTATCGAACCATTGTCTCTTTAAGCGTCAGAGAGTGAGTCCGCCCCGCACCGGTTCCAACACGTGATCGCTGGAATGGTGTCAGCCGAAGCGCTAGCAGTGGTGGCAGCAGAAATTTACACGACTTAGTAGCAGGAGCACAAATAATAGAATCCGAGGGGATGACTCGCAAAGAAACTCGAGTGCGAAAAGAAGTGGGACGCCCCAGTGAAAAGCCGTTCGACGCACCTATTAACAACGATTAACTCCCAGTAGTCAAAGCCCTTGAGAACCAGTGCCCTATGGTGATTCCGCATATACTTGGCCCTCTGCAGCTCATTTCAATATTTTTAATTTAGTTCTATCCGTTAGTTTATTTTTCTTTGTAGTTTTATATATTCAATACTGTCATTTAATATCTGTCAATAAACGAAGTAAAGTACAGAGAAGCACTGCAATCGACAACCTTTAATGCAAATACGTTCCAAGCAATACGCAAACGTAATTCGACTACGAGATTAAGTTTCTTCAAATGTTTGGCAACATTGGTCATTGCGTATTTGATAACCGTGGCGCGATAAAACGATGGCAGACGACGTTAATGGCAGCGATGCGTACAACAACAACAATATGGGCAACAACACACGGTCAACAGAAATTTGACAATGGATGGTTGTCCTCGCCGCAGCTTACTCAAATTAGGTTGTACGTGTATGCATAAGAGAACGCGTACCTTTGATTAGGGTTTGATGAGGTATAGCTTTCACTGAAGCAAAGGCAATGACCAACTTTTTGGTATTCAGTCACAATAGCAAATTCGCATTCATAGCTACCGTTCGTTGTCGTTACGTGTACGTGGCTTTTGTTCAATTTCAATTAACTTAATTAGATAGAGGTAAACATAATTGCCTAGACTATTTTACGTGGCACGCTATGGTATTTTTGCCATACCCAACCTGACTGGTGGGTTGCTTTTCATTGACATTCAGCGCTTATCGCACGCAAATTCAATCAGACACTGACCAAGACAGCAAAGCAAAGTCGAGCTGTGTCAAGTCAAGTCAAGCAAACAGAACTCAAGAATCAAGTCGACAGTTCGCTGTCATTTCGGATTTCAGGTTATTGCCTTGGCAGTGGTATATGCATGTACGCGTGTAATTAGAGGTCCTATCGATTAGTGAACATACTGAATGCAAACAATAAAACTGAAGACGTTTGATGAATGAACAAATTTGTGTTGATTACTTTAGAAGAACGTACGAGTATATGTATGAGTGTGTGCCAGTCATGTGTGATTTTGTGTGTCTTTTAATTGTACCGCTTAGTTTAAGTCATTAGATTATTGAATTCTCTCACAAATTGCCAATCAAATAGTTTCGAGATAATCTACTTAAATTAAAACGAAGTATTGAATCTCTAACAATGTGAGTTATGCTTTGATGACTGCATAAAATGGCACGTTCAACATAACAATTTGACAATGGGATTATAGTTTGTTAACATTGGCCAACTTCATTAAGAAGCACTCAAAGACACGCACAAATCCAGGTAATTTCAGGGCTTGGCTTGATTTGATTTGTTAACCATTTTGGGAGCAAATGAATTGAGGCAATTTTGTGAAACCGATTAATTCTGTGACTGAAAGCACAAAATAAGACAGCGACTATAATATTGTATGTAGAGTTTCTTTCTCTATGCAGAGAGAACTTTAGCTAGAAATAGTAGAGATATCTCCTTAGGCAGGATTGCAACAGACAGGTGTGCTGTTTTATTGGAACAAAAACAAATAATACAGCTTCTATTTTCAATATAAATTTCAATTTTATTAACCTTGATTTCATATTATTATATATAGTATAATTTGTAACGAAACTTTACTACTAAGAGGAAAAAATTTACTTAAACTAATATTATAGTTATGTGCAATATTTAATGATTATGAGGAAAGTCGCAAAAAAACTTTACATAAAAATTATACAACTTAAGCTAGGGACTAGAACTATAAAGTCGGTACTTAGAAAGGCCAATATTTAAATTAGGTTGTAAAGTACCGATCAACACTTTACGTGAAATATTTGGTTTCGAATATTAAAGTTAGTTAAAGCTTGAGAGATTGTTTTGTCTATCATGCAGATATCAGACCTTTCATGTAGTTGAGATTTAGGGAAATAAAAGGGCAGATTTAAAATCATTTTTAATAATTTATTTTGAGCTTTTTGAAGTTTTTTTCGGTGACTAGCAGCACAGTCACCCCAGGCTTACGACCCATATAGCATAATGGGAACAAAAATAGTTGTATAGATTGTTAGCTTGTTTCCAATTGACAATTGTGATTTCCTATTGAGAAATTGATATAAGATTTGCATGGTTTTATTAATTTTATCTAATGTCCCGCTGATATGGCAACCAAAAGTTAGTTTGGTATCCAGGAATAAACCGAGGTACTTAATGTTTGCTTCCCGTCCAACAGAGTTTAGATTAAGAAGTAGGTTTGAGTCAGGCAAATTGCAGGCTTTGCGTTTGCGGGATAAGAATATTGCCTTTGTTTTTTGGACATTCACTTTAATTTTCCATTTGTAGAAACAGTTAGCAAATGAGTTGAAGTCTAACTCCAGATTACTCTTAATTTCACTGTAGCTAGAGCCGGAGCAATAGAGAGCAGTGTCATTAGCTAAAATTAAGGTATTGCAGCTACGTTTTGCTCTAAAACCAAACTGGCGGAAGTATATTTCGATATGACTATTTATCTTATCTTCTAAAATACGCTCGAAAATTTTTGAGAACCTGCATAGTAAGCTGAAAGGGCGATAGTTTTTGGGATTATCAGGCGGTTTGCAAGGTTTTGGAATTGCCACTATTTTAGCCATTTTTCATTTGGGTGGAAAATAGCCGATGGACAGACACTTGTTGAAAACGAAAGCCAATAAGTTAAAACTACGTTGGGGAGGATTTTTAAACAGATATTAGGTCTATTATCCGGGCCTGGGGAACGAACAACGTGCTTAACATCCGCACTCGGAATTACTTCACAGTTTTTAAGTTCGTCAGTGGACTGAGAAGTGAGTGAGCTGTTAACGAGTGCAATAGTGACTGAGTCAGAAAAGGAATCAGTTAGATGATTCATTTATTTCAATAATCTCAATTTTTAATGCAGGAGTGGTCCAAGCGTAGGCCTTGTAGAGTCGTTGAGGCGTTTTGTTAAATCACATATCCCGCTTGCGTAGTTCTTTTGATAGTTTTTACATCGATGCATTTGAGTCCCCGACTGATTAACATAGTTTTGACGCTGTCATTTCTGGATTTTTCCAGTCCAGAGTTTACTGCCTTATAAGGCCTTGTCTGCCTTGTTTCATTACTATGAAACTCAAGGTTATGTTTGTGGAGCTCAATACGAATGAGGATGTAGTGAACTGCGGAGTTAGAAAATATTTTGATACCAATGGAAATGGTTTTTACTGCGTAGTTATAAATATGTATTGATTTAATAAGCTCATGAACCACCGCTAGCGACGTTTTTATAACAGTAATTGGTGGCTGCAAAATGGGTTTTGCAGGTGTAGGGTGTTCTATTTCGTTGGCAGAGTCGGTGGTACGTCATCAATGATAGTTAAAAGATGAAGAAAGAAGTTTTTATACTGGTTAGTACCAAAGTTTTTTGGAATCTTATTTTTATTAAAACGCGACATATTTATTATGTCTGAAGCGCTTGATGCGCCAGGCTCAGAGTCTTCATAACTACGATATCGCTTAGTGCTTGCTGGTAAATATAACTTTCCTTAGGAAACTACTAATAAGCATAAGACTTAATTTCCGATTTGTAACTCGCGAGACAGGCTTGAAACGAAAGTGCAGCAATTTCGTTTCTATGACAACATCGAACTTCTATTTCAAATAAACTTTAATATCGTCCAATAAAGAGAGTTAAGAATTTACTCTAATTATAGCTAAAATGTTCATTTTGGCCGGCTTACGGAAATATTCGCGTAATATTTGTTGAGTTTTTGGTATAAATAAGGGTCAGTGGAGGCTAAATCAGGAAAATAGGTTCAATGTGAATAGTAGGGCAATCCATTTTTTTAAATATTTTTTTTTATAATTAGAGTATAACATTTATCGCAGTAAACTGCATAACACATTTGTCGGATTAAAAAATAACGACGTGTAAAAAATTAGACGAATTTTCTACATACTCACCGCATCACTCTGCCGATCACCATTTAACAGGAACTGGAGAACACTGCGACAATTTTAAGAGCCACTCTTATGGTCAGGAGCTCAACATGTTTTTCTTTCAACTGGAACCTGCAGCGAGCAATAACGAGATATGTTCTGTTTAGACCGTCACTGTTAGGAGTATGACCATTAATTGCGATATTGCCAAAAGAGTTTGCGTTGGGTGAGATATAGTAAGGAGCATGCTTCACCTGGTGGTACCCTTCGCAGACTTCTGCAAGCACTGCCAACAATAATGTTTTCTCAAGGTGTGCCTTATGAATAAACAGTTACAGTTAGAGCCTCAGCGTCAGTATCTGCAACAATACCAGAAGTCGCAACACCAGTGTACTCATTGGTCTACTCAGCACAACAGAAGATGTTGAAATTGCAGTTGCGTAAGCAGCCAACTCAACGGTATACACAAAGGCAACACCAGCTCTAACATCAGCCCCACAAACTAAATAAGTAAAAATAACAGGCAGATCAGTTATGGCAACAACAACAGCATCTGAGGGCAAGTGTTTGACGACCCTCATGTCTGTACCCACTGCGCATATCTCTAGCAACAATAGAGCAGACAATATAGTAGCAACACTTCCTGCAGCTTCATCTGCTATTCCTGTCACTCGCTCCCAGCAATGAAACGCGAAAAGCGTAACCAATGCCTTGAGCTGGAGATCTTTGTACATAGGCCGAAGATTGGATTCCGTCTCAAAACGTATTTTTCTTCTAGGTCGCATTTCAAGCTTCTATAATAAGGTACGACATCCACCTAGCAAACCCTCCTGCTGATCGAAAGCGAGGCGGAACAGCAATGCTCCTCATCTCATGCCTAAAGTACAACCACTTCAGGACTATGAGCTCAAACTGCGCGCAGTGTACTGCCGAAAAGATTGTTAGTGACTAGGGCGAAGTTGTCCTTGCTGCTGTCTATTGTTACTAAAACTGTGGATGGTTTGTGGAACACTTTAAATGTTTTTCGATGAGCTTGGCCACATGGTTTGTCTTTGCTAGAGATTAAAAGTCACTTTACAGTTTTGTGGAGCTAGGAACTACTCCCCTTAGAGAAGCGTACTTGCCCATCGCGTTGCTGGCTCTAACCTGCAGGTCTTTCCTACTGGCGATCCCAGACACTACATTAATAGTAGTATTCAAATCTACAGATTTTGATTTTGTTGTATTTTCAAAGACTTGGTCAGACAGCCTTGCTACTTTAGTGAAGAATGAGTTAAGTTCCGATCACATTCCGTTGATTGTTCAGTTTCGGGTGGCCGCCCTCGCCTCGATTCTTCCCACGGTAGGCTATTGTACCCCGGTTGCGGCATAGGTTGAATTAGCAAATCAACCTAAACATGGATCTAGGTCACCAAATGATATCGAAGACGCAGCGGGGGCTGCTAAGTTTCCGGTCTGATACACAAATGATAGCTCAAGTACAGAATTAGTAGCCTTTTAGTTTGTGTTAACTTTCAAAAGGCAGCTGTAAAAAACAATCTGAAAGTTGCAGCTGTTTTACTGAAGCAACTTATGTTCTTTTCAAAACAGTGGATAAAAATGAATTTCGTGTGAATGTTAAACAATGGTTGTTGATAGTAAAGAAAACGAAAGCATGACATGACTTGTGGGCTCTACTGTGAATTAATATTTGTCTATGAATAAGCTGTTCTGAAAGTCGGTTAACAGTGGACTAAAAACCACAACGAGTTGATGGTTCCGAGCGCTGTTTGGAACTGATTCACCGAAATAAAAGAGACTTTCTGCGTTGATATGATCGATGGACGAGACTTGAGTGCTCTATTACACGCCAGAATCAAACCGCAGTCAGCTGACAGCAGCCGGTGAACCGCCCCAGAGTTGTTTTGGAGTTTGGCATCTCTCTCAACCCCATAATTGAGAGGCATTGGACATGATCGTCATCTAGAACATCTGATATTTCGTACCTACTGCTACTATTTTCCTCCCGAACAGCATTTTCCATGCGCTATTTAAGGCTTGGTGTCTTTTAGTTTTAATTGCAGCTGTTTTAAAAATTTTTTATCTGAGGTAATGGTGACAATTCGTAGGTTTGTCCCTATAAGGTCCACTTCTCGATTGCTGCATATCGGCATATGCTAGATCGTACCACCATAACATTTTATTTTCCGGTGTTTATTTGTGAGTTCTATGCTTTCAATAGCTGTGTGTTGCGTTGATAATTTTTTGCGGCACTTCCGGTTTCTCACTGAGAGTCACCATATAATCGGCATACATCAGAACTTTAAAGATGTTGTGCTCAGTTTTCCTCCTGGTAGTGTCGTCTATATGTCACCAATGAACAGAGCGAATAAAAAATGGCTGAGGAGTCAGCCTTGTTTGACAACTCGGTTTGTCTGGAACCAGTTTTTTAGGCTATTTCCATACCATACAGTAGCATTGTTCGTATATAGACAGTTCAGCGTGCGAAGCATTTTTCTGGGTATTCCAAGATTATTGAGCATAAACGTGAGACATCTTCTTTCTATTGTGTCCAAAAAAGTACATTTTCGTTTTCTGAAGCAGATTATCTTTCGCTATTGACGTGTGTAGAACGATGCTGTCTACTGTCGAGCAGCTACTTCTGAAGTCTGTCTGGGTTCGTTCTGAAAGGCAGTTCTTTAAATCGTATAGATAGTTCCTCAGAGGGGACTTGCAGAGCTTTTCTGACAGAGAGTTTTGCTGTTTCTTATATTGCAAATGTTCTTTTCGCGCCTGTAGTAGTATTGTTATATAGTGCTTTCACATGCACCTTTATAATTTGATGACTTCTGTTAACATATTTATTCTATTTCTTCTGAATTTGAACGCCTTGAATGTCGGAGCCAGAAGTGCGACTATCGCCTTGCACGTTCTTACTTTTTGTCTTAAAAGGTCACTATGCGCGCGAGCTGCATGCACTTAGCTGCTTCGACAATACAGTTTGTTACAATGTCAGTGACAGTGCAGAGATAATTTATGTTCATCCTGATTATGGGGCGCCCTAATTTTTCGTTGTAAGGGTTTCCAAATGTCTGCCTCCACTTTAGCTTAGGAAGTAGCTTCTGTTCATTCGAAGGCATTGTGGGATCGACTGCGATGCTCACTGCGATTGCTAGCGGCATATGATCCAAAGCAATGTTGCTTTCTATTTGTAGATCGATACGGTGGTCATGCCAATTCACGTTGATCAGACAAAGGTCAATGGTGGAACATTCCTGACTTTTTCTCGCATCCTCATTTCGCCTACTACCACGTTTGGGGCGAGTTCCCCGTGCATTCTTTTTGCCACACTAGCCGTTTTTGGTGTTCATGCTAGTGAGTTGCGAATAGAACGCACAGGCTATTTTGCTCTGTGTCGGATAGGCATTATTAATTCCTACGCAATGGTTGGAATTGGTTGGTCCTGAAAGTATGCTCTCACGCTTATATGTGAAGTATAGCCAGAACTAAAGCTCCACATTTGTTTCTCTTTCTGCTGCTGGTGTTATGAGTGGACTTACAGTGGTACGCCGTTCTCGATGTGTTTCCTTCTAACTTTTTATATGTAAGTAAACACAAATAACTGAAAAATCACCAACCCAAGGCCATCTACCCGGTCCAAATAAACAAAATACTCAGAAGACTTCAAACTGAATTCAAGGTGAACATAATATCTAGATAGATAGGTAAAGACGACGATTTTATATACCATAAGTTATAACGAAATAGCTAAGCTTAAAAAGAGTGAGCTACAAGTTTGTATTATCGAACATAATACTTCTTGTATTGAAATGCAAAGACTATGAAATCAGAAGTACTGAAAAAATCGTGTCAAATTTATTGTTGAGCATCACGAGCTTTGAAAGAAGCAAAAATGACTAAATGAACCGTATCAAACAAAATAAATAACAAAAATATTATAGAACACAACTTCCTGATTCCTATCATTATATTATGTTAAACAGTTTCTCTACAAAAGTGTGTTTATATAGGTGAGGCACATTACTTTTTTTTTTAATTTGTAATGAATCAATTTCTCATAAGAACGAATGTGTAGTTTATTTTCTTTTTTTAAAATATTTTTTTGAGAATGTACCATACATTACACACGTCTACCTTACTTGGCGATCGAATTAGTTCCGATGTGTTTTATGAACTATATTTTGGATCTTGCTCTTGCTCGCGTATATTGGTTTGCATTAATTTTGCTTTTGCTCTTACGAGAGTGTTGGACAATGGAAAAAATGTTCGGAGGTTGATATTGATAATATTTCATTTATGCGCACTTACGCAAAGAGTATTCATAATCATCGTTAACTTTTACTACAAAGAAATCTTCATCATCATCCTGTGATCAATATTATAGTGCTCATCCATCGGTTGTGGCAGCATCATCGAACTTATTTTGTAGCAGACCAACACACGATTTGATTTTTATTTAAATAAAATATGAAGTTAAAATAAAATAAACAAGACCTCGAGATCATCATCATTAAGTAAAAATTGTGAAATTAAATGAGAAATAATGAAATGTAATAATTTTTGCTTTTGTTCTACACATTATTCTTTACTTTCCTTTAATGTGGCTTGGTTGATCATTGGTTGCTGTGGTTCTTGTATAGAGGCAGCAAACTGAAAATTAACAGATATACAAATACACAGGTGAACATGTCATTTTGTTCTACTGTCATTAACCCTCACAAACAACATGTGCCATTTTATTTAAACAATGGCGTCATTGGGCTCGGGCTCTGTGAATAAGTCACGTTTCGTGCCTGAAAACGAGCATATGCGGCATGCAATGCTTTTCTTAACAAAAAGGCCGTTGAAAGTCATGGCTTGCTGGTGGAAACTTACGGATAGCATCTCCAAGCGTAAAATCATGTGAGAAGTGTTTCCGGAAATTTAGTAACGATTTTGATCTGTAAGACATTCGGCGTATAGGTAGGCCAAAATCATTTGTGGATTCATTATTACAGGAGTTATTGGAAGAACAACCGACCCAAACTCAAAAGCAGTTGGTAGAAATTCAAAACCTGAGAAGAACAAATGTAAATTCGGAAAACCATTTGTTATTATGGTGTGCAATGAACTTTTGAAACCTGGTGAAACAGTGAATAGTGTTCGCTACAAATATCAAATATTAAATTTGAACCATGCATTGCTTGAGTTACGTCCAGAATGGGCAAGAAGGCGCGGCAAAGTGATTTTGTTGCACGATAATTTAGTGTTACACAGCAAAACTAGTGAAAGACTCAGTCAAATCGCTTAGGGATACTATCGCATCCGGCGTACTTCCAAGCCTGGCCCTTGAAATTATCACATTTTTGCCTTAATGGGACACGCGCTGGCTGATCAGAACTTTGCCAATTTTTACGAAGTCGGAAATTGTTTTAATGAGTGGCTTGGATCAATGGACGAGCGGTGTTTTGGGGATGGCTTCATAAATTAGCCGAAAGATAGACAAAATATATGTAAGGAATGGTAAGTACTCTGAACAAATAACTTTTTCCATATTTTTTTTTTTAATTATGTGTGTTTTTCATGAAACAAAATAAAGAACTTTGCTGTATTCCTGATATGTTCTTACTGCATTCTGAGAGTCTAAGGAGAGGCAAACAGACTAATTGAAATAATTTACTGCGCAGTTTGCACAAAACTCTAATATGTATAACTTTAAATTCGATAGAGAGCGACTATGAGGAGAAAGGTCAAATTAAAAGACAGTATATCAGTCACAAACTCTTTCTCCTCAATTCCGCCCGAACACAGTTTTTAGGTGTAATAGAAAGCTGTTTCGGTAGGTTTCAAAACATCCACAGTTTTATTGGGATAATCTTCTATATTCACCCATAGGAATACTTTTTTCAATAAAACCAATGATACGAGTGGAAAGATTATTAATTTTCAAAGAAATCTGCATCAACTTTTTTTGAATAAATAACTTGTTTAAACTATTAATTTGCCATTTTACAAAATGCCTAGTAAACCGTCATTAGTAGGCTAACCCAATAGCGCAAGAGATGCAAACACCTTTTAAATTGAATGTAAAATGTTTTTTATCGAATAGATCAATAAAGTAAGTTGCACAATTAAGTAATATAACTAATTAAAATATTATTATGTTTAAAATACGAATTAATCGCGTATTTACTGTGCATTTAAAGTAAATGTTAATTCAAAACTAGTTTCAAGTTGTCATGTTGCCAAAAGCAAAAATCGGAAAGTGAATGCGAAGTTGAGAAGAGGAACAAATTTATTAGCAGAAGCACGGCATTTTAAAATGTAAGAACACTTTTTGTTCTTATAAATATATATAGAGAAATGAATTTTTGCAGTAGAAAACACTGAACAGCGTAACAAGACAACGTTTTCGAAGAAGTTCGTTCTTAATGTAATCAAAAAAACACTGAAAGTGACAGTCAGAGAAAACCATTGAATTAATGCACACAGGAGTTTTTTTTTTCCTTTATATTTAATTTTTCTATTATTAGAATAACTTCAATTAAACTGTATATACAAAAATTAACAAAACAACTTAAATAATAAGTGGGGATATAGTATAGTGTGGATATAATATTAAAAGGATCTATTACGGTGGTCCGCAGGGTGAGATCTTCTCAGCCGTCTCGCAACCCTAACTCCTCCCATTCTGCGTCGTTTTAGAGTAGTTGTCGCATAAATTGTTAAATTTGGCGCGAAGTATATTTCAAAATTATTTCATTTACATTTTAATGGTGAATTGTAATAATTTTATTTCGTAATTGTACTTGAATGACAGATACATTTTTACCGCTTTTTTATCAAAAATATTAATATGAACACTTTAGAAGAATATATTAGATAATAATAATATTAGAAGAATATATGTATATGCTGACAGCCCTATTAAGTCAAGCGTAACATTTAGTTGGTACCCAAAGTATTGGATAAGAATGTTTCGAAGAAACGAAAACTTTCGAAGTTCGGTTTTGCCGATAGTTTTACGAATTTCCCGAAGCCGAGAACTCTAGATGTGTCTGTGACACCCCTGATAAACTCATTCAAATAGAAAACTTATAAATAAAAATATGTTAAGCACTCTATGTGTACAATGCAGAACCAAAAATAATACATTTGTCTGGATCTGGAAACGTAGTTAAGGAAGGTTTGTGGGCATTTTTGCTATTAAATTTGTGTCTCTTATTTAAAGTAATGCAACTGAAATAGAATTGTTAGAACTGCACATAAATACTTAATGTAAATCCGATTTTAGATAAGTAGGGATATTAGCGTAATATGTTTCCTCATTCTCAAATATTGTCTCTGTTATATTATCCGAAGTATGATCTATGTCACCTTCAAATATATCAGTAGGTAATATATATTAAATGAAAGCAGGCAATGAAAAACAGTTTCGATTCGTAAGGCCGCTGAAGACATCGACAAACAAATACTGAATAAGTCTATTAGGCCAGTGTTCGAAGCGTAACTTAATGAGCTAATACTTATCTCAAATAGCCAGCATGCGAAACAACATCAATCAATGAATAAACCAAAGCAGCGACCGTAAATATTTAAAGATGCAACGAACCAAGCTTATACTTGAAAACGTTTTATCTATTATTCTATCACAAGCAGTACAAATACTCTCAACTAAAATAACGTTCATCACCATATCATACAGCATCCAATGGAAAGACTGAACGATTTCAACGATCTTTAAAAGCAGCATTAATGTTCAATATACCAACACACAGAGTTGCATTCCAAGTTATTGTGGTTAAATTAAATGTGATAGGCTTATTAAACCGCTCTCGTGCATATCACAAATTCTTGTTTCTTTCGTCGACAACTGCACATACTGCCTGTTCCTCTTTGATTTGATTTTCGCGCACGATTGTACTCCACCTCTTTTAACAGGAAATATTTACTGTTTTGAGTTGTCGTAATTGCAAAAGTTTTAATAAATTTTACCTTTTTCATTTATTTGCACCTCAGCAGTTCCTCTGCAGATATCGCTTTTGCTGTTCATATGAGAGAAAATTTCATCTTTGCGTTTTAGTGATGCTGGCGGAAAAACAGAAATTAAGAAAAGGAAATTCGATTTAAGTTTTTCCACCTTTTTCCTTTTGAATCTACATCTTCAACGAGCGCCTAAGTCGATTCGTTCTTACACTTTGCGCACATGTCAATGAACACATCTTCATACTATCACCCTTAGAAAGCCGCCTACATCACCCACTCATATATCCAACTGGTAAAGGCAGGTAACGAAGCGTTCAAGGTTAGGCGCTGCATTGCCGAAAAACATGAGTTGCAATTTTATGCAATTTATTTCCTTCGCTGATCCCCCCTTACGACGCTTTTAGAACTCTTTTATTTTCAGTTCCTTTCTATTCTACTTTTTGTGCATGTTTGCGTTATCATTTTTCTAGTCACAAAACTTTCGCAAGTCACGTTGCTTCACTCCTGCTACGGTTCCACAATAAATAAATAATCAACCAAGCGCTGTGGGCGTGGCACAATCATCCATGATGTGGGCGTTTACGTTGAAATAACTCCTGCCCATGTTCGTATTCATTACAATTTTGATCCGCACTTCTGCAACAATTTACACGGGTACAAATAACACATAAACATGAAACGCCAATGACAACAACAACAACAACGACCTCGGAAACGTCATATTGCGCGAAATACGACTCTATGAGGCAGTTGATCCGTGTATATAGCAAAGATGCTTTTGCTGAAAGAGTGTGGTACCAGCAATATATCCATATTCCAACGGATGTTTATATGCAATGGGAAAGATCCAAAAAGGGTTAAATGGCTACCACATGAATTGAGTGAAAATGATCGGCAAAAAAGGAAGAGTTTTCTGTAGCGTATTGTGAGCGGCGATGAAAAATGAATTTGCTATAGCAATCTCAACCGCAAAAAGTTGTGGGTTAACCCAGGAGAACTATCGACACCGAAGCCGAATATTCATGGTCATAAGACATTCTGTGCATATGGTCTGAATAGCAAAGTGTAGTATATTATGAACTTCTAAAACCACTGATGTATAACAATGTCAGTTGAACCAATTAAATAACGCATTGTCACTATTGGCTAGCAATAGTGAGCAACAGACGCAAAGAAATTGTTCAGATGGACTGATCGACCGCTGCGGAATTAGTTAACACTCACGTAAGGAGAGAAGACCAGTATAACACCTTTGACTTACCTACGACCAAAAAAGCATTTATGCTGGCTGCTGCTGCCAAAAAGAAGTTTCTTCTTCATGGAAGCACCAGGAGGAACCGGTAAGACGTTCCTAATTTCACTTATCCTTGCAAAGATACGTTCGCAGCACCAAATTGCAATGGCGATTGCATTATCTGGAATTGCTGCCACTTTATTAGATGGTGGAAGAACACTATATTCAGCACTCAATTTTCCACTGGATGTTCATAACAAACGAAACGCAATGTGTAACATTAAAAAAAAGGGGAAAGGCTGCAGTGCTGCAATTCGATCATTATTTGGGTTGCATGGATTAAGCTCATAACTATTCGTTGGAAGCATTGCGTAGAAGTATGAAAAATTTAAAGGGCAAAGACAAACTATTCAGAAGTACTGTATTACTAATATCCGACAGACATTGCCAGTGATTCCACGTTCTACTTGTGCTGATAACATTAATGCATGTTAAAATCATTCATTTTTTAGGCGAAGTGTCGAAACAGTTTGATTGACCATCAACATGCGAATTGCAATTACTGGCACTACCGGTAATTCAAAACAAAAATTTATTGACAATTCAGCAATACTAAGCTAACTAAATGCTACCAATTATTAATCAACAACCATTACAATGGGCGCGATCAGCAGAAATGTTTGATGACCTTTTTTGTTGCTTTTCGCTCATTGTGAATGCCAAATTTACAATTTCGTTGAAAATTTAGTGATTGCGTTGAATAAAAATTCATCACAAAAATTCTTTGATAACCAAGTCATCAAATTTCAAGCTGTTTTTCGTTTGTAAACAAAGTAATGAAGACGCAATTTTTAAGAAAATAATTTGAGTATTGTTATTAGTTGCTTCGAAAGTGAAATGTAATAATATTTATATATTTAATATTTCGTTTTTTGGCCAGTCCCTTCTAAAATGCGTCGGACTTCTATGCCGCGTATTTCCTAACACCATAATTTTACAAATCTAGCATCACTGCGTTCAGCAGAGACAAATCAGTAATGGATTATTAAGTCAGAGAAAATGATGAGTGATGACTTCTGCTGGACGCGCCCAATGTCTTTCCGGACATACCAAATAATTACCTGAACCATAATTGGCTCAGTGAAGTACAACAGTCGTAGCCAGGTGAACTGATATTTTTTAAATCAAATCAAATCAAATCAATTGACACCGTTGTTGACGAAGACGAAGCAATACATTTTCCAACTGAATTTTTAAATTCACTAATTATGCGGGGAATGCCACTCCACAATCTTCGATGAAAATTGGTTCGCCGATAATTTTTCTTCGGAATTTAACTTACCAAAATTATGAAACGGCACACGTTTGATCATCAAACGGATTAGAGGTCATGTTATTGAAGCAACCATTTTGAACGGAAAAAGTAAGGGAGTTTCTCTGTTGCCACGTATGCCATTGACACCGTCTGAGAATACAATCCCATAAAATCCCATATTAGCAAAAACACGGTTTAACCAAAAATATTGTTCACCAAAGCGCGCAGCAATAAATAAATTCACTCATTACAATTGTTAAATTCACCACCACGTGTCACAAATATCATTTACTCGAATACCACGCAACCTACCACAAAGAGCAAAACAACGTTGCCGGGCCAGTTAGTATGTATATAAAACGGTAGTGCTTTTGTTAGAAACGCATGTCCCCCGCATCATTAAGGGATATCAAGCTTTTACCTTGGGTTATTTTCGAGCTCGTTACAGTTTTTTTATATTTTGGACCCGATAGGTTACCACGGGTGGAGTTATTTCTATTATTCACATTTACATATATATGATATGCTCAATTAGAGTAGCCACAGAGTTCTCAATAAAATGTTAAAAGATGTGCAAAATATATTCATAACTATAAAAAGTGAATGCTTCTTGTATTTATTATTACTTACCCTTGCTTCAGTCAATTTGCTTTATTTTATATACAGATGGTACGTAAAATAAACATTTATGAAGATTTTTAATAATAACATGCATATGTTTTATTAATTTTTTACCTATCATTATTAACAAAGGCACAAGCGTTTCATGGCATAACAACGTTTATCGGGTCTAGCTAGTTAATAATAACACAGTCCGTCATATCACGTTCATCATTCTTTACTTATTTATCTATTTGTTTTACCCAGAAGTTTTACAGTGCTAATAATAATAAGAAGAGAAATACATACAGAAATAGTTTAACTATATAAAAGATGAATTTCATTACTGGGAAGTGCCACTTTTGGTTAATGATGTGTTGTTGTATAATGCCAAAATATTAAGAAAAATATCTAGTGCCAGTGCCATTAAGGGTTCCGTACATTAAATATGCTAACAAATATATTTTTGGTTTTCTTTGTACTCTTTAGAAAACTCATATCCACTGATTCCGTTATGGTTAAGGAACTAATTAATACAACGTTCACACAATAAGTCACGCAATCATACCCCAGACAAAGTCCTTCGAGAATAGGGGGCAACATGAATAAAACAAAAAATTTTGTGCTTCAAGACCTTCTATGAAATCATGGAGAAGATTTTTAAACTTAGCAAGTATATCAACACACTAGCTGAAGAACCGCCCGCTACGCCAAGCAAAAAAAAAAAAATTAAACAATTTGAATAAAGTTAAATCAACATTCTTAATTTTTTTTGCACCATCTCTCATGTAAACAAGGAGTGCAGATGGTTTTCCGACTCGGGAGCATCCAACGTAAAGTTGACCATGTGAAAAAACTGTATTTTCCAAACTTATACCGCAAATTCCCAAATATTGTTCTTGCGAAGAGGAGATTGAACACGCTTAAATTAAAATGACAGATCAGCAGAAATCATTGGTATGCGAGGAATCAAAACGTCTTCGCCTTTTAATTTTCCAAGATAGCCTGGTGCCATGTTCACAAACGGCGGTAACAAAACTGTTTTTTTCAAAAACACTCTTTCTCCCAAAAAGAAGATAACGAAGAGACCAATACCACAGAGCATATAATGTGAATAAAATAAAATAATAATATGTATAGAATAGAAGCATAGCAGAAACAACGAAAAAAACTGTTTGTGCTTGTGATCTTGAAGTTTCTTTAAAAACTTAATACTAAAAAAAGTATATTTGCATTTAAAAACTAAACGAGATGTGCCCCGACCTTCCTACCGTTATTATCAATATAAAAAAAAAACTAAATTCGGTAAAAATTACGGCAGCAGCGGGAGGCTCTTTGCCGCATTGTTTTATACTCTCAACGAGGACCTATGAATATTCTTTTCATTATTAACAAAATGACTATTGATTTATTTATTGAATAACTAAATGAATAAATAAAATAAGATAAGAATCGCTATTAGAAAGTGACAAGTACTGGAGTGCAGTTTTTTACATTTCTTATCCTTTCGAAACACGAATTTAGTTGTCAATTTGATAGCTCAAACAGCTAATTGGAAAAAATAGAAAAGAAGGAAGATTTATAACAAAGAAACAAATAACAATAAAAAAGTCCCAAAAAAAGAATTAAAGAACTGAAAGCAAGTGACTGTGGCGCAGCTTAATCGCTCAAGAGAGTTCGCCGCTTGACAAGCTCATTTAAAATTCGAATAGATTTTTCGGCTTTTCAATGCTAACTTGTGCGGACAGCGCGAATGGCAGGCTGTCGAGCTGTCTGCGAAACTTTCAACTTCACCAAAGGAGCCAAGCATTTAGAATGAAAGAGTTTGAGTTGAATTTAGTTGAGTTAAGCTTAGCAAAAATATATGCAAAAACAACGCTGAACGTTCAACGGAGAACGTAGAAAGACCATGGGCATTATTTTCGTCCTTTCTGTTTATTTTTTTTTGTTTTGTTTGGTGAGTGTAAATTGGCGCTTAAGCGGAAATAAATTCATGTTGGCTCAGCTGAATGTGTTTGCCTGTGTCTGTTGGCTGGGATCTCCTTTCGCAATAAGCATACACAAGCACACAGAAAGCAAGGCAGACAGAGGGAGTTCATTTGCTTCGCTCTGCTTAATTGCAACTACTTACATGAACGTCGAAATAATTTCATTTACTTTTCCAGAATTTGCGCTTGGTTTGCTTGATCTCTTTGACTTTATTTCTCCACATCTCACTTCACCTTAACCGAAAGGAAACGTGCTCAAGGGAGTCTCGTGCGAATTGCATATTTGCGGTTTTTTTCAGTTGTAATTGACAGCTATTTTGATCGGTGTCTAGCAGAAGAAGCATATCAACTCTCAACGCACAGCTTCAAATGCCTTTGTATAGAGGCCGAAAGCTGAAAAAAATTTTTTTAAATAAATATAAATAAAATGAAACTAGAAAGGTGAAATATATTTGATCGACAAAACTCCCATCGATTTGTTTAATTGATGCTTTTGGTTCTATAAAGCCTAATGACGCATTGTCTGGTTGAGTTTGCTCAAGTCAAAAAATCCAATTTAACTTGGATATGAGCAAAGATCCCAGTTCAACACAAAACACTTTAAACGAAGTTTTGAAGAAACTAATAAACGCTCAAAAATTGTTTCTCTTATAACATTGATTAACAGGCATATTTTCTGGGAATGGGGAGATTCCAGATTATCATTTTTTCGTCAGTAGACGTTGGGTTAAGACTGAAAGAAAAAATTTTATTCGAATGCATCTAGAAAGAATCTAACTGAAGAAACGGGAGAGCAAAATATTAAGCAAAAATATGAAAATATATAAGAAATATATAAGAAGCTCACCATGACTGTGTCGGAGTTGTAATGCTCCCTTCGCATGAAAGACATAAAATTAAAAAAATAATTTTCAGAATTAATCTATATAGTATTATTGCCTATGTATCTAAAAAGTGCATTTAAGCTACTTGAATAAATTTAAATAAAAATCCATATAATTACTTAACGCTGGAAGTATATGCTTATTTTTAATACGTAAAGAATATGCTTCGTCGAATCGAAATGCACAACCCATTTCTAATGCATAATTTAATGGACCACATAGTTCATTCTTTATCAAAACGAAAGTGATTTTATCTTAAAACTAATATAATAACTAAAAAAGAACACATTTCGGTAAATATCCAGTCTCATTCTGTACCAGAGGCACAAAGTTCTATTGTGTTCTCCCCACATTTTCTCCCCATGTTTTGCATTTTGCACATGATGACTTTGTCATTCGTCGCTTAGAAGAGTGACATGTGGCACAAAATTTGCGCTTTCTTCCACTTATATCAGTTATTTCTTCCTCAGCATTCTCTTTGGTAGTTGGCAATACATTTGAAATATTACTGAACCCCAATAGTTGCTCATCTATAGTTAGGTAAGAACCAGATGTGTAATCATCACGCCATTTCTGAACAATTATCTTCCACACTTCTCTTATAGAGGAACATTTATCACCAGTTAGTAGAATACGTACAGATTTGTCGTCAAATCAGAGATAAGACAAAAGGCACTTATATCTGGATTTAGTCGTTGTCCCTATATATTTTGCTTTACTGTAAGATCTGTCAAACAATTCGTTGGCAGATAAATATTAATCCTTCTTGACAGCTGTTAACGCCAACAGTACAATAAGCGCAGATATTTCATTTGTGTTTTAAAATTATGTAATTATGAAAATATTCTAAAAGTCCTTGAAAATGGCACAGCTTATGTTAACAATTTAAGATGGATTGTGTCAATAATTTTGTGTTCTCAAACGTGTTGTTTTGGAAAAAAGGCCTTGGCTAAGTGTTACATTTTTGCTGACATGTCTTGGCTGTCCATCCGTGTTCATTTTGTCAACTAGAGCACTGCTTTGTTGTT
This sequence comes from Cacoxenus indagator, assembly GCA_035041755.1. Classification (NCBI taxonomy): domain Eukaryota; kingdom Metazoa; phylum Arthropoda; class Insecta; order Diptera; family Drosophilidae; genus Cacoxenus; species Cacoxenus indagator. The sequence continues at coordinate 65,693 of JAWNKX010000067.1, forward strand.
ACCTGTTTTCAGACACAACGAAAAAAAAAAATTCGAAGTATGTGATGATCAGTTACATATCCATATATGATAGTTACATCTACGAGCTAAAGTGTACATATATGACGTTTAATAAAATATGTGTATGCAATCGTAGAGGGCCTCTTTATATACATATATGCGTGTGGGCTATTTGAGTGTATGTGCACGTGTGCAAGTTGACAATCGTACGATAAGGCCCCGTACAAGCACCACTACCATCATCACCACCACCACGGCCGCCAACCAACACACCACACCTAACACTACTACACTAGTTGCTTAAGATGGTTGAGCAAGGTACTCCTTGAATTTGTTAGGATCAGCGACCATGGTCTTCTGACCAGGCTTCCAATTGACGGGGCAGACTTCGCCGTATTTGTCAGTGTACTGGAAAGGCTGCAAACGCAGAGTTTAATAGACAGTACGGCCCACAGGCAGATCGTTGATGGTGAGTTGGAGCAAGTTCTGTTTGTCATCGATAATGAAGATACAACTGGATCAGCTCGTCACCTAAGAATATAATTTATGGACTCTTAGCTGTGTCCTTCTTATGTTATTGTACAAACTTCATGACAAAATTAAAAAAAAAGTAATAGTATAAGAGAATTGCTGCACATTCCGTGCCATATCGGACATGTATACCAGATTAAACAGCCAATTTATACACAGAATTTTAAGTCAAAGTCCAACCTCAAGAGCCACAACATCAGCAACATCAAGATCATCATCATCAGTATCATCATAATTATGAACATCATGGGCAAAGTAATGCGAAAACTTTGCGGCATTTACACTTTAAATTTGAGTGTTCACGCGCCATGCACATTGCAGAACACTTTAGTACAAAGGGGCGTGGCATGTCCTCGTCGGGGTCGATGTAGCAACTTCGCTGAGCTTAGCTGCAATTTAGTTAAAGTGCTGTATAGCAACATTACGAGACCACAGCACCAAAACAAAAACGAGTTGCACCGAAATCCCTTTTGTGGATTTTGTTATTTAAAAATTTTTATTTGTCAATTTGTATTTAATTTTATTTTTATTCTTACTTTGGTTTTCTGCAGCTGCCTTTGCTTTTGGCTTTGTCATTGTTACTCGCTACGCACACTTAACCGAGCTCAGGCTTCACAGCCAACGAACCGGTGAAGCACGAAGAGCATCGTGCCGTGTCGCGACTGGAATGCTAAAGCGACAACAACAACCACAAGAATATACCAGTAAGGGACGTGCGGCATCCTAAACAGGATTAAATTCTCGTTTCCACTTAAAACTTAAACACTTAAAACAAACGAAAACCAGTTTCAAATACGCGAATTTCGCCTCTTCATCCGCCGAATACCATTGCACGAAATTATTTGACTATTTTTTCCACCTTTTCGGAGGAGCCATTTTAATTTTTCGGGTTAATTTTTGTATACGAAAAACTATCAACTAACAAGTGTAAAAATGGGGAAACGCCAACAATAAAAATAACAGAATTAAAAAAAAATGCAACCGAAAGAGATGTTCTGCCTTCATTCCTTTCCATTTCCCCCTTTGTTTTCTTCCGTTTGGGTCCTTTTCAGCATTTGTGGCCTTGCGTTGCTTTTTAAATTCTTTTGCTGTCTGCCGCATTCTTTCAACAATGCCGAATTGGCCAAATTGTTTGCAAGCTGCCAAGTTGTTTTTGTAATTACCCCCACTGACTTTTCGCCACCACTACTTCGAGCCGACGATTTGAGTTTCGAAAAGTTTTTGCAGTTAATAGAAATGAGAAGAAAAAGAGAATTAATGAACGCCCAGTGACTGTGTGCTGTAAATCGCTTTAATTGCAGTCTGCTTGAAGTTCGCCGCGATAGTGTAATTGAATACATGAACGCTATTCATTGACAATTAATTAATTTAAGATGACAATGTGGAAACCATTTAAAGAATGCCAAAAATGCAATATTTGAACAACTTTTTTGCACACTCTATTCATAACTTTTCTCGGTGCTCCACTGCATCACTGCAACACCTACGCCACTTTGAATTACATTGTGAATTACGTCCTTTTTTCGGTTCTGGCTTTCAATTATTTCGCCCGAAGCAATCAACTGTTAAACTGACAAAGCATACAGCCAAACTTACAAGCAAGTGCTTAATTGCATCAAACAATTCGTATTTATTTTAAAATTATTAATACTTTTTCATTCAAACTAATGACATGTTATTTTTACAAAAGGCTAAAGTTTTGCAAATAATTTGAGAAAAGACCCACATAAAAAAAAATAAAAATAAAATAGAAACACACAAACAAACTTGGAAGTATAGAAAAACGAGATGAAATTGTTTTTTGTATTCAATTTTGCTTCGAGCAATTGTCAATAGTTATTTTTGGAAATATTCCTTGAGTACGCAAAATTTCTAAATTTATTACGGAAGAAAACCAATCGCATTTTTTGCAAATATTAGTTGAAAGGTATTTGCTTTTTATTTCTCATTTTAGTAGTATAAGGGCCTAAACATATTCATTTGTTTTTTTTTTCTTAATAAAAATATGTTGCTTATTTCAAGCTTACGTACTAACAATAATAAGCTAACTAAATGCTACCAATTATTACTTAACAACCATTACAATTGACGCGATCAGCAGAAATGTTTGATGACCTTTTTTGATGCTTTTCGCTCATTGTGAATGCCAAATTCACAATTTCGTTAAAAATTTAGTGATTGCGATGACTAAAAATTCATCACAAAATGTCTTTGATAACCAAGTCATCAAATTTCAATCAGATGTTTTCCGTTTGTAAACAGACGCAATTTTTAAGAAAATAATTTGAGTGTTGTTATTAGTTGCTTGGAAAGTGAAATGTAATGATATTTATTTATTTAATTTTTGTTTATATTTATTTATGTTCTTAATATGTATTTAACAGATGAGTGGAATGGAGAATACGTTAATTGTTGGCAAAACATTTAAAGCAGAAATGAAAAAGACTGCGAAGTAGCTAAACGCCGTAATTTTACAAATCTAGCATCACTGCGTTCAGCAGAGACAAATCAATAATCGATTATTAAGTCAGAGAAAATAATGAGTGAGGACTTCTGCTGAACGCGCCCAATGACAAGACTTAAATGACAAAGTCGATGATCAAATAATAATAATAAAAAAACAAAAACAATAAATAATGTTAAATGGAACGTTCCTTAAGCTCGTAAGGGTGGCGCCTTTTCAGTCTTTTCCTCGGGCGATGCGTTGTTAGTGCCTAAGCAAGTGGATTTGGGCGCGAAGAGAGCCTCTCATTATATCTACTGCTATGGTAATTTATTTTATCACCCATGAAATGAACATTTAGATATCTGTTGCGGATACACCAGGGGGCACCAGTTTTCACACGTAAGGTTTTGTTTTTAATCACCACATAGTGGTGATGATTTATTTATAAAAAAGCACTTTGCTGTTAAGACGTAGCTTGATTTTTTCCCTGCGTAGCCAATTAAGTTTCTTTATTTTGGTGGTACATTTAGAGTTAATTCTTCTGATATGATGAGCCAAGTTCATTCTTCAATCTAGGTGTATACCTAAATAGTAATGAGGAGTACTTTTCGGAACAGTATTCCCATTAGATATAACAACAGGACAGGTGTAACGGGGACGGCATGTCGCTGGTGAAAATTGAGTAGAGCACTGGTCCAAGGAGTGCTTGACTTATCCTCGCTGACCGCCACTATATAAGACCTGTTATGAAGTAAAATCTTTAGGACAGGAAACTGTGAAGCAGGTCCCGATGTTTTTTAGCTTATAGAGAAGAACTTGGTGCCAGACTCGGTCAAAGGCTTGTTGTATGTCTAGGAAAACGGCATTACCCCAATCTAATGACTTTAATAGTAATAATAATAATAATAATAATTTTTTTTTTGTGGTTAGAAGGGGGATCTCACACCGTCGTGTGGTATGTGTGGCTCGCATCCACTAAACCCCCTCCCCTTCAGGCCTATCAACACTTCGGCACAGCGTTCGCATTACTTCAAAGTGCGGCCTCTTTCCGCGCTCTTTGCACCCGTCTATGGACGATCTGCGTCCAGACCGTCCTGCTGTGTCCTTATGTCAAGATCCTTCTCTTCAGTCGAAGAATTTCGTTAACAAAAACTGCCACTTGTTTCCAGTTCTCTTCAATACTCGATCGATTGTTAGTCGATTTTGTTTTTCTGCAAATCTTTTACAGTGAAAGACTGTGTGTTCTGCGTTGTCTATTTGGGCGTCTGCGTATACACAACTGGCTTCAGCACTTTTGCCTATTGAGAACAGGAAGGAGCTATCCATGTCCTCTCAGCATTTGTGTGATGTAGTTCGCCGTGTTTTCTTTGTACCCAAACTTTGATAACAGGTATAAGCCTTTCCGTCCATCTTCCCGTGCACTCATTAGTACATCTCTCTTGCCAAAAGTCAAGAGTTTTCTCTTTGCAATGGTAGACTGTTTGTCTCGTTGCTACACCTGCTTGACGCAGCTCGAAATTCCTCTTTCGCTCTATGGTTAGCAGATCAATCGGCTTCACCCCAGCGATGACAAGTGCTGCTGCTCCAAATACCGTGCGATAAGCGCTTATTACCCTCATCGCGTAGGTTCGTTGTACCAACAGCAAAGATTTCGTACTGCATTTCGCGTTTAATGTGTCTGCCCAAACTTCGCATCCGTACAACAGGATAGCGTTGTTTATGTCCATCAGTAGTCTCCGTCTAGATTGAAGTGGTCCCCCTATGTTTGCCATGAGCCTGCTAATTGATTTTATTGTATCTGCAGCCCTGCATCTCGCGTGATGGATTTGCGTCAGCTTGGTATCAAGCCTGACTCCTAGGTATTTGATCAATTTTTGTGTCCTTATGATGGTATCGTTGACCCTCATATAAATTTCCACTGCCATCCGACGTCTAGTGACCAGCATAACCTCGGTTTTTTCAGTAGCCAGCTGAAGGCCTTGTGTGTCAAGCTATTGCTTAACACGTATCATCACCTGGTTGAGCTTGCGTTTCGCATGCGTGGTGTTACGTGCCGAGATTACTGCGACTATGTCATCTGCACTAAAAAGAAGTCAGCAGGCATATCTATGTGGAGGATTTCGTCGTAGTTTATATTCCAGAGTTCTGGCCCTAGGATTGATCCTTTAGCTGCTTCTGACGTTATTTTAACACACTTCTCGCGTGCTTTGGCCTGGTATATCAGCTTCCGACCTCCAAGATAGCTTTCTATAAGCCTCATCAAGTAATTGGGGATACGAATTTTTTTTTTGAGCTTTTATTATGTTTTCCCATTTGACGCTGTTGAATGCGTTCTTGATGTCCAATGTTGCAAATAGTACGACAGGCCGTGAGAGATGATTGCCCTGTTGGGTTCTGATTCCTACCTCAACGACTTCTTCAGTTGCTCCGATTGTAGACCTTCCGGGCCTGAAGCCGTGCTGTCTCGAGGAGAGCCCGCCGGCGCTTTTGATCGCTGCAGATAATCGGAGCTTGATCAGCTTCTCCAGCAACTTACCAGTTGTATCATACAGACTGGTCGGTACGCTGATGGCGTTCGTGGGTCTCCTTTGCCTATGCTAATCAATATCAGTCGTTGTATCTTCCAAGATTCGGGGAATATTCAACTTCGTATACACCTGTTGTACATATTAAGCAATATGTGGGGTCGGCTTGCTGTTATTGCTTTTAAGACTACCGCTGGAATGTTGCATGCTCTTGGCTTCTTTGAATAGTTCGCCTTCGTCTTTCTGAAGGGCTCTACATGTTCCCCAGTAGTCTGCGGCATTGTATTTGCTGGTCCAGCCGGATGGGTGGGAGCGTTTTGACTATGTTGTCCATTTGTTCTTCCTCTATATCAGGGAGTGCGATGTTAGACATAAGCTTTTTCATGACGATTTTATAACCCAAACCGTAATTCGTAATTTACGTCATTACAGAGAGCTTTCCATTTGTCCCGCTTGCTGGTATGGATGGCGATATTTAAGTTCTTTTTGGCCGTCTTGTACATCTTTTTGTAAGGAGGCGTGTGCATCGGATACACTCTTCTCTCACAGCTTTCATCACCTCTATCCACCAATATACCTCTTGACCTTCTCTGCCGGGGGGTCCTGCCTTTGGCTTAGCAGAATTACAGACAGTTTTTTATGGCTTTCATGGTATTAGTTATTACACTTTGGGTGCTTCCGTTGTGAGAGACATCGAGTAGGCACCTGTCGATTTCATTGATCAAGAGGGTCTTGTTCAAGCTGTTTACGTTCCATCTGCGGTTACTACGTGCGGTATTACGTTCTGCATTGAATGTGTTATTCTCTGCTAGGGTGAAAGAGATATATTCATGGTCGCTACCGTTGTAGATATCTAAGACTTTCCAGTGCGTTATCTTAGGTGCCATATTCCCTGAGACCAGAGTAATGTCGGGAATTGTTCCTGCGTTTCCCATTCGCCGAAAAGTCACAGTTGTACCGACGTTGGCTACTACGAGACCCGCTCTTGCAGCCGTATCAAGGACTCTGCGACCTCTGGAGTTTGTTGAAGGCATGCCCCACTCTACAGCTCTCGAGTTAAAATCTCCAAATAGAACAAGGTTTCCCTCTAATCGCTCTTTCTTCAATATCGTCGAGTTTTCTCTTATATGCTTCTATACCATCGCTAGGTGTTAGATAGCAGCATATGACGTTGTAGTCTTTGACTCTCACATATACGTAGCAGCTTCCTTTACTACTGCTCAGATGCCGTATTTTGATGGATCTGTGAACCATAATGCAGCAGTTTTGGTGTCGTTTTCCAACCAGAATCCAGTTTGTTAACTCTTGTATTGCTCGCTGATTATATTATATCAATTATATATTAAATCAATTTGTTCCTCCATGACTATTTGGGACAACAGGTCATCCGGTATCCTGCTTCTATGTAAGGTTGCTTGGACAACTTTCATCTTCGATCTTTCCTGGCATTGGCAACGCAGTTCTTGGCCCTAGGGAAGTGATTCAGCTCCTTTAGTTTATCATGTGCACATAAACAGCACCATGGTGGATTCGTGCAAGTGTTCATCTTGTGTCCATTCTCTCCGCACCTAATGCACAGATCACTACGGTCGGGTCCTCTACAGTCCTTCCGCAAGTGGCCAACGCCAAAGCATCTGAAGCACCGCTTTATTTCGATGCACTGCTTTACTCGACACCGTGTCCATCCGATCTTAATTTTCCGCGCTTTCAGTACCTCATTTGCGTCTTCTGTGGGTAGTATGACAAAGGCCCGCTTCAACTCTAAAATGTTGGCGTATGTGAACCGAACTTGCATTCCTTGAACCCTGTCGCCTATCACTGCCTTGATTGCAGAGACAACTTCCTCTACTTCCGTGAGACTGTCCAGGTCACGTATCTCCAGCTTACACATTGGCTTGATGGCCTTCACTGACGCACTTTCCTTAAGCATGTCTTTGATGCTTTCACAAAGCTTATCAAGTTTGCTTCCTTTGGTAAGTTCAACTAGCATGTCCCCTGTTCTTGTCTTCCTGACCGAGCGGACAGAACTGTCGGCTTCATCTAGCTCCTTCCGCTTTCTGGCTTAATTAGCACAGCTTCAAACCTAGTTCGCGTCCTTGACTTAGGCTTATCTACCTTTATGCCAATATCACCTAATTTCTGAGTTTTGCTTACTTTTGTTTTGTCATGTTTCGACTTTCCTGTTTTGTCATTCACAGTCTCGAATCCATCATTCGGCTCCTTGTTTATCACTTTTTTGCTCGAACCTAGTATCACAGGACTTGTAGCGATTCTTTTCTGGGTGCGAAGAGCTGGAGATTAAGATTCCTATTGCTCCTGTTTTTGAGTCCCTTGCTTTTTCGCCTCCCTAGCACTTTCTACTTCGGTGTTCATCTAGCTCTTCCTGTAGCTTCCGATGACATCGAAGAGTTCACTTAATTCAGACACACCGTCTTTAATGTCAGTGCTTATATTTCGCTGCCTCAGCATGGCATTCTTCATTCTTAGCAGTACCCCTTGCACTCCTCTAGCGTTTTTTCTTCCAGGGTCCTCATCTTCAGAATCAACTCTTGCCTTGGGGAGCCATAGGTGTGCATTAATCTTTGTTGTGCGCTCGGGGTTTCTACATCTACAAGTGGTGGTTAAATTGGGTCTCCTTTTCCCTTTCGACTGCTTGTGTAATTTTCGGCGTTTCCTGAGTTATCTGTATCAGGCTCGCCTCCACTACTTCTGTCGCTCTTTGATCGTCAAGTTACTTCTCCAAAACATTCCGCTCTCTTCTTTCTTTTGTTGTTGTTGTTGTATACTCATAGTGAATGGGTCCAAACTTTACGCCGCTATCTCCTCTAATACGTACAGTTGTCCGAAATGTTCCCATGGGTCCCTATGCATGCAATGAAGTCCATGCGATGGTTGATACAACACTTCATGGATGCTTGCATTCAGAGCCAGAACAGACATTAACTGCACCTGTACCACCTACCTAACGGTAATGTGATTTGAACGTACTTAAAGACTCGCTGAGGTTTAACAGGACGGAGGTAACTGCAGTATTAGCCCAACAGCCATTTCGCCAGGGGTTCAATCTGGGTACTAAAGTGTTGGAATACTTTAGTCATCAGGGATCGGATCTCCTTTTCTGTCTACCGATCCCGAAAAGGCATTACAAATAGCATTCCAATGTGGAGCAGACGCTCACCAGGGCGCCGCTCGATTCGGAAACAGACGCGTGCTGGATTTCTCACCCAGAGAGCCATTCCACCTGATCAGGCTAAGCTGGAATAATAATAATTAATAATAACAGTCGTTGACTAACACTCTAAGCGTGCCGTTGTCTTAGAAGCTGTGTCTCTGCAATCATCGTTTCACGCCACTTTCGCGAGCTTATATCGGTTAGCCTTACTCTTCGATTTTAATTGAAACAACAAAAGATCAACAGCAGAAACATAAAGCGAAAACAAACAGCTCCTAATATTTGGTCTGGCGCACTTGGCGCTTAAGGCAAACCAAAAATGCCGCGATTACTGAAAACTAATAAATCAGTAACTCATGCCAATGACCAGTACCATAATTGTTTCCGCCCTCTCCAATCCATCGACGATGACGGCGCTAGCACGGACACTGCTGATGAGAAGCAGGTTACTCCAGTAAAGCAAATTTTGCCTTCACCTATTACGGTTTTAAAGAAGCCTGCAAAAGAAATCCATGACTTGGTCAACGCCATACCTATCACCAACTACTCGGTTAAGGCCATCTACATTGGCATCAAAATTGTTTTGACCACCGAAGCGGACTTTAACCTTACTTGCCATGAGCTCAAAAAACGCAACTGTGAATTCTATTCGAATGAGATCAGCAAAACTAGGCCCTACAAGGCAATACTCTCCGGATTGGATAAATTGAGCAACGACGCTGTAAGGGGTTTACAAAGCCACCGTGGCTTAAATTGCATAGACGTCCGGACCATCAACAAAACAACACGAGCTGGCTATAACCTTCTATTGTACGTTGCGTACTTCCAAAACCGCTCCATAACGCTCCATGACTACACTCCTGCATCAACAACACCAAAGTTCAATGGGAATTCAAGTCTAAGGAACCCAACAAGCTCACCGAGTGCTACAATTGTCAGCTTTTCGGTCAGTCGATGCTCAGTTCAAGAAACCAGAGCAGTAAACGCATTGCCAGTAGAAACAACTATAAAAACGCTCACGACATCCGTACCTACAACTACAAAAATAATAGCGTTGCTTACTGTAGCCTCTCTCCCTCTTCGCTCCATCAACCACAGCAATTGTCGTTAAATAGTTCTATAAACAGACAACAGTTAAATAACCCTGCATTAAATGTCCAAACCAACAAATAGTCCAAATCTCAGCAATAGCAACAACGGAACGACTAGTGAAACGTCCCCCGACCAGGTCACGACAGAATTTATCAATTTGCTCTTAAATGAACTCTTAGATAAGCTAAGCTGCTGCACAAATAAAAGAGAGCAGTTTAATATTACTACGTAGTTAGCTGCTAATTACGTTTACACTAATAAATAGTTTAAGAGAGCGTTTCAACATCATGGCATGGAATTCGCGTGCCGTACTAAACACACGATGCGAACTTCTACATTTTCTAAACTCTAATCATGTACATATCTGCCTTTTACGTGAGACATGGTTATCCCATCGTGATAGATTCCCCCTCCCGGGATACTCTATATATAGAAATGACAGCCGTGGAGGCAGGGATGGTGGAGTAGCCGTATTTATTAAAAGTGACATTATACACAAGCAAATTCCGTGTTTAAATATCCATTTAATTGAAAATATAGGAATAGAGGTTGAATCAAATGCTGCTTACTATATACAAATTTTCTCTGTTTGCTTTCCTGGGCCTTCTGCTAAAGGCCGTTTGTCTAATTCCTGTGGCTTACCCAGCAAAACTAAATACAAGAAATATATGGCTAAGGCTGACCTTCTTATACTCCATCGTATCGATGGGCACTTCTTAACAGGGGGCGATCTAAATTGCGGTCATCGGCAGTGGAATTGCTTCAGAGCAAACTGCTTCGGTAACACTCTAAATGAGCTTTCAACACAGGGCAAATTAAGCGTTGTATACTCTAGACACCGCACGTACATACCTTTAAGTCATAAAGCAAATGTTTCCACTCTTGATCTTTTTATAATCAGCTAACCTCAACTTCTCACTGAGCCAATAGTTCACAACGACCTTTACTCAGATCATTTACTCATCGTTGGAAAAATTAACTCGCCCAGGACAAATCTAAGGGGACAAACATTAAAATTTGGCAAAGGTAACTGGAAGGTGTTCAGTCACTCCACAAAACAACAATTCTGATGCTTCCAAACCCTCTATGTTAGCTGAACATCCACTTTCAATAAAATAGACTCTCTGGTTGATCTCATTATTTCATTTGTCAGCACTGCAATTGAACAAGCTGTACCTAAAACCGCAAAGACAGCCTATTTAACCAAAATCTCCCAATAGCATTTTAGAGCTCATAAAAATTAGAAACATTGCTCGAAGGCATTAGCAAAGAACAAGGCAACCTATATACAAAGCTAGAGTGAATAATGTAAACCGCAAAATTAAAACGCTAATCATTGAACACAACAATGCGAACTGGAACAGTAAACTCTCCATACTAGACACAAACTCTAAGCCATTTTGAAAATTAACAGACATTACCAAAAATAAAAAAAATTTAGGCCTAGCCTTCTTCATAACAATAAAGTTTATACCTCTAAGGAAAAAAAGTCAATATTCTCAGTGAGATCTTTGAGGAAAAGCATTATCTCAATGAAGCGCTTTCAGATCCAACCACCATTGCGTTAGTAAATAAATCTTCAACTTAACTGGACAGCGACAATTTCATAAATGAACAACCCATCAAAATTGTTGGTGTGAGAAGCGTAGTTCGCCTACTTAAAACCAAAAAATTCCCAGGTCCGGAAAACATGAAACATCTGCCTTAAGCAGATGTGTATGTTGTGGCGATGAACACAAATTGGCTGACTGCATACGCCCGATAACGGATCCCGCAAAGTGTGCTTACTGAGATCAGGACAACCCTGCAAATTATAATGGCTGCCCTGCGTATCTAAACTAATCAAAAGAAATCAGCGTAAGGCTCCTAAATTAAAGCGTCCTCCTGTAGATGGTCTCACGCCTGTGCAAACCAGAATCCAGCGTTCAACTCAGCGTCAGTCTACTTTTATGCAACCTAATGGACCTTCGTACGCGGAATTGGCTACAGGCAACCGATCTAATGCGACTCATAGTTAACAACAGCAGCAGCCGCACAAACAATCGTCACATATTACCACTCTCTCAACGAGTCGATCAGAAGTTTGGTGTCAATGCAGGAGCAGATGACTCATATGCAGTCCCAGATTCTGGAGCTGTTCACAGCGCCCATCATGTCTAGACTTCGGCCTTTACAAACACATTCCGCACTGCCAACTACAAGTGTCTCATCGCATTGACTTAAGCTCTGATCATCTTCCCTTAATAATTTATTTTAACACCGCTGCCAGAAGTGGGATACGAAAGAAAAAAAAAAATTTTTTTTTTTCTCTCTTTCTAAAAAAAAATACAAACGAATAAAGAACTAATCAAAAAGACAAATGAGACGACAAAGGAGAAGACAATTGAAAGTTCGAAAGAAATGCAAAATGAAGAGGCAAACAAAAATTAAATGAAGGAGAACAAATGAGAAGGCAAACGAAGTGCGTGACCAAAGAGATGTGAGAAAAGAGAAGCAGAAAAATGATCAGACAAACATGAAGCGCTACCAAAGTGGTGCGACAAAAGAAAGACAGCAAATGATAAAGGAAAAGCCAAATGAAGTGACAAACGGTAGGTCGAATGAACGAACGAATGAAGAACTGTGGTGGCAACAAGCCAGAGCAACGGAGCTTGAACTCATGAAAAAAGAACTGTTGTTATTGCCTCTTGGGAGAGACTTGATAAAGAGAGAGAATAAATTGTTGAAAGCAACCGGTAAATCAGCGACACAGCCGTTATGTGATCGTGATGAAATTCCTTTGTGCGATCTAAAAGAAATGATCCCGTGGTACGACGGGGAGACGTCTGTTGTTGGTTGGTTATCACATGTTGCTGCCTTAACGAAAGCGCACAATATTAGTGAGAGCAAGGTTCGGGCAATAGTTTTCGGAAAAACAAAAGGGAAAGCACAGCATGGCTGCAGTCAAAGACGGAATATGCGTGCGGAGCTGTCGACTTTGTTTTGTCTGAAATGCAAAAAGTGTTCAGAATGAAGGAAAGCAAAATTTTATTGCGCCAAAGATTTGAGGTGCACAAGTGGTTGTGTTGTAGAATCGTTTTCTCAGTATTTCAACGACAAGGTGGTACTGGCCAATGGTATGGGGACCTCAGAAAGCGAGGTGACCCATTAATCGATGTCCGAGCGGAGACGACAAGTTTGTGGCTCCAGAAATTTGCGTAGTAGAAAATGAGGGGAAAAATGAAAAGATAAACGAAAATACAAACGAAATGCCGACAAACGAAACGACAAATGAGACGACAAATGAGAAGACAAATTGAAAGTACGAATGAAATGCAGAATGAAGAGGCGAACAAAAATGTAATGAAGGAGAAGCAGCGGCGAAACGAACACAAATGAGTGGACACATGAAAATATAAGCGAAAATTCAAACGAAATGCCGAATGAAGATAATCGAAAGGACAAATGAAAAGACAAATTGAAAGTACGAATGAAATGCAGAATGAAGACGACAAAAGAGAAGCAAACAAATGATAAGACAAACGTGAAGCGTGACCAAAGGGGTACGACAGAAGAAAGACAGCAAATGGCAGAAAATTAGTATTGTCTAAGAAGTAGGAAAAACTAAAAGGAGGATCAGGTGATCCTCAATGTCAGGACGGCCGAATTGTAGTAATATAAGTTGTATTAGTTAATGTAACTTAATAAAGTTCTGTGAATGTCAAATGTGTGAATGCCCAAAAGGCGAAAGAAATAAAATGAGTCTGCGTCGTGCTGTGAAAGGAAACAGACGTGTGTATTAATTGGCCTACAATTGGTAATTACACAAATTTGGAGAACTTCAGGACCATACTAAACAATAACTGTTATATTGAAGTTGAATTGAGCTCTGGACAAGATCTTGACGACGCTACCGAGCTCTGCAACCGTAAGATATATGACGCCCTACGCAACGCCCGCCGCTACACTTCAATGCGTCATTCAAACTAAATGCAAGACTGAGACGCTTTCTTCTAGAGAAGCGTTGACTTCGTAAGATGTTCCAAAGTTCTCGTTGTTTTTTTTCCTTTACATTTAATTTTTCTGTTATTATTAGAAAAACTTCAATTAAATTTTATATACAAAAATTAACAAAACAACTTAAATAATAAGTTGTTAACTTTTGAAAGTCCGCCGTTCGCATGAACCAAGGGGCACCAGTAAGCATACGCAATGTCTTGGCCTGCAGTACTCTCACCTTCGTGATGTTTGACCTCGCTGCTATGCCATACACCTGCAAACCGTATCGCCAAGCAGGAGCAATTAGGGTTTTGTAAATGTTCATCTTATTTCCCAAGGACAATTTATTCCTGCTAGTTAAAAGCCAATGCAATTTACCAATCCTCTGTCTTAAGGATTTCGTGATACTTGAAACATGCGTCCAGGTATTTGTAACCTGAATGGTGTTTCAGCAGCTGGTTTCCAATAAAAACTCCCGGACAGAAATCCGGCTGTAAGGCTACGTCACATTGGCACATTTGTTTTTGTTAATGCAAATGTTCCAAAGTCGTGTCCAGTTTTCATAAAAATACACAGGTATTGTTTTGGGTGAGTCCGTGGCTTCGTAAATGCACTTGTTTCTGACGAGGATGGCCAATATTAACTGGGTCGACAAAGGTATTGAGAATATTTTGCAAATACTGGAAACTTTTAACTCCATGTAAAGTTATTGGTGGAGGCTTAAATTAGTTTCCGTGGATTTTAGCACTCTTAGCAGGCTTTGTCGAGTCTGAATTTACAACGGTGGCAGAGGATGGTGCAGCGTTTGAATTAGCAGCGTCGGCAGAGGACGCAGCGGCGCCTGTGTTAAATTTGGTGGAGCTGGTTTTGTGCCCACGCGCTGTAGATATGTTTGTTAGCAGAAAAAGAGAGCCAACGGAGTAGACCGACATATTGTCGTCTTCGGATGCATCATCCGTGTTCTCATTAGTCGCAGAAGCCAGAATACTAAAACGATTGGTAGAGTGTTTCCCATGACTGCCAGTTTGAGCCGTCAATATGGCATTGCCTGAGCTGTAGCTACGTTGATTTGGACGCTTAGCAAAGGGTGGAGATAGTGTCTTACTGATCTTTCGCTTTACTCGTTTTGTTTGAAAGCAGCGCACATCAAAACTGTCAGTAACAGCTGAGTACTGTTGCTGCTCAGATATCATTATAGGCGCTGTTGTTATATCGGTAGTATGTGTAGTTAGGACAGTTGTAGTCGTCTGCACAGAAGTAGTGAGTGTTGCAAAATATGCATTGGCTGGGTTATAAGTAACAGCTGTTGCAAATAGAGATGGCTTAACAGTGACACCCAGTGCAGCCAGGGATGAAGCAGTCTTGTTAGCTGTGCAGACTTGGACAGTGCTGCCAAAAACGTTCGAGGCTGCCATATTTAGGTAGCTTGATAGATAGGGAGATGAAGAGCTACTCTAAGACTCAGTGATATGAACGTTGTTGTTGGTATAGCTTTTATCGCACATGTGCTAAGCCAGCACAGGCAATATAGCCTCACTTAAAATTGATCGAATGCCCCTTATGGACACAGTAAATATATTACAATTAGTTGAACACTAAGAACTTAATTTTTGCCACCTTGGTGGACTTGTCCATATATGTAAGTTAATTATTTACACAGTTTCACGCAAACAGTTTCAC
The DNA here is from genome assembly GCA_035041755.1 of Cacoxenus indagator. Classification (NCBI taxonomy): domain Eukaryota; kingdom Metazoa; phylum Arthropoda; class Insecta; order Diptera; family Drosophilidae; genus Cacoxenus; species Cacoxenus indagator. Next base: position 81,117 of record JAWNKX010000067.1, read on the forward strand.
GCGACTCGCGAATAGTCATAATAAAAATTAATAATAATAATAATAATAATAATAATAATAATAATAATAATAGTAATAATAATAATAATAATAATAAAAGAAATAGTACAACAAGAAATGAATAGTACAATAATGGAAACTAGCCTTAGAATTATGAATAAAAGCAAACGGATAAAGAGAAACACAGATTCACTGAGCCGATACGAATGAGTTACCGTTTTCTTGCGGTCTCTTGCACTTATTTGATATTTCACTTGTTTGATCTTTTTCATAAGTATTCATTGAGATTGCATTACCGAAAACTTGCATCCACGTCAATAAATGTATACAAATTTCTTATTTGTTATCAGATCATAGTGTGATGGCTGTCGATTCTATTCACGGTATATAGAATCATTCACTCGAAGTCGAACAGTAACCCTAAAATCCTCAGATTTTTTAAATTGGAAATTATTTTCTGATTTCACTATATCTGTTTTTTTTTAGTTTAATAATTTAATAATTCCAATCAAACATTAAAGGATGCTTACAAGGGATGGGATGGATAACAGTGACAGTGCGAATTTAAGATTTACAAAATACAAAAAAGATTAATAAACAAAATAACAAATAGGTTTAAAATATGAACATATGTATATATAACTATATTACTATATTACTCTATGTAGTAGGTCCAAAGAGTGGAGCCTTTTCAGCCTTCTCGGGGAGTAGTTTATTCTAAGGGCAACAGCAAAAGGATTTATATGCACATAAAATGCATCATTATAACTACTATTATGGCGATTAATTTGTTCATTAACTGTAAGGATGTCAAGGTCACGGTGTATTAAAACCCGCTTGACGTACAAAGGTGCACCCGTGATGTACAGGAGAGCTTATTCTGCATAACTTGAACGCGATTTATCGTACTCTTGGCACCTAGTCCCCTAAGCTAAATGCCATAGGTGTAGGAAGGTATAACGATAGGCTTATATAGCGTAACCTTGGCAGCCAGGTTGAGAGAGCTACCAGATCGAATGAGCCATCGAAGTTTTCGCAGCTTACTTTTGCATGTGGCCGTAACAGCACTGATGTGCTTAGACCACGTCAATCGGCGATCCAAAACCATGCCCAAGTATTTGACTGAAGGTTTTTGAGGGACTTGAGTGCCGCAAAGCGTTACAAGTGGACAGCGTTTAGTACGCAACGTAAAGCAATAGTGCTGCGATTTCGCGGAATTGATACCTATATTCCATCGTCGGGACCAAGATTCAAATTTGTCAAGAGTTCTTTGGGAGGTGGCAATAGCTAGATCGCACGAAGTATCACAAGCTAAAAATACTGTGTCGTCAGCGTAAGTGGCAGCTAGAGAGTTCTCTTCGGTTGGAGTTGGCATGTCACTAGTAAACATCGTCTACAGAACGGGACCTAGGACACTGTGCAACAGCAGTTCTAATGTTACGGATAGTAGACCCCTTGTCTTTGACTTCGACCATAAAAGGACGACTGAGTAGATATGATCTGATAAGGAAGAAATGTTGTGAAGGGAGAAGATATTTAATTTTTCAAAGTAGACCGTCGTCGTACATTTTCCTTTCAAAAGCATGCAGGATAGCATTAACAACGCGATGAAGCTGTTCTATGGATGAACCATGTCCATGTCTAAACCCAAACAGGAGATTTGGAATAGCACCACCCAAGACAACCATCAATCTTCCAAGAAGAATTCTTTCGAAAACTTTGAAGAATGCTGGCAGCAAACTAATAGGTCTATATGACTTCACATTACCTTCCGACTTACCAGGTTTTAGCACCATAGCAACAACTGCGCACTTCCATTGCGAGGGAAAGCAGTGAAAACGGATGATGGCGTTGAAAATTAGGACAAGAAGGAGGACACCTTGATTAGGAAGGACTTTTGCAACCTTACCATCAATACCATCGTATCCAGGCGCTTTGTTAGTTTTCATTGTTTTAAATTGGTGGCGAATTTCGGCCGAAGTAATGTGCGGAATGGGCGATGAGTTTTGGGAGGGGACCAATAAAAAGTCTCTCGTACTGTCCTGGTCCTGAGGATCAGCTAAAGTGAACGGTGTAAAACGATCCCCTAATTCGTTTTCGAATGCATCTGAATTCTCTTTGTTTGAGTAGCAAAATGATCCATCCGTTCGCTGAATAGACACTTGCTTCAGAGGCTGCCTCTTAATATTACGCGTTGCCTTCCAAATGTTGATGCCACTCTTTTTGGTCGGATCAGCATTGCGAAGGAGGTTTCTACAAAATTCGTTCTTGGCCTCCTTGAGAACGTTCTTCAATTTTCGCGCTTCACGTCTCAAAGCACGTCAAAGCACGATCATCAAAAACACTCTGTGTCCAGAGATATCGTTGCCTTAGAGCCCGCTTGCGAAGAACCATATCACGGATTTCGGGTTTCAAAGGAAGTAGACTCAGATGTGAGTAGCAAGATGGAGATTGTTGGGATGTATCAAAGTCGGCGGCAGTGTAGATATTCCTTGGGAACAGCTCAACAGCATCATCAATATCGTTTGCAGTCCGAATCTCAATTCAATTCAAATATGTGAGTTGTTCCAATTTCTGCTGAAAAAGATGAACATTCGCATTCTTCGGCATATACCTCTGGGATTGCGTAGACTGGCACATCAAAGTGAATGATGACCATTCCTATCCCCGTCTGTATTATATCTTGGGCCCAGTTGTTCCAGAAGTTGACTGGAAGACAGTGTTGGCCAAGCATACATTGGAGGGCAATAAACCGAAGAAATTAAAATACTACCAAGGTTCTCGTTAACTTTGATCGCAACACATTTTATGGCTGATCGGATAAGGATAGCAGCACCTCCTCTGTGTCCATCTAGAGGGTGGATTACTAAGTGAAGCGAATACCCAAACAGCTTATAATAAGACCTGCTGCAACGGGTGAATTCGCTGATAAGCATGACGCTAATATTGTTGGCTTGCAAGAAAAATCCCAATTCGTTTGCATGATTAGTCAGTCCATCAGCATTCCAGAATCAAATTTGAAGACCTATTGTTGACATTGTTGAGGGTTAATGATGGGGAGTCTATCAAACAGGCGCTCATGGAAGTCCATCATTCGATCCAACCTAGATAAAATTAAATAAACTTTAGAGTTAAGGTCCACCTGAACCTGTTTAGATAACTGATGCTGTTGCAGTGATTCTTGTTATTGTTGTTGCCACTGCTGATGTTATATATCTAAACGACCCAGTTGTTGCACAATTTGATGCAATGATTGATGGTGCAATTGATGAGCAGATTGTGAATGCTGCAGTTGAGTTGATTGAGATTTCTGTGGTTGTGGCAGGATATGTATAAATAGTTGTTAATTTTGTGTCGTTGGGTGTGACTTGATTTGCCCCTGTTGCGATTTTTGTTTATGCGTTTCCTGTTGTTTGCCTTGTTTCTGCTTATGCCGAATATGCTTATTTATGTCCCCTCTAACAACACTATCGTAAGAGGAGGCAGAACTACTATCTGCAATTGGTGAAGGTATTGCCATAGTCAAAGTTGTGGAATATCTTAGGGGACGGAGCGCTTTAGATGAGAGATGTTGATTAACACAGTGCTTATAAACGTCGCACCCTTTGTAGTTTGCTGTGTGGTCAGCACCACATAGTGCACATTTAGCAGGGAGCCCCTTATCCGTGCAACACCCAATAGTAGCGTGCGTGTCAACACATTTAACACAACGATGTAGCTTGGAACAATATTGTTGAGTGAGCCCATATTCTTGACATCTATGGCACTGAGGTGGAGAAACACATTGATGTGGAGGCTCAACAATAACAATTTGGTCGCAGAGTCGTTTGATATCAGAAGCTGATTTATTGTTTTCCTTGGGTTCAAGCTCAACGAAAAACAAATTAAGTGGCTTCTTGTCTGACCGAGATAGTGGGTTGTGCACGTGACGCACAACATGACCATAATTCAGGAGTTCACTCTTTATATCCTTAACGAAAGTGGTGTGGTGAAGACCTTTGAACAACACTCTGTATGACTTTTCCCGTTTGAGTTGATACGTATGAAAATCCACTTTTCGAGAGATTAAAAGGTTGACGACAACTCTATAGGAGTCTGAGTTAGCGGCCAGCGGCCGTGACACGAGCAGAGTAGCCAGCGCAAACTTTAATGGAGTAGGAGCTGCTTTGAGTAACTCCATTTAGGGATGTGCGAAAACGTTTAATGTCAGTGACATCTTCGATAATAATAGGTGGTGGCTTTGGAGTAGTTGTTGCAGATACACCAACAACAGAGATACTTGGCAAGTCAGCCGGACAATTACTTGAAAATGTATCTGAAGTAGAATTGCTCTGGATTTCAGGGACAGTGTCATTCACAGCGTCCAGGTCGATGGAGGGGTTAGGTTCATCACAGTCCATATCAAGCAAGACAAAAGGGTTGTGATAGCCCAAATAGCCAGAAGAAGCAGGAGCAGAAGGCGTATCTTTGAGCAGTGTAGCCGATATCTTCCAACATGGAAAGAGATTTGACAGAAGAATCTCTTTGAATTTTGAGATCAATCTTGACTTTGTTTTGGACTGGCTTAGCATTGTTGCGCTTAATTGTTTTTTGACGAGAGAGTTTCGCATGGTGAAAGCATCCCTAGATGCTTTGGTAGGAAACCAGTCAGCAAGATTAGAGCTACCAGCGGGTAGATTCCTAGCAACTGTATCATAATCTGTTGTTGGTACCCCCGCAAGGGGACCCGGAGGACCCATAATAAGAAGCAACTGGTTTAATTTAAGTTTGAAGAACGCGACGAAAGTTGAGACAAAAAACGATACTTCAATTAGAAACCGAGCAAGTAACCGAATCGGTATTGAGTGGAGGTAATCGATACCTTAGTGGTATCGTTTCCACACTATGTCAAGGGCGCTGCCGGCAACGAAATGCCCGCCGCAGCACCACGTTTTGGGCTATCAATTTTGTTCACACACAAATGTTTTTATTTGAAATAAATTATTGATTTAATAATAGTTATATAAGGTTTATTAAACAAATGCACTAACTTATCGCCCAACGGCCAGAAAAATACTTTAAAAAGCCACAGAGAAACACAAAAATGCGTGACGCGTCCCCACGGTTTGAAAGCTGCGATATGACTATGATTTCACTATACCAAAAAAGGATAAATTAAATTTGAGCTCGCTACACTCTGCCAATTTCGATAAATATTGTTTAAAAGTGAAATACGAATATTTCGAAACCAGCCAAGAAAAAACTATAAGCATTAAATTTAGCCAGTCCGTTAGACCGCAAACTTTATATTTTTCCGAATAAAAAGTCTCTTCTAATGATTTGAAAGAGCTTTGCTAAAAGAACACTATTCCAAATCAATATCATAATGAATACCTCAGTCTTAGATCTTCGCACAAAAGTGAAGCATTCGTTAAATGAAAGAGATGAAGAAGATTAGAAATATTCACTTAAAATTTTTTACAAAAATTATTCTCTGTATTCTCTTTGTTAAATATGTACTCTAATGTAAGACTATTAAATAAATGAAAGAATATATTTTTCAAATATGAAACAATGCGATTTCAAATAGCATATGCGCCACATTTCAATTTCAGCCTTCGCCAAGGGTGACGGCAAAAAAAAAACGGATGCGCCATAAAAGAGTGAAATAGGCACAATAACAACTTAAAAATGCATCTATTATTTATATGAGATCTAATATTGACTAAATTCAATGTTTAAAAAAAATCCGCAAAGCATTTTTGAAAAAAAAAAATGGATAAAACAGTATCTTGTCAAATTTGCTTTTAGGCGCTAACGTCAATGTCGCAGTTAGGGATCAATATAGTCACAAAATCCTGACGCCTTGGCGGAGACCGAACTGTCAATATCTCTGTCCAGTGAGCGATAGTATAAAAGTTATCTTAACTCTGATAGCCTTCAAAGAATTTATCTCTTAAAACAAAATAAATTAAACGATAATTAAAAAATATACTTTTTTTACTTTGTCGGGAAATAAACTGATAAAGAAGGTAAATTAACGCCACTTTCCCTCGACTTTGAAAATATTTAAATTAAGATAAGCGTTTAGGCGAGTCTTCAAATCTATCAAATCTGTCCATCCAATGAATTTACATGCCGATAAAATCTCTTCAAGGCAGTCTTGAACAACGAGATTCAAGCTGTGAGCATTGCAATGTACACATAATGCGCGCGGCTCTTCCTCGCAAGCTGTTCGGTTGTCCATAATTTGTTTTAAAGTAGCTGTCGAGATTTGTTGAACAACGTGAACACTTGATAAGTTTTTAACACTCCGCGCAAATAACATGGAAAGTTCTTATCGAATGAGATTTTATCTGCTCTGCTCCGTGCTTCCAGTTTGAGAAACCTTCATCTACCCCATCCAATTTATTTAGTATTATGATTGTATTTAGCTATTCTAGGCAACTATGCAGTTTTTTTAGTTTCCGCTTAAGAGATACATATGTACGTACATTACTAATTCAATCTTTTCGTTTAATTCAGTATCAAAATAAGTTTTCATAACCGTCCTTCTCAATAGAAGCGCACCTTTTGACTAAACTGGTCGTACAGTTTGACTCACTAATAGCATCGCCACTGCTCTAAACATTTTTGGCTTATTAGACATTTATGCATCGCTTAATGGCAGAAACCCGTTTATTTTTCGATTTATCTTTGTAAAGACAAATTACAGGTAAAGTCACTCTAACTTAAATTAGTGATTTGTGATCGTTTACGAAAATCGGTTACATAAAATTATCGATAATTCGCGTCATCGTCATATTTCCATTATGAAATTTTTACAGCACTCGTCAAATTTCTGTTATGAAATTTTTACAGCACTGTGCAACTTTAATATTTCTAAACATTACATCATTTAAATCAATTATATCATATGATCAATTAATATTTTTTTAAACCATTTGCCGTGCGGATTATTACCTACCCACAAAATTCTGTGTGGGTATAACTACCCACCATACCTACATTATCTGCCGGGCCTGCCCCGCTTCACTTCTTCTACGACGGACCATGCGGCAGTCGTTGAGTCCAATTACGTTAAATTTGGATTCATCCGAAAATGTAATGCGTAACCACTCACATTCACTTTAATTTTCTTTATCTTTTGCCCAATTGAAGCGTTTCTTTTTCATTCGACCAGGTAAATGTGTCTTCTTTGCAGGTGTTCCTGCAAATAAACCCATATCTTTTAGCCGAAGTATTCCGATCCGAAATATACCTTCCACACTTTGGTTGGACCACCGATGATATTTCTATACTATTTTTGAATCGTTCTTGGAAGCTCATTCTCATGATAACACGATTTGAACCATGAGTTGTGCCATGAGTTGTGCCACCCCCTCCACTTGGCAAGTCCCTAGAAATGTTTTCAAAATTAAGAACGGAGCTCTCGGTAACATTAGTTTGAGCTGCTATCTTACGAATTAATACATCTTGTTCAGGCAAAGCAATAACTTTTCTTTTCTCATTTTAGCTCAGTTGCTTTCTTTTAGGAATACTTCTGCAGGTGCACAAAATATTTCTATGAACTTTGGAGTTGAAATGACAAAAATTTAAAAAGAACATTTACGGGAATTCGGAAACAAAAATTTGACCATTACAATAACATTTACGGCTAGGGAAGTCACAAACTCAAGAAATTTCGTGGATTCCTTACGTTCCATATGTTACCGAATATATTTTCGGTTTTCTTTGTACTCTAATGAAAACTCAATCAGACTAAACCTAATATTTATTCATATAAACTCATTTCATTTTGCGTAACCAAGCAAAGCTCACTGAATATGTCATTCATACCTAATCTTCTTTCCCTCAATTTTTCTCAGTCGTATCAGCTTTTAAACCGCACGAACGCGTCTCGCATTTTTGAGTCTCGCGGTGGCTATTTAAGTGTTTTACTGGTCATTGGGCGAATAAGCAGAGTATTCGTTTATTAAAATTTATGATTATTATTAAATCAATCATTATTTTTTCATATCATTTTTTTGCCAGCAGCGCCCTTGTCTATTACGTATGTATACCACTGCTTGAAGTGGTAGCTCCCTTAAAAGTTTTCCGTCAATTTTGTCATACCCGGTTGCTTTTTTGGGCTTTATGTCGTGCTGTATACATTTGAGTATTCATTTGTGCATGTTTTTTTAGGCGAGTTGGCTGAGGAGTGACTGTATGACAGTCATCTTCGTTGAGTGTTTCATCAGCAAATATTTTTTCATAATAATTCGCTAGAACTGTCGAGTTGTCTAGGTTCGTTACTGCCCATGATCCATTGTCCATTTTTGTTGGTGCCTGGTGTATTGTTTTATTTGTCAGTTTTTTTGTAGCTTTCCACAGTTAGTAGTCGGTAAAGCTTGTCGGTGTTAGCCTCTGTAAATACTTCGTGATTTCGTAATTTTTCTGATTTTGCAGATATTTTCTGATGGTCCATCCTTTTTTCAGTTTTCGTTTTGTGCATATCAATTTGCGAAGCGTAGGGGGTGTGTATCGCTTTGCATGGCGTATTATCTTGTCCGGAGTTGCTTGCAATACTGCCTTCTCAATGGTATCGTTTAGTTGGACTATAGCTGATTCTACTTTGTCGGGTGATCTCAGTGGAATGCTTGTATTTAAGTTTGTGTTAATGTAATCGCGATAGGTATCCCAGTCAGTTTTGTTGTTGTGCCATAGTTTGGACTTGGTTGTGTTCACTTCAGTTGAATTAAGTTCGAGTAGTATGGGTGTATGGTCTGACGATAGTTCCAGTCTTGATGTTATGACACATTTATTTAAGTCTATGTCTTTGAGTATATAAAAGTCAATGAGGTCTGGCGTTTTATTTTTGCCTGTTGGCCAATACGTTGGTTGGCCGGTACTAAAATATTTAGCTTTTGCTAACAGCAGTGCACCCTGTAGGTTTTTACGTCTCTTGTTTGATATTCTGGAAAGCCAGTCTGTATGCTTCACATTGTAGTCGCCTGCAGCTATAAAGAGTTGTCCGAGAGTTTTTAAGAAGTCAAGGTATTGCGACTGTGAGATATTGTGCTTTGGTGGGCTGTACACGGCTGTTATTCTTAGTGGTCCGGATGAGTCCAAGATTTGTATGCTTGTTGACTGGATATAGGTTTCTTGGAATGGAGCCGTACGTTATGTTTAATGTTTTGTTTAATAATGATAGTAGTCCCACCGGGTCCTGTACCATCAGGATGGCTTGTGTGGTACATCTTGTATCCACGTATGTTCATTTGCTGGCTACCTGTATAGTGTGTTTCTGATATCAAAGCAATGTTAGTGTAGTTGTTGTGTAGGAAAAGCTGTAGTTCATTCAAGTGATTTTTTAATCCGTTTGCATTCCAAGTTATGATCCTTAATTTAGTTTCCATTTTGTCTTTACCGGCGAATTTGACGCAGATCGGATCTCTGGTGCATTTGGTTTCTCGTGTGGCCGTATTTTTGACAATTTGAGCATTGCTATATTATGCGTTTATGTTGTGGGGGATCAAAAATGATTTTCGTGAAGAGCCGTGTGGTTATGTTGTAAATATCTTTCTTGTTTTTTTTGTTTTTCAATTCAATGAAAAATAATGGAAGCGGTTTGTTCGTGACTTTTTGTTGTACATTTTGCATGTTTATGCCTTCATGCCCTAGGTCGAGAAGTTCATTTTTTATTTCATTAATGTCAGTGGCGTGGTGCATATTCCTGAGCACTACTCCAAATTTCTTCTTCCTTCGGTTTGAAAGTGTAGTATTTCGTTCTGTGCTCTTGCAGCATCTTAATAACTGTGGAGTAACTGGTAGAATCTTTTGTTTGTATTCGCACCTCATTATTCTGCAGCGTTTTTGAAATGTAATTATGTTTAATTACATTTTTTAGAGCATTGCTAAGAATGCTAATTTGTTCGACGTCTTGAACCTAATTTGGCGGTGGCTTAACCGATTTGATATTTTTTTGTGCTGGCAAATTTGTTGCATCGGTAACACTTTGCGCACCACTGTTCGCTTGATTGTTATCGTCTTAAGAGAGGAGAGCGAACCTGTTGGTTGTGATTGGTGCACTTAGCCAGTATTGTTGCAGTATTGTTTGCATTCCGTAACATTGTTTATTTCTCTTGTTTTTGCTTGTGTTGCTTTGTTCAGCACTGTTTTTGGGAGATTGTTTGCTCCTATTTCTCTTTAGGCTGGACTCTTAAGTGTTGGCGTTGTTTATGATGTTGTTGATGTTGTTGTTGTTGTACTTACTGTGGATATAGCGGGAACAGATGATACAGCTGATCGTGTTGCCATGGTGGTTGTTATAGTTGTTGTCGCTGTTGTTGTGAACACTCCAACAGAAGCCAGAGCGAGCGTTGTTGTAGTAGTTGATGTAGTTGTTGTTGGTGGAAAAGAGGAGAGTGGCGTCGTTGGTGAAGCACATTGTGCACTCCACGGCAGATTCTGCATCTTACCTGTGGCCATAGAGTTCTTGATAGTTATTTGTGCGGTAGAGCTAGAGGTTGCGTTTGTTTGTATTCATAATGAGTTTTCACTTTGTGGGTGTGAAATTGTTTGCTGTATTGCGGGAGAGTATGAACGCTCTCTCTCGAAATTAGCGGGAAGTGAAGCTTGGTTAGATTCTCTGTTGTTGTTGTTGTTGATGCAGTTGTTTGAATTGTTGGATGATGTGATAAGGTATGCGTTATTGTTTTTTGTGCTAACAGCTGTTTGAACGTGGGGTACGCTCATGCTGTTTTTTGTTGGCAGATTTTGATTTTGCGACAAACGACTTCAAAGCCTGGATTGATGGCAAACAAGTTGTTGTTGTGATTGGTGGGATTGGAAGGGAATTGTCCGTTACGAGCTGCCAAAACGTGGCTAAACGGCCAATTCGGTCGTCTACTGGGCACAACTCGACCGTTTGAATGAATCAATCAAGAAAGACCGAGCAGAATTTGCCAACAGAAAGAGAGTTGTCTTCCATCATGATAATGCTAGGCCATAAACATTTTTGATGAGCCGGAATTGGCGGAGCTTGGTTGGGAAGTTTTGATGCATCCACCGTATAAAATGGACTTTGCCCAATCTGACTACCATTTGGTTCGGTCTCTGCAAAACTGTCTTCATAGTAAAATATTGGCCGACTCAAGAGCCGCTGAAAATCAATTGGACAAGTTTTTAGCTGATAAATCACAGAAGTTCTACACCGATGGAATTATGGATTTACCCGGAAAATGGTAAAAGATCATATATAATAATATGTACATAATTGAAATTGATTTTGAATTAAAAAAATTTTTTGTTCAAAAGTGTACCAAAGAACGGGTGGGCTTTTTATATGACACAAAATTTGGTGTCGCCTAATGTTGCTGTTTTCTTGTTTTGCAATTTTATTTACTTACTAGCAGGGACCCGACGCGTTGCTGCCTTCGCGTGCGTTGCCTCCTCAGATATTTCAGCAGATCTGCGCTCTGTCTACTGAGGCAATTTTCTTGTTGATCATCCAGTGTTTGACTCTTTGTTCAAGTCGAGATTCACGTTGTCTTTCCGATTCCTTAGCTCTTGATGGGGATGCTCTGTTTCGGCTTTGTTCAAGTCGAGATTCTCGCTGTACTTCTCTTTCAAGTGCTCTATTTCTACTTTTTCGCATTGCTTCGGCTGTCTTTCTTCCAAATGATGATTTTTTCTTCGTCTTAGTTCCGTGTTCAAATTTTACGTATTTTTCATTCGAATATTAGAAAATGTTGACTTAGTTAGTTACCATAAGCCATTAATTACCATGGTACAATATGATGAGATTTAAAAAGTTGACTGGCTTGCAGTAGAGTTGACAAGTAGAAACCGTAACGTAATGAAAGCGCATTATATAACTAAAGTAAAGGATCACAAATATGGACAATCGCGCAGTTCTCCGAATTGTTACTTTAAGTAACACATCACGAAGTGAGACATTAGCGTAAGTTTAAGGCCACAAAAAAATTATTGTAATTTATATGTAAAAAGGCGTGAGTAACTTCGTTCTTGACGGCACACTTTTTTTAATCTCTATACTGTATTATACTTATTAATATTATTATCATTATTATTATTATTATTATTATTATTATTATTATTATTATTATTATTATTATTAGAAGAATGTACAGTGAATGGCTAAATACAAAATTCAGTGAGTTGCGATTTTAATGTTAATTTTGTTTAATTTAATTTAAATTTGACTACAATCGACAAAGCAGTAATCAGGAAAATGTACTGAATGAGATGCTTCTCTATTATTAACAAAGCAATTTGCGGAAGGCAGGAAACAATGAAAAAATTTACTTAAATAAAAAAAATTAATACAAGTCCAAAAGGAGAAGGAGAGCAAGAATGAGAATACGAGAAAACGGCTAAAATTGCAGCTCCAAAGTGAGGAATTTAATTTGGCAAAAAGCATTCGTGCAATAAATGGGTACTAGAGCATAGTCAGGTGAATAACATTTTTCACTTCCTGTCAGTCAGATAGATAGAAAATCAAATGCCAACACACAAATCCAGAGAGACAGACAGACAGCCACACACAAGCAGATGCAAACAAAACAGATCCACGTTCCCACAAGCAGAACGCGCACTGCAAATAAGCAAAAACAGATATACACAGGCACAAGATAGCTAGTCCTTCTATAGCCTTGCATTGTTAGCTGTAGGCCACGCAAATCAAAACAATTTTTGAATAAACTTTGGCAAATTTCACTTTATGAGTTCCAGCATGCGAAAGCTTGCATTTCAAGATTTGCGGATTGTGTTTGACTCAACTAAGACAAAAAGAAGAAGGAACAGAGAAAGAAAGGTATGCTTGCATTTTATGATGCACACCGCAAGTGCAACAATTCATAGCATGAACTTCAACTTCTATTAAATGATGTACACAGGCACGTTTAGGAATTTACGCCGCGATTGTTCTTTGTGGCATGAATGGAAGCTCACAAGGGTTACAGGTCGCTTGAGCTCAGTCAAAACCTACTTTGCACTTGTCATGACTCAAAACGGCTGAAGAAGTCGTAGAAGCAGCAAAAACACCATCCAAAGAAGGTCCAAGAGATAGTAGCAAACGAAAATTATGAGAAAGAAATCCAATTACTCCAATCATAAACATTGTGCAAAAAATACTACATTGTTTCACAAATACAGATTGTTGTAATCATTGTTGTTACTCTTGTTGATGATGTTGTTGTTGTAGGTTTGTGGGATATGTTGTAGTAAAGTAGAATTAAAACAGGTATAGCAGCAGCATGGCATTTCAACAAAGCAGATAAAGCGGTTTTATTTTCAGTCAATTATTTAGGGTAAAGGAGAAGAGCGTAATCTAATTTTCAACAACAACCGATCGACTTTCTTTGATTTCTTCAAAATGTAGGTATAATTATTTGAATCATCGTTATTGTAGTTGATTTCCCTATTTTTAGGTTCAGTACTTAGTTAAGAACCATTAAATTACCTTCTGACTTAACCTCAGAATACGAATGACGAAATTCTCTATAAACAGACAATTTCAACTTAACTGAAAGATTCTTTAAAACGAGTAAAACTTGTCAAGAACTACGCCATTGTGGCTGTTACACCTACTCAAGATAAGAAGTAACGAAAGTCTTCTTGGTGAAACTCACAGTTTGTTATATAATTGTGTAAATATTGTGGCTGCATAATGAAGACTGCAATTCGTTGACTAATTCTATTTTTAAGATAGGAGCTATATTAGATCGTAAAGCTAAATGATCGCATTTGATTTAAAATAAGACTGTAAAATTCATTTGACCTAAAGGTGGAAGGAGACTACCAATCGTGTGATATACCTCCCCTTCTACCTTGGATGTAGGCATAAAATTTCCTTTCCGCATTTCCTTAGCACCGCACTACGTCATTTGAAACAGTGTGTTATACCTGCGGATGTTATTTAAAAAATGCGTAGATAACGAATGCAAGCAAATATTGCAATAGTTATTTTTTTGGTTGTAGTGATTCCTGTATATAGGGAGAACTACTTTCTCTCCAGCACAACACATACCGTTTTCGCTTCATCATTCCATTTTTTAGTAAAGAATAAAAGTTGCCCAATTTTTACTGTGTTTTGCTGAGCATCTCAATATTTAGGTCATAATTAAAGGTTGATTGATTCCCGTGAGCAATTATTCGATTACGCGCTCTGTTCGTACGTTCGCTCTGTACGTTGTCTTTCTATGGGTAGGCGATCCGAACGTTCGGCGCTAGATTCCCTGGCACGGGCCTGTGAGGTTCTTTCATTTTGTCTATCGAGCTGCTGTGAGCGTTCTGTACTGGACTCCCTAGCACGCGTTTGTGAGATGTACTGTCTCTCACACGGAAGGCGCTGCGTAGTTTCAGAGGTAGACTCTTCCACTCGACATATTTGAACTGCTATTGTCTAAGATAATTGACGTAAAAGCTGAATTTTTCTTATAGGCATGGCGTTCTGATTATAGAGTAATTAAGTTGACAACATAAAGCATACAAGATGAGTACACCGAGCAATAAGAATAATAATAAGACAATTAATAATGAGAATAACAGTAATAATACTAGGATGCGGGAGAATAATTTTACCCCTAACCTACTGAAGCTACCTCGCAAAAAAAATACAAAACGAACCCGAGAAACAAAAAAACCAATAAAATACGAAGCTGCCAAAAAAGAAAGAAGAAAAAAGAAAGAGAAGACATCTCAAATTGTGTTCATAGAACGACTGGCTCGTGCGGCTGCTGCTTGCTTTATTTTTATGTCTTCGCAAATATCTGCTCACGGTCTTTTTGTAAATGATTCACAAACACAAACGCAACAATGAAGAAGAAGCATGCAGAAACAACGAAGAACCGCACGAAACTTTTTATTCTTGGTGTTGCATTGGTTTTATAAAAATTTAATACTAAGAAAAATCATATTTCCCTTTAAAAAATCAAATACAGATATAGCCCTTGGTACTCAGTGGCAACGTATCATTGTAGGTGTGAAAGAATTAAAGCAATTTTTAAAAATGGATTAGCCCTAGCATTCAAACAAACACTTCCTCTATATAATCTGAATTTTATGCCAACCAAATCTTTCATGCAATAGTGATCCTAATCGTCTTGCTGTTGTATGATATTGTCGTAATTGATACAATCGATAGTGTTTCGCCGCAAACATCTCCTCATAAATTGTTTATAGGGTTAGCTAGCCGAGTTTTGGCGACCGGTGTGACTACACTTCTGCATGACCCTATCTTTTTCGCACATTCATGCTGAGGTGCAGTCATAGCAGTGGTCAGGGCGCTTTAATTGTACTAAAATAGGCGATAGGCAATAGGCGTCATTAAACGCCGAAACAGATAGTTTTGCTGCTCTATTGAGTACTGTGACCCGCGCACTAAGACACACCAAATCCTGGACGGTTACATCTAGTTCATTAGCAACATATACCTCTAATAGGTTTAAATATATTTCTGAATTAATTAACTGGCTATCAACGAAAATAAACTAATTCTACAGTTATCGGATCACATGGAAACAATACTAATCAACTTTTGACTACTCAACCTATCTTTATTTTTCTTACATTCTGCACAAAAACTATTGGAAATGAATCGAAAATCCCTTCACGCTCTTTGGGAGCGTACTGCTGAAGGCAAACCAAGCGTAAACAAATGATAAATCACAAATCAAAGGCCGAGCAAAGTTGACGCTATCATTCCGTAATGACTTCACGAAGTGGAGTTAATAATTGAAAAGTTCAATTATGTAAGTTGTCTGTGTTAGTCAACGGAATAATCATCATCGCTAATAATAACGGCGTCATCATTATCATGGTTAGTTTTCCTACATTCACATCTTCATTCCCATCCGTGGGTTGTGGCAGCATCGTCAAACTTATTTTGTTGCAAATCAATACGCACGATTTGACTTTTATTTCATTAAAACACGAAGATAAAATAATATAAACTAGATGTTCATCATCATAATCAAGTGAAAATTAAAAGAGAAATAATGAAATGCAATGATTTTTGTTTTTGTTCTACACGATTTATTCTTTATTCTATTATAATGTGGCTTTATTGGCTATTGATTGCTAGTACCAAGCTGTAACTTCTTGTATAGGTATAAAATAGAAAATTAACGTAAGCACATATATGTTGCTTCCTACATTCTGAGAGATTAAGCATAGGCAAGCAGCCTAATTGAAATAATTCACTGTGTGGTGGTAAGAGACCGACTATGAGCGAAGGAGAGTAAATGAAAAGACAATATATATAATAATAGCAGGGACCCGGCGCGTTGCTGCCTTCGCGTGCATCGCACTCTTCGGATGTTTTAATGGCTCTGCGCTCTGTCTACTGCTGCGATTTTCTCGTTGATCTTCCAGTGTTTGACTTTGTCGAAACTCTCGTTGTCCTTCCGTTCCTGCAGCTCTTGATATTGATGTGCTGTTTCGGTCTTGTTGAAGTCGAGATTCACGTTTTCCAGTCGAGATTCTCGTTGTTCTTCTGTTTCAAGCCCTCTACTTTTTCGCTTTGCTTCGGCTGTTTTTCTTTCAAATTATGCTTCTTTGGTGGCATTATTTTGCAGTTTTTTGTATATAATTTTTATAATATTATAATATATAATTAATACGCCTTCTATTTGATAGATTTGATAGTCACGTCTTCTTTATCCCGTGTGTCTGTACAGTGGGAGAAGCACTTGAAAATTGCGTTGGTCTTAATATTTAGCGTATTCAACGATTTTTTGGCACCAAAATTTGCAGTAAGCTTCTTAAGGCTATCACAGAAATTCCCTGAAAATTTCATAATTTCCAATTTTATATATATAAATGTTGTATATATATATATATATATATATATATAATGATGTTTGTTTGTCTTTCTGTTTGTTTGTTTGATCCCTATGGTTTCCGATACCATTTGACCGAGCACTATGCAAATTTGAACATAGATGAATGTCATCTTTGAAAATGATTATGGCCAAGTTTGGTGAGAAAAAATAGTCGAATCTGCTAAATATTAACACATTAAAGGCAGAAGTCGTAGTACTACGCTCTAGGACGAAAAACGAGGAGGAGCGGTCACCGCGTTACCTAGCATACTTTTTTTTTTTTTTTTTTATACATGACTTAGTAGGTACGCAATGACCACACACTGATCTCACATGGGGAAGGCCCAGGTGGCATCAAAATTCACCCAGTCACATACCGCCACAGAGAAGGATCGTCGTTAAAGAAGGCTTCGCATTAGTAAAAACTGTTTGCCGGGCAGGAGTAATTTTAATCTATGCAGAAGTCCATCGATCCATACCCTATGGAATGCTTGTTTGGCATCTAGGAAGACTGCAGAGGAATACTGTTTCATCTCAAACGCAGTAAGTATGTGATTAACGACTCGATGCAGTTGTTTGGGAGTGCCATGCTGTGATCTAAATCCAAATTGGTGATCAGAAATGGCTTCTTGAACACCCCGTACTGCCAACAATCTACTCAAAAATAATCATTCAAAAATTTTTGAAAAAGTTGGAAGCATGCTTATGGGCTTATATGATGTGACACGGTTCTCCGGAGTACCAGTTTAGGTTTCATAGATATCGTTGCACACTTCCACTGTGTGGGAAAATGGCAGATCCGCAGCATGATGTTGAACAGCAACGTCAGGAACGACACTCCCTTCCAATTGATTGATTTCAGCACATTGTTGTCAATATGGTCATGTCCGGGGCCCTTCTTAGATTTCAGTCTCTGAATTTGAGTCACAACCTCTTCGGGGGTGACATGTTTAGTTGGACTGTGGTCTAAGATACATCTCGAGAGGACTTCAGCTGTTTCCTCAACGTTTCCAACGTCAGCCAGGCTAAAAGGCGTGAACCGGCTCTCCAACTCATTAGCAAATGCCTCTGCTTTCTCGGTCTCCGTAGGCAGCCACTGGTTTAGAGGCCCATGGATTGGAGCATATCTGTGACGCTGTTGTTTGATGCACTTGGTGGCACGCCATAGATTGAAGAAAGACTTTTTCATTGGATCCGCATTAGCCAACAGATTGTTGAAATGTTCCGATCGCACAGCGTGCATTAAATTTCTCAGTTCTCGGGAAGCTCTCCTCCATGCAGCCTTGTCAAATTCATTCCGTGATCTCATATAGCGACGTCTTAGCCTGCGTTTATATTTCACCAACTCCAGAACCTCAGGTTTTAAGAGAGCCTGAGGAGGGTTGGGTGAACAAGGGAATTGGTATGAAGATGCTCATTCGGCGGACTCATGAATGTTCTTGGTAAACAGGTCAACCGAATCATCTATATCCTGTTCCGAATTTATTTCCATATTGAGGTTGATCCGTTCGTTTAGACAGTGATGAAAGACCGTTATGTTAGCGTGGGGAGGGAGCAGTCTGGACCGGCATACGATGCTATATGGAATCAATCCAAGTTTAATAAATAGTGGGATGTGGTCTGAGCTATGGTTATGGATTTGCACTCAAACCTTGTTTTCTGCTAACTTTTTTAATAATTGTCTTTTTTAACGAACTTGGTTTACGCTTTTTTTTATACGTTTACTTGATGAGGGCGATGAAAACCACTCCAGCAACGGAGCAGCAGCTTTGTTCGAAAAAGCAGGCATGATGTCAATGGGAGGAAGGCTATGTTTTTTGATGGCTATGTCACTGTGGCCCGCCTGGTCACCCATGTAGGAGCGACCAGCAGTGCAGATCGGAGGAAACAACAAATAAGCGCTTTCCAAAGATTCCGCGGAATTAAAATATTTCTTTTTTATAATTTATTAAACAATGTTGTGAAAATTTAAGTATTTATATATATATATATATTTTTATTTCCTTTATACCTTTACTTCACTTGTTTGACGCTAGAAGCAAAGTGAGTACAAAATGCCACCCAAAAAGTGAAACACGGGAAGATCTTTTTTTTTTTTTTTTTTTAAATTAAATTATAACATTAAACGCAGTAAACTGCATAAAACATTTGTCGGATTTAAAAAAATAATGACGTGACAATAAAAATAAAAAATTAGACTTATACTAACTTAATTAATTATAGAAGGCTGTATCCTTCTTAGAGGGAGATCACGGGAAGATCTACGAGAAAATCGCAGCAGTATACAGGGCACAGAAGGCAGCTACGCGCCGAGGCCATATTTGATACAAACGGTAAAATGTAACTGCCATTAAAAATAATTAAGAAATGATATTATTACAATTGTGTATTTAAAATTGTAAAATTTTTTCAAATATTCATTTGTTTAATTTGCACATGATTTTTTTCGAAAACTATGTCTTGCTGCGCTGTTTGTTTATTTATAAGTATTTTAAAAAATTTTATTTACATTGTAAAATTGTTCTTTTTTACTAATAAATTTCAACTTATAGTACTTCTCCTTAACATTTTAAACATAACGTTAATATTAGTTTTATTACTTTAATATACAAAAAAATTTATAAATAAATAGTTTAAACAAATTAAATGTTAACAAAAAATTGGTGCAGATTACTTTGGAAAAGAATAACCTATTCATTCGTAATATTGGTTTTATTTAAACAAATTTTCTTATGGGTGAAAGTAACTAATTATCCCAATAAAACTGTTGTGGTTAGAAAACTACAGAAAAAGTTTTCTGTGACAATTTTGTGTGTGGAAAAATTGCCAGTGAGGCACCAAAATATTAGTCGGAGTACGCGAGTTACGTAGCTTCACCATCCATCACTAACAAAGCGCAACATCTTTGGTCATTGATATCGCAAACAGTGTCTGCCAAAACAAAATAATGAAACCTAACATAAACTGACTTCACTAACAGTTGTCTTCTGCACCTAAGACAACTAACGGTCGCCTAGCACATAACACCTGACTGATTATCTGTGCAGGAAACAATAAATAAAAACTTAATTGGTCATCGACCCTGCTCTCTGTTGTCTGTTCGTCACAGAACTATGTATGTACGTTGTTGGTTTTTCTTTATAGATGCCCTATTAGATGTTATCTTAAGTTAGCAGTTGAGTTTCCTAGAAGTTAAGCGTTTTTAGCATTGTACGATTTCTATATATATAGCTGTATATATATGTAGATCCATATATCTCTCTATATATACACAACCGTTCGACGTTTGTTTGTTAGAAACTGATGTTCTCAGCATCCATAAGGGCTATCGAGCTAAAATTTTAAAATAGGTTCTGTTCGTACTTTTAACCGTTTTTTTCTTATTTTGGACCCGAAGATGACCTAGAGGTGGAGTTATTTCTATTATTCAGGCTTACGTATACGTATGTATATATGAAAAGCTCACTGATACGTACACAGAATAGGCACAGAGGTCTAATTCAAATTTTATAGAATATTTTGAACTATTTCAAAGTAAAATTAATCTGTACATTTTGTAATGCATATTGTAAGTAAATTATGCCCTTCTTGTTTACAGTATTATTAGCACGCTTTCTCATTCACCATTCACTAACACATGTGTAAATGTATTGCGATTTTATATATAGATTGTACGTAAAATAAAAATTTATGAAGATTTTTAATAATAACACAAAACTCTTTAATTAATTTGTTATCTGTCAATACTAACAAATGCACAAACGTCTGGCTATATATACATAGCTATATATATATACACAGATGTATATATATATAGGTAGATGTTTTGGTTGCTTTTTTATATATAAATGAACATTTTTTTACATTGACCTAGAAGTTTTGCAATAACCATACACTGTTCTCATATAGGGCAGGGCCAAGTGGAATGTTCCCTAGCATGCATTGTCAAAATTGTGGTTCGTAAATGTAGGTAAGGTACGTCATTCATATCCACTCATTCCGTTTTCATTAAGCAGGTAAGTGATACAACGCTCACACAATAGTAAGTGACTTCAATGATGTTTCGGAGTGATAACTTATAAATATAGTATGATTTACCATGTTATATTCAGAACTAAAGAACTATTTCCTGTATTTTGGTCGAAATTTTAGGGTCAGTAGTGTCGCGGATCAGGTTTCCTCCTTTTATTTAATATATCGCACAACTTAATCGATGCAGTGGATTCGGAGCAAATCATCTGTAGAATCAGCCTTTTACATCTAAATACGCAGTAAGAATCATAATCAATTCAATCTCTGTACTTTCCGCACTCTGGGTCCCATACACAGGATCCATATTCTCAAATAGGTCTAACTAAGGATGTGAACAGCACTTTAGTAATGTAAGGGTCTTTAAACTCTTTGGGCCAACGTTTACTGAATCCTAATACGCACCTTAGAACCAAATTGCAACTTAGGGTCCATCAATACTCCGGGATCGGTAAATTGAGAAACACGCTCGAATGTTTGACCGTAATAATATAATTGTATTACTTCGATTTTTAGGGTAGAAGGGCATGACCTTACATTTGTTACATTTAAGTAGAAGGTAGTTAATGGAACACCATTGAGATAAGCAGTCAAGATCATCTTGAATATCAATTGGATGGGAAATGAGATGGACCTGCAAAGTTTCGTCAAGTTTCGATCGTCAGCAGATGGTTTATAAAGATATTAAATAATAGTGGACCAAGGTGTCAACCCTGGGGCACAACGGAAATTACACGAATATGGCCGTGTTTAAGATAACTGTTCTAGATGTTAGATAAGAGGTAATCCAATTGACTAAGATGGGTGGAGTACCGAACGCATCCAATTTATGAGTAAGTAAGGAATGGCAAACGCTAACAAATGCTTATTAAAACCAGTGTAATAACACCTATTTGGTGTTGTTGTGAAAAACTAAGATTGACTACAGAAGTGAATTTTTTTTTTTATTTATTTTTTTTTAATTATATATTTAATCAATTGTTAAACACATATTATTATATATTACAATATATAAATGACGAAAAATAAAACAATTTAAGAAAATACGTGTTTATGATGGCCGTGGAGTACGGTCGATGTGGGTTAGTCTACGGTTCAGGCGCCGCCTACTCCATTGGAGGAGCCTCCCGTAGTCCTTACTCTTTGTCCACTTTGTCGAGTTCACTTTAATATTCTACCTCCTGGCGCACTCACCAAAAACGTGGAGGTACACGTGTATGCCGTCTGCGGCTTCATACTCACATGCAGAGTTGTAAAGGGTGCTGACGTCGTCAGCAAACGATGCTACCAGCATTTTATCGGTGTTAATGCCCATCACTTCGCCGTCAGGGACGGGGATGTCGGCTGCATATGTAGAGAAAAGCAGAGGCCTTAGTACGCTGCCTTGTGGAACACCTGCTAGCACCAGATGGACTTCTGAGAGAGTCGACCGTGACTTGACAAAGAAAGTGAGGTCCTTTAGGTAGGACGTAATTAGTCCAAAGTTTGGCGACGGAAGAGCGGACTTAATCTTGGCTAAGAGACTGGGGTGCCAGACTCTGTCGAACGCTTGTTCGATATCGATGAATACGCCATCGCAGAATTCGGCAGCATCGAACGCCTTTAAAATGTGGTTTACCACCCTGTGCAGTTGCACTATGCTGTGAACTGCCCAGAAGTCGAACTGATAACCTGGAATGATGTTGCGAGAGTCGATGATTTCAGTGAGTCATTCAACAACCAGTTTTTCCCACACCTTAGAGATTGGAGGCAGGAGACTGATTGGCCGGTAAGATGCAGAGCAGTGCTCTGGCACCGGCACATATTGCACCCTTAGTATAGCGTTAAATATCAAATTTATTAAAAGCAATGCATTCTCCGGCAGCACCTTAAGAGTTCGGTTGCATATTCGGTCATGTCCAAGAGCCTTGTTATTGTTTAGGCGTTGGATGGTGCAGCCCACCTCGTTGGCAATGAATATGCGGATGGGAAGGTCCATTTTCAGTGGTGCACCCAGACATCGTTATTGTCCTGGATGTCACTTAGTTGTACCAAGTCGTCCGGCTGGAACCTTTCAGCCAAGTGAGCGGTAAAAACGTTGGCCTGCTCCTCGTCGGATCGACACAAGTTCCCATTCGCGTCTCTAAGGAGAGTCATTCGAATCGTTTGCCGTTCCGTTTAGTCTTCAGCAGTTGAGTCAGCTCCGGTGAAAGTGTATATATACATTATCATGTCTGGCTGTCCGGGATGTCACTTGGCGAGCCTCGGCAGCTGCCTCATATACCTACACGAGAACATGGTCTACACTTCGTTGATTTCTGTGCCAGAGTACAATTCCATCAGGAGATGAATAGAAGTGTTTAGGCGACTTGCAAAATCGGCGAAACTCGTCCTACGGTCGACAAGCCTCTCCATGGTTGGGAAGTGCGTCGCTACTATGTTAAGCGTGATGATAAGCGGTAGGTGATCGGAGTTGAAATCCGCACGTTTCTCTATTCGCAGTTTGCACTGGTGGACCCCTCGGTAGATGGCAAAGTCCAGGAAACTAGGGTGGCCTCTTGCTCCATATGGAAATATTGAGGGATCTCCCGTTGCCAGCACTTGCGTATTGAAGGCGAGGACAAAGTCTGCCAGTTTGTTGCCTCTTTTGTTGCTTCTAAAATTGCCCCAGGACCCATGCTTTGCGTTCCAGTCGCCGCCAATCATAGATCACCGCTCAAACTTATCCAGCAATGCCCCGTAGTTATCGCTGCACCAGCTGAATCCGGGTGGACAATAGATGGCACATAACCCAATATTGCCTATGGCTGTGGAGACAATGGCTTGCACTCTGCTGGCTCGAAGAGGAGCGGTGGGGAAGTGCTGGATGTCGCTTCGGATGAGTATGGCAGTGCCGCACTGCCATGCGTGGCATTCGGGTGATTAGCCGGATACGAACAGTAGCCGAAAAGTTTAGGAGTGGCCGCCCCATTGAGCCAAGTCTCACTCAGGAGTATCACGTCAATGTTGTTTGTTTACGCAAAGCACTCTAACTCACGCATTTTCTCTGAGGAACTGAATTCTAATAAGTTGGTTGTGATCGACCTATTTTTGGAAAACACGTGTTGGCAGGTACTTAATAAAGGAAGAACGATAGGCAGAAGATGATCACTGATAATATGTTCAAACAACTTCGGAATAACATAGAATTTAGCAATACCTCTCTGTAATTTGAAATATCGGACTTACTGCCTTTTTTATGAATAGGAATTTTATATGGTTGGTTCCTACCTAATCGAACAACTTGCAGAGTGGTCTATGTAAAGCGTCAGTATAGAGCTTTAAAATACAACTGGGAGTCAAACAGGCTTGGAATGAGTAAAGCCTGCGTTTAGAATTAACAAAATTATACAATTTTTGCGGAACGCGTTTAATCTCATCTTTATCTCATACTGGTTACATACGATTTGTATCACTTAATAGTAAAGTGTGAAAATTATATCGGCATTTTGCATAATTTGGATAATAAGTAAAAGAATCAAAATTTTAAAAATTCAGATCACAATCATATTTATAGTATATTTTTTAAGTCTTTTAGTTTAATCAAATAATAAAAGAACCAAGGTGGCACATGTGAATTACATTTAAATTTGATTTAAGGAATAAAAAATTATACGTGTCCTATTCAGTTTCATACAAAAATTGAGAGAATATTATATATATACTGATTCAATGTTATCACATTATCGAATATTATCAGAATCGGTTTTTTTTACAAAGAATACGCGTTTTGCGAATTATTATTAGGATGATGATTGGACATGCTTTGAGTGATATTCATTTCCAAAGTAGGGAGATTGGCATCCTTAGGAGTAGAGAGAGGATGATTTCTGGATAAGAAAACGACATCAATACTGTCGTTAAAAATTAATCTAGAACTCCATATGTGCTATTAAGTAAATAGTTGAGTTGCTGAAAGGAAAGATCCAGCAATGAATTCAACAAACTCGCAACTCGTAGATAGCATTACAGATTTGCAATTATCGGAGGCCGACCAGGAAATAAATGGAAGGTTGAAGTCTCCCATCATTGAGATCTTATCGGAGTCTGTAATTAAAAATAAGGTTTTTAATAGCTAAAATATGCGCATTGTAAATAGACTCATCATATGCCGGTTGAACACACGAGCACGTTAAAAATAAATGCGAAGTAGAAAAAAATACTTTCACAAATATGAACTAAATTAATGTTCCACAACCAGTACGACCAATCCGATCTTTCGTAAAAGGGAAGAAATTGCTGTTCAATAATTCGGAATTTGGAACATCCGTACGAAGGCAAGTGCAACACACAACACTTATGTCTTAATGAAGGAAAAACTATTTTAAAATAGTCTTAGTTTTAGAGTTAAAACCTCCAGCATTCTGGAAGTGTATGATTATATAATGTCTAGAGGATATAGGAGTTGGAGCGACTCTCTGAGAGGAGTAAGGACCCAGTTTTTTGGAGTACTATTAGTGTTGCCGATGTTTGAGGTTAAGGAAAGTCGATCATTTTTGAGTTGAATTTATGACTAACAACATTTTCCGCCCAAAATTTTGCATAACAAACTGTAGGAAAATTATAGTCCGGAACGCTAATTTTGAAGCACGCAATTTCTCGAGGGCTAGAAAGGTACATTTCTGAATTTTAGAGGTTCTGTTAGATACTAACGTCAAAAGGAAGATGTGTAGCCGGTGAGCAACCACCGTAAGAATGGCTTGGGACTTAGAAGATAGGGGTGATTTAGCAAGGGTTGAATTAATTATAGGCACGGATGTAGGTGATTTTGGTGTATGGAGGTTGCGTGAAAAATAGAGAAAGAGACGTAGGGTGATTATAGGTTTGAGAGGGAGAATCAGGATGAGAATTAGGAATTGATGGACTAGTGGTAGTTACAGGTGGACTTATAGATGCTGAAATTGAAGGTGTAACAAGGTGAGATAGTGTATCATCTCTCTTGTGTATGGGAAGGTAAAGCAAGGGAATATAAAAATCGTATTTCTCGAGAAGGTTGGATGAAACTTCGAAAGCAATAGACAGTTGGGAGTTAAGTTTTCTTAGTTTTAAAAATTGGTCACGAACACGATGGTACATATCCGAAAAATCTGCTTGACGCTTAAAGCAGTCAGGACAAGACCATCTGGTAACACTACAGGCTGGCGTGATCCCGTCCAGTCAGCTCAGCAGA
This sequence comes from Cacoxenus indagator, assembly GCA_035041755.1. Classification (NCBI taxonomy): domain Eukaryota; kingdom Metazoa; phylum Arthropoda; class Insecta; order Diptera; family Drosophilidae; genus Cacoxenus; species Cacoxenus indagator. The sequence goes on from JAWNKX010000067.1 coordinate 107,139, forward strand.
CTGCGCGATATTTATCAACTTCAAAATAGTTTTTGTTAGAACACGGACCATCAGCACTGCATATATAATATTTAAAATTAAAAATATATTAAAAATTAGAAAAAGATAAGAAAGCGGAAAATTTTGTTGAAATTCCTATTGGGACTTATACACAATAAGATCTACAGACCAACGTTAGCGGAGGAAAGTTTTAAAAGACAAAACAACAGCACTTAGAGCAGATTTTTTTTTTTGTTTGGTGAAAACAAGAGCACTGCGAAAAAACAGACGCCGTGAGACATGGACCCATGTCTCATCCATGGTTATGACTTAACGCATGATATTGTCCTCATTCTCGTTTAACATCACCAAACATCTTAAAGCATCTTCATGGCGCTGTTTTTGTTCAATTGTGCCGAATTGTTGCTCATATTCGCAGCTGCTGCGGCCACGTTTGAATTCGGCCACCGATAATTTATGGCTGAAAACGAAAGAGCAGGCTCTCAAAGAGTGGAATTCTACTCAGCTTTAATATTCGTTGGATTTAGACCTTTTAAATTTAGATATTGTATTACGTAACGATGCCCAATTTTTGGCACTTTAAAAAATACTATAAGTCGTCGGGTATTAGTGGCCGTAAAAAAATACAAGTCATATGGTTACGAATTTTTCAACTTTAACTTTTAGTACATACTCAACACTGGATAAGAAAAATGCATTTAAAAGAGTATGCATTTATATAAGTCCGACTCTTTTTTGGGGTACTGCCTCGCATATACGCATATATAATAGAAAAACTCTATCTAATATATAAAATCGATTGTGAATTTATTTATTAGAAATGCGTGTTCTCTGGTTCTATCAGAGCTTTCGAGCTAAAATGTTTACTTTGGGTTCGGTTTGAATTTACTGACCTTTTTTTTATTTGGCCCGGGTAGAGGGCCTTGGGATGGAGATATTTCAATTATTCAGATTTAAGTATATAGAGAAAGTTTGTTGATGTTTACACAAGGTAGGCACCGAGCTCTTATTCAACTTAATTACCCTTGTGAATAGTTCAAAGTAACGGCAGTCTGTTCTATTTTGTGATCCAAGTTGTAAGTAAAGTACGCCTTTTTTATAATTTAGAATAAATTGTTCTTTTATTACTCAGTTATAAACACAGGCAACACAAATTTTCTTCGTATTAATATTAACAAATGCACAAACGTTTTAAAGCAAAACAACGTTCGGTTGTAAGACTAGTAAACAATAAATCCAAAAATAAACAACCCACAACGAGGTTTTTAAGTTTAAATGTCGATGTTGCTCGACCCCATTTGAACTTTCTTGATTCTTTTCCATTATTTGTAGCCCAATTTGTCTATTCGTTGGATATGTCAAATGTGTTTTTCTATTTAAATTAGAAAACTGACTAAACTCGATGCAAATCTTTGCAAAGCTAAGCATGTGCGAGTCAGTTTTGTGTGATTGTGTCCTTTTTAAGTAAAGTCCCGTGTTATGTGCTGCGGCTGTTGCGGTTGGCAGTGATATGTTTCCGAAATTAGTTTCGACCTAAACTCGTTGTAATTTTGTGTGTTGTGTAGCACCCATTTCTACTGGTGCAAATTATGCTCTTTAAATATCCTCTTTCTTATAGCTAAACTCATTTTGGTTTAAACTTAACTAATACATAGTAGGGTAGTCATATAAATAACGGTATCAGCACGACAAGCCATCGAGGTTATGCTGGCATAAAATCTCAGGGAATTTACATACATTTACATACATTTACATAATGAAACGGGAACAAACTTTGGAAAAATGTATTATTTTCATCAATAATTGTAACAATGCAAGACTGGCGGCAATGAGAAATTCCTTTGAAGCTTATTAAAAGGAAAAAATAACGTTAACTTTATAATTGCCATATGCTTAATCGCCCTCAATACAGTGAGCTGAACTCAATCAGATCGGAGTAGGATCTTTAGGATCTTTTAATAATAATCGATTTTTTTCTGTTGTATTTAATACGTTCTAATTCGATTCGAGGTGTTACTTACCTTGAATTTATCACATGAACTAATATAGTCGGTTTACTATTAAATAATTTTAGCATCTTCTGCCATATGTTGAAACCCCAAACCTTTTCTGATAAGTAATCGAAGATTACCAAAATTGATTTTCCGGTAAATGTCTACCAATTTGTAATATACTTATAATCATTGCCGCAGATGAGAGAGCCTTAATCAGGTATAGTGTAAATCCATTGCAAACTTGACCCATATGTTTATATGGAGGCTATATATATATATACTATTACTTTGCAAAAGGTGGCGCATTTTTAGTACCATTAAATGAATTTGAAAGTACAATGTGTGAATTCTTTTCACATCTCTAACTACACTAGCAACCATAAATATTTTTACGAAAACCTTTTGTGACTATTAAACCAAGCTTTGCTTAGTATCGTTAAATACGGTGTGTATATGATGCGCAAAACAAATGTATTTTTAACTGTGTTGTTTACTTTTTGCATTCTCTTTCTGCTGATAAGAATGCATGCAACCAACGAACTTTTGCGTGGCATAAGTAATATAATAAAATAAATAAAAGTGCTACAGTCACACCCAAGCACATGTGCATTTGTAATTGTGCGTGTGTGATATGTAGTAGTAGTAGTACCTTTATTATTATTATAACAACGTTTAGATCTTAAGTAAATATTATACAATATTATAAATTTTAGTAGGGCATGGCTTAGCCGTTCGCCTCTCTTAAAGTAGATACAAATATAAAATAACAAATGCAAAACGTGTATATTAAGGAGATTTAAAGAAATGACATGTAACATTAACATTATAAAAACTACAAACAAAAAATAAAATAAAATAAAAAATAAAAAAGCATTTAACGAATTACAAAGATAACAGATTAAAATATGTGCCTCAGAAAAATTCTTGTAAAATTCTGTCCCTGTACGATAGAGCGCTCCTTAGGTAGTCTCCGAGTACTCCCCAACCTTCTCCGTGCAGAATAGCCGTACATTGTTCGTTGGGTGGCGTTGACTTTGACCATAATTTAACCTTAGCTCCCTCAGGATGAGGTAGATCGCAATAAAATGGCGGACGTCTTCGGGTTCTCTTTGCCGATATGGTTGATGATAAAGTCTTAGAACTCTTGCCCTGTCTTTGAATATAATAATGTATATGTTAATTGTGTCACGAAAGTACTTTCGTTCCCCAAGGTCATACAAAAGCAGCTTATACGATTTTCTTGTTTGACTGTGTCGTGCTTTCTAAAAAAGTGTTCCCGCCTAATGTGTGTGCCACGTGTCTGGGTCTTCGATAACTAGTTGCGTGTTATGTTCTCTTGCTATTCGCTGCCAATGATCAAAGCACTATTGCTTCTTCGTGAGTAGTTATTTCGCTATAATTTTAGGGGTTCTGCGATCCGGTAACGCTAGCACTTTGGTTATGTATTGGAAATTTAACTTCAGCGTGTTCACGAAGAAAGTCGGTAGTCCCGTCCCCAAATGGATAGCATAGTTTGGTGTGTTGTTGGGTAGATGGTAAATTGTTTTTAAGAAAAGTCTTTGATATGTCTGTACATCCTCATACGGTGAACAGCCCCAAACTTGAACACATAGCACATAATTGCACGCAAGTTGCACGCAAGAGTCCACGTTTTGCAATACCTGTGTGTGTAATTGATCATTTTCTGCAGCATTTCCGGATTCTCATTAAGAATCACTATGTCATCGGCGTAGATCAGGATTTTGAAGCTGTTATTCCCCAGTTTAACTCCTCCTGGTAGCATCGTTGATATGTCGTCAATGAACAAGGTGAATAGCAGGAGGCTAAGGAGGCATCCCTGTTGAAGTCCTAGGTTTGTCTAGAACCAGTCTGTCAATCTGCGTCCATCCCATAATACTGTAACATTATTCTAGTATAAACTGCGCAACGTGTTTAACGTTTAATTGGACAGCCCCGGATCAGATAGTCTTTCGCTATTGACGTGAGTATAAAAATACGTGGAATAAGTATTTTGACGGAATCTTTATGTAAATGTTTTTACACTTTTGAGCACGTGAAAACCAAACAACATTGATAAAAAAATAAAAATAGATTAAAAGTTATTAAAAACCATGGGGAAAACGGCTGAGTTGAGTTTGGTTATCAGATCTTCAATGGTAGCAAAGTTTAACGCTGGAAGGGCAGTAAAAGACTTAGCAACTGAGTTTAATATGTCGCGTCAAACTGTGCACTATCAAATTAATAAGTTTAAAATTCCTAGTGACATAAGAAACTCAACGAGATAACAACGCCCAACGAAGACCGAGTCCTTCGCGGGGATAAAAAAAATATATATTTTTCTGAAGCCTCAATCTGCTGCAGATCAATGGAATTTGACGGCGAAGAATCCAATAAGTGAGAGCACTGCTCAACGACGTTTAAAGGAAAGAGATTTTAAGACAATATCAAAGGTAAACAAGCTTCAAAGGCTGGCCTTCGCAAATGAACATCTGCACAAGCCAAAGGAGTTCTGGTGAAGCCTTCTATGGACAGATTAAAGCTCCTTTCAGTATAACTTCTCAAAAAACAAATTTTTTGTAAGATATGCCAACGTAAAAAGTCAAAAATGACCGCTCGTTTGTCAAAAAGTGAGCCATGGTAGAGGCATCTCATGTTTCGGGGATGTGTTGCGTATAATGGCCTGGGTGACTTGGTTCCTATCGATGGGTAATATTTGAGTACCCTAAATGATAATGCCTTTCCTTCTGGAGATAGGTTTGTTAGGGATCATATCTTGCAACATGATAATGTCCAATGACACAATGACCGGATTTTAAATAACTTTTTAAAGGATGTTTACCACTTTGTACTGGCCACCTCACAGTCCAGATTTATATATTATAGAAAACGTCTGGTCTCTTCTGAAATGCAAAATAATAGTTTCGTTAAATAAAACCAGAGAGGAGACAATTACTGAGGTCACTTTTTTTTGGACAGAGATGTCTTCAGAGATTCTTCAAAATTTAGTAGACTCAGTACCGAGACGCTTTCAAAAGGTTATTGAAGCCGAAGAATTCCTTATAAATCCATTTAAAAGTTAAACTCAAAATTGCACTCTTTTTGCTATTGTAAATACGTCAATAAGGCAGATATATGGCTGTAGAGTATATTGATATGTATACGCGCCACAATCAATTCCAAACATATCAAATATTATGAGCTTGCATGAGTTCTGGTTACTGATATGATAGTATATTGACGCTAATCACGCTCATTATTCCATTTCCGGCATGCATTACTGTTGTTATTTGATTTGAAGAAATCTACTACCCAAGCATATCAAAACACATCTTGGCTATGCTACTCCATCATATCCTAATTGTCGGTTTTAGTTTCAATAATTGATTTTGAGCTCAACGACAACGAACGGCCTGGAAGACGGAAAAATTTTGAAGATAATAAATTGGAAGACTCATTGGATGGAGACCCATCTCAAACTCTCAAGCAACCTCCAGACAGCTTAGTAGTTGATGAGTCAACTGTTTCCAGACGATTACACGCAATGTTAAAGATCCAAAAGAGGGAAAATGGCTACCATAAGAACTGCTTGAAAATTCGCACTGTCATTGCTTGCTAGGTGAAAAGTGCAACAATGGCGCAAAAAGTCATATGTTAACCCAGGAGAGCTATCCACATCCACACCGAAGATGAATCTTCATGGTCATAAGGTCATATATGTGCATATGGTGGCTCCAGCAAGGTGTACTGTATTACAAACTTATAAAAACAAAGGGTCGGCCACTGGTTGCCAGGGTCGTGAATACACTGACACACTGTTCGAGCTCGAATGGTAAGTTGTGCGGAACCCAACGTTTTCTACCAACCCAACATAGCGTTTTCTGCTTAGATCCATGCAGCACGGCTTGGTTGAGACACGGTTTTTAAATGGTGAGGAAGTACGGAAATAGATCGATGTTTGTTTCTCTGCAACGTTGTTCTTTCGAGGCGGTACTGCTTTGCTGTCAAAAAGGTGGGACAAGTTCTAGAAAGTGGTAGAAAATTTTTCGAATAATATATATAAATATATATTGTACCGATTTGTCTCAACAAATCCGTTTTTTACAATAAAGAAATAAGCAAACCTCATGTGAGCACCCAGTATATTAGCAGCAACCAGGATATTTGGCATATTTTGAGTTTCCGTATTAACAGGCACTATGCATTGTTGTTCATCTGAGTATTCATCTGAAAAATTTACAATCTGTCTCATTTACGCCACATACAGCACGAAATGTTGTTGTGATTTTTCTCTGCCACTTAGTTCGGTAAGCCGGATTTGAATAAAATTGCTGTGGCTCCCGCGTAGGTAGCTATAATCGCTTGGTCGTTGCGCATCTTCGGCATGTCGAAGGTGTATGAAGAATAGAGAGCGAGAGCGTTGCCTTAAGGGATAACTGCCATACCCCTGATGATGGACGTTTTATTTTTTACCACAATGGAGAAGGTTCGTCCTTTAAGGAAGCTTTGAATAAATTGGATATGTTTTCCAGGAGGGATCACTTTGAGTTTATGGAATAGCCTGTCAATCCAGACCCCATCGAAAGCCTGCTTGATATCAAGAAACCTACGGAGGAATATTTGTACTGAACGATTCGATGCAGTTGCTCTGGCGTACAGTGCCGTGAGCAATTGATTGATTAGGATACTCCGTATAATCTGCTCAAAAGATACTACAAAATAAGACGTTTGTTTATATTTTGTTAATTTTGAAATGTGTAGACGGCAATATTAATAAACCAATGATATATGCATGATAATTCACCACGTTCAAAAATTAAGAAAAATTACAGAAATCTCGTGCTGCACAAAAAATCAAAACGATTGTGATTTTCCTTCAAACATTTTATAAGATGCACCAACTGTTTCACTAACACTATGATAATGACTGACAATGATCTTTGAACGTGTCTGATACCCCGTTTATACGACAGCTAAAATCGATTTAGTGCAAATCGGTTTGATTTACTAAACTTATTTTTTAAGTGTGTACATGTTTATCTTCATTGCGTTCTTATTCCTCTCCTTTAGTTATACTCCCGCGCTATTTGAGTGCAGTCGCAAGCACGCATGATACATATCGATTTCGTGAGGTACAACTCTAACAACTACATTTTTCGTAGTAGTGTCGTGTCAACAGACTTTGTTACGTTATTCGTAAACGTAAACCTGAAAGGAGCTCTCGCCCAAAATGCCAAATAAGAAGGGGCTATACCCTAGGGCTTCACCTTCATTTTCTGTAAAAACATTAACAGCCGATGAGGATGAACCCATCCAGGCTAGGTAGTCCAGTAATATCCTATGGAAGTAGTCAAGCAAGACTCTCAGTGCAAATCGGCCCGACATTTTTGGGGCTATGGAAACCCAAGTTATTCTAGGAAACCTTCGGTGCGATTCCTTATGGGACAGGTGACAAAACATATTCAAACCCCCTCCAATCTTCATTCCCTTAGTGGAAGACATTCAAACCATGTGAGAACTGATCAAAGAACCATATGTTGAAATGATTATTCATACATAGCTGGACGGGACGGACAAGACGGACATTATGCTGCAGAACAGTGATTACTATAGAGCACTAGTAAATGTATTCTATGAGGAGTTCAATTTCACTCCTACCCGTAGAAAAAAGAAAAGACATATCGTACGATAATGAAAAATTTGCATTATTCCATCTCTCTTTAATACATCACCAGGAATCTCTACGAACTGGGTCACGAAGTAAGACACCTCTCTAACTGTAAGTTCTCATCACCAAAGCTTCTATATCTATATTATTTATCAATCTTGAGCCAGCACCAAACATCAAAAAGTTATTCGAAGTCAAAAAAAAGTTTACCCAGAGGATATTTAACGTCTTGTTTAAATCATGCAAGTAAATCTCAGGATGACTACATGGAATGCTAGCGGCCTGTGCAAGCATAGGCCAATAGTTTAACAATTCCTAAAAATGAATAATAGTGAACCTAGACTCTTATCAGTGCAAACCATCCAAGTGACAGGGCTCGTGGTTGTGCAGCAAGCCTAATCAAATCTCCTCTATCATTTTCTGAGCAAACTTCTATCAGTCTTGACAGGTTCCAAGCTGCAGTAGTCAAAGTTTCAAGCCCTCAAGGGGATATTACCTTAGCAACAGTTTATGCACAAGGCTCAAGGTTTTACAGTCGATGCTGCAGCAGGTCTTTCGTAGACTGGGCCAGAGATTTATAGCATGTGGTCATTTTAATGCGAAGCAAACTTGGCGCAGTTCCATATTTTACAATCCAAGAGGAGTTCCTTTATATAATTTTATGTGAACCACGCAACTATAGTCACTCTACAACACTAGTCACTCTAAAGGTAAACCAACATTCTGGCCTACAGACCCGGAGAAGTTCCTCGATCTGTTGGACATTGCTGTCAATACGAAAAGACGTCTACTGCAATTTTTCATGATTTCTTCTCGGATCACCCAGCCATATTTATCAACATATATATCCCCATTGATGTCGTCACCAGACTATTTAAAATCTTTAGAAGAAGCACCAACTAAATCTATATCATACCTGGCTTGCACACACAATTGAATAATTGTTGAACATCCACATCCTTCTTCCGACCGGGTAACCTAGTACCCTAAAGAAGCCCACTACCTCTGGTCTCCTGAGAATGCTAGCATGGTCTGAGATCAGAGAATAATGCTGAAGTGCGCCAGGCGTTGAAAAAGTATGGCACCCAGGACTGTGATACAAGCTGAAAAAACTCTTCCCAGCACCTTACTATCTGCTCGTCAAGTTCTATCTTAATAATAAACCTTCCCATGTCACTTGTGAGGATAAGGACTCAGACTAAACTCAAAAGGAAACAATTGAAGCGCGAACTATACAGAATTAAATGGCTCATACGGTATAGCTCTAAATTAAGTGTTAAGAACAAGGTCGTACTCTATAAAACTATCCTTAAGCCAGTATGCACGTATGGAATTAAACTCTGGGAAACAACATCAAAATCGAATGTCCACATGATTCAAAATTTTCAATCCAAGCTCCTGAGAAGGCTGGTCGGAGCTTAGTGGTATGTTCGTAACTCAGTTAATCGCAGAGTTGACTAAGCTGTTGTGCGTATAAAATGTAACACGGATTACCCTTGATGGATGATGATTAAGTCACTTTTATAAATCATATTGCATAAAATAAAAAATAATTGTAACAGACTTATCTTGATTTTTAATAAGGTTTTCCAATGATATTTAAGTATATAATTCACAAATCCATAAAAAATGAAAATAAAGTACAATAATTATACCACAAAGCAACTCACTGCGAAACACAGCTAATTTTGAAAGCGATTTGAATAGTGACGGGTTTTAAAAGCGTTCTTCGTTAAATCGCTTTGTGCGTTAAAACATTTTAAGTGAAATCTGTTTAAACTGTCATGTAAACGGACCCTTAAGACTAAATGAATCCAATTTTTTACCCGTCGCATAGAACACCGCTTAACCTACAATTCATTGTAGAGTCGTGGGGTTCCTTTATAAACATGTTACAAGGTCGATAGCATCACAGCTTTTTTAATGTCATTTACAATATGAGGGTTATGAAAACTATATAAAGACACGGAAAAAGTATGTAAAAAAGAAATATGTGATAAATGGTTCTCGCTTGACAAAAGACTGAAAATATGCTAACATTAGTAACAACAGTAAAAAGAGTCAAACATGACATTGCCAGAACTCATAAATGCAACAAAGGCGACCACGCGTTTAAAATGCTCAACGACGACAGATCAATGAGCACATTTAAGGGTTTTTGTTTGAATTCTAGTCGTTGTCTTCGGCGACGGCGTGGGTGTTAATGCCTGCTCCCAGTCGTCTAGAAACTGTGTCACCTGGACTTTAAGCACCGAAGAAAACTTTACTAATTGTGGCTGCAAACTGACATAGGCAGGTTAGCTCATATCAAGACTATGAGGTCAGCAGGTTGGTTGAGCGTTGAGCTCGTCTGCCAGTTGCTTAATTGAAAGAACTTTTGTGTGTGGTGTGTATTTATATGTGTGACTGTGTGGCTGTGTGCAAGCATAGCCTTAAGCACACATTTTCACTTCGTTAGCTAAGCAAAATGGCGTATAAATTGCATGGCGCTGAAAATATCGCAGTGTCGCATTGCCGTTTATGCTCCTTGTAACTGCTGTTAGCGCTGCTGTTGCATTTTACAATACTAAACATATTTCCGCTTAAGTCAGCGCCAGGAAACAAATAGTTCCGACTACAGACTCCCTCATCCCTGAAAATTTTCATCGTAGACAAATACGGCTTGGAAATAAATAGACGTCTGCGGCTCGCAAGCCCCAATTTCTCCTGATAGCCCTTGTTGCACATCTAGCTTGCTGTGCTGTAGTAGTAGTTTGGCGAAAGTTGCTTGCCAAAAAAATTTGTTTTGTCGGGTGCGAAGCAGTCGACACTCTGTGTCTGCCACAGACATTTTCACTAGCGTGAAATACCTTGAGGCAGTGTTTCATATCGATGCTACGGTCTCTCTCCATGTTGAGCAAAGCACGTGTAGCCAACGTTGCGGAAAATCTTTTGAGTCGCGTATAGTGTGTTTTTCCGCTTCTGCTCCTGATTCTGTTATACAGCCTGCACAAAAAAATGTGTTAAGTGTCGATGCTATTTTCAAGTTTGCTACGGTTTTTATTAGTCTAGCAGGAATTGAACATTTCAAAGAATACTGTACGATCAAACCATTTTTTTGATCATCCCTTATTTTTTCAAGATATGAGAATGATTCACAATCAACCTCATCCCCTAATAACAAAAATATGTACCACTTCTCACGCTTGCTTACAACTAACTGAATCTTTAATAGGGTTCCAAATCGGAACCATGAATTGAACAATTCAAATTATTAGTGTGCGAAAATATTATTGAAAAATGTCGTGGCTGTTGTCCTCCAAGAGCAAGCTGTCCTTGGATTAAAAGACAACAATATACAAGAGAATTTTAAGTCCCATGTCGAAGTATGCGCTGCAGGTATACGGCATACCTGCTAATTCACATATGAATAAAATCAGAACTGTTCAAGCTAAAACGCTTAGAAAAATTTGCAATGCTCCCTGGTACATGCGTACAAGGGATATCGAAAAGGATCTTAGGGTTCCTAAAATCGGCGATGTTATCCAGGCACAAGCGGGGAAATATCTAGAGCGCCTTGGTTCTCACCCAAATACACTCGCGAGACGGCTAACTTCGAGAGCCAGAAAAAGAAGAGTCAAAAGGTGTCACATACAGGATCTTCCTACGAGAGTCCTTTCAGAGGTTTCTTCTGTCAAGTTTAGTAAATTCTCTTTATATAAATAAGTAATTGTAAATATGTAAATAGGTATTATTCTTTATAAGTTGTTTGTAACTCATAGGTTTACATTATTTTTTTCTTTTTCATATATATACAATTAGGTTAGGCTGCCACTGAAGGTAGTAGAAAACTAGTTAATAATTATTTTAAATAAATACAATAAGTATTACATTAAAAAAAAAAAAAAAACATCATTGACAATAGTGTTGATGGCAGTTAGAAATTTAAATATAATAAAATTAACTTAATATATATAGATAGAAAATTCGATAAATGTCCGTCTAAGTATGTATATCCGTTATAGATAGCGAAACCGCTGAATCGAGTAATCCTGTGAAGTTTCGTGAGTTTCAGTACTTTCGTACCGTGAAAGTCCGGGATATACATAAATTCGAATATTTGTACTGAATCAAAAAATCTTTATCAGTTTACCCTTCAAAAATACGTCAAATTCGAAGTCGAAAGTCTGTTAAAGAAAAATAATAAAAACATAACAAATGTTTATCTCAAATCGAATGGTTAGTGCGCAATATCCGTAATTCACTAAACACATTTTTTTTTCTTCAGTGCAACGGAACGGGTTTGGTAATAAGAAAATATATGATCAATATTGTTCATGAGACGATACTCAAAGGAAAATTTAAAGGAGAAGTTCTCATTATCATAGGTTCAACAAAGCAAATTTTTGGCTAACACACCATTGAAATACTTCATTTTGGCCCTGGCGGGTTTCGCTAATTGTAAAGAAAAAGAGACTTTTTAGTTTAATAATTCCAATCAAACATTAAGGAATGCTTACAAGGGATAGGATGGATAACAGAGACAGTGAGAATTTTAGATTTATAAAATACAAAAAAGATTAATAAACAAAATAACAAATAGTTTTCTCGGGGAGTAGTTTGTTCTAGGGGTAACAGCAAGAGGATTGATATGCACATAAAGTGCATCATTACAACTACTGGTATGGCGGCGAAAAATAAAGAAAATAGGAACAGATACGAAGTTGGCTAATATTGATTAAAATGTCGTAAAGACGTAAAGCTTTGCTTTTGTTTATTTTCATGAAATAAAATAAAACTGTATACTTACAATTTAATGAAATAGTTACTTGTCTCTAAAATCCAAACTTGAAGGGTGTATTTAAACTTTTCTCCCTGAATATATGTATCCGATGCGGACGTGTTTCTGCATCTAAAATATAGTTATCCGTGAGTGATTTTCCTTTTTCGATACATATTAAACAAAAATGTACACAGCAAAAATATAGAATTAAAAAACAACAATTCAATTTCGCCTACAATAATATTTCACGCTTCTTAAGAAGGAAATCAATGATTGTAAATAAATTTTCCTTAAGTAAATTTAAAACTTTAAAATAAAAAACATTTAAATTTAAATTTTTTAAATTATAAAAATACTTGCAATAGTCCATTTGATATGTATCACACAACTTAATTGATTCCGTAGATTGGTAGCAAATTGGCTGTAAAAGTGGCTGTACACACGAGTGATAGTATTATGCTTCCGTTCCTACTCAAACACATGGAACCCTAAAAAGGGTAGATTTAGATATTTATATATTAGCATTTTTGATGTGAAACATCTTTGGTTTCGGTAGAGTGAAATTTTCGTCACCTCGTATCCGCGTCATCGCATTAGCGCGTCATCCTTCTTCGCGTAATATACTAGCGTTGAGCCAAAGTTGTGAAACGAAAACGAAGTCAGGTATGAAAACAACAACAAGTACTTTGCTGAAAGCGCAATCGTTTGATTGAAGCAAAGAGTATACAAGATATCTTGTATTTAAGCAGAGAAACAAACAAAAAATTATTCTCTCTCCAAACAACAACAACAATTGTTGTTGTTCTTTGTCATGTTACTGAGAAAGAAGTCGTTTGAGCGAAGCATACAAACTGAAACGAAGACGCCCGTTTCAAAAACAGCAACAACGAAGGCATGCGCTGATACTGATAGAACAATCGTTTGACTAAAAACAACAACAACTTCCTTCAGTTACATACTGAATATCAAAAGCTCGTGAGTGCTAAACACAGTCACACGTTTTTTTTAATGGCCACGCCTGATTTATGGTATATTAGTGGATACAAAATTCATATAATCTTTTTTACTTTGTCAATAGTTTTGCTGATGTGTAAATTAAATAACATTTTTGTATCCGAGTTAACGGGCACAATTTTCCCAACGAATGTCCTGATGAACCAGAAGTAAAATTAAGGCAACAAGCACGTTTTACGCTTTCTAGTGAAGAAGATACAATTTGTTCTATCACAGTTTAACTTACTATATGATGTAGCTAATCTATTCAGAGAGAGAGACGTATTAAGAACAGTCTGCAGATTGTTTTTAATAGAGTTAAAACTTTCATTTGAACAGTAGATAGCAGTATCATCAGCAAAAATTGAAATATGAGAGTTGACGAAATGCAGAATGTCAAACGTGTAGACGTTATAAACTAATGGACCAACCACTAAAGTACGCCAACAACAGTAATAAAAATAAAATGAACAGTTTTAGTCAGTTAATCTGGTGTGTGGGTGATGTGCAACTGGTGCACTAGACCGTCATGCTAAACGGTATCGAAACCGTCTTGAATGTCTAATGTAAGCCAAAGATTTTTTTCTTTTCAAGGTTAAGTTTCATAAAACTTTTAATCTTGTGAAATGGATTGTTGCAACTGAAATTGTCTCTAAACCCTAACTGCTCAGCCGGAAGTATGGAGTTTGATTCAAGATGAAAGTACAGCCTGTTATTAAGAATTTCTTCAACAATTTTTGAGCAACAACATGGCAGACTGATTGGCATATAGCTTTCAGGAGAATCAGGTGGTTTGCTGGTATATGAATAGCTATGACTTTGGCTAACTTTCAAATAGTTGGGAAATAAGCTAGCTTAAAGCATACATTGTACAACTTAACCGGATAAGCGGTAACCGTTTTTGGTAAGTTTTTTATGCTTTTTTGTTTTGAGTGAATTTATAATTGTATTAATCTCAGGGATTGTGATCTCTGGAAGACTGACGGTCTCAGGTGTTTTAATTTAAAGTGAAGTCTTCCAGAAATGTTTCGAGTGGCTATCGAGTTTCTTTAGTTTTGTAGTTCTTTAATTTAATATTCCAATAGTTAATGTTAAAGTTAATTACTTCATAAGGTGACTAAAGTTATCCAGACATGCATTAAAAATGGGTTTTGTTAGTTCACGGATGTGATTAGAAAATATTTTGTTGGGTTAGCTGATAGATACTCCAGGAATGCTTTCTTCGGCTGCCTTCTCGATTTTTGAATTTAAATTGTAGATCATGTTGTTAATTTGATCTTTATCAGGTGGAAAGTTAAGACTAGCACTGAAGAGGAACATTTGGAAAACACTAGTAAGAAGGCATCTAAAGCTGTTCCAGTTTGCTTCAGAAAACTTCAAATAATTTTGTGTTTCAATATAATACTGGTAGATACCGTTACCATTACAGGGAGGTGGTCTGACGAACTATCATGGATGAATGAGAAATGCATTTAGCGAATTATTATTGCCCAAATCTACTTTAACACACGTTTTCAATTATATGTGGGAGGGAATGCGTGATTCCATTATCACACACACACACACACACACACATATAAGCAATAACCCTAGACAGCGACAACACCAACGACGATGACAATCAGATGACTACGACGATGACATCACCAACGACGTTGTGTGAAACGCCGGAGGGGGCGACGACGGCGAGAAAAATGACGGCGAGCACAACGATCAGCAGGCCAGAGAGTACTGCCTTATGACGTTTAGTGATTTTAGAGTCGTAAGAATATAACTCACAATAATTCCTTTTTAATTCATTGGAGACGGCAGCATAAGAATTCATGCACTCCAAAAAAATGACTATACCCATAGAAATGATTTTAATAATTATTATATAAATACAAGCGGGTCGCCGGCACGTTGCCGCCTTCTGCGGTGTCTACTCCTGCAATTTTCTCGTTGATCTTCCAGTGTTTGACTTTTTGGGTGACATTTCGTCCTTTTCATTTTTTAAAGTTTATTTTCATTCGAATATTTGAACATTTCGACTTTTGTACAATTTGACACATCTCTGCCGGCAAACTCAATTCTCAGAGGCTACTTTGTTTTTGTGTTTTATTTGTATCCATACAGTTTGAGAAGCATCTGAAAATTGAGTTGGTCTTAATATTTGGCGAATTTGACTATTTTTTCATACCAAACTTAGCCATAAACATTCTCCAAGATGACTTACATGTTCGTGGTGCTCGGTCAAACGGTGTCAGACTCCATAGGGATCAAACAAACAATAAGACAGATGAACAAACAAACATCCTTTTTTATATATAGAGATTCAACACTTTGTACGCAATATGGAATTTAAGGAATTGTCAAAACTTAGTTATAAGCACTTATATCGTGCCGAAGGCCCAGGTAGCCATGATCGTTTCTTTTCTTGTAGCTTTAGAGTAGCTATAAGCCTACAAGTTTTGATAAATAGATAAAATATCGCTTTTATTGTCTGCGGCATAATCCGCGATGGTCTGAAGCGCACGAAAGTAATTCACTTAATTAAAAAATGTGTGTTGTCGGTTGACCGCCGCTAAGAGCGAAGTTCCTCACGCCTTTTTACATATAAATTACAATGATTATTTTGTGGCCTTAAAGGCCACCCTTACGATCACGTCTCATTTCTTAATGGGTAACTTAAAGTTACGCTTCGAATAATTGCGCGATTATTCATTTTTGTGATCCTTTACTTATGTAACGCTTTTTCGTTATGTTACGGTATCTACCTGTCAACTTCTACCGCAAGCCAGAAGACTTTTTAAATCTCATCTTATTGTAGCATGATAATTAATGGCTTATGGCAACTCTAATAAGATGCGTATGATTGAGATTCAATTTTGTCCAAGTATCTTGAATAAACAGGGTCAGTGCTAGTACAGTATTTGGTTGTGAATTACGCTGAATCACTATTAATATGTAAATCAAATGTATCTACTATAAAGAATATTAATTCTTCGTTCTTCTTCTTATCCATATTGAATCACTTCATCATTAAGGACAATCAAATGCCGGTTTTTCTGCATTTAAATGATCCAGGAGTTTTTTGGCCTGCTTCTTTCTTTCAGGCGATTGTAAGGGAACGTTGATTGTCATTGCCTTTTTGTCGGGGTTTGTAATATCCGTCCCTTGAAGATAACAATTCCAACTGAGCAGGTACTACTCCAATTTTTTTGAGATGGGTTCTTCCTCGGATTCGTGAACTTCTTATTCAATCAAGCTTTGTTACTCTTTCTGCCATGCGAAGAATCTTCATGTCAGCTGCTGTCAATTTTCCCTCATACTTTTTGAATGGGGACCGTATGACAGAGTTTTCCTGGCACTTCATCCACCTTCCGCTTAAACGATGATTGATGTCGTCATCAACTGTTGCTTTGCTGTATATCATTGATCAGAGATATTTAAACTTTTCACACTTGGGAACCACTACTCCATTCAAATAAATGTCTGGGATGGGTTGGCTTGGGTCAGAGAATGGGCAGTACAGATACTCTGTTTTTTTGGCTAATACGATACCCATTCCCCTCCAAAACATCTACCCAAACATCAAATGCTCGTTTCAGGGAAGTCTGATCATCACTTATGGATGCTCCATCGTCAGCAAAGAATAGCTGATGTTCTTTAGGGTCCGTCACTTTTCCCTCAAGATAATCTAGGACTGTAATAAAGATCGAAGGACTTAAGATACTTCCCTGGTGAACCCCGACTTTTATTGCGAATTTTAAAATTTGCTTGACTTACGTTTTACGTTAAATGCACAGTAAGTAAGCCATTATTTCACATTTTAAACATAAAAACGTTATTAGTAGTTATATTAGTTCAATCTGCAATACAATTTATTGATCTATTCGATAAAACAAAATATTCGAAAAATTTCATATTCAATTTGAAATGCGCTTGCATCTCTTGCTCGATTGGGTTAGCCTACTAAAGACAGTTTACTAGTCATTTTGTAAAATGGCAAATTTGTTCAAAAAAATTGTTGTTCTATCTATGCATTCGTATCATAGGTTTTTTGAAAAAGGTCTTCCTATGGGTGAAAATAACCAATTATCCCAACAAAACTTGGGAGGTTTCAATTCCTATCGAAAGAGTTTTCTGTGACACCGCTGATAGTAGAGTTTTCACATTGAATTTTACTCTATTCAACAAAAGCAAAGTTTAATGAATTTGTTTTGTTCGCCAACCATTTGTAATTTTTGCAAATTAATTTCACTCATAAAATCGTTTAATTTTCGTATTAAAATTATTACTTTTTTTCTCTCGAGTTTCTTTTATATATATATTTTTAATCCTGGTATAAATCGTTGTTTACGCTCGTAATCAAGTTACCACATTAAATGTGTTGATGAAGTTAACAACAATTTATTTATCATATTGTTTGCATGCATTAAGCTGCTATTCAATTTATTTGTTGTTATTTTTTATCTTATTATAAAACTGAAACGCGCTTGTCCTTACAACTGCCATAAAACCAGTACCACCCACCTCACACCAAAGCCACATGTTTGTGGCAATCAGGTGATGGTAACGGTGACTAGCGGTAATGTACCCAATGAGAAGTAAACAGAGAAACATGGCATTTAAAAATGATAAAGAAATAAATTCAGCGCAGTAAAGAATACAAAAGAGAAGCCAATAAACAAGCAGGGATCGCTTAAATGGTACTACATTTAGTATAACAAGCATCAACCACAATAACGATGACGACAACACAAGAAAGAAAACTCACTCACATACACTTTTTAAATGCAAAAGCATAACGATTGGACAAGAGAACTACAGGTATCCGACAGAAAGGCATACGGAGCAGCACAGGCATAAAATAAAATGAGACGAGGTAATACCAGACCAAGCGATAACCGACCAAACCAAACGAAACGGAAGAACACCTTAGTCATTGTTTACCATATGTTTGTGTGCGGAAATCGCCATATTGCTTCCAACAAACATGCCAGCTCGTACATACACGAACATATAAACATATATATATACATATATATAGACTTGGCGATTGCTGACCTGTTTGACTTGCCTGCACACTAAGTCGTCATCAACGTCGCCGTAGCAGTCTCAGTCGAAGTCCCAGTGAATTGAAGTTGTTTTGTTTCTGGTTTCATTTAATGGGCAACATCAGACAACAACTACTAAATGTGTGTATGTTGAAGTGTGCTTGTCGGGTGTGCTAGTTACTCGCCATTGTCGTTAAGTAAGTACCATTTTCTAGTATCTGTCTGTATATGTGGCTTGTCCTGCGCGCAAGCGTGTCGTGTAGATAAAGTGTATGATTTTGATGTCGTGTTATTTGAAAACGTTATGCGTGACAAAACGGAAGCTCTTTAAAAGGACAATGAATAGTCGCTCTGCTCGCCATGTTAGCTCATGGTGAGCAGAACATACGCGCACACCCACACACACATACACACACAAAGCAAAACAACAACAACGAAGCATGACGAATTAAGGCACAAAAAATGTATATACATTCCTCGTTGGTTGTAAATTATACTGTTTTATACCATGGACACGCCCAGAGCGTTTGAGTGTCGGGACGCCACACAAAAGGCCACATTATTTTAATTAGGCGCAGTATTATGTGACAGTTATACAAGCATACGTACGGGGAGCATAGGAAATGAAAGTGCCACCGAAATCGCACATTCGACGTTGAGGAGTCCATACAATATACGAGAGTAGCTAAGTGACTGTTTGGTATTATAATGGCTTCTTCATTATTTTCGCATACAACAGGAACAAGGAAAAGGGACCGAGCAAGCCAGCAAACAAAGAAGGCCAACATTTAATTAAGCATACAAGTAAGTAGTGTTGCTTTCATCTATTGCAATAATTTTGGTGCGCCACAAATTCAATGAATCTTTAATAAGCACAAACAATATGCATATGTGGAATAAACATGGAGGGGCATGCAATCCTTGTCGGATGTGGAGCCAAACAAATGCGTAGATTCGCGTGTCTTCATTTGAATAACTTACAGTGGCGGTATGAGACACTCAAGAGAGTCAGTCAAGAAGTTCTAATGTGCAAATAAACTTTGTGGGCTATGAGAAATGAGCAAAGAAATTGCTATGAAACACCCGATAGCATTTTTTTTATTCACATTCACAAACATAACAAGTTGATTGGTTCATATAGTAACCGCAATCAATTTACCAAGTTGCCTGTGGATGACTTGAACATATTGCCCATGACGAAGATGACGATGATGATCAGGCAAGGAAAATGATTGCGATGACCGGAACGCGATTGTATGTCTAGATCAACAAAAAAAACGTTGCCGAACTCAATACGCCACACTAAAGGCGTTATGTGGGTGAAGTGCTGAAAAATATTTCACTAGCGGTACTTCTGCTAGTGTGTGTGTGTGTGAAATGACTTCCAAAATGTGTATATCATTTGAAATCATTGCTATAAACTGCTCAAGCATTTGGTGATGACAAACAACAGTCTGATGACTTAGAATTATGTTAAATTCATTTAAGTTGAGTTGGGTGCTTAGTTCACATATAATGATGAAAATGTCCTTAGACTGTTCAGCGAAAAAACGTAATTCATCATTGGCATGGTGTGGTTTCTATACACAGTCAAAATCAAGTTTTTTTTTTCAAAAATCAACCCTTTTTCATTTTAAACGTATTGTAAAATTTCCAAAAAAAACCTTGTTTTACGATCAACCCATTCTAACGAACATCACAGTTTTGCGTGCACCCACCATCGCTGGTTCTTGTCGCCATGTGAGACAATATTGGAAATGTGGTGGCTAGCGTATACCTTTCTACCCAAAATTACCATAGAAGGAGCATAATCACTTATTCGTCGTCTGACGAAACTGACAGCTCACACAAAATCGGGAGAAGCAAAACCGAGACAGCGTGACTCAAGAATATGACTGAAACGAAGTAGCAACAATCAATCAAGAACCAGTAACTATAGATGATCCACCTAGTGTTAACCGTTTCGCTAGCCTCGAGGAAAACCCACTCCTGCCACAGCAATTTTTTCCATTAGTCGAAATTATCGCAGCTATGAAGAACACTGTGGAATCCATTATTGGAACAGATAAGTTCACTTATAAAGCTAGACGAGATGCTTAAGTTAGGATCTTTTGTGATAACATTATGATAATATTGAATTATTTGGAAAATCAACAACCAATTTCTATATACATACTAGCCTACACTGCCAGACGTTGTTCTGCCCCTTCCGGTATTAGAAAAGAAAATAAAAATTCAATAAAAGTACAAAAATCAGTTATCATTATCACCAAACCCGTTCCGTTACATTGAAGAAGAAATCGACGAATCGTGCGCACTAAACTTTCGATTTGAGCTAAATTTTTTTTATTATTGAAGTGAAACTTCTAAGGGCGCATTGCCAGTAAAAATTTACAATATTTTGGCGCCGAGATGGCAGATTCTACGACAGAGATGGAAGAAATATATGTAAGAGAAACAGAGAAGGAATACACCGCAGACGTATAACTTTTTTTGTGTCCGCGTTCAGCGACGGAAAGAAAGAAAAAGAGGAAAGAAAACGAAAACAGATGTAAGTTGTGCTGTGCTCGCAGTTGTTGGCATGTTGGCTCGCGTGAGTCATGACACATGAGTTTCGGTCTACTCGAGTATGCACAAAATTTGGGACTGTCGCGACACCAAAGAAGAATCAACAATAGCTTCGGCCGCAAGGCTGTGTCAAAATAAATATACTAAAGCAAGCGACAAACGCACGAATCAGTCGAATTATGACCTGAAGACAGAGTGGATGTATTGTGCTGTTTTAATTTTCTCTTGTTCTTTGGTTCTATGGGCAGTTAGCTTCCAGAGATTATTGTTAGTATAATTATTGTTAGTATTATTATAGTTTTTAGTATTATACTCTTTATTATTCTTAGTATTAAACTTTCCTTTGTAATTTTTATTATTTTCTCTAGGCAGCTTCGTTTATTTGTTAGTTGTATATTATACACTGTGTCCCACTCAGGCCTATTGAAGTTTCACTTCTAGCACGCTCACTTAGTTGCACGCGAGATTTTTTTTATAATTTTTCTTTGGCAGGCTTTGGATTTCGAATTTGACATGGTGTCCAACGGCAAACTGATACAGCAACATTGATTTTATACAAAAAATTGGATGGAATTTCCCGACTTTCGCGGTTTTTTTTTCTATATTTTATTGTGTATTCTGCTATTCGGGTGGAGACAAATCCAAAAAATCAGAGATCATTGAAATCAGCCCAGCCGTTCCTGGATTATAAGTAGTGCAACTAAAACGACATTGTTTTATATATATGTAGAGAAGAAGATAGATGAGGTAATTTTATTCAATTTGGTTCTTTGCAATTTATTTGGGATAGTTTTTGGACACATCACTTAAGGTGCAGTCTCTATTGGCCACAGCAAACAGTTTACTCTGTTATGAGTTTTCCTTTACTTTTTCGAGCATCTCGGACGATATAGAAAGGATTTCGGCTCGAAAGCCTAGAGCTACTCAGGCGTGCACTTTGCGGAGGAATTAAATCTGTAATTCTAGTTGACCCGTTGTCGCCCCTTTTGACATCAGACGTCCAAGCATTTTCGTAGCAGGAACTAAATTAATCGACATTGTAGTGTCACAATTTTCGGTACGTCGTAAATGCCGAAAGCCGAATAATGTGTATAAAGCTTCCATTTCATCAAGAGTATGGAAATAACTACAAAAAACCTTGCCGGTAAACGGTTGAGCAGTGCTGTAACCGTAATGGAGCTATAATGGTCCAATACCACCTCTGTCTACCATTTGTTTCGGCCTCTGCAAGACTCTCTTTATAGTAAAAAATTGGCTGACCGAACAACCGCTGAAAATCACTTGGCCAAGTCTTTCGCTGATAAACCACAGAAGTTATACACCGATGAAGCTATCTGGAAAATGTCAAAAATTCATAGATAATAATGGCAAATACGCACTTGGTTGATCTTGAATAAAGAAAATGTTTGTTCAAAAATGTACCAAAAAACCGCGGAGACTTTTTATGACCCAATATTTTAAATGTTAACTAAAAACTCAAAACTATGTTGTTCACTTCCTACTTGTACTCCTACTCCTCTTAACTGGTCATAGTAGATAAATACGCCTTAACTTGTCACGTAAACATTGTACTAGTAGTCTAAGTGGATATAAGTACTGAACAAAAGGAAATTTAAAAAAAAATGTGTAAGTATGCTTAGCACTCTCGAGCTATTGATGAGAAACATATTCTGTATGTAACTAAATGATAATAATGTATATACATGTAAGGATCCGTTACACTAAAAACCAACAATAACAACAACGCGTGCCCTTTCTCTTGTTGTTGTTTCCAATCAAACGATTGTGATCCCAATATCAAAGCAGGCTTTCGTTGTTGTTGCCTTTACAACAGCCGTCTTCGTTTCAGTTTCTATGCTTCGCTCAAACACATGCACTCTCATCAAAGAGTACACGTTGTTTCTTTCACAACTGCAAACTTCGTTCTTGTTTCACAACTTCGGCTCAACGGTCGTATGCTACACGAAGAACAATGATGCGATGACGCGTTGCCGCGCAAGTAAAATTTCACTTTACCGAAACAAATAAGTTTCACATCAAAAATTAATTTCAGTTCTATTCATCAAGACAGTGTCCTTCAAGAGCGAAATAATCATTCCAGCGCTTCTCTTAGATTTCGATATTATTCTTAAAGAAGAATTTATCTTTGGCCTCAAAATGGGCATTAACTTTGCAATCGCCTCCGCATGCGAGCCAAATCCCTTTCAGGCGAGCATTTTTTTAGATCTGCGAAAACGTAAAAGTCGCTGAGGGCGATATCTGGCGAATAGGGTGGTGTGGAAGCAATGCAAATTGTAAGTGTAGTGAGAGTAGTGTATACTCTCCTGCAACTTCAATTAAAGGGTTGTCACAATGATTTTGTGGACTTTTTTCATATATTTCGCTATAACCACCTCAATTACGGTTGATCTTCCTGGTAAAGAGTTCGGATAACACTTATCAAGCCATCCTCTCGTTTCAGCGGTATTTTTTCTTACCAAAAAGCAACGTTTAATCAGAACACGAATTTCATTTTTATCTATTGTTTTGAAAAGAACAAAAGTTGTTTCACGAAAACAGCTGTAACTTTTAAAGAAGTGGCAGACTGTATTAAATCTACACTTGTGGCGCCATTTTTGTATAAGACCCGGAATTTACCAGCCGATGTATTATATATGTATTAGGAGCTTGCATTACGTCTGGTCATAGATATCTAATGGTCAAAACTAGAAGAATTAGTGTAAGAGCTGGCAAACAGCTATCTAACTCGATGGTTTTGACATTTTTCAAAACTAAAATAGCAGCTTTCAATTTAGTAGTATTAAGTTATTTAATGTATATTGACGCTAAACGTGGAACGCTCAAAATGGCTTTTTGGACATTCACTACTGTTTTTATTTGATTTGAATAAATCTGCCGCCGAATTTCATCAAACAGTTTTGGTAACTTATGGCGATGCTAAAGTGCTAAATTGGATGTCATTGCCAAAAAACGGCCTGGAGCACTAAAAAAGTTAGAGGATAATGAACTGCAAGTGTTATTGGAAGGCGACTCGGCTTACACTCTAAAGCAACTTGCAGACAGTAGTTGATGAATCAACTCCAGATGTTTACATGCATTGGGAAAGATCATACCATACAGGAAAATGGCTACCATACGGATTGAGGGAAAATTCGACTTCAAACCGCTTCAACATCGCAGTGTCATTGCTTGCTAGGCAAAAAAGAAAAGTTTTCTTTGGCGTGGTGTCCGGCAATGAAACGTGTATCTACTATACCAATCCCAGGTACAAGAAGTCATGAGTTACCCCAGGAGCGCCGCCTACATCGACACCGGTGTCGAATATTCGTGGTCCTAAGGTCTTGCTATGTGTATGGTGGTATTAGCAAGGAGTAGTGTATTACGACCTTAAAAAAGACAACTGAACTATTACTGAAAATGTATTCCAAGGTCAGTTGAAGCAATTGAAATACCCATTAATGCTAAAAACGATAGCAATATCGAGCAAGAGAGGCAAAGTCATTCTCTTGCATGACAACCCTCGGCCACACGTTGCAAGAATTGTGAAGGATACACTGTTGGAGCTCGAATGGGAAGTTCTGCTGCACCAAGTGTACTCATCAGACATAGCGCCTTCTGTTTAATACTTGTTCAGATCCATGCAGAGTGGGTTGGGTGATACACTGTTTTGAAATGCTGAGGTTTCGAAAATGGATAGATGATTGCCACAAAAGTCTGAAACGTTTGTAGAAAATAATGGAAAATATTTCGAATAAAACATATTGAATTTTTCTCACTAAATTTATTAATATAATAACTCATTAGCCTAATTCTCAGCCTATTTAATACCAATTAACCTCAGGGAGCTCTGAATTCCTTCAATTATCTCGTTTGCTAAACATTCTACTACATACATTTTCTTTGCACTATAGCAATATAATCTGCAAAACCAATAATTTTAGCATTGCTTGACAGATTCAATTATAACACACCGTTGAACCCAAGGACTGGGCCGGAACACCATAAGGAGTGCAAAAGTCTCCTGGAGGCATGACTTCCTTAGAGTTGATGAAGGCGGATGATGACGGCGCTCATCTGCAACAAGGTCATTAACAATGACCAAAAATTCCGGAAGACTTGTACTCGGTGGCAGATATACGCTATAGAACCATAGCCTGCCAGCCTGAGGAAATACATATCTACGAGCCGAAAGGATAGTGTCGACTCCCATTGTTAAATCACAAACTTGGATTTTAGCATTGTTCACTTAGTATTTCCACACCAATATAAAGCTCATGCACCGTTTGATATAACAAATCCTGTGTATACGCATAGGGGGTGATATTAAGCTGTAGGAACTTAATCATAATTAATCTGAAGTCTGGCGGGCTTTACAAGAGTCAAAGGAAGCTTACGGCTACCCGCTTCGACTTCTATATCTTTGGCGTTGTTTTGGCGTTTGAAACAACTTGGTGTACCTTTAAAATCTTTGGCTTGATGACCAAATTCTCCGCACCAGGGTTGTCACCTAGTTCTATCAACGCTGCTTCTTCATGCACTCGCGATTAAGACATTTAAAGCAATGTTCAAAGGCTACTAGCTCTCTTATTACGCATACTGCCTAAACAATTTTAAGCTTACCGCGTTGATATGAATGAGTCCCTAGTTTAACCAAGCTAATGACACCTGCTTAAGTATCGGCATAGGCTGGTCTAAGCTGCTTTATACAACTAGCCGAGACTCTTGTATCAGATCCAAATGAGCCATTAACAGCTGCTGGCGCTTCTTATTTGGTTATCACATCATATAAATCCTTGATTTCAATCTTAGTCGCCTGAGTTAAGGAACTTGAAAGACTTGAGTATTTTCCTTCATTGACTGGTATAGGTCTAACAGTATTGAACTATTGAACCCCGCGTACTACGGCGGATTTTCCTCACACTCTCTCTAACAGATTGAATCATTTCCTCACTGTTCACCAGTCGCAGTAAGTCTCTGCAAGAAAGCCCGCTCCTTTTCTCAAAAAGTACTGTAGTTCTCACACTGCGCGGAGGACGAGGCGCTTTCTTCGCTTCCGGTCCTACTCATTGTCATTTATCCTTTGAAACTTCGCCTAGTCTTTTATAACCCTTGTCACTTGCTTTATATTTTTCGGATGATATGGCCATAGCCTTCCCGGCATCAAAACTCAACGTCAGGCGCCCCCTTGTCCACCACGCACTAAGTACGTTTTACATTTAAAACTTCCATAGAAGTCAAAATGTGCAGCATAAATTTTTTTCTTTATTTTTCAAAATAGGTCGTACACAGTAAAGCGGCTATGTCACCGAAACAGGTACACACCCCCTTTTTCTTTAAATTATTGTGCCCTAAAATGTACTTTGTGTCTACATCGACAAAATCGCCAAGTTTGTACAGATTTAAAATTTTGAACAAACACTATTAGTAAAATAGTTAAAATAGTAATAATAATTGAAATATAACAATATAAGTGGTAGTGGTGAACTACGGCTGGTCGCCTTATGCGCTATATACGCCGTGAGCTCCTTTGTAGGAAGCCCGAATTGAAGACTTTTGTAGCCAAGAGTCTGACCAAGTTGGCAGATATTTCCCATATCTATATTGCAGTACCTCCACAAGGAGTTAAAAAATAAAGTTGGAAACCATTGGTTGTCCCATCTGAGTACAAACCTATATCAACATGGCCATCGGCAGCGATTTAAATATAATTTTGCTGCTCGTATCTATTTGTTGGCAGGCTTAGTGCTTTTATTGAGTGGCGATTTAAGGTTCTTTATGTGGACTATGCAGCTATGTATTTTGCAATGCAATGTAGTCAATGTGGGTAATACGCGGTCGGGAGAGTGTGTTTGTGCCACATGTCAAGTTGCACTTGTCAAGTTTAACATCGACTCTTTACCACTTTTTTTTGTTGTTCTTGTTTTTGTGGATTTCACTATGTGTGCTGTCATTATGGCAATATGTTAAAAAATAAATCGCAACACATCACGTGATAATTCGGGCGCACTCGCTCGATTTACAACGCTTTGTAGCGCGCTTCAAGTGGCAATTACCAACACACTCGACCAATTTCGATGTAGCTGCTATCACGGCTGCCACCGCTGTTGCTCCTGCTGCCGGTGTCGCTTGACGAGGAAGTGGCATCAGCGTGCCACTTGTCAAGTCAAGTTTGTCTGCTTCGATAGGGCCATGTCATCTGACAATGAAAGGGTGGCGGTCGTTGCGTGGGCACTTGTGTTTTTTGTGTCATGTGCCAACAAATGCGTGCATTTCACGTTTCTCAATAAAATTTATTTTTCGATTTCATTAAAAACTTTAATTTAAGAATAAGCATGCCCATTGGCAAAAAATATTCGGAGCATTATACAAACTTGTAATAGCGCTTTAAACGACCACCTTCATATGGGTAATCAAAAGCAAAAATTCTTTGTTGATCTTCGATGCACAAATTTTCAATTTTGGAATCTGTATACATATGTGTTTGTGATCATATTTGTTCCCACACAAATAATCAAATAACATGATATAATTGCTCACATAATGCTTTCTAAATTGCGACGTTGAAAAAATTTCGTCTCAAGAGAAATGTGGTTGTTTATGTAACGCCACCGGTTTGATTAGGGTTTATTTTAAGTGAGGCTGCGCGCATCGAAGCAAAAACAACTGTGAAAGTTTGGGGGTTGACCTAATATAGTTCAAAAATCAAGAGAGATTATATTCAAGCAGTCTTACGTATACTTAGACGAACAGCTAGGGAGCACTAAATACCAATACCTTCTCGTAGTGAAGGTGTTGAATAAGTAATAGACAATGTGAATAACCCTATTATAAGTTATCTGTAGAATTTTTTTCTTACTCTATCTCCTTAACTCATACCGAACAGTTGACTTTTTTATTTTTTTTTTAGAGCAAAATGCTTGTATAAACTTTTTCAAATTTGATACTAAAGTAACTGGAGTGGCTCCTCCGCCCATCGAATAACTTATCTTTAACTAATAAAAGGCTCATCTATCTGCAAGTAGTGGCACCTGCTTGGCGCTACGCCATACAAATTTGGGGCACTACTGCTGCCTACAACATCAGAAGAGTGCAGGCGTGTCAGAGCAAGGCTCTCAGAAGATTTACGGGCGCCCCTTGGTATGTCCGCAACACCAAGCTGCATAGGGATCTTGCCGTGCCAACTGTTATGGAGGTGATTAATTCTCACAGCTGCCGCTATCACTACAGACTTTTGTCGCACCCAAATCCGCTAGCTTTCTCCCTCACCCGTATCTCAACAAGGCGTAGACTGAAGAGGCTGCACCCGCATGATCTCCCTCTAAGAAGGATACAGCCTTCTATAATTAATTAATGTAGTATAAGTCTAATTTTTATTTCTTTTTTATTGTCACGTCATTATTCTTTAAATCCGACAAATGTGTTATGCAGTTTACTGCGTTAAATGTTATAATTTAATTTTTTTTTGTATACGCTATTTAATTATACAAAAGAACGGTCAACAGAAGCCAACTCGAAAAGAGTATTAAAGAGTAGCAGTTTTCTAAGGGGATTGCTGATGATTATTTAATGTGATCAATTCAATTGATAACAGGACTATAAAGTATAAAACAGATGTGCACTTCTCTCACATGAGTAGATAAGAATAAAAAGTTTGCTCGCACAATGTAAGCTCAAAAATAAACAAATCCGTGTGAAATCTATCTATTCTGAGGTGGTAAAAGTGCGATGAACTTAAGGTTTCATACTGGATATCTGAGATTGATACTGATAATCAAATCCCTTCTTTTTTTTTTTGGGTGTGCAGAACTTAATAATGAAAAAAAACTATTTTTTAATATCAATAATAATTGTTTGAAAAATTTGTTTTAATGATTCAATACACTTATTAAGAGCTTGCATTAATTCTGGTTATTTTATTGAATGCAAAAAGGTATTTATTAAAAAATTTGTATAATTTGTATTATTCGACCGTGCTTTATTCATCTGCAATAACAGTTTCGTTCGATTAAGTTCGTAATACACTACTTCTTGCTACTTCATATACACAGCAAGACTTTAAGACTATGAATGTTCGGCTTCAATGTCGATGTAGTCTCCTGGGTTAACCCATGACTTTTGTACCTGGGATTGGTACAGTAGATCCACTTTTCATCGCCGGTCACAATACGCCACAGAAAACGTTTATTTATTGCCTAGCAAGCAATGACGTTGAAGCGGATTGAAATCGAATTTTCCCTCAATTCGTATGGTAGCCATTTACCCGTATGGTAGGATCTTTGTAAATATCGCATGTAAATATCTGGAAACAGTTGATTCATCAACTGCTAAGCTTTCTTCAAGTTGCTTCAGAGCCGAGTCTCCGTCCCATAACTCTTGCAGTTCAGTTATCCTCCAACTTTTTTGGTGCTCCAGGCCATTCTTTGCCATTGACATCAAAATCACCACTTTCAAATCATTTAAACCAAAACCGACAATTGGAATATGAAGGAGTAGCAACGCCATAAGTAACTAAAACTGTTCGATGAACTTCGGGTGCAGATTTATTAAAATCAAATAAAAACAGTAGTGAATGTCGAAAATGAAATTTTGAGCGTTCCATGATTAGCGCCAATATACATGAAATTACTTAATACCACTAAAGATAATACCCAATCTGAGCAGAAGTCACGTTAAGGTAAATTTTTACCTCGCATAATCTGCATAGAATTGGCAAAAAGGAATCCCCACTGTGCACTTTCTGTGTGGACGGGATTATCGAAGAAAGTGAATACATCGCTTCAGTCTGTGAGAGGTTCGATTCCGTTGTTGTGTCCGAATTCGTAGCTGCGATGACAAGACCATTGAGATATCATGAGAAGGATCGAAGATATCGGCTAATTATATGGGTGAGTCGTGTCTGAAGTAATCCTCATGGGCAGTGCCGTAGCGTAGCGTGTTTATATTATGTTTTATTTTTTGTTAGGTTACAACATAACAAAAAAAAATTTAAATAATAAAAATACCCCCGCGCCAAAAAAAAAGCTGCACTCAAAATATTATTGAAATTGTGACTTCTCTAGTCTGTGGTTTTCCTAAATGTTATTCTAATCGTCTTGTTTTTTTTTTTTTTAGGGAATTCAAGTAAATGTTATATTTGAGTTTTTGTCATTTCAACTCCACAATTCATAGAAACATTTTGTGCAGAAATTTTGTCTGATGAAACCACATCAGACACTGAACTTAACTTGCTTTGGCTCAGCAACATTTATCAATTCCTAAGAAAGCAGCTCAAACTAATTTTAATGAAAGCTCAGTGGGTGGTTTTTTGAAAATATTTCGTGTAACTGGCCAAGTGGGCCGGAAAGAAGGGTCGGGCAGAAAAAACGCACAAGTCATACGGTGGATCGTATTATCCGAATTAGCCTCCAAGACTGATTTAAAACATTGAAAGTCGACCAACATTTATGGGTTCATTCGCAAGAACATCTGCGAAAAATAAACTTTTGACTGATCGAATGAAAAAAAAAATCGCTTTTGTACATTTTCAAGAAACAGATTATCATTTTGAGAGGTTTGCTGAGAGGCAATGAGAAAATTCGCATTGTTCTTTCGTAACCCAGATGATTTTCCGACAAGGAAATTATTTGGTGTCAACTTCTCAGCCTCTGTTGATTCCACGGGTACATACATACGTTGTATGTATCAATGGTTGTAAATGCAGCATATGTCCAACATCAGCCAGTCTTGCGCGTAGCATTTCTTCAGAATCAGAATCTCTGAAAGTATAGACTTGGTTCCGCGTGCGAGACGCTCCGCCCGTAAATCGCCAATTTCTGGTGGAAATGGGTCGTAGTCGATAGGTTGGATAGCTGTTCTTAACTGCTCTTACTAAGGCCCTTAAACCACTGATCCAGTAGAGTTGGCGCATTTCGTTTACAACGATCTCACTGTGTACGTGATGATACCACGTATGATAATATTTGGCAATGAGATACGTCACCCGATTACGTCTATGCAGGATTACAGGCCACTTGAAGTCTATTTCGAGACCTTCCACTGCATTGATGCGCCCCTTGACCCGAAGGACACCTAAGTCGGCAAGCATTGGGGAATACATGAATAACGGGTTCTTGCGGTCCGTCACGTCATGACAATTTACCAAGCACCTGATTTCGTTATAAAGCGACTCCTCTTGGCACCTGCGTACAAACAACGCACCTGTTTCCTTGTTGGGTTCGGGATACAACATTTTACGCAATGGCTCTCCATATATGGAATAGCACGCGAGTAGTCCAATACGTGCTGCTGTGTGGATCGGAGTCATTTAAGCCTGCTAAGCCTCTGTGGGTATGACACTATACAAGTAGCACTTACACGTGCGGAACTCTCTCTTCCAATTACAGCACGTCGACTTATTTTTACCCAGTAATTTATCCAATGCGCAAAGCCACGAACTGCTGGAACTTCCGCGCACCAGTCCGCAACCAATAAGGACGTCCCTGGAGTCAGACCAGAAAATTCGACGTTCAATGTGCACTGACATTTCCGATGTGACATGCTTCGCCAACGCTAAGCCTAGCACAGTATAAATATCGGTTTCAGGGGAGCGACACTTCTTTTAAACGCCACAAGTAAGCATTGTACCTCGACACAACCTCAGCATGAAGAAAAACCATCGCTTCGTGGGTATTAATGCTGGCGTGGGCAAAAATGTGAAGCTCTACTTTTCCAGCACTACTAACGAGGACATGAGTCTTGGTATACGGTGATAATTTAGTTTGGGCACCATATCCAGCCAGCTACGCAAATCAACCTCGACCTCATCTTTGAAGGGCTCGTTCAAACTCACTCCTTATCGCCAAATGTTCTGCGGTACGTTTTTGGGATGAATGTAGAAAAATCCACTATGTCCGAGCGGGCCAAAAACGACATGGCGACGCTGAGAACTAGTTGTTTGGTTGCTCTAGCTACCTGCCTTCCCTTTGTTATTAAGTCTGTCCTTACAGCATAGGTCAGCATATTTGGTCCATGCAACCACCACTTGCCTAGCATATTCCCGTTCCTTTAATGGGCGATGCGACGCACTTATTTATCTCCCCGAAACTGGTTTCCAAATCGTGCATCACACGGGAATAGTTTGATGCGCATTGGCGTATTTCGAAACAAAGGTCTGCGTAGATTCTTTTCACCATAATTGCGAACTGGCTAATTTCGCCTCCAGAACTAGCTGACTAAAACCAGTCGTATATATCGTATTGTCTTCACAGCCTTCGGAAACTTATACAACCGATGGTTATTGCAGCTTTTTAAATGGTTTGCCTCGACAGAAGAACATGGGGCTCCAAATCCGCATTGGCAGTCGCCACGAGCTTTCCGCAAACTATATTCAGTGCTGAGGCTGTGAGGAGGCACTTCTGAAGCCTTATCAAGAACTCCTCTCTCAGTAGTTTGGTTGTAGTTAGTTATAAATAGGAGCCATTTTTCAGATTTACCCGAGAAATAGGCAAATCTCGACTCTGACCGTAGTGATCGGCAATACTCAATTAATGCTCCCACAAGCGCCACTATACGCGCAGCTTTGTGGTTGAATGCGGCCGAACTCGATATGAACGGCAACTATCCGGGTCTGTTGTTTCCGTACGGTTGAAGAACATTCCAGCAAACGACTGCTGGGGCAGCACAGTGACATTGGCCGCTGCATTTTGCGTAGCGGACATCAATGTGAGAATAGTGGCCGGCACAGTTGAAGCTGTGGGATGATCTACGTTATGTTCGCTTCGGTGCAATACGGCACCAATTGTCTGAGCCCTAATGGCCGACAACGGCTTGCTGCTTTGTACCATTGACCATGCCCTTTTGTCAACTGGTTGACTATTTCTAGTCGCATTTCTCTCACTGGGGCGACCGATTCTGCTGTTCATCACTTACACATGGTTACACAGTTATTCTTGGTTTGCGATAATGATCGTTGCATGCCCACAGGAACTATTTTGAATCTGACACCGCTTACAAGCGCAGCCAAGATTCTTTGACGTCGCGCTTTGCGAATTTCTTAGCAAAAAAAATTTCACACAATATCAAAATGGAATTACTTTAGCACCGTATCTAGGTCCATCTAAATATATGGAGCCCAAGTGTAGTGACATTCATACTATAATAAAGTAAAATTATTAAAGACATACTTCGTAAAGCATGTGTTGAAATTGACAGAAAGCACTAGTATATACGTAATTGCCATAGGTAACATAATTTTATATGACTACAAATGCCAACAAAAGTGAGAACTTTGAAAGGAAGTTTTTGCCTTCTTGCCTGCAAAAATTAAAATAATAAAAAATTAAGAAAAACAGAAAAACGGTAGACTATTAATAAACAAAATTGTCACATTGATCAGAGACGCACAGGTTACTCTTAAAAAATGATTCTTAATTTCACTCCAGCATATTTTGTGCACAATTTAAAATCATGTGTAGATCTCGAACAACATCGTCACCTATCATATTCTTTCTGGAATTAGGGGCCCAACCATACACATTCCCAAATTTCATTGAAAACGGTTGGGTATTTTCGGTGATTAGCCCTTCGAACATTGACACGTGAATTTTCTATATTATTAGCAAGAGCCCGGCGCTGCACAGTAGGCCAAACTGCTGATCTAGCGGATTAAAATTAATATCGTCAAAAGTAAAGGATCAGTAATCTGTTTTTTGAGGATATAGTAGAAAATTTAAGGTACTTAAAACATATAACTTTTTTTTTGTAATTTAATAATTTTATTTAATAATATTATTTAATTTATATTTTTAATACAATTTTTTTTTATTTAGTATATAATTTTTTTATTTAATTTTCTTTTTATTTAAAACAATTTTTTTAATGAATGTACTTTTAATAATCTATAAGAAAAAAATATTCGGAAATTGAGGTATAATTGTATGAACCTGTAAACTGAAGATAATTAATTGAAAGGAGATTTTTAGCTTCTGTCTCGAGTTCAACATTGTTTCTCAAAGAGCTGAAACTAGCTTCAGACAGTGATGAAATCTAAAAATCTGAAGAAAATAGAAATGCATACAGTAGGTCCTCCATCCTATGCAGTCGTAAAGTTTTACGTGTATGAAGCAATCGGAAATTTCGGATGACCTTATTCCTAGCCTGCACCATGAATTAAAATTTTTCGAATTGAATTCGGCATGTAAAACTATGAATATTCATTTACAAAAATTTGTGTTGTTTCAAATACATATTACCGAAAAACATCTGCATTTAGATCATAGCTAAACCTTTCATTAATAGTTTCGCTAACACCTGTTTGCTGTGTTGCCATTATTTGTCTTTCCACAACCAGCCATGTCTACCAGTAATGATATTTTTTTCTGAGCTCGGTTTGTATAAAGACTTTGCATTCTTCAACGATCTGTTTGTTTGGACCGCGAATCTGCCACGCTTTAATGGCAAGCCTATACGAAATATGTATGACACACTCTCAAGTTCGAATCTATGCGTGTAGAGTAGATAAGCTATATTCAAACAAGTTTGCCTTTGCTGGTAGATTTTTTATCAAGTTCAGATCATTTAAAATGTTGGGCTTGGCCTTACAATTTATAATATACTAATAACTTTTTCAACTATCATAGTCATGTAGAACTGATGATGATACACCAAAGACTCACACTTACACAAAAAGTAGTAACTAACTTGGACATTTAGTTTTACTCCACGAAAGACAATGGTAGACTAGTTAGAAAAGGTTGTTAATATAAATATATTCTTCTACGTGATATATAGACGGGCCATAAACGTTAATTATTGTAATACATACCTGAGGATATAGTAGAAAATTCAAAATTCAACATATGTTATGTTTGGAAGCGCACAGCTGTTCACAAATACATTACCAAGTTTTTAAAAAAACTTTTTAAATAAGCTTTCTAAAGTATTGGTAATCGATTGGAAAAAAAAATTGTGAATATTTAAATCTTCAAAATTTGAAATTAATGCTGTTAGCGAGGCTGTTTGGCCCACTGTGCGCTGCACACTAAATTGATTTTATTGTTTTGAATGAATCAAACTTATGATAACCACCAATAATGCACTAAGTTTTCGATTTGAATTAAACTTTTTTAAAAATATTCTTTGTCAGACTTTCGGTTTCGAATTTGTATTCGACTTTGAATTTCACGCTCTTTCAATTGATGCCCATGATATTTATACACGATGTGGTGGAGTTGGTCTCCCTGATTTATTTCGAGTGCCTTTGATATTTATGGCAAACGCATTTGGTTCCTTCGCCTCTATTTGCCCCTAATCAAGGGTCGGATGACACTACATTTATTGCTAATTTAAGTTAACTTAGCTGTGCTGGCTTGAGATTCCTTCGTCGCCTTTGAATGATTTTTTTTTCGCAGCGAGTTGAAAATTTTCAGCTTCAATAGCGCACACAACCAGCTCAACTGAATGAATGGTCCAATGAGTTTTCAGTTGCTTTTCGATACGCTTCGTTGCAGGTACAAATGCTCACGTACAACTCCACAGGTAAATATTTAGGTAGGTGGACAGACAAGAAGACAGACAGGCAGCATAGAACGTGAGCTCGTTTATGCGTGTGATTAGTGAACTTCACAGACAAATTGTGACATTTGCTTAGTTTTTGATTATAAAGCAATTTCACGCGGTTCTCAATGTAGCATATACCATAAATCTATGACGAATGAAGTCCTAGCAAGGGAACGCTTGGGGTGGAAATATTGCAATGAAGCATAAGCCTAAATTGTGTGTGGTGCAACTAAAATTTTATAGAATACATATTTACTTTCTCTTTTCTTTATTTCTTTCATATGCCTGTAAACGCCGATCAGAATTTATGAACTGCCGATCAAGACAATTAACCCAATTTTGTTTTACGGCTTCTGAGAATTCAGATATTTGTACGCAGGCATGGTAGCACGCGCATCGCAGTTTGCTGCAAACAATCAAACATTCACAGATACAGACACTTTCAATAAAAATTTCACTAAAAAATGTCAAGGCAAAAGTTATCACTTATTTTTTTCTTCCGTTGCCCCCTGTATATTTCACACGACTAGACAAAATGTCCTTGCCGTACTAACAGCAATTGTAGTTGAAAAGCGAGGATGTTCAAGAATTTTTTTCCACTGCTGGTACTGATGTAAATCGTTTGCAGAGTTTTGACAGTTGAATTCAATATTTCATGCATCCAAGCGTTATGCGTTATGCGTAGCGTACCCTTGCCGCCACTTCTGGCATATTGCAATATGCGTTGCTTACATGAAACAGTTGTTCAATCGACAATGACTACATTTTTTGCATATCTGTGAGAGAGAGAGAGTTAAAAATTTATATTTACGAGTACATATTTTCCTTTGAAATATTGAAAAGTGCACTTGAAATCTCTTCGATTTGCACGGCGAACGTGTCAATAGCATCGAAGCACGCCCAGCTATCCTTGTGCAGGTATAACATTTGCTGTCTGCGAAGTGAAGTAAGCAGCAGCAGCATTTTTGATTGAAAGTACAATAATTTACTTGTTTTGTTTTATGAGACTCGATATTTGAATCTGAAAGACACTTTTAGGATTTTCCTTCCTTTTTTTTGATTCGGTATAGATATAAACGTGAGAGGTTAAAATTTTAATCGCCTTAGCAGTAAATCAATCTTATGCAAAGAGATTTTTTCAACAGAAATGTTACGGCGTTTGGGACAGTTTACTGTGAAGAAAACCCTCGTGAACCAGCAGTTATCGGTCGTTGGTCTTCATTATCGAAGGCAACACTGATCGAAAAAGGTGTATGTTTGTTGACGATCGCCGCCCAGTGAAGCCATGCACAAAAACAGTTAAAACCCATCATTTGAAACTTAGTTAACTTAAAACTCAAATTACACTAACAACAGACTAAGTTCTTACACGAAATAAATTTGTTATTTCACGATATTGCCTGACTTTTAAGTTTACATTCGAGTTTTTAACTTTGTAGGAGCGCATGCTTGACTTGCGTGAATATAAGGTCGACAAGTCAAACGTGATCTAAAGGATTTGTAACTTAATGTGCCCACCATAAATGGCGCCACAAAAGCACGAGCAACCAGACAAATTCTAAGAACATAACAGATTTAATAGAGAGTATCAAAAGAAACAAAATCTAGGATTTGGTGCGCCCGTACAGTGGCCATTGTTTATTGCAAATTATGAAGACACGACGAAAATATTTGAGTACACTGACCGCGAAAATCTAATGCGCCTGCGAACATATCTTCAAGGTTCAATGCGTGAGGCAGTCTCAGCAATGCTAATTTATGGAAGTGATGTGCCAAATACTATGGAAAAAATAAAATTCATTTTTGGCCGCTCATAGTTACTGACAATAAATAAACCTTAGTAACTATATTATGCAATGAATCGTACAGTTTGCAAAAGAAATGCGTTACACAGTAGTGCTCCTCACTATTTTTGTAAAATGGAAGAATAGTTGGTTCAATTAGTTATATAGTATAACATCTTTCAAATGGCCGCCGTGGCAGCGCTGACAGAATTTCTTACCAAACAATTCCGGCGTCACGGTTTGAATTTCGGAACCAATGTTGTTCTTGAATCGTCACTGGGTAGTTGGCGTAGACGAGCCAGTTGAAAATTCCCCAAAGGAAAAATTCTTTTAACTCAAAAAATCCCTGTTGAACGCAGTACACTGACTGCGCGGAACTGTTTCTCCTTCCCATTCAACTTTAAGCAAACAAATAGCAAACAGGCACAACATTAACGTCAAACAGCACTGTGAACAAGCAAATAGTACGTTCTTGTCTCCCCCAATTTTGGAAAATAACTCTATTAACAACACCAGGTGTAATGCGCAGTGTGCATCACCTATAACAATGCTCTTTGCATCAGCAGCAACAACAAAACTATGTCTTCAACTGCATCATCGATCACCGCATCGACTTTAGCAACAACACTGCGCAAATCTCAGAGAAAACTAGCTGAACCCATACCCACCACACACGGTAATTCTAAATCTGATTTTCTTACAGCAGCACCACAAACAACCTCAGCTATTCACCTCAACTCATTCGCCAATATAATTATTGCGTCAACTCTCCTGCACAAAGAGGAGATCGCGAAAAGCAAACGGTTCGGCAATACAAACTGGAATTGATCGCTGGAAAAACCAAGCTCTGCTAACAAATCCAAAAAATTAAACAGCGTTAGGGCATCAACCAACGAAATCGAGCCCAATGTCACGAAAGAAAATATATTAGCCATTCTAAGTGAAAACAATGAGCTCACAGACAAAGAAGCAGCCCCAACAGTCAAGCCTCCCCCAATTTACATCCATGAGCGCAAGATTATTTAAATCTTGTCTCTCAGCTAGCGTAACTCATGGACAACAACTACATTCACATTGTCCCGCTAAAGAAAGGCAATGTAGATGAAACTAAACTGCAAATATACACTGATAATAATTACAGGATAGCTTCGAAATTCCTCAGCGATTCCCACAAAACTTTTACACGTATCAACCTAAGAGCATCAAAGCGCTGATTTGTGGTCATAAAAGGAATAGAAGCTGGTTTTGACACCAAGGAAATTAAATTCCTAACCACCTGAAATCCGCCTTCCAACCAAACATGCCTAGAAACAGATTCCACCTTCCCCAGATGTCATGCACTTCATTCCATACTAGTGGAGTGCTTAAAACTAATTCAAATGGGTTTAGTGCGGTAATTCAGAAGGAATTAATCCCAAAGAAGGCGACAGGGCACGACCTCTTCACCCCAAAGATGATTATTGAGCTACCAAACTGCGCTATATCATTATTTGAAATGCTCTTCAATGCAATACTTAGAGTGGGCTATTTTCCACCTTCATGGAAGAAGTCAGTAATAATCCCGAAAGCACCTAAAAACACAACGATGTCCTCATACCGACCTATAAGCTTGCTCCCGCTGCTGTCAAAACTATTTGAAAAGTTTTTTATTAAGAAGCTCACACCACATATAAAAATAAATAACATTATCCCCACACATCAACATTAGACCTAAAGCAAGTATAAACCGAATCACTACGGTAATCACAACTGCATTTGAACATCGAAAATACTGTTCAGTTATATTCCTGACCGAGTACGGCATGATGGCCTTATTTCCAAAATAAGAAACCACAAAATACTGGAATTATATATAACAACCAAAGACTCCAATCAAAGATCCAGCAGGTGGTTGGTGTTATTCCAGTCAACAGAAGGCTGAAATTTTTGCGGACAGCCTAGAAGACAGATTTAAGCCATTTGATCTCTCATCGGAGCTCGTGCACAGGACTGTTAAAATGCATTTGGGCGCGCCATTCCAAATGGCTTTACCAGCAAACCCGATAACGTTGCAAGAAGTGAAGCAACAAATTAAAAAGTTAAAGTGCAAAAAATCCCCAGGCGAAGATCTCTTGGCTAACAAGACGCTCAAACTTCTTCCCACGAGAGCTGTATTGTCTACAGTTTGGATATTCAACAGCATCTTAAGGCTGGGACACTTCCCAAAGATCTGGAAATCAGATTTAATTATTATTATGATTCCAAAGCCAAAGAAACAACCCACTGAAGTTGACTCATATAGGCCAATCAGTCTTCTTCCCGCTTTAGGAAAAATAATGGAAAGGATGATATTGAATCTGATTCTTCAACTCCAAAGCGTAGAAGAAAAAATCCCAAAGTGGCAGTTTGGTTTTAGGAATAATCACGGCACCCTGGAGCAGCTGCACCGTGTTGTTAACTTCGCTTTGGATGCCATGGAACTTAAAATGTACGCAGTAGCAGTTTTCTTGGACATCCAGCAAGCCTTTAATAGGTCGTGGCATGAAGGCCTTCTCAGCAAGCTGAAGAACCTACTTACCCCTCAGCTGTTCCAACTTGTCAGGAGCTATTTAACTGACAGAAGCTTTCGTGTTCTAATTGTTGTTGAGAAATCGACCAGAAGACCAATCTGCGCTGGTATTCCTCAAGGCAGCGTATTAGGCTCTACGCTGTATACGATTTATGCAGCAGACATGCCTAGTCACACGAGTGGATGAGGAGGATAACGCACTCATAGCAACTTACGCGGATGACACTGCAGTGCTAACCAGAAGTCCAAGTATAAAAGTTGCCACGGAGTCTTTGCAGCAATACATGTGTTGCTTTGAGAAGTGGGCTCTAGACTGGAACATAGGCATCAA
The DNA here is from genome assembly GCA_035041755.1 of Cacoxenus indagator. Taxonomy (NCBI): domain Eukaryota; kingdom Metazoa; phylum Arthropoda; class Insecta; order Diptera; family Drosophilidae; genus Cacoxenus; species Cacoxenus indagator. The sequence goes on from JAWNKX010000067.1 coordinate 147,358, forward strand.
TGCCAGCAAATGTGCCTGTGTTACGTATGCCACACGGCCATTGTCTTGCCCTGGCATATTTTTGCTAGGCTCTATTCTGAAGCACAAGCCTGCGCATAAATACCTTGGAGTCATACTGGACAGGAGATTTACATTTCAAAGACATGTAACAATGGTTCTGAGGTCCGTGCTGGCAAAAGCTGGAAAAATGTCGTGGGTGTTGTCCCCCAAAAGCAAGCTGTCCTTGGATAACAAGACAATATACAAGATACAAGACAAGACAAGATATACAAGACAATTTTAAGCCCCATGTGGAAGTACGCGCTGCAAGTATACGGCATAGCTGCTAAGTCACATATCAATAAAATCAGAATTGTTCAAGCTAAAAAGCTAAAACGCTTAGAACAATTTGCAATGCTCCCTGGTACATGCATACAAGGGATATCGAAAAGGAAAATAGGGTTTCTAAAGTCGGCGATGTTATCCAGGCACAAGCGGGGAAATATCCAGAACGCCTTCGTTCTCACCCAAATGCACTCGCGAGACGGCTAACTTCGAGAGCCAGAAAAATAAGACTCAAATGGTGTCACCCACAGGATTTTCCTACGAGGGTCCTTTCATAAGTTTCTTCTGTCAAATTTAGTAAATTTTCTTTATATAAAGAAGTAATTGTAAATATGTAAATAGGTATTATTCTTTATAAGTTGTTTGTAAGTCATAGGTTTACATTATTTTCTCTTTTTCATGTATATACAATTAGGTTAGGCTGCCTCTGAAGGTAGTAGAAAACTAGTTAATAATTATTTTAAATAAAAATAAAAATAAAAAAATTTAAAACATATATCACAAGACTATTTGTGGTGAGATGCAAAAATGTAACCTCAAAGGAATATCATATATAAATTCTGGCGTCCCACAAGGCAGTATTCTCGGTCCGCTCTTATACGTCTTATTTACCGCTGATATCCCTACAAACCACCGCCTTCTGACATCAACCTTTGCAGATGAGCAGAAAAGAGCTAAGCGACCACCTGCAACTTGTATCGGTCTGGCTGGACGATTGGCGTATAAATGTCAGTCCGGACAAATGTAATCACGTGACATTTAGGGTGAACTAAAAGAGACCGTCAGTCTATAATTTTTAATAACACTACTGTCCGCATTTCAATGGAAGTCACTTACCTAGGACTTCACTTGGCAGGTGACTCACCTGGCGGAAACATATACAGCCAAAAACTATGTATAAAATTAAAAGCCAAGTCCCTCCAATGGTTATTAAACCGAAGAATTGGTTTAAGTCTAAACCTGAATAATATTTTAATAAAGCCAATCTGGACATACGGTCCCCAGCTTTGGGGGACCACAAGCCCAAGTAATGTAAAAGTCATCTAAAGAGCACAATCATCAAACATACTTCATACTATAACAGGTGCTCGCTGGTACTCGTCAAACGCGAACATCTACAGAGACCCAAGCATACCTATAATCAAAACTGAGCTGGTCCAACTGAACCAGAAATCTCATATGAAACTCTCGCAACATCCTAACCCACTAGCTCGTTTACTCTTATAGACGAGCAGAACTACGCGCCTACGTCGGGATGACCTTCTTGCCCCATAATCCTGGGAGGACCCACATAACATAGAAAAGTTTGTTGAGCTCATCACCAAAGAAACTTTTTAATAAAGCAGTCCTAAATTATTGTGAGGCTTTGTGTTTTATACAAAGTGAGTCAATACATAAATTTGAAATTAAAAAAATAAATTATATACTGTGAAACTTATCTGGGAAATTTATAATGCCACATAAGAAAGGCAAGGAGAGGGACATGCATCCAACGCATGTAGGGTTAATTAATTAGCTTCAGCGCAGCAAAATGTACGTAATCAAAAATCATGCTTCGATGACGGTCGGGTCGAAGAGTTATAAGCGTGGTTGAGTCTGGTTGAGGCTCGTTTTGCGCGGTTATGCAATTTACAATCCGAATTCGAGCAACAAAGTGACTGTGAAGGGCAGATTAGCGTATGTCAAACATATAAAGAGTTATACGTTGAAGTGAAAGCCAAAATATTGCGTTGCTTGAATCAACAGCGCCGACGATGAGGTGTGCTGGAGGCGTCAATGCACAACACAGCTTTAAATCACCCTCAGTTTGTGAGTTTAAGCTATTCAAAAAACCTCAAGATTACCCATTATAAAAATTTTTCTGGAATGTTTGTTGAATGGTCGAAGTGATACCATACAATTATCGCACTCATTGATTCGAATGGCGAATTGGATGAGTTGTTAAAGTTTGTGTACCTGCGCCCGTTGTTAGGTCCCATTCCCCTGAGCGCGATAGAATCATTAGAATTAACTCCAACCAATTATAAGATAACCCAGGGGATCCTAAAGGACCAGTTTGAGAAAAATAAATTATATTTCAAGAAGCTCATATAAGGGAGTCGTTTCATTTCAAGAAAATTTTTGGCTCAAATTCGGATCATTTAGACATATCGTGGACTAGGTTCCCCCGCACTTGTTACGTACGCTAAGCTCGCCAGAAGAGATTTTGAATGTGTTTGCAGTGCAGTAGCAAATTGGGTGAGAATACGATTGAACGATGAGATCAGGAATCTAATGGTAAGGAGTTGCCTAGTTAGGAAGGGCTATCCAAGTATTTAATAAGCCGTTACAGAAATATTGCTAGCCGTGAAATAATAAACGGTAGCGGTACCGCAACGGAGCGGGCCAAGTCGTACTGGAAGGTAGGCGGTAATTAAACCACTCTAAATTCAACGGTTAATGAATATAATCGAAAATATTTTGGGTGTGCTGACCCGCATAGGTTGATAGAATTCCCTAGTTCTTAAACTTGGATGCTCTGCAACGATTTAAAGAGGTGAAATAGTTGGCTTTATGCATAAATTGTTTCAGCAGAGGTCATGCGACGAAGAGGCTTGTGGTGCAGCAAAGTGCCGCATTTTTAAAAAGCCTCATCATCAAAAACAGCACAGACAGGCTGGCACCATAGTTGTTGGGGCAACTGAGGAGCGCCAATTAGAGAAGCCATCGGAGATGACAGTTTTGGTTTTGGAGCAGGGCAAGGGCGAGTCATGGTTAATTTTGCAGGTGTGTGCTTGATGTTGGGAGTTAACTTAACTTGGTTACTAGTAGTTTGATTTCAAAATTTTGAATTAGGGCGGAAAGCTCCCTATTAAAAATTGATTGAATTATTCACACAAGGGCAGGGGTCCATGGATGTGTGAAAATCTTTTGTAGTGAAGATTTCATTATTTTCGACCACAAGCTAGAAACCATTCGGTAGAATTTCGATTCAAAGCACCTCCGTCAACATTCACATAACTCAAGGCAACCATTTATTGTCCTCCAGGTCACCAGATGTCTGAGAAGCACTTTACCACGCTCTTTAGCTAACGTGAAATACCAAGCATCCGCTATGTGTGGCTCCAGAAAGGAACTTTTCAAGAGCATAATAAACTCTTCCAGAGATTTTGGCCACCGCAGCACCTACGCTGTACCCGTATGACATCTCAAGGTGACTAGACGCTGTCGGCTTTGACGTCTCCAATTGCATTGATCCTACAATTCTGTCCATCTCTGAGTCAACCGACCTGACTTCAGATCAACTCGGCCAAACTCGAACACTACGTTTCCCCTTCCCGCCATCTTAATCAAAGCGGTCTTCAATCAGTAGCAATATACAGATAAACCTTGACATTCAGATCGATTCGGGCAGTCCAGAAGAACTATATGCAGTCGTTCATCACATACTAACTGCGTTTGAGACGATACAATATTCCTCTGCAGTCTGCCTAGAGGTTAAACAATCATTTGATAGGGTCTGGACCGATGGACTACTAAAGAATTTCAAAGAATTTCTACTCAAGCGAAGCGTTTTCTAAGGACGAACCTTCTCCGTGGCGGTAAGAGAAAATTTCTTCGGGCCGGTGTCCCAGAGGGGATTGTCCTAGCTCCGGTCCACTACTCGCTATACACTTCTGATATGCCGATAATCAGAGATGAGCAAGAGATTATCGCTACCTACGCGGACGATACTTCAGTTAGTTTCAACTCTGCTTCACCGAACGAAGTTGCGGATAAATTTTCCAACTACTTTGACAGATTCCAATCATTGGCCAGTCGCTGGAACATTGCCATTAACCCTGAAAAATCATCTCACTTCACCTTCAATTTAAGGCAAGGCAATTTAAGGTTGTTATTTATAAGCATATCAAGCATCATTCCTTATGTGGATCAAATCCGATACCACGGTCTCATACTGGACAAACGTATAACGTAGCTCCTTCGTTCTTTGAATCAACTATCCATAGCTAATAAGTGACTCATATATCTGCACGTAATGGCACCTGCTTTGCGTTACGCCTTACAAATTTGGGGCACCACTGTCGCTTACTACATTAGAAGAGTGCGGGCGTGCCAGAACAAGGCCATTCTGACCACATGAATGCCTCCGTATATCTTATACAACTTGTCATTCCATCGAATACCGTAGTTACCGTAAACGCAAATAAGACCAAAGATCTTCCGAAGAACTTTTCTATCGAACACTTCAAGAGCGGCTACATCCGATTATGTTAGGCCGCTCGGCTGACGGTTTAGTTAGCTTGTGATCCTTGTACGGCAGGCATCTGGCGGGATGGCAGACACCAATAAACCACTTCTCGCCCAGGTGGAGGAGGAGACACCTCCGATGGTAGATTACAATGGGGTTAGGGGCGGCATCATGGCTGTCATATTTGTCGGCGCGATTGTTGGTTGGTTGTGGGTGGTGAAGGGTTCTAAGCCCACCCATTCCGGCACAGAAGTCGCCCCATCGGTCGCAGGCTGGATTTCAACAGAACAGGGCACTCCCTCCATTTTACAGTGGGGCGCTACCAAGATGATGATGATTTGGGTTGCCTTTCACGGTTGTCAACCCCTGGTTTAGTGTCTCCACCCACCAGAGAAGCAGCTGACTCACCTTGTCCTAAAGGATTTTGTGTGGGTGGTCGATTCGAGTCCTCTTGGACGTGCCCAATGGCTCCGACTTGAGGAGTGTTGATCAGCACCCTTGTGACTGCAGAGCTGGTAGTATTATCCGTTGCGTTATGTCCGGTGGATGATGAATTTAGAGCTGCATCACACTCATTAAAAATTAATTTGTTGTTCATGAGATTCCCACGAGTAATCGGGAAGAGAGGTCATCCACGGCACAGCCCGTTACCGCGGTAGATCTAACTACCATTAGTCAGCACTACACCTCTTTCTAACGGCCCCTGCTGAGAGGGAGTAGTCGCACTACCAGCAGTTTTCACAGTTACGGCACGAACATCAGGGTGTGTCGTGTTGATCCCCCTGTGAACCTGACCGCTCACGGAGGTGCTGGAGTTCCGCAGGGTACGGTTAACAGACAAAGCATTTACAACATACAAATCATCATCATCAGTCAGCTCTACAACCCTGGGTGGGGTGGGTTTTGACTATCTCTACAATAGTTTTCTATTCCTCCATGTTCTTTGCCAGGGTTCTCCAGTTCTTTGCACCAATAGTTATTGCATCTCGTTCTATGCCGTCAATTGGACGCTTACGTGTCCTTCTCTTGCTTCTGCAGACCAGAGGCTTGTATTGCATAATTAGTGCCTGTGCTGTCGTGTTGTTCATTCTTAAGACATGCCCAATCCATCTGAGGCGCTGTGCTTTTATATATTTGACTACGTCTTCACATTAGTAGTAGTTTCGCGTTATTTTTGATCACATATTCTCCTTCTATTATAAGTCTTGGCCAAAATATTTTTCGAAAGATCTTCGTCTCGAAGATTCGTAGTGATTCTTCCTCAGCTCGAGTCAGGGTACATATTTCAGAGCCATAAGTAGCCACCGGCCTTATTAACGTCTTGCATATGTTTAATTTGCAGCTTCTTGAAGGCAGCCTTGACTTAAAGATAATTGTGTAGGCACAGTCCGTTTTGTTTGCAGCTAGAAAGCGATCTTGGATACATCTCTGCCGCTGTTGTCGTTCATCATAAGCACCCCCAGATATGTAAAGTTTTCTGCGCCCTCAAAAGTACACTGTCCTATTCGCTCCTCTTCATCTTGAGCGTCTATAGAGAGTCATATACTTAGCCTTATGGTCGTTGACTACAAGTACAACTGTATTAGCGGATGCCATAATCTTGCGAAACAGTTCCTCCAGGTACCTTTGGTTTCGCTGTAGGATTGCAATGTCTTCCGCGTATGCTACAACTAGTCCCGAGTGGTTGAGTACATTGCCAGAAGAAGTAATGGTAAAGAGAGGTATTTTGATGGAAAAATACAGGTACTATTGATAGGCTATCCCCTTGCCTTACTCCAGTGCTTAACTGAAAACTTTCACTGTTTTCATGTTGAATCAATACTTTGGATGTAGTATCCCTTAACGTTGCCACTGTCAATCTTATTCGTTTTTTACTAACGCCCAGCTCAGAAAATACTTCTGAATTCTTCTTCAGCGATTGATGCTATCTAAAGCTTGCATAAAATACATTAAAAGCATGTGAACGTATAAAATTCATAACACTTTTCGAGGTTTTGCTTCTACACAAATATTTGATCGATAACAGATCTGCCCGGTCTAAAACAGCATTGGTACTCCTCCAATAAGTTCTCTGCTGTTGCGCTGAGCCTTCTTGCGAGTAATCCCAAGAATACTTTGTAGCATACGTTTAATAGCGTGATTCCATTAGCCATTAACAATTTTTTCTAATTATACTTTGTTTCACACCTCCGGTATTACTTTTACGGAAATCAGGGATACTATACAAAAAGCTCTTGATTTGTTAACCATATAGTATTAGTGTGGACAAGTGTTATTTCTTTACCATTTCTTGCGGTACATATATATGTACCAACGTTGGCGCACATAAACTCCGCTGCAACAACAACAACGCTCGATCTCGCTGATAAGAGACTAGCTGTATATCTCTTTCACATCATCACCTTTTTATATATACACTTGGGTCAGCAAGTACATAAGCAAATTCGCTGTATCATCGCTCGCACATCAAAGCATTCTCTTGGCTTATGTATGTATTGCTCTACGCGTACATTAGCACTCTCGTTATCCTTTCCTTCGAATATCATCGCAAGTTCATTATCTGACTGACATTATCTGTGCGTATATAAGTAATTTCATTATCGTTTCGCGTGCACATATTGCACTTTCGTTATCTCTTCGTTTGCACATCATCAAATTTTGGATCACACAATTACTCTGTACGTATATAAGAAATTAGTTGTCGCTGTTTTTCGATCGTCTGCGTTTGTGTGTGGCTTATGTACCGGTTCTAGATATACATGAGTAATCTGTTGCCGTTTCGATATATGTATGATTCATCAACAAGTATACATAAGTAGCGGTACAAACTAAACAACTGTAGTTCGATGTAAGAACGCCTACGAGAGATTCTCAAAATGTCAACAAATGAATCAACGACAGGACCAAACAAATTCACGTTTTTAGGCACAAGTACACGTCACTCGCTAACTGATTAGATAAGAGTGACGCTAGAGCTTCTAGCCCGGTTATACAAGATGCTCGAACTCGCCCACAGCGAATTGAGGTCATTGGACTTTGACGATATAGTGGGTGAACAAAGCAATGATTTCGAATATTCGCGAAGCGTAGGTCAGAGTGTGGTTACAAATTGAACTTCAAAGTCGCGACATGGCGTCATCGCGGTGCTCCAACGACCTGCAATTCGAACCCAGTCGTCATTGTTGCGCAGCCTAAACCGCGTTTGCCGGAGTTACAACTGCCGATGTTTAGTGCCTCTTGCCCGGAATGGACGGCTTTCTTCTCGGCGTTCACCATGGCTATCACCAAACAAAGTGAACTCAGCGGGATTGAAAAATTTCAACATCTGCCTTCCTCCGTGAAGGGTGTAGCGTTTGACACTATTCGTTAGGTGAAGATTACTGAGACTAACTATAATATTGCGTTGGACTTGCTCAAAGACAGGTTTAATAATCGAAGATTGATTTTTCAAGCACATGTCAGATAGATGTTTGCCTTTAGAGGAGTTGAGGCTGGATCAGCGGTTCATTACATCAGTTCTTCGATTTGTTACACGACCACATGCGGGCGCTGGAGACCATTACATCGAAGTAGGAGATTGCCGATTTTCTCATCCTATACAACACAGCGCAAAGTTGCCCACTCAACGAAGTCCCAACTAGGGCCGTCCTTTCAACATTTCTGCAAGGTCCTGGCCGCCAATTTAGCAAACTTATAGAATAAATTATTGAATCCGAACTCTTATGTTGCCACACTACTACTGCGTCCCAATCCGGGTGCATAATTTGGGGAGAGTCAACACATGTAATCTACAAGTGTGCGCGAATTTTGAACCTATCAGCGAATGTTCGGCTTAGAGAAGACAAGAACCTCGATCTCTGCTTCAATTGCTTGAAAAAGGGCCACAAATTACGATTATGTATATCGCGATGGTGACGTATCTGCGAGATTAGGCATCATACTTTGCTTCACCTACCCCACAACCAATCGCCTCTCTTTGAGCATCGCTCAACTGGTACTACACCTGCGCCTAACATGACAAGTTATGCCAGCTCCACTAAGAGCAATCTCTCTGACATAGTGCTACTCGTCACAGCAACCGTCTTTGTAAAACATCATGTTGGTACTGTAGTTCTCTGCAGAGCAATGTTTGATTCAGGGTCGCAACTCAACTTAGTCACGTCTCGTTTTGCTGACCATTTTCAGCTCAAGAAAACCAAGTCTGTAGTGACCGAGTCCGGCATTGGCGAAACCAGCTTATCGACGGATGCTTTTACAGTTCAAATTGTCCTGCAATCTCAAGTTACCGATTATGTCGCAAATTTTTAGGCTGTCACCACGCCGACTGTCACTGATTACCAACCAGCTTTATCTATTCACACCGCAAGCTGGAATATTCATTCAAATATTTGTCTGGTTGATCCCTTCTTTTATAAGTCTCAACGGGTTGATTTGTTGATTGGAGCTGAACCCTTTGTCGATTTACTGTGTGTGGGTCAAATTCAGGGTCTGGTTGAGGTTATTTCAGGAATGGCGTGCCAGATCCCAAAGTCGGTTTTGACGTCAGCAACTAATACCAAGTGCGAGGCTGCGAATGGTGATACGCAAATTAATGCGATAATTCGACACATTTGGGAAGTGGAGGATAACTGCGAACAAGTTGCACAAAATACCCAAGTAGAACTAGACTGCGAAGACCACTTCAGGTTACACCATGTGCGATTGTCCACCGGTAAATATTCCATTCGCCTGCCCTTGAGAGTGAGTGCTGAATCTCTTGGGGATTCCTACCAGCAAGAACTTCGTCGTTTTGAAAATCTAGAGCGGAAGCTTAGCCGAAATCCAGTTTTGAGAACCCAATACTCCTAATTCACAAAGGAGTACTTGTATTTAAAGTATATGTCGGTTGTCGAAGGTCAACTTCATCAACATTGCCAAACTTTTTTCACCGCATTATGGTGTGATTAAGGTAGAGAGCACTACTAGAAAGTTGTGATGACCTCATTACGGGAGGTAACTCAATCAATGCAGTGCTCGATATTATGCGTCAAACGAAAGCTCTTCTTGCTAAGGGCAACTTCAAATTGCGCAAGTGGTGTACAAACAGTGAGGAGGTGCTACGCGCAATACCAGTTGAGGATCGAGAAGAGTATACCACATTTGACAAAGGTAGTGACATTGTAAAGACACTCGGGCTTATTTGGCATCCGCATAACGACAAATTTCATTTCACGAGTGTCGTGTCGCCCCACTCAAAACACTTACAATCCCAAGGTTAAAGCTTTGTGCGGCCAAATTATTGGCTCAGTTATTGTCTGAGATAATGCAGATGAAGACCCCCGTTAAAGGGGTCATATAATTGCTGGTCTGATTCAGCAGTATTTCTGGCATAGCCAAAGATTGAGCCGGCTAAATTAAACGTTTTTGTTTCTAATCGTGTCACATTTATGTAACAGTAAGCTGCTTAAATGGTTTGGCGTCATGTTCCAACAAAACTGAATAATGAGGATATTCTATTTCTAACAGCTAATCTGAAAGAACTGCTACCTTCGAACTCTGGCCAGGAGCCCTCCCCCCATTTCTTTGGTAAAGTGACGTACATTGGTAGATGGGATTTCCCGCCACCGACATGCTGGAGATGTGCAAGTCGGTTTTTATATCTTCGGCTCACGTGGATATATCATTGGCTTTCAAGTACATAAATTCGTTTCCCACCTTGAAACGCATGTTCGGTTATGTTCACAAGTTTATAAGCCGGAAGAGATAAGAAATCCAATGGGTAGCTGATGTTCAGCGATGGACACATTTTCTTATCCGAATTGTACAGGCGTCAGCATAACGATCTGATTACAAGAAGTTACAGATTAAGTCCTTTGTCAGCCCTTCAAGCAGCCTGTATTCGTTGTCGCCGGTTTTTGTATGACGACTGTTTAATCCGCATGGACGACCGACTACACAACTACTTTTTGAATTTTTCGGTGCGTTATCCTATCACCTTGTTAAAGGGGCATCTTTTGACAAAATCTATCGTCATGGACCAGCATAAAAGGAATCTGCATAGTGGGCCACATGCGCTTTTAGCAAGCTTCCGCCTTCAGTACTGGCCGATAGGAGGGCTTAAGTCGTAGTTCAGAAGTTCTGTGTCAATGACAATATCGATAGAAGAATCATTCCTTCCAAGTCACTCCATTTTGGGGTTCTATGGAAGGCGGCGGTCAAAACAGCAAAAACTCATTTGTATCGCCCGGCAAGTTTTGCACGGGTAAATTTCGAAGAGTTGCGCACACTTATTTGCCAAATTTGTACCATAATAAATTGTCGACTAATTTGTGCTTTTTCAGAACACCCCGATAACATTGACGTTTTGACACTGGCACATTTCCTCTTCGGCGTACCGTGCTCTTCGTTCACTAAACCAGATGTCAGCAGTCTCAATAACAACCGGTTAAATCAATGGCAACAGAATGCGTATCACCAGCAGACTTTCTGGAATGATCCACAGAGTATCTAACTATCCTTCAACAGCGGTCGAAGTGGCGTTCTGGCGGCAATCCAATAAAACCTGATGCCGTCGTGTTATTCAGGGAGGAGATATAATTACAATAATAATAATAATAATAATAATAATAATAATAATAATAATAATAATAATAATAATAATAATAATAATAATAATAATAATAATAATAATGATAATGATAATAATAATAAAAATAATAATAATAATAATAATAATAATAATAATAATGATAATGATAATAATAATAAAAATAATAATAATAATAATAATAATAATAATAATAATAATAATAATAATAATAATAATAATATAATGATAACGATAATGATAATAATAATAAAAATAATAATAATAGTAATAATAATAATAATAATAATAATAATAATAATAATAATAATAATAATAATAATAATAATAATAATAATAATAATAATAATAATAATAATGATAATGATAATAATAATAATAATAATAATAATAATAATAATAATAATAATAATAATAATAATATTGATAATAATAATAATATTATTATTATTAATAATATTAAAAATAATAACAATAATAATAATAATCATAAGAATAATAATAATAATATTAATAATAATAATAATTGTTGAGGAACTACTTGACTTGCTAGGTAAGAAAGAATACAACATACGTATTCTTCAAGCGCCAGAATAGAAGAGAAAGCACTTTAATAAATTTAGTTCAGATTTTACATTAAAAGTAGTTACATTAGTTCATTTCAAAACAGATTCATATTATTACTTATGATATTAACATTACATTTTACTCATTACATTTTTACAGTCCCCTTTAATGTTGATAACAATAAGTTCTTCTAATAAATTATAAGTGAACAAACGAAGGGAAAAAATTCATATTTATAAAAATTATTTGCTTATCTTAATTCTTGCACAACCCTAGTAATTGAATGCATTTAATATGTTTGACTTTAGCAAGGTTTTTTGTTAGTATGTCAGCTGTCATATCATTAGTGGAACAATAATTTAAATTAATAATTTTTTATATAATAATATATCCCTAATATAATGATAGCGAATATCTATATGCTTGCTTCTGGAATGATAAACAGGATTTGTAACTAGATTTTGCGCGCTCAAATTATCTCCAAAAATTTCGATTTTTTCAATCTATTTGTTCAAATACATTTCATTTAATAATTTTCTAATAAATACAGCTTCTTTCTTTTTTAGCAAGCGAAAGAAAAATATATTCAGCTTCGGTGCTGCTTAAGGCTACTGACTATTGCTTCTTGTTCTCCCATGAGAACACACAGCCACCAATCATGAACGCATATCCTGTAAAAGATTTCCTATCGGTTAAATAGGCAACCAAGTCAGCGTCGACGTAGCCTACGACACCTTTGCCGGTCTTCTCGTATTCGAGCTTTACGTTTATTGTTAAATTCAAATAACGTAACACTTGTTTCGCTGCTGCCAGATGTTCGTTATGTGGGTCTGTATTTCGCTACGACAACTTGCATACCGAGTGTAAGATATCAGGCTATTTCCTGATAGCTATGTACATTAGCGATCCGATGAGCGATTGGTACTCGGTTTGGTCAACAGGTTTGCATGCTTCCTTATGGCACTGCACTTGAAAACCTGGTACCAATGGAACTACTGCTTAGCGACAGTTCCCGAAGTTGTATTGCTGGTTAATGAAAATGGTAACTCTTTCACCAACCCTTTCCACCACCATACCCAAAAAATGACTTATAGGGACTTTGTCGACAATCTGGAATGAATTAGAAATTTTTTGTTTGATATTATTAAGCTCGATTTTATCCGGACTGGCCACTAATATGTCATCCACATATACAGTCACGATATTAATATTGTTGTCCTCATTCCTTGTGTACAAACATGGTTCTCTTTTGCATGGTGTGAACACATTCTACCGGACTGCTTTAGCCCGTATAATGATTTCTTCAGCTTCAGGACTTTGTTGCCAGGGACTTCAAACATTTTCGGATGCTCCATATAAACGTCATCAATTAGTTGACCATTTCAGTATGCTGTTGACACGTCCAGCTGATGTACGTACAACTCCATCTCCGCTGCCAACGCCAGTACCATTCGAATTGTAAAGTATCTTACTACAGGTGAAAACGTCTCCTCATAGTTTAAACCAAATGTTTGTGAACAGCCTTTGGCAACTAGCCTTGCTTTATACCGCTCGATTTCGCCTTTGCTGTTCTTTTTCAGTGTAAATACCCAACGATTTCCAATGGCCTTGTGATTACGAGGAGGGTCCACAAGCTCCCACGTATCATTTTAGATGAGTGCATTAAATTCATTTTGAATTGCGTTCCTCCACTCATCTGCTTGCTTGCCAGACAATGCCTATTCGACCGTTTGCAGCTCCACGACGGTACTCCTCATTAAATTCACCGTATTGCATTGTTTTTTAGGTCTACCCCGTAATCCTGTCTTAATCTTTCTTGGACGACCTGGTCTCGGTTTAACCTCATTGATACTCTCTCCAGCTGAATCTGACTCGACATCCTCAGTCCCGATTGTCTTTTCATCTGTTATGTCATCTTAAATATGATCGTAAGCATTTTCGTGGGTGTCGTTTACCAAATCTCGTTCTTATTTGTGGTTAACAGAGTCGGTTTTCGACCTATCATCGTAGCCAACCATTATGAGTTCTCTCCTCTTTGCGCGGAACTTCTTATGCTAAGTGTTGTCCAGTGCGACAGCTAAACAGCCAAATATTCTGAAATGACTTACGACAGGCTGGTTTCGTAGGGCGTCATATTGACTAAAGCACTTGTAGGTGACCGATTTCCGATTCCCCCCCACGATTATAGATTTATTGGACCACATACGTCACTGTGAATTAGTTGTAGCTTTTTTAATGTTTTGGTTTCGGACGCTTTAAACGGCTTTACGCTGCACTTGCTTTTTAAACAAACGGTACAATCAATTGGTTTGCACGTTGTGCGAAACTTTAAACCACGCACTAGTTCTTTGTTTTTAAGATACACTAGGTATTTTAAATGTAAGTGTCCGTATCTCTTGTGCCACTTAAATAATTCTTCATAAGAGTTTTCGGCATGGTACAATTTACCCGTTAGTTCAAGTTCGCACATAAAGAAATCACCAGATTGTTTTGAAAACGATATTTTATGATCGTTTACATCGAACACATTAGCTATGCCTTTCTCAAACACTACTTTGCACCCACTGTTCATTGCTTTGCTCACTGAAATAAAGTTGCATTGAACTTGTGGTACAAATAAAACATTTTTCAGCTTAATAGTGCACATTTTTGATTTAAATAAAACATCACCAGCAAGCAAAATTTTGCTATTTTACTGTTCTAACTGTACGAAAAGCTCACACACTCCCCACATTCAGCCATACACCTCGACCCCATAATAATAATAATAATAATAATAATAATAATAATAATAATAATAATAATAATAGTAATAATAATAATAATAATAATAATAATAATAATAATAATAATAATAATAATAATAATAATAATAATAATAATAATAATAATAATAATAATAATAATAATAATAATAATAATAATAATAATAATAATAATAATAATAATAATAATAATAATAATAATAATAATAATAATAATAATAATAATAATAATAATAATAATAATAATAATAATAATAATAATAATAATAATAATAATAATAATAATAATAATAATAATAATAATAATAATAATAATAATAATAATAATAATAATAATAATAATAATATTAATATTAATATTAATATTAAAAGTAATCATTAATTCGCTTTTTTTTTTCGCCCTCTCCAAACCATCGATGATGACGGCTCCAGAACGGACTCTGCCGACGAGGAGCAGCCTACATCAGCAAAACAAATTCACCAACAACTACGGTATTAAAGAAACCTGCAAAAGCTATCCACGGCTTGGTTAAAACAATATCCATCTAAAATTCTTTGTTCAAGACTTCAACCTGACTTGCCACTAGTTTAAAAAATATAACTGCGAATTCTATTCGCACGAGACAACACAATCATGGCTTTATAAGGCTGTACTCTGCAGACTTGATAAATTACGCAATGACGTTATTAAGGGTATACTATGGTGTGGCCGGCTTAAGTGCATCGACATCAAGACCATCGAAGAAACAACAAGTGCTATGACTAGGTTTTGTACGTTATTTACTTTCAAAACGTATAAAATCATCAAAGCACAATTGACGTCTAAGCAAGCTAACCTATTCACATAGCATCATGCCCCAACAGTACTGGGCCTCAAAATTCATCTCTACAAAACCGGCTGCCTACTGTTGCGCTAACTGCAATGCCACCTTGGTTCTCTCGTGATTTGATTAAACTAAAATACTTAAAAAATATACTATTATAGGCCAATTAATACACACATCTATTTCCTTTCACAGCACGACACAGACTGACTTTGTTTCTTTTTCCACGTTCGCCCTTTGTGCATTCACACTTTCGTATTCACAGATTTGAGGCTAAGGAGTACGTGGTGGCATCAAGGCTATTTGCGCAGTTGTCCCCCAGGGTAGCACTTTGGGGTCTTCACTCTAAACCCTGTTCTCGCACGACATGCCCACTGGATTAGAAATACCACTGAAGGATCCTCTGGATCTGATCATTGTCACATTTGCAGACGATACAAGTGCATTTACGAAGCTACGGACTCACTGCAGCAATACCTGCATATTTTTGAAAACTGGACACAACGTTGGAACATTTGCATTAACAAATGCTTACTGGTACCCCTTGGTTCATGCGAACGGCGGACCTTAAAAACGACTTTAAAATACCGAAAATTGGCGATGTGACAAATCGTCAGGCCAAGAAATATATAAAGACGTTGAAAAATCATACAAATAACTAGCAAGGCGCCTTCTGAAACGACGCAGAATGGATGGAGTTAGGGAGGCGAGACGGTTGAGAAGATCGCACCCTGCGATCGAACTCCGTAACAGATCCTTTTAATAAACTATTCTATATCCCCACTTATTATTTAAGTTGTTTTGTTAATGTTTGTATAAACAATTTAATTGATGTTGTTCTAATAATAACAGAAAAATTAAATATGAAGGAAATTATCAAAAAAAAAAATATATATATATATACAATTGGAATTATGTGTGGCTGTATATATGTATGTACTTTATAAACGCCGGAACCTCTAGACCAATTTTGATAAAATTTTTGTGGAAACTCTAGAAAGCATGTGAAGTCTAGATGAGTTAGAGTTTAGTTGCCGACGAAAACTATGTAAAATTAGCAACTCGAAAGCCTGACAAAAATAAATTAACTCACAAACCGCTTTATTTGTCCTTGCGACTAATAACGAAACGAAAAATGTCGTATATCAAAATTCGCACTGATCTCACATTGGGCGGGGCCAAGTGGTTCAAAATTCCCCGAGTTGTATAGAAGACTGGGCTCAGGTGGTCTTATTATTCATTTCTGTGGTCAGTATACAACACCAAAGCTAATGTATACGTTCTACGTGGCTACAGACATAACATCATCAGCCATTTGCAGTTGTGCATGAAAAATTTAAACTACATTAAAAAATTAACTAAGAGTTATAAAATAAGAAATAAGAAAGCACTACTTTCATAAGCCGTTGAGGTTGACCACCGCTAAGTAAATATAGAAAAATAAAAGGAAGGAGCTTACATGAGTCATTGTTGAGACAAAAAATTAGGAAACTTCGGATTTCCTTGAAAAAGCTGAACCAGGGATTCCGGAACACAATCTATGGAACGCCATAGATCAAAATCCTACTGGCGCCTGATTGCAAAGCACCTGCGCCTTGACTTGGCTCAAGAGTTTTCCAAGCATCTTATAGCAAATTTCACACCGTTCAACTTCTGCTCACCGGCTGATGAACAGGAGCGATCGATTTCTTTGACTCTTCATGCCAGATAGATCTTCTAGCGCGTCTAGTAGGAATTCAAAAAGTTCAAAATGAAATTGGTTGTGCCAAACCAAGCAAATCTCTTGGGTATTATGAAATAGATGAGCTCGCCATCCAAGCCCCGCCCCTCCAAAGCCCCGTTGTAACTTGTACCGATCTAGGATAGCAAAAACGCAAACCAAGCTCCTAACGACCAATTAGCCTGCTGGCCTTTCCCTCGAAGACGTTTGAAAGGATATTCCTGAGTCGACTACCCCCTCTGCTGGATGGTGATCGAATGATCCACGATCACCAATTTGGATACAGGAGATGCAATGGAACACCTGAGCAGTGTCACAGAATAATTCAACACATTCTGCAGGCATTCGGACCCAAATAATTATGCTCGGCTCTATTTCTCGACGTGCGGCAGGCGTTGGACAATGTATGGCACACAGGATTTTTATACAAGCTGAAGAAACTCTTTCCAGCACTATCTGCTCTTTAAGTCCTATCTTGTTAATAGTATTTTCTATGTCACTGGTGAGGGTAAGGAATCAGATATAATACAAATCAGAGCAGGTATGCCACAAACTAGTGTGTTAGGGCCAATCCTTTACACGTTATACATTTCTCACCTTCCGACCCCAAACGCAACCATACAATGATGGCTACATATGGTGATGAGACAGCACTTCCAACATTGCACTGCGACCCAAGAGCTGCCTCATCAATTTTGCAGTGCCATCGAATAAAACTATAGCTTAAGAGTTGGAATGTTTACGTCAACACAGATTAGTCCACTCATGTCCCCTTCAGTCTTAAACACTCATCCTGTCCATTGGCCACCTAAACGGGACCATCATACCCACGCACACCTCGGCCAAATACCTGGGATTGACAATTGACAGGTGCCTGCCATGGAGTCCCCACATTATACTCAAAAGGAAATAGTTGAAAACTGTACAGGTAAGTAAACTCATATGGTATATCCCTAAATTAAATATTAAGAGCAAGGTCCTACTCTATAAAACTATCCTTAAGCCACTATGCACATATGGAACTGAACTCTGTGGAATAACATCAAAATCGAATGTCCAAATGATTCAAAGTTTTCAATCTAAGCTCCTGAGAAGGCTTGTCGAGTGGTATGTTCGTAAGTCAGCCATTCACCTGCAGATATTGCCGGTGACTGAAGAAATCGCGAGCTGCTGCAAAAAACATCATTAAACTGGATTCTCACGAAAACTTTCTTTTCGTCAACTTACTGGATATATAATAGAGGTCACATTTCTCTCAAAAGCTTTTTGAGCTTTTTTCAAATAAGTAGAAGCTATGCGAATATATTACTTTTCTGTTATTAACACCGAAGTAGCAGCGCAGGCCGCTGCTTGGCAACGTCATTCTGCTAATTACTGAATGCGAAATTTTTGGCGCGAATTAGCGTGAAAGGAATTTCTGTATGTCACCTTTGTTTTGGTTGTTTTGATTGCCGTCACCCATTTAAAGTTTTTTTTTTGAGGAACATGTATAGGTTTGGCGAGATTTTTTATGAATGACGAACATGATTTTTGTTATTGCAATTCCCACCACCCACTTGTATTGGTTTGTGTGGGACTTTTAATGAATAAAATACATTATTCGTTCGGGCTGTTAGAAATAAAGAAATAAATAACTCAATAATTAAGTAAAATTGATTTAAAATGCATATTTTGCGCTAGGTGTATGCCCAAAAATCCAAGTTGAATACAGCTAATTCTACCTTTACTACCAGCTAAACAGATAAAACAGCAAGCAACTGCAAGTGTCCCATGTGAAAACGATATCAAACCAGCTGCGCTACTGCGAATACAGGTAAGACAAAGAAGTATAATTTGCCTTTTACCGCCCAACAACAAAGCCTGTGACATTTTTTTCCCCTATTTACAGAACATAATGGAAGGCAAAGAAAAAAAATTGCCTGCGTATATGAACATGTATACTTTTTGCGTGCACGCAAATTTGAACTCAATAACGAAACGCGCTTGGGACCTGACAAGCGAAAATTGACTTCTGAGCTACAATGTGGAGTGGGACGCGTGCGGGAATAAAAATTCCTCTTTTTTGCTACGCTCCCGCAACAACAAATTCTAGACCATTTTTTTTTTCTTCATTGCCGATCACAAGAAAAGAAGAGGAAAGGACACAACACAAAGTAAGGGTGACGAAATTTGCTTTGCGCGATTGAGACTCGAACGTCGCGGACTGTGCGTATTTCTCGTATAGTCGAACTTCCTTATCTCGAATCACCATAATGCATAACAAAAGTTCAAATTATGAAGATATTCGAGTTATGGAAGACATATTATATTGATTTTTCACTATAAACGGACTCAATTCGAGTCATGCAGATATTCGACTTATAAAAGTTCGACCTATGGAAATTCGACAGTAGTTAGAAATTTCACTTGGGTTTCTTTGGCTGTTCAATAAATGCGCATTCACTGTACTTGCTATTGAAATGGATTTCGTTTTCTGCCAGAACCGAAAATTGTCTTCAAGAAGTTGAAGTCAAAAATCAAAACTTGCCATTGTGTGGGTGACCTTGTTGTGTAGGTGTGGTGCATGTATAAGATTGTATTTGTTTCTTATTGTGTGTATCACCCGGAATATTTTTGTATGATTTTGCTTTGTGATCATGCCTACTTTTTTTGCTGGTCGCCTGGGTTTTTAATTTCATTCATATAAATGAATATAGGCAAAATACAAGGCAGCCATGGCTCGATTTCGTTTGTTAAAGAACGATTTCATAAATTAAAGAAAAGTCCACACAATTTGCTTAATATTCTTGAACCTTTCAAATAAAAAATATTGAACAAAAAAATCAAAGAAAGAAGACAGTGTCTGATTTTTGTTTTTATTATGTCTTTCTTGTGTATTTATTTTCTTTGAATATTATACTCCCGCCCAATTTGTTTATGCAAACCCAAGCAAACCAACAGCAATATGTTACGCTGCATAATTTGAACAACCAATAATTCTGTTGATGTACAGAATCAGTGTCGTATTCTAATCGTTTCTGAAGGTCTCTCCAGCCATTTTTTAAGAGAGAAATGTAACCTCTATATGAATAAGTTCTCTCTGGTTTCCATACTCTGAATCTCCTCCTTCTCTCATAACTTGAACTACAATGCACATGCCAATTTTAACTCAGTAATTTATTTTTAATTATCACATTTTCTTTTTTAAGTATTGCATTTATTGTATTGTGAGTTTATTAAAACCATGCTTCGAAATAGATCAAACTTAAGTTGTCGTCTTTTGAGAGCAGAATGAATCCGGGAATCTTTTCACGCTTTTCTAAGCTTCACCTGTATGTTTGTAACTCGTAATTTGTAATTTGCCATTTCTAACCAAATCGCTTTGAACGAGATTTTCACTCACTTCAACAAGTCGGATTAAACTGAAACTTTGCGCACGTATCAAGGACCGATGACAATACAATAATTTGATGTATTTGTCCCTATGACTTAACCAGCATCATCAGGATTAAATAAAAATTATTAATTTTATTCAATCTTCGAATCAATCAGCTGTTTGCTTTGTGCTTACTTACTAGTGCAGAGTAGCCATACACATAAAATGTAATGTGGCTTAACCATCAGAATAAGTTATTTTTAAAAATCGTGTCGCTAAACAGAAGATTATAAATTTTGATTTTTAATAACGTTTTAATAACGCATACTTTAGTAATAATAATCATAATTTCCTGAGCCATAATCGGAAAGTTTTTCCGAACAATGTAGGTATTACAAATCTCCCTAAGCAAATAAGTTGATATTTTTGAGGTTTCTGTTCCACTGCGCGGCAAGTAGGAGAGCGCGTCGACTATCTGATAAGTTAAACATAATTTATGGTTTCAAATTGCAACCGCAAAGACAGACAGTCGAGTCGCGTTGTGCTTAGTTGAGTGAAGCAGAGTTTGGTTTTGAGTTTGAATGCGTCACGTTGTGAGTAAAAGGAGGCGATAAATTTACAGTTTCTAATCGTTATTAATTGCTAATTAACGGAGAATATGATTAATGTGGCGAGCGCTGCATGTGGCTAATCTAAGCACACATGTATGAGTGCTGTGTGTTCCTGGCATTATAAATATGTTGTTACACAAGGAAACAAACACCGTATTGTACCCTCAACCCAACATATCCTTCCACAAGATTCGCTCAGATAACGCCATATATGGTAATTGTACATTGAGATACAAACACTGACACACATTCACAAAGCTCACCTTAGAGCTCGCAATTTGTAATTTCTTCAAACAGATCATTAAACATGCACTGTAATTATTGAAAACTATTCATACAATTTTTGCTCTTTAAGGTCATTACGTTGGTTCCAATTCTACTAGTTCAGCTTTCTCTGGTCACATTTGTTATACGTGACATGCGTAACACACCCGCATCGCTTGCTGTACTTTATGGAATAATATATTGTATGGTTGGGCTTACGGCAAAAGTGTTAACTAATTAAGTTTGTTTGAATATCCTTCGAAATTGAGGGCGGTTAGCACGCACTATTCGTTTTAGATCGCAATTAATTTTCCCGAAGCCTAGAGCCCACTTAGTTGTCATATGGTTGAGAATATAGCTCAGCTATTCTCACCCATTATAAAATGCCATTATACACTAAAATACACATACACAAGCGAATTCCCTAATTGTCAACTTGTAATTTTTGGCCCGCAGGTGCTTTTTGCGCACTCATAGCGTGAATTTGATTAATCCTTTGCCAATGACTTTGTGCGAAGCTAATTGGGGTTTTTATTCGTCCTTGTAATCAAGTATTCGTACTTCGTTTAGACTGTTTTCTTACATTTTTGGAACTCTCATTGGTTTTAATCGGTGGATTCGGAACACTTAGTTACTTGTGAATGGTCAAAAAACAATTTAAAATGACTAGAAGCGCTGATTAAATGGTGACTAAAGGAGTCTTTATTGGCTAAGCAAATCCATAAAAATGTTTAACATATTTCGATGTTTTTTTTTATTTACTTATTTATTTTTTGATATCCAACGAATAACATTTATCGCAGTAAACTTCACAAACATTTACAGGATTATAAATAATGACGAGTATACGAAATTAGACTTATGGTGATGACTATACTCGTGGATATATGGGGATCAAACTTGTACGGTTAAGGCAATGACTCAGAAGGCTAATAATTCATTTCTAGGGGGATATATTACGTTTGTAGCTTTTCAGTCTACGCGTTATTGTGGTGAGGGTGAGTGATGATGCCAGCGGGTTGAGATGCGTCGAAAGTACTGTGAAGTAACGACTGCTGGTAGAATAGATCGCTTTTAAATAAAAAAAATTATTTGATCAAGCGGGTTTTTGATGAGCACATTTTCAAACACGAGTTCAACATTTTAAGTAAAATTTAAAAGTCACACACACTCTGAAAAATTGATTTTATTTTGAAAGCAAAAGTTGTAAAACAACCGCAGCAAAAAAAGTAATAACGCCTAGAACGGATCAAGTTTAGGCTTACATTTGTCACACTAAATAGTCACATTTTCTGAGCTCCAAAGCGCTGCTACACATAAACCAAAGTATCACACAACACAAAAACAAGTTATAATAAAAACAAAATAAACAAATAAGTAAAACCCAAATAAAGAAAACTAGAAGGCAAACAGAATAAAACAAATCGCAACAAATTTAAGTAAATTTGCATAATTTCTGCGCTGAGAGACATACGACTTTTTGATTGTTTGACATTTATAAAGATGTGACACATTTAAATGCACAGAGACCCATCAAAAGAATCGCTCCACATTGAAGCGAACTAAACTAGGATTTGGGGCTTCCAAACGGGCGAAGTTTTGAGTTTTATTCCTTTAATTTTTCAGCCTTCTGTCTTGTGGGCCTTCGTATAAGTCAAAACAGACAGTGATTGAGAACAGGGTTTAGAAGTCGCATTCGTCACATAAAAGCGAGTCTGTGATGAAATTTTTGTGAAAATGATGTGCATTAAAGCATATTTAATGTGTGCTTATTGGCAATTGGAAGGGAAATGAGTGACGCTCGTCAATAAAAATATGAGGAACGATGAGTGCAAATTTAGAATATCAATAAGAAAAGCATCAACCAAAAATTCCATTTTATTAACAAAATAAGAAGAAAAAAAATTTTTGTGCATCGCCGACCAGTAGTTTTGTTTGCCCTACGGGAAACTTACTTTATTTATTTTAAATGATTTTTGTATCAGACGTAGTCCGGTTTAATTTATTCCTGCCGATGTCGTCGCTGCTCGTGATAGACATGACTCTTGTGTTTGTTGTAGCCTTCCGGTCCAGTCTTTTTACACAGCGACTGTTACTGCCGAGTACCTCGTACGGTTGACATTGGCGACTGCTTTATAGCTGACGACCGGGCATATAAACATTCAAGCGCGGCCGATTATATCCGAAAACACGGGTTTCTGGAGGTTTTCGTTTTCGTTGCGATGGTGGTACGACATTATCAACTGCAACAACAGCCAATGCATCATCCACGCCTTTCGATCCTATCTGCGACCGTCCGTACTCATCTGCGCCGATACTGAGATCCGATGGAAGTATAGGCGTACCGACGATTAGTACATTATTGAGACAGGTTCGGTATTTTGGATGTTTTATACCCTTACGCTCCTTTTTAAGACAACCAAGGGCGGTGAGTATCTCGTCACTCTTACATTTCTCAACGGGTATACCCTTAATATCTACATCGGGGAAATTTTCTCAACCCAAGTGTTTACTATAATACGGTCGAAGATCGAATAGTGGTATTGGCAACGTCTGTCTCCTTTGCTGGCTCCTTTGCTGTCTCTTCTGCTAGAGCAGCTTCTTTTTCAATAATAAACAGACAAATACCTAACAGTAAGACCGGCCCTGACTTCCACAGTTTGTTGTACATACTTGGGTCTATCAAAATTTGAAAAATTTGAAATTATGCGTCGGGATATTTTTCAACTGAAAGCATTTGTGAAAACACCTTATTTTTAACTTTTGTTTGTCAGTCAATTTTACAAAGCCGCCAAATCAATTTTGAACGGTTGAAACGAACTAAATCGATTTCTTTGTGTTGTAAAGCATAAAATTGTCAGCAAGAATAAAAATTTTTATCGCACTAAATTTTGAATGAGAGTTTAAACGAATAATTAAGAAGCTAATAGACTCATAAATTGTTTGCCATTTATAATCACAGTGAAGCACTGAACACGCAACGCAATAAATTCAACGCGATATGTACAAAAACCTTTTGATTCGAAAACAGGGGTATACAATTGCATCATGACTTTCTAAAAAGGCATCTGCTGTGGCACAGTAAGGGCACAGTTGGCCTTGTTTTGCGATCTCAATTTCCCACAACGAAATTAATGTTTTACGAACCCAATTCAGAATCATTTATTTCACATAAAAAAGCGATAAATAAACGTTTTCCGAGCTCTGAATTCGCGAACGCGCACTGGTGTCTACAAAAACAATGCTAACACCGGTTCCTGGGGTATGGGATTGGCGTAGGGGGATGCTTGATACCAACGCCATTGAATCGTACTTATTATGGCGCTTGTTCGTGACGTTGTTATTGGTTTTGCTGCTGTTCTATATATTGTATAAATACACTCGTATTTATAGCATACAAAAGGAACTGGGAAGATGGCCGTGCACCAGTAAAAAGGATGTACCGCAAGGACACTCGCGCCGGATTAAAGAGATCCGAACAAAACAAAGAGGAAATGCGCGAGAAATACTCACACACACAGACATAATACAAGCATGGTTAGCTGACTGAGCAGTACTGAAAGGATATGCGACATTTTTCCTCTCACTTCCTCTGACCAGAACGAAAGGATAAACGTGCTTGCGGCAAACGTAAACATAAGTGTATGAAACAAACAACGGAACTACTGCAACGACAGCAACAGCAACCAGCGTAGATACTCAAAGCCCTTCTTAAGAACTTCAACCGTTAAACAATAGTAAGAAATCCTTGTGCCCTCTCCACACCTGCTATTCTACTTTTGTGGCTGTGCTGTTAAAAATGCATGTTAATAGTCGCACACCGTCAACCCTTTGTTCTTGGCGTGTGCGTATTTCGGGTCATTGTGCTGCCATTACGTCCCGACTACGTTCGCTTCCACGTATATGAGCTCGTGTACGTGTGCCACTAGCAGCAGCCTTTGCATAGATCCTTTCCTTTCGCAAGTTTAATTTCAACTTATTCCCGACAAAGGAATAAGGAAATATCTTTAATTAAGGATATCTTGAAACGCTCTCATATTTATAGCTTTATGGCCACCTGGCCATGAAGCAGACGTATAAGGGTGAAACTCCGAAAAAACAGGAAAACAGAAATAAAATCAAGAACTGAAAGTCGAACAAAAATAGGCCAAGATAACTAAATAAAATCAAAATATAAGCCCAAGAAAACAAGGAAATGCCCTTTATGTCTTTCCTAAGTCTCTTCGGTGTTCTTCTTCTTGTTTTTTTTTTTTTTTTGGTTATCTTTTTGGCAGATTTTTTTTTCTTATATTTTTTGCTTGCCCATTACAACTTGAAGGTGTCAGTTGGTCCATATTTCGGTTTGTCTCTTGCTATGTATCTCTGTTTGTCTGTATGACGTGTCTGTTCATTACATTTGCTGTATTTCCTTCAGTGTTTGTTTGTTTGTTTTGCTTTGGAATTTAGTAATGAGATAAAGGCTTTAGTGTCATTTTCTAAGTTACTTAATTGAGTCATTCAGGCTCTGGTTTCCGGAATCGTTTTCCGCTTTGTTCTTTGCCGTTTTCATTTGAGGCATACCTAATTCGTTATTCCTATAAAATGAGCTGGAAAAACGTTTTTAAATTGCTACCATTTAAATTTGGTTGTTGTGTTGACTTATAAAGTGAGTTCTTCACCCAATTAAATTGGTGAGATACTTTAAAACACGGGAACAGTACGTACAAATTTGGTAATAAAAAGTGTTAATCAAAGTTTATTGTATAAATTTTAGGTATTCTGCATATTTTGTAAGCATGTAACAATTCTACTCTCATTAAAAAAATGTACAGCCAAGTGCGAGTTGACTTCCCGTTACCAATTTTTTTTAAACATCGTTGCCTTTGCAAGTCGTTTGGCAAGTCTTTCCAGATGTCCCCTAGCACGCACTGTCAGAATTGTCTTAACGCATGTGGTTTGTAAATGTAGGTAATGTACGTCAATTATCACCACTCATTTCGTTTTCATTAAGCAAGTAACTGATACAACCAAAGACTTTTAATTCATATAGAGTTCACATTTCTCTCAAGAACTTTTGGAGCTTTTTCCAAATAATAAGAAGACATTGGCTTATGTTATTTGTCTGCTATTAACACCGAAGTAGCAGCTCAGGCCGCTGCTTGGCAACGTCATTCTGCTAATTACTGAATGCGAATTTTTGGCGCGAATTAGCGTGAAAGGAATTTCTGTATGTCACCTTTGTTTTGGTTGTTTTGATTGCCGTCACCCATTTAAAGTTTTTTTTTTGAGGAACATGTATAGGTTTGGCGAGATTTTTTATGAATGACGAACATGATTTTTGTTATTGCAATTCCCACCACCCACTTGTATTGGTTTGTGTGGGACTTTTAATGAATAAAATACATTATTCGTTCGGGCTGTTAGAAATAAAGAAATAAATAACTCAATAATTAAGTAAAATTGATTTAAAATGCATATTTTGCGCTAGGTGTATGTCCAAAAATCCAAGTTGAATACAGCTAATTCTACCTTTACTACCAGCTAAACAGATAAAACAGCAAGCAACTGCAAGTGTCCCATGTGAAAACGATATCAAACCAGCTGCGCTACTGCGAATACAGGTAAGACAAAGAAGTAAAATTTGCCTTTGACCGCCCAACAACAAAGCGTGTGACATTTGTTTCCCCTATTAGCCGAACATAAGGGAAGGCAAAGAAAAAAATTTGCCTGCGTATATGAATATGTATACTTTTTGCGTGCACGCAAATTTGAACTCAATAACGAAACGCGCTTGGGACCTGACAAGCGAAAATTGACTTGTGGGCTATGATGTGGAGTGGGGCGCGTGCGGGAATAAAAATTCCTCTTTTTTGCTACGCTCACGCAACAACAAATCCTAGACCATTTGTTTTTTTTCTTCATTGCCGATCACAAGGAAAGAAGAGGAAAGAACACAACACAAAGTAAGGGTGACGAAATTTGCTTTGCGCGATTGAGACTCGAACTTCGCGGACTGTGCGTATTTCTCGTACAGTCGAACTTCTATATCTCGAATCACCATAATGCATAACAAAAGTTCAAATTATAAAGATATTCGAGTTATGGAAGACATATTATATTGATTTTTCACTATAAACGTACTCAATTCAAATCATGGAGATATTCGAGTTATAAAAGTCTGACCTACGGAAGTTCGACGGTAGTTAGTTAGGTTAGGTAGTTAGGTTAATTAGATTTCACTTGGGTTTCTTTGGCTTTTCAATAAATGCGCATTCACTGTACTTGCTATTGAAATGGATTTCCTTTTCTTACACAACCGAAAATTGTCTTCAAGAAGTTGAAGTCAAAAATCAAAACTTGCCATTGTGTGGGTGACCTTGTTGTGTAGGTGTGGTACGTGTATGGGATTGTGCTGGTTTTTATTGTCTCCCTTGAGTGCGAAATGTGATAAGATTGAGTGTGTTGTGTAGGTATAGTGCGTGTATAAGATTGTGTTGGTTTCTTATTGTGTGGGAATATTTTTTTACGATTTTTCTTTGTTTTCATGCCTTCTGTTTTTGCTGGCCGCCTGGTATTTTCATTTAATTCATATAAAGGAATGTAGGCGAAATACAACGCAGCCATGGCTCGATTTTGTTTGTAGTGTAAAATTTAAGAAAACTCCACACAATTTGCTTAATGTTCTCGACCCACCTTGCAAATAAAGAACTTTAAAAAAATAAAGAAAGAAGACAGTGACTTTGATTTTTGTTTTTATTATGTCTTACTTGTGTTTTTATAATTTTCTTATCATTCAATATTTTCACCTTTTACGGCAGTCCGTCAATTTGCTTGTTTAGCTTAAGCGAACCAACAGCATATTTTACGCCACATAAGTTTAACAGACAAGAAATCTGTACAACTTTTGAAAATTTAACATAAGCCAATCGTTTCTCAAAAGTCTCTCTGGCCATTTTTTTAAGAGAGAAATGTAACCTCTATATGAATAAGTTCTCTCTGGGTGACTTAATAAGTCACTGAATAATTTATTTTTTTTCACTATTTTTTTTTTGGGTGACATTTTGTAAGTTTTCCTTAAGCCTATATTTTCTTGAAAAGCTTAGACTTAGTAGTTTCGGGGATTTTAATTAACTTTAAAAATCTTTATTTTAAAATTATAAAAAATGGTTTTAAGATCATTGCAACTATCCCTTTCACTTGATTTATCACACAACTTGATCGGTCAAGTTGATTCGAAGCAAATTAGCTATAAAGGTGGGACAGACAGACAAACCAGTGATCCTATAATGGTTCCGTTTTCACTTAAATCTACGGAACCCTGATAATCGGAAAGAATACTTCTAAAACTTTACAAAACCAACTTACGTTAATTAATTAAAACTATAATCACATAAGTACTCTAACAGCAGTTTAGCGGCTCCCGACGCAACATCACCAACGGCCATGCGAGATCCTCCCGACCGATAAGAGTAAACAATTATGCAATTAAAATACACTTAAAATTGCCCTAAATTCCCAGTAATTACAAAGAAAGACATTAATGAATCTCTATCAAATGTTACCTCATTCCTAATCAAAAAAGTAATTAATAAGGTATACGCAAGAAAAGTTAATAGGGGCGATTTCATGCATTACAACGGCACCCTAATTCCATAGCCTACCAACCTCATTTAAGCAACCTGATTGGTAACATTCTCAATAACCGATAGTTCGATAAATGTCAGAAGTCACATAAAATACCACACGAAACTGCGCCAAAGGCCTTATCTACCGCAAAAACGTTCGAGCCATACCTCTAGACGAAATCACCCATGAATTGTAAAAGCAAAACGTCACTGAGTGCAAAGAAATAAGAAGATAAGGACACACTAAAAGAATCAGGCTTAATCACCCTCAACTGTAAAACTCCAAACCTGCCAAATTACCTCTCAATGGGCTAGCAGAAAATCAATGTGCGTTCTTACGCCCCTTACCCATTAAGATTCAGACTCTTCGCAAGTGCGGTAAACCAGCTCATTTTGCCCCAGAAGACCCTGAACCTTGCAATAACCTACACTGCTGCTGACTGCAAGAACCCAACACATCCCATTTGATTGCAGTGGTTCATCTTTCATCAAAAACAAAGAAATAATGGCCATAAAAACCCTCGAGACGACGACGTAAAAAAACGCCACCAGCTCGCATCATCCTACTAAACTGCTTTTCACTTAAACTAACACAAAAACCAGCGGCAACAACAAAAACCATCGACCACTAGGCGACGACACTGACCTGGAGTCCTCCGCGGCCTCAGACACATGTCAACACATTAACATAAAGTCAGCTCAACAACCCAGGTCATTGATACGAATACGTCTACCAACGCCGACTTATCAGATGACCATTTGCAGTTCGAGCTACTAAACGAGAAAAAAATAAGAATATACTCGAAAAGTAACAAGACGTTAAAAACACCCCTTAAACATATATAAAACCAATACAAATTGGTCGGGCTGAAATAAACTGTGACTATTAACATTCTTCAAGCGGATGATGCTAGGTTGATCGGCAATATAATCGCTTACATGTAGTATGAAACAAAGTAGCCAAATTGTGTCGCTTGGTTGGCCAAATGCACACATGTCTGGAGATAGCAGAATATCTATCTATCTATCTATATCCAAATCCCTCCGCTATACAAAATGTCGTTAAGAATATTAATATGGAATATAAGAGGTTACGTTCAGGGAACTTTTAATGATAATAAATTAATAATCACTCCATGTCATAACACTCCAAGAATCACACCTCTCTAGAGCAAAAAATTCCACCATCCCCATACCAACTAATTAGCTCTAAAACAGAAGGTGCGATTTGACCTAAAGTCATAGGATTCTATTTGGCATGACTTGGACATTTTTGTTATAAAATGTGCACAATAATAAAAGATTCATATATATTAAATAAATAAAGAGCATGTCGCCTAGTGTAATTAGCACTACGTCTCAAATATATAAGAAACGATTTACTCAAGTCAACAACTACACCAGCGGCAGCGACAGCAACAGCGACTAAACCAAAAACAATTAACTCATCTTTTATTTATTACTTTCAACAATGACAAGTAAATTTGGCAAACAAGTTGGGCGAAAGTGAATCGAGCAGGCACACAATAAAGACACACACGCATGCCAACAGTAATGCTTAAGTATTCATATTGTAAATGTTGTGATATCTGGATGTACATGTGTTTGAGTGTATGTGTAAACAGAAAATATCAACGGCAATTTTTAGTATTAAGTGGCGGGAAAAACTATTTGCATACAATGAATGTACGAATGCACATGCACATATCTGTTTGTTGTAAGCTTTATACTTATATTTATTACAAAAGCAGCAATCTTCTGCTTGATTTGCATAATCCTCATGTATTAAAGAGAAAGAAAAAGAAAAAGCAAGCAACTAAGGCAAGTACGTTCTCATTGACCAAGAAAAAACTAGGTGGAAATTTATTAGCAGCGCTTGCCATGCTTCAACTGACCCATGCAATAACTCAAACCAACTGACGTTGCAACGTTACTACTGTACTTTTAGGTGAAAAACTTTGCTCGTACCTAAGTAAAAATTTCTGCTGGCGCTACTGCTCCAGCCAGCCCCTGGACATGCAGCCAAGTTCTCATTGGATGCAGTTTTTATTCTTATTTTTTCATGTTCTTTTTTGTTGATCTTCTTGTTTCGTATCGTTTTCTTGTGAGTTTTTTCGATGTTTTTTCTTCAAGTCACTTATTTGTGTTTCTATTACAGTTCGCTTGTATTACTGATGCTTTCGTTTTTCTCACGGGTACTTGAGCGCATATTTCACTACATCCGCTTCCGTCTGCCATTTGCTTCGGTGCTTGCTTGTCTATTTGCGTTTGCCACTGCATACTTTTAGGCTAATTCGTGTTAACATTTTTTGCTTACTCTTCATTTAACTGCTTCACTATGTGCAACTGAAACGCCCCCCACCGTTCCCTGTGTACTCGTCACTCGTTTTTGCATATTGAATTCTATTCATTTACATAAAAGTCAACGTTGCGCTTTATCTCATTTTAAGTGGCGCAAAAACGAGTTCGCAATATAAAGAAAACGAAATAAATTTAGAAGTTACAATTTTTATACTTTACTCGTATTGTTGTTTTATTTTTTTTTTTATGTTGCTTTTGGAAGGCATTGATAATTTATGTGTTCGGTAATTGAAGATAGCGTAAAGTTTGCGCTTCGTTGTCGCCATTGCACAAGCTCTTTACAGAACTTCATTGCGGTATATAAATTCTATTAGCATGCAGTCTCAATTAATGGCTTATTCAAAGTAACTGTAAAATGTGAAAAATTTGCAGTAATTCGTAGTTGATTTGATGCAGTTATTACGTGTATTATTACATTATTTCATCGAAGATTAATTGTAAAGCACTGACAAGTTTAAGTCAATGAATATGAGATTAGAGTAACAGAAATCATTTACAAATTTTAATGTCACTGATAATTTAATTAGCCTTTAATTTGTAAGAGACAATCGTACGTCACAAGTGATCGATTGGTTTAACGAATAATACAAGCCCCAACCACTATTAACTCGTACACCTGCGATTTTTTCGAATGTACTTTATTCAAACGGACTTTACATATTTATTCAAAATATTTGCGAAATTAAAATATACCTATTTGAGAGGTTGTGCAATCTAGTTTTAGAAAGAAATTACTCATAATTTATTCAGCATATAATTTATTTTTTGTTCATTTTTATATGAAACAACCTAAAATAACATTAAACAGTAAGTGAGCATTAATAATTCGCGGCTCAGTTTTTATTCGGTTAGATTGCAAAAACAAAAGAATGACTTGAGTTAACATAAATAATTTTCCATTATTAAAACATTTTAATTTGTGGTGTTTCCGACTATGCTGCTTTCACTTTCGCTTTTTATTATTCTCGTATCGAAGAAATTATCGATGAATTAAATATAATTAGTCCTGAAGATATTCAGGACAAAGCTGATAGTTCAATAACAAAAATTACACAAATTATAATCAACACAATTAGATTAGTAACTATCAAAATTACAATATTACCAAACACATAACCGTCAGAACAACTGAATTAATGGAGTACACAGTGAACCTCTAGTGGAGGTTGAAAACATACAACTAAGCTCAGTCAACACTCATGAGATACAATTTCTTGAAAATAATACACATTTTTAAACTAGCCTCGGAATACAGTGAATCGCCAATACCTAAAACGGCTATTAACAAACAGTACTCATATATAGCTTTAGTAGATACCGCCGCTATTCTCAACATTATTGGATACTCTGTTAACGCAAGACGCATAACGAAAGCATGAGTAATATAATATAAGTTACATGGTTTCTATGTTTATTTGTTTCAGGTTTTTGATCACCTGATTTTGTTAACATCTGTGAACACAAAGCTTCCAGGCTCCTGTCATGACTCTATAATATGGAGGTGGTCGGAAGCTCGCATGCAAATGGTGGTGAATAACTGTGAATCAATTTCCAATTGGCTACTTGGTGACAAGTAGCTGTAATTCCAGTGACAGAGCAGGTCAGAGAACTGATCCGGAAGTGATTACAATGAAATTCAGAATGCCCGTTTTCGAAGCTTATCAAAACACCGAATGGCTCACAACAGCCACGAAAGGTCAGTGAAAATACTCGTAACGCACAAAATGTTACATGAAACATGGCCTGAATATGAGTGCGAAACAATGGTAGTCCAGGAAAAAGAGGAAACGCCAAATGTATCTCCTCGAAATTATTTGCGAAAAATAGAACAAATAAAATGTCTTTCATTACTTTTTTTTTTTTGCAGCTCATTTAATTTATTTTTCACATCTTTTTTCATTATATGTTTGGAACTTCTGCATGGCCTCAGCCACCATTGCGATTACTACAAAATAAAAATATGGAACCATGTGCGGGTTGACCTCGCCAGGAGAGGGTTTCGCACTTTGAATATGTTACCGACTATGTTGTCGATTTTCTTTGTACTCTCTTGAAAACTCACTTAACCATTTCATTCATTTCGGTTTGGTTAAGCAAGTCATTGACAAAACACTCACTCAATAACTCACTCAATCTCACCTAAAAGTTTTTTCACTCCATTTTTTGAAATGAACAGACCACAGACTTCTTGTAGGTTTTCCCGAAATCTATAAGTAAGAAACTATATTCTGTATTTTTGGAGTAAAATTTCCTTAGCGAAGTGTAAGTTAAAAAAAGAGTGCAACGAAATTAAAGACGATGACGTTTGAAAGATGTAGAGGATATGAGCATTGGCTTGGGCGTCTGCAGCGTAAAGAGCAGAGAGAACTTATTCATATGAATGAATACTCTTTGGTATGTTTATACCTTTTCGCTCTTCTCTTGAAACATATTTGTGCCCAGGGAGACGCGAATTTCATTTATGCATTTCATTTGCTTGCGTGCATGTCTCTGAGAATTTGGTGTTATATGCCATATACATAAATACGTTATTTGCCCAATTTATTTTGATTATCTTCTTTATATGTAAAATTCTGCTGTACGGATGCTTTAGGACTATACTCCTGGTAAACAGCTGTATAGATTTTAATTAAGTTTGTTTTTTGTGTTTGAGTGAGTCCCTAAATTTGGATCTGGTAGATAAGGTGGTTGTCGAGATACTTGCAGTTTTTTACCAAATTTTCTTCATTTGGGTCGATGATGTTCTTGAAATAGCTTTAGTATTTAGTTATACTACGTTACCAGTATTGGCCACCCATATGGATTTAATCAATTCCGAATAGAAATGGTCACAGCCCGGTCTTGTGTTTGTACTCGCCTCGTTGAGAAAAGCACAAGAGAATAGTCATGATTCACGAGCAATAGCCATGATATTGATTTATCGTATTTTAACTACACTTCGTAACCACATGCGTTTATATAATTATGACAATATCTAATCTCGAGGACACTTGAATATGTAAATTATCCAGTTTGCTGGCGTCATTTATTAAGAGACGTGGGTTCACGATTAATTCCAATTATTTATTATCAAGGCACTTGCTTGCCACACGATATTCGCTTAAGAACTCGGCTTTGGCTTCGCGCATAAAACTGCTGATGTACTGCAGAGCTTGTGCGCGGGGTCATATTCGGTGCAAGCCTCTTGATAGCTGCATATTTTCCCGTTTTCCCAACAATGCGTCTGCAAAAAGTGTGGGATAGAATGTTCAAGATGACGTCATCGAGAAAAGCGATAATGAAAGTAAGAGTAACTCAGCAGACCCGAAATGTTGGCTGCTCCAAAGTGAAAACAGGGAAATAATTTATACGTCAAATTATACATACGACAATATTTACAACTTTTCATATCCAAGATGTTGTTTTTTTTAATTAAATAAATGTTTAAAGGGGGCTGCTCCGTACGTTTGAGAGAAAAGCGAAACCATTTTAGGATCATTGAAATCATATTGAAAATAATCGTTATTTTTTATTTTTATTTCTTTCACTCAGGAATAATCTTTGTTTTTGATTTTTCTTTTTCTATTATTATTTTTGAGTAGTTTGTTGGCAGTACGGGGTGTTCAAGAAGCCATTCCTGATCACCAATTTGGATTTAGATCACAGCATGGCACTCCCAAACAACTGCATCGAGTCGTTAATCACATACTTACTGCGTTTGAGATGAAACAGTATTCCTCTGCAGTCTTCCTAGACGTCAAACAAGCATTCGATAGGGTGTGGACCGATGGACTTGTGCATAAACTAAAAGTACTCCTGCCTGGCAAACAGTTTTTACTAATGCGAAGCTTTCTTCTACGACGGACCTTCTCTGGCGGTACGAGACAAAATTTCCACCTTCAGGCACATGAGAGCCGGTGTCCCGCAGGGGAGTGTCTTAGCTCCGGTCCTCTACTCCTTATATACCTATGATATGACTACAACTAGAGATGAGCATTCGATTATTGCTACTTACACGGACGATACGGCAGTAATATTCAACGCTGCCTCTCTGAACGAAGCTGTGGAGAAATTGTCCAGCTACCTGGATAGATTCCACTCATGGGCCAGGCGCTGGAATATAGCCATAAACTCTGAGAAATCAGCTCACTGTACCTTCACATTAAGGCAAGGCGTCTGTCCGGTTGTGACTTACAACACAAGCATCATTCCTCAAATGGAGCAAATCCGGTATCTCGGTTTGATCCTGGATAAGCGTCTTACCTGGCGTGCACACATTAAGGTAGTTACGGCGCGCTGCTACCAAAAGCTCAAGAAACTGGAGTGGCTTCTCCGCACATCGAATAAGTTATATTTAATTAATAAAAGGCTCATCTATCTGCAAGTAATGGCACCTGCTTGGCGCTACGCCATACAAATTTGGGGCACTACTGCTGCCTACAACATCAGAAGAGTGCAGGTGTGTCAGAGCAAGGCTCTCAGAAGATTTACGGACGCCCCTTGGTACGTCCGCAACACCATGTTGCATAGGGATCTTGCTGTGCCAACTGTTATGAAGGTGATTAATTCTCACAGCTGCCGCTATCACTACAGACTTTTGGCGCATCCAAATCCGCTAGGTTCCTCCCTCCCCTTATCAAAACAAGGCGTAGACTGAAGAGGCTACACCCGCATTATCACCCCCTTAGAAGGATACAGCCTTCTATATCATTGCCTTTTCAGCGCAATTTTAGTATAAGTACAATTTTGTTTCACGTCATTATTTTTAAAATCCGACTAATGTGTTATGCAGTTTACTGCGTTAAATGTTATAATTTAATTATGAAAAAAAAAAACGATTTTTCTTTTTCTATCAATTTTTTAAAATTTTTTCTTAAACTAGTGAACTACTACCCATTTTAATGGCAGCTTAAACTAATTATATGTAAAAAACTAACAAAAAAAAAACTAATGACTATACAAAAGTAGTAAATTAAAAAATTGACTACATTGTTAACATGCATTTATATTTACATTTTAACTTAAAAATATATGTTAAGAAAGGACTCTGTCACGAAGATCCTCTTTGTGGCATTGTTTTAATCTTCTTATCCTAGCTCTTAGCCTTTCTTCCGTAAGACGCATTCGGGTGAGAACTAACCCGTTCCAAATATTTCTTGGCTTGTATTTGAAGAATCTCACCGACTTTACGGACTCCTAAATCCCTTTCAATATCCCATGTACGTATATACCATGGAGCATTACAAATGTTCCTTAATATTTTACTTTGAACCACTCGTATTTTGTTTTGTTTGTATCGCATACTTTCAGATCGGACTCAATATAATTTTGTAAATAGCTACTTTGTTGGCTAGAGAAAGCTTGTTTTTGGGGGAAAGTAGCTACGCCATTTTCTTTGCTTTTGACAGAACTGTTTGTTTTACCATAGTATGTCTTCCAAAAGTGAGCCGTCTGTCTAATAAGACTCCCAAATATTTGTGTGCTAGTTCGTGTTGGATTGGAGAACCCAGCATAGAAATGGCTGGACAAGTCGCTGGTAGTAAATGTGACAGTTGCACATTTGTTTAAATTTATGCCAATATTCCACCTTTTGGCCCACATCTCAAAACTGTGTACACACTCCTGGAGCGCACTTGCAGCATCACAAATAAGACGGCTTCTAGGCAATACAGCGGTGTCATCGGCGTATGTGGCTATGAGAACATTGTTCCTGTCAACAGAAGATATAGAGTTAGGTGTTGGCATGTTTGCTGTATATAAGGTATAGAGAGTGGGTCCTAGTACGCTTCCTTGTCTGACTCCAGCGACGATTTGTCTATTGATCTATTGTTCAGGTAACTGCTTACAACTTAAAACGGCTGAGGAGTAAGCGACTGTTTTACCTTGTATTTTAGACCACAGTGCCACACCCTGTCGAAAGCTTGTTGGATATCCATGAATATTTCCACCGCGTACTCTTTGTGTTCCATGGCGTCAAGTGCGAAGTTGACCACACGCTGGAGCTGCTCTGGAGTACCGTATCCGCAAAAGCCTCGGCCTTCTGCTGACTGGAGAAGCACCAGCCCCCTCTTGAATACTTAATGGCGGCCTTCTTGCCTCTTGAATCGGCTTGTAAACTTCCACAGGGCATAGTTGGTGGTTTCGTCTGGGCTTACGTTATTCAGCATGATGTAAGTTTGTGCTTGCTGATCCCTAGCAAGCCCCTTTTGCAGTCGATTAGACAGTCTCTTAAAAATTTGTAGAACACGATCGTCTCCCGTCCTGGCATATTCTTTTCTGACTCTTACTTTTAAATGGAGTAGGGCAGCAGCTGTTGGTGTCAGATGAGTTGTATGTCGTTGGTTTGTTGACTACGCAATTTTTGAAGTGGCGCAAGTAGCGGCTTGATTGATGTTTCACATAAAGATAGATACAGCATCTTCTATATCTTCTGGATTGATTATTTCTATATTCAGGTTTAAATTTCTGTTCAACTCAGCTTTAAAAGTATGGATAGAAGAGCCGGGTGGAAGCGTCGTTGTCTTTTAGGCTTGATTTGTGCTGTCCGATGCAATGTAGCTATAACTGGCAAATGGTCTGTGGAAAGTTCAAAGTTTAATTCAACAGTAAGCGTATTTCTAGCAATTCCGTTTGTAATAAAGAAGTCCAAGGCAGTTGCGGTTAACTGAGAGTTGTACGAATATAAAGTTAGTTCACCAGTTGCTAGAATCTGACATGAACTGTTTACTATGACATCTTGCAGTCGCCATCCTCGAATGCAAGATCTCAGATTGCCACACCATGAATGCTTCACGTTAAAATCACCTCCGGCGATGAAAAGGCCTCCTATGGAATTTATTAGTTGTTCAAGTTCAACCTTTGTCCACGGAACATTGGGAGGAAAATATAAGGCAGCAACTGTAACGTTTCCACCATTCATCTGCACATTTACTCTCGCTATTTGTACATTCCTGCGCCAGATTGGCTAAGGTATATATATCTTATTTCCAGGGCATAAATGTGTTTCTGTTAACAGCATAATGTCGATAGAGTTCGCATTGAGGAAAAGTAAAGCTAATACGCAGGAAAAGTAAAGCTAAAGGTAATACGCAACGCACGCACTAATTATTGTATTTCCATAAGCAAAAACCGACACCACTATTGCGATGTCAAAAAATATATCGTGCGCGTAAACCGTCACACGGTGGGCGAGAAAAGGGGCAACGCCTTTGCAGAAAACAAATTATTCACTCACAAGAAGGATTTAATTAAACACTATGCACGAAAGACAACCTTCACTGTTGAATGCAGACACGAGACTATAATAACAATAACAGCTCATTGCTGAATGAACTTTTAAACGCTCTATAAATGACTGCAAACAAAAATGTTTAGGATGACGATCGCGATGACGACATAACAAGGTTATAAGCGAAATAAACAATTTCAATTCAAAGCCAATGGACATTAAGATGGGCATTATAAAGTTTTAGGAAGATTAAGAATACTTGTATCCATATTTATACCAATTGGCAACAGTACCTCAAAGTGTACCAGCTACACAAGTCAGTGTAGAGATATCATTTTCTGTATTAAAACTAATTTTATAAGCTTAAGATGCAATTTATCAACCGACTCCATCCGCAAACTCCTTTTCGTAAAATGAAATCAAAAATAAATAAGCATTTGTTTTAGCATTAAACTATTTTTGATGAAAAAAAATAATAAAAATTGAATATAACGATTATTTTGCATTTTTTTCTTTTTTGATATAACTTATAACCGTTGCTGTCCCTGAACAAAAGGGCTTATTCCGTGGGTCTCAAATATACAATTTCTTAAAGGCTGCCTTTGCGTGCGTCTCGTTCTTCAAATGTTTTAGCAGCTCTACGATCTGTCTACTTCTGCTATTTTCTCGTTGCTGAGTGTAATATAATACGTTGCTCGTGTTAAAAGTTAGGGCTCCGGTTGACCAGCTTATCAAATTTACCGGTCTACCGAGACATTCCTAAAAATGAACAAATCTAACTAGATATAGGTTTTTATTTCAATAAAAGTAATTTTATTTACATTTCCCTTAATACGATAACTAAAAGAAAAATTCATTTTTAACATATAAAGAGAGAAATAATTGTATACAAATTGAAATGTTTCTTATTGTTTTAAAATGTACCTATCAAGTGTTACTTGGTGTATTGAATTGTTTTTGTTGTCAAGGAAAACTTCTCCAACTTTTGCAATTTTGTATTGGCTACTGCGGAAAAAATATTTTTCCAGCATACGTTATACATTTGTTAAATATATATCGTTTAATAATGATAATAGCGCCTCTGAATGTGTTTCTTTCCATTCTTCTTCAACTTGTTTGTTTTCCACTTCATATTCATTGTCTTCTTCTGCGCTTTCATAATTAATCTCAACAACATCATCTTCTACCCAGTCATTCGATTCTCCCTTGACATATACATCTGGGGCTATATCAACCAATAATTCGACAAAATTAGCTACAGGGTCAGCATAATTTTCTCGTAAGTCGCTTAGCGGTAAGTCATCTTCAGATTTCCACTACTCATTGCATAGAAGGCTATGTCCACATTTTAGTAATACGCTGTGTTTTACGGATTTCCATGAGTGAGCAGTTTCCAATGTGGTGTCTTTAGGTGTGCATTTTTTTAAGCATTCCATGAGGTCACTTTCCATGATGGATAAAATATGGTTACTTTGCTATAGTTTATTTTACATAAACCAATCGGCGCCGTACAATTTAGAGGCAAAAATATAACGTAAAAATGTTCACTTGTATTTACTAGTTGGGGTGAATGGCACGATGCGTTGACTAATAATAGAAGTGGGTAAGTTCTTTTTTTCCAGATAAGATTCAACGTCAGGCTTAAACGTACGATAAAACCAATTTTTAAAAAACATGTCTGTCATCCAAGCGTTTTTGCTATGAGTGTAACTACAAGCAAGCTTTCCACTTTAAACCAACGTGGGCTTTGTATCTTGTATAAGAGGTTTCAGTTTATGCTCCCCTGTTGCATTGCAGCATTATAAGACAGTTGTTCTTTCTTTTCCTATTTTTCTCCTATATTTGTCCTAGCTACAGTCTCCTAACTAAAGTTTTCTACTAAGCATACCTACCCTCACCTTTGAAATTTTATCTTTATTGTTCTTAATGTAACTTATTGTTGACTTCGCAACACCATATCTTATAGGAATATACCTTATAGACATTCCTTTCTTTAACCCTGTAATTATTTAATTTTTTTGTCGATAGTTAAAAAGTCTTTTTAATTCCATTGCGTCACTTCAAACGCAAAATCAAATTGAAGAACAAAACACAAGCAACTCGAATATCATGTGTCATGTGTGTCGTTTATTGTAAAAATAAATGTCAAGGCGCCAGCCAAACGCTACGTAACGGGATTCTTTTGAATTCTTTGTTTCTTTCCTTTCTCATTGAATATTGAAAAAAGTTGATGTCCGGATTATTGGGGGAAGCCGAATTACCAAGCCGCTACTGTAATGATTTGAATATGAATGAAATATCTAAAGAAATAACCTATGTGATGCTATTACAAAAGGGAAAATAGCTGCAAAATCATGCAGAAAAATGTGTGTGCAAACTGGTGGAGCAATACCGGCAGAGAAGCTGTCAGGATATAGCGGAGGCACTGAATATCAAACAGTTTGGAATCATCTAAAAATAGCAGGCTACTCAAAGGACCTCGATGTTTGGGTGCCACCTGAATTAACGAAAAGAAATTTAATTGACCGAATAACTATCAGACAAGGTTATGCTGAGTGTTTGGTGGGATTGGAATGGAATTGTCCTTTATGACCTGCAGAACATAGCGAAACGGTCAATTCGATCCTCTACTGTGCACAACTCGACCGTTTGAATGAATCAACAAAGAAAGAGCGACCAGAATTGGCCAACAGAAAGTGAGTTGTCTTCCATCATGACAATGTTAGGCCACACACAATTTTGATGACCCGGAACAAACTGACTGAGCTTGGTTGGGAAGTTTGGATGCATCCACCGTATAGCCCAGATCTTGCATCCTCTGACTACCATTTGTTTCGATTTTTGCGAAACTCTCTTCATAGTAAAAAATTGGCCGACCGAAGAGCCGCTGAAAATTACTTGACCAAGTTTTTCGCTGGTAGACTACAGAAGTTCCCCATCGGGGCAATGACTGAGAAGGCCATTCCTCCTTAGGGGGAGATCATATGGAGATCTACGAATTTTTGAGATATGGGTAAAAGAGAACACCAATAAATTCTCGGCTCCAAGCTTGGTATTGCAGCCGTACGGGGTGGCGTGAATCTTCTAAGTGCCTTGTTTTGGCACACCTGCACACTTCTGATGCTGTAGGCGGAAGTGGCGCACCAAAGCAAAGCCACTACTTACAGATATATAAGCCTCTTATTAGTTAAGGATAACTTGTTAGAAGGGTGGAGGAGCCACTTAAGTTCTTTGAGCTTTTGGTAGCAGCGCGCTCTATTACCTTAGTGTGTGCACGCCATGTGAGACGCTTGTCCAGGATCCGACCGGACAGTCACAACCGGACAGATGCCTTGCCTTAAGGTGAAGGTGCAGTCAGGTGGTCTCTCAGCGTTAATGACAATGTTCAAGCGCCTGGCCCAGAAGTGGAATCTGTCTAAGTAGCTATACAATTTCTCCGCAGCTTCGTTCAATGAGGCAGAGTTGAAAATGGCTGCCGTATCGTCCGCGTAAGTAGCGATAATCGATTGCTCATCTCTAGTTGTCGGCATATCAGAAGTTTATAAGGATTAGAGGACCAGAGCTCTCACTCCCCTGTGGGAAAATTTTGAAAAAATACAGAAATTAGTTCTTTACTTATAGATTTCGGGAAAACCACAAGAAGTCATACTAAAAAGTGAAAAATTTGCAGCATTTCTTAGTCACTAAAAAAAATTTTTTTTTTAATATAATTAATTGGATAACATTAACCCCCCGACTTAACGGATATCAAACAATGATTCAACAACAGACTAAATAAACCTTCAGATGACTTAAAGTCTAAACAATTTACAAAGAAAATACAGAAAATTAGGGAATGATAAGAGTTTACGTCCTCTTTGGCGTCCGTGTAACCTTAAGTCATTAGGGTGAAGGCTCTTGAGCCTACTGCTGGAGGTGTTTGTAGCCAGAGCAGATACCAATCTATTGACATGATTCCTTAGTCGGTCATTATAAAGGCTTGGGTACCGGTTGATTTGCCCTCGTACCAAGGGGATTCGCAGGTGTCGGGTAATGACATCGTTACGCACATACCAAGGTGCGTTGACTAAAAAAAAAATCAGGAAAAGAATGTTTAGGTATTATTGAGTGACTTGTTGAGTGAGCGTTGTACTTGTTTAACCCAAACGAAATGAGTGGATTGAATGTTTCGCTTGGCTTGGTTTAGTGAGCTTTCAATAGAGTACGAAGAAAACCAAAAATATATTCGGTACCATATTCAACGTACGGAAGTCAACTCGTACTTGCTATTATGTTTTTTTTTTTATTTAATTAATTTATGTTGTTTTACTGATTACCGGCTGTATTTCTCAGTGTAGAAGGTTTCATTGACGCAGTCAGAAATGAATGTTGAGGTGGTCCTACGCCGCAGTCATTATGCTGCCTCTTCTCAGGTTATAGGCGATGAATTTGCTATCCAATCGTTGGAGCTATAAATATAGATAGCAATTTTATATATATAGATAACCAAGTGAGAAAAAGCATTTATTTCCCTGTGATGACGGTAATTTTTAACCAACTTAGTTGGTTTTTTTTTTTTTGGTTCTAGATTGGTTTAGTAGATACTGTGTGACCGCACATTGATTTGCATGGGGCAGAGCTAAGTGGCATCGAAATTCGTCCAGTCACATAGCCTGGAACCAGGTGGTCTTAATTGATAATTTCTTTGGTGAGCATGTGATACCAAAGCTAATGTCTACGTACTAAGTATTTGGCTACAGATAAAAACATCATCAGCCTCTAACAAATAAGCATGCAATATTAAACTAAAGCTAACATTCAATTTAGAATGCAATACGTACAATCGCATAGACGATTCAAACAAGGAGAAAAAAATGCAGGTTACAAGTTTAGAAAGTAAGTTATGCATTAATTCAACGACGCCAACAATTTAGTCTTTATAACGTAAAAAGAGGTGGGAAGAGCAACATACGCAAAGTGGGTATTAAAAGATTTGCCTATACCAAATATATCAAATAACAAGGTCGTTAAACTGAGAAACACGGTGTAAACCATTTGAGTTAATATAATAAGAATTTGAAATAAGCGTTCCGCGAAAAAGGACATAATTTTGCATTTATTGATGCTGAGGATTAAATAGTTATTGAAACACCAACGAGATAAAGAGTCCCTGTCACTCTGAAGGAAAATCCTGTGAGGGCTATTAAGGCTGAAACATAGTTTTACATCATCTGCATACATTAGAGGGTTTGATGACGGTAGGTAGATCATTAATAAATATGTTGAAAAGCAAAGGCCCAAAATGACTTCCTTGAGGAACACCTGAGGCGTTACATTTAAAGACTTAGATATTAAGGACTTACAAAGTACCTTTTGAGAGCGATAATCAAGCTAATCAGACCAATGGTGAAGGGAAGGAAACCTTTAAGTTTGGATATGAATAAAGCATGCGATGGGAGAATATAGAACTGTAGGTGATCAGTGATAATTTCCTGAAACAACTTAGGGATTGCACACAGCTTGACAATACCTCTGTAGTTCGATATATCAAATTTACTACCCTTTTAGAATAAGGGAATTATATAGAATTCTTTCCAACCACTTGGCATTAGCAAAGTAATAAGGGATAAATTAAATATGGTACAAAGGGGAATATAGAAGTTGTCAGCACAGCTTTTTAAGATACAACTAGGAATATTATCCAAACCAGAAGAAACCAATTTTAGATATCGCAAACAATGCTTCCATCAATAAACGGCAAATTGAAGTGATTAAATTCATCAGTTTTGTAAGGATAAGTAGAACTATTTCCACAGGCATTATTAGAGTAGGTGCCCTGGAAAAATTGATCAAAAAGTTTCGCTATCCCATCATCAGAACTATTTACAAATCCATTAAACTCCATACAAGTTGGAAATAACTCTGACTTATTTTTGATTTTGATGAATTTAAAAACAATTTTTGGGTCCTTGATTAATATCAACTTTTATTTTGCGCAAATATCTATTATACTAAGATTGATTAGAAATTTTAAATT
This sequence comes from Cacoxenus indagator, assembly GCA_035041755.1. Classification (NCBI taxonomy): domain Eukaryota; kingdom Metazoa; phylum Arthropoda; class Insecta; order Diptera; family Drosophilidae; genus Cacoxenus; species Cacoxenus indagator. The sequence continues at coordinate 191,793 of JAWNKX010000067.1, forward strand.
TACTACAAGCCGCGGCATAATTCTCATAATCAATTGTGGAACAAGAGCGTTTATATTTTTTAAATCACCGATTCCTAATATTTTTTAGACTAGTTTTATACAAAACCAAGATGGGCGCTTAGAATCCAATCCGTGGAAGCAAGCAATGAGTTAAGACGATTGATATTAGTATGTTTAAAATTAAAAGCTTGTCTTGGCTTAGCACAAGTTTAATCAGATGCAGAGAGAAGTTGGTTAAGAGTTTTGTCACCTCAAGAGTGGGGATATAGGTATCTTCTGGAATTGACAACGGAGAGGATCTCAGAAGTGAAGTATTTTCATGGCGGTTAGTAAACGCTAGGTCTAGTATACGATCTTTATTGTTTAAATTTAGCTAATTACGGTACGAACCAGATAGGCAAAAATATATTCAAACATTCTAAAACGATTAAAAAATGGAGGGAGTACGCTCAAATATTTAATTCTTTGAATGTCATTGACTTTCATTTAAGTAAATTATTGAAATTATGAATTATAACAAAATAATTATTTATTTCGAGAAACAGGCCAAGAAGATTTAGTCTTAATGAAGCATCTATTAATGAAAGGAAGTAAACTGCAGCCAAAAAGAAGAAAGTGAAGTACAGCGCATACAGTGAACACAAGATGCTCATAAATGCAGTATGATTTTATTTTATTAACGAATATTATTCTCAGCGTGGCCTTTACTTGAGCTTCGAAAAGTGCTAAATGTTTATATAAGCTTATGTGTGTATGTATTATGCATATGCATGCTATGACCACCGTATTACGTTGTTCGACAGACTTACTTGTGCGAGGCATCAAATGATGGACGACTACAATGTGGGAACATGCTGTGAAGTAGATTCGACGATACAATGTTATACTTATTGAACCATATTAGCAAAGAATATTATTTCACTAAATGTCAACTAATTAACATACGTTACTCCTCCGTTTACAAGATCCAACCAGAAGTACTATTTAGTTTTTTACTCTAGCTCCGGGTCAGTTATCGAATTAATAATACTAGTTTCTCGGACAGTGGCCGAAATTCGTCCAGACAGAAAGCTAATTGCCGAACTTATTGATGAGGTTATTTAGTTATGAAGATTTCCATCTTAAAACACATTAGAATCGTCATCAGCATAATGCGAAAAAGTAAGATGGAGAAACAGAAAACAATGGTCACCCCGAACAGTTATTTTACGAGCTCGAGATTCGCATCACTCTATTCCGCTTACTCCCCTTTACCGGCCCTCTCAATCATACTCACACTCTCAGTCACACTCTACATAACACTCACTCTCGCTCACTCACACTGTCTCATGCATTTCCAAGCTGTTATATTGCCAGCGCATGTATGATATTTTCTTGTTGCAATTTCACTGTTTTTTAAAAGTCGATTTAATGTGCTTAGACATAACTAACATAATTAAACTATTTTATGCAGATCTACACAACTATAGCTTTACATTGATATATGTTTCATACTATTACGTTGTGTCTATAATAGCCTTAGCTTGATTTAAAACGTATGACGTATTTATATATAGATTGCCGTTCACCATAGCCTAAGGAACTATTTTTTGAAACCCAATTGTGTGGAGCGTACTTCTAGGGTAAACACTTAATACTCTCATCCCAATAGGATTTATGAAGTTTGATTTATTGGAGTTTGATATCTTTTTACTTAATTAACCCATAATTTACAAACACTTATCAAACATACACTTCCCTCTCTGTAGGTCATACAGCTACACAGAATTTCAAATTTCTATGGAAAACAAGAATATAGCAAGAGAACAGTGGGGACGATTATACACCAAGTTGTCAAGAGAGCACAGAATTTATGCTAGTGAAACGGATGCCAAACATTAAATTGAAAGCAAAAAAAACCTATAACGTAAAACTTTTCTTAACGTACGCTTTACGTTACACATGTGCTACAGCAGCAAAATTTATTAAACTCAACTGAAATTAGTGCAATACGACACACCCAAAAATAAACGCAACGAGAAATGTGCGAAAACTTTCAGATCTCTCTTTTTCCAAGTTGAAAAAACAAAGATTAAAATCAGAAGTGCAACAATAAATCACAAGAAGTACCAACTGTGAATAGCTTTACCCCCACCAACTCCTCTCATGCACCACTAATAAAACAATAATTTTAGCGCTATTGTTAAATAATGTTGCCAATTTTTCGCTATTTTGACCAGTTTCTTTTTAATTTTATTAAAATGAAAATGGCGCCAATGACAACAGCCCTAATGAAATGGATGTACGAAAAATGTTGGGAAAAAAGTTTCCCTTTGAAAATGTGAAAATGTGTGTGTTTAAAATGCACTGAAAAAACAAAATTATTTTGTAAATTTCAAAACAATTGTTACAGCGTTCGGTTCCCTATACTCTGTATGCATATACATTATATAATCACAGATGGCCCGGCGTTGCTCGGGAGTTAGCAAATGAGAAAGAAGTTAGCCTGCAGTGCTGCTGAAACGGTTCGTTCGTTCGTTTGTTTTATTTTTATTATTTATATTTAACGAATTTAACAATTTTCTATAAAGAGGAAAGCTTCTGCGCGATGTCGAAGTCTAAGGGCCTTAGACAAACATACAAACAGACAGTCAAACATTCATTTTTATATTTGTATATAGACATATATACATATATCTATATATTTTTCTTGTGTATTTGCCGTTGCCTTTTTACTTCCGTTTCCTTGCTTGATAAATGCAGACAATTAGCGAAATTGTTGACTGGCGCCAAAATGCCCGCTGCCAGCGCCTTTTGGTAGCACATTTCAAAGTACCCCAACCCAAGTCAACACTACTTCCCAGCAGTCCCCCTAAACTGTACGATTCTATATTGTGCAAGTTTTTGACACGCGTCCAAATTAGTTGAAAACTTTTGCAATTTTATTTTTCCACTTTTTATTTATTTTATCTTTTTTTGCTTTTATATTTTTCCTTATTTAGTTATTTGATAATTATTTGGTGTTATTTTCTTTCCGCGACACCTAATCGATATGTAGCACAGTGAATATGAATTAAATAAATTCGAAGGAGCCACATATATTCAATTGGCGAGTTAATCAGAAAATTATACTTCAAGGTGCTTGCGAAAGTATGTAGTAATTAATGTTCCCATACAGAAATTTCCGATTATTGTTCGTGTGCGGTTAGTCTCTGAAACTTTCGTGACTGAAACTTTTAGCAGAAACTGAAAATGTAGCTAAGGAAAGAAAGTGGGCGAATGTGCATTTTTTCAAAATATTATTTTTACCCCATTTTAGAATATATACGGTATTATTGATCACTTTGTGTTGGTCTAACAATATATGCCTTTCCATCTGTCTATTTCAAACAAATCCCACGGATTTCGACTTTTCTTTTTACCTTACTGGCCCCACTCGGGCCCTAGAAAAATTGTCCTTCAAAGTTAAGCTAACCTAAGGGTGTTGCAATTTGAACAAATTTCATTTCTTGAGCATGATTATACAAATATTTTAATTACCTCAAAAATAAATTCATCATGGATGGCAGAATCGTTAAAACCTGTCCCGGTATAGCTGAGATCAAGGATGCTATAAAAAAGCTGGAGTTCAACAAAGAAGACAAAGGCAATAAGGGTAAATCGCTCGGCAAGCGGTCGCATTATTCTCGATGGATATGTGGTGGAATTCCTAAATAAATTCTTTTAACTCGGCCGCACAATCTCCATACCCATTGGAGCCGAACAAGATGCCATCAACAGATTGAACAAGGTAAGGACAGTGTTCGGACGGTTACAATCGGTATGGGCAAGCTCGCACATCTAGTCTCAAATTCCATCACCTAGGAGCTACAAACACGATCACACGAGAATGACGCTTGATGTGAACCCGCAAGGAAGTAGAAGACGCGGTTTACCCAATAACACCTACCTACCGACGCTACGAATGCTAACAGCGGTAACTGCATATGGGACGGTAAAAGAAAGACATCACAGAACAGAGCAAGATGACAGACCGTTGTAGAGTGGAGTGAATAAGGATAAAAAAAGTTTCAAGAACATAACTATAAGAAAGTTATAATTACCGAATAGTCCAGCCCCCTTCAAATTAAAGAATTTTACAACTTCTTTAGCGTATATCGTTTGCCAATGGGTCGACAATGAATCTCCTTAAAAACGGGTAGGGTAATCAGTTTATACGAAGGGTTTTTCTTGTCTTCCGTATTTTCGTTGTGTGATGTTTCCAAATTAAAATTTTCAATTACTCAAAATTGTTAAATATTTTATTGCTTAAAGATTAAAGTAGTAGATATATAAAATTTTAGTTCAATTTGATTTGAAAATTGCAAAGGGCGTAAAACGTTTGAGAAGCGAGAAAACTCGAGAAATTGAAATAGCGTTTTTAACAGTTTTCTTTGACATTGGAACCCCTGCTAGGACTGTTTGAATACGCTATGGTGAAAATGTCTGAACAAGAGACATTTTTCTTGTGTGTTCGTAAGTGTGTGTGGTGCATTGTGATTTCCGCTTGGGCATGCAGCAACAGCAATAGCACGAACAGAATCATTGAGCTAAAACCGGAAATAGCGTTAGGGATATTGCGATTGCATATTGGAAGCACAGGAACAAAAAATAAAATAAAACAAAATAAAAATAAATAAAGTCAAAAATGAGAAGTCAAAGAAAAAACAGACTAACCAGCCTTTGACGAAGAATGATTTTAAAGAGTTACAAAAATACGAAAGGATCAAGAATTTAATACTAAAATCTTTAATTTTTTGCTTAATAATAATAATAATATTTTGGCGCGACAGGTCTATGGGACCCAAGGCCTAGCTTCTCGCAACCATTCGCTTTGTGTGGGTTTTTCAATTTTTGGGACGAATGGAAGGGATCTAAATTTTACGCCGAGTCCAAACGGCTAATTGAGAAGCTCATTCATGACAGTTTTTTTTTTTTAATTTTTTGCTTAGTGATAAAAAATTGTTTTAAGTAAATGTATATATTTTACAGGCCACGGAAGAACAGTCATAATCGTTAAGCATCGCATGAAGTACGAGCTTTATCAGCATAACTGCATACAACGAACGAATATTAAAATAAACGATCTCTGGGCGTCTCATAATGTCTGCTGTATATAGTTCATCAAATCATAATATTACATGTGCAGACCTCTCTTGGACAACGCTTCATTTCAGCCGGTGATTACAACTAGAAGTACACTATGTGGGGATCGAGACTAACGAACCAAAAATGCAAAAATCTTCACAACGCGACGCAGTCAACAAACTCTAAACACTAAGTATAGGCGAACCAAGTTATTGGACACAGACATGAGTGATCGACCTGACCTGATAGATTTTTTCATCTCAAAAAGCTTTGACACTCGGAAATGTAAAATCCTATCACGATTCGAATTCTCATCAGAGCACAATCTTATAGAATTCAATTACAAGCAGCCTTTCGTTCAACAACAGAACTGACTGCTGCACTTATAAAGAACACATTGACAGTAATTTATCGGCTAACATCCCTCTTAAGTCATATGAGGACATCAAGTCAGCCATGGTATTCTTGAGTGACACCATTGTTAAAGTAAACAGACAGCAAAATTGGACACTCCAAACAATACCTAAACCAAGACGTTTATTAAATATAAAAGTAATGTTAAGATCAACCCCTAGATCTCCTGACGCAAAAAGACAGTACAACAAGGCAACAAAAGAGGTTAAAAACTAACGATCATAACTCAAGAACTTAACAAATCAAACGGACTATATTTTATTAACTTATCTACAGAATGGACAAATAAAACAAATAATTAGGCTCCTCTACAGTTATGGGGAAAGACGAACCTTGGCAAAGCCAAGGTATTAACTGATTATTTTGAAAGGGTTTTTGGAGAAGTCACCACCAACTCAGATGAATCAGAGGGGAAAATAGGTATTAGTACAGGTTCATAACGAATTATTAAAAATACCACCACAAGAGAGATAACAAAGTGTATTAAGAATGATATAAAGAATAAAAAGGCCACCGTATATGACAAAACTAATGGGAAACTTTTGAAAGAACTATTTGTGAAAGCTATAGAATATGTAAGAAATATCTTCAATAGTACGTTCAGACTAAATTATTTTCCGAGAGTCTGGAAAGTAGCTGAGATCACTTTGATTCCAAAACCAGGAAAACCCGCATCAAAATAAGAGTCTTTCAAAAGTCTTCGAAAAGATGTTAAGAAGTAGACTCCTGCCACTACTAGAACGCAGGCACATCATTCCAAAGCACCAATTTGGTTTTCGAAGAAGTCACTCAACGATACAATAAGTGCACAGAGTTACGCACAAAATTCTAAATGACATTGTCGATAATAAATTTTGTATTGGACTCTTCTTGGACGTGGAAAAATCTTTTGACAAGGTTTGGCATAAAGGACTCAAATGGAAATTTAACAATATATTCCCTCAAAACATGGCACCTATTAACATCATATATCACAGGTAGATATTTCTTAGTAAAATACTCAGAAGAATACTCAACCCTTATCGAAATAAAACCGGGAGTTCCTCAGGGAAGTGTGCTAGGACCATTATTATATACCCTATACACAGCAGACATACAATATTCCACTCAAGCTTCGTCGATGATTGCAACTTTCACCTAAAATACATTACTCCTTAGCGTTCATAAAAACATAAATTATGCCACATCCAGGCTTAAATCGAATAATTTACTGTTGTAGTTAGTAGCACAAAATAAATAAGAACAAAACAGTACAGAGACGACGTAACTATACCCAAGGAACCCAAGTACTTGGGATTACATATTGACAGTAACCTAAACTGGAAACACTATAAAATAGTGACCAAATCTAAACGGAGCAAGACAACTGTACTGGCTGTTTAATCCAATATCAAATATATCACGGAAAAACCAAGCTCTTAATCTAAAAGACTACGAGCAGGGGCCTTGGCGCAGCTTGGGATTTGTGTAGAATTAAGATGTAAATGACAAATAAAAATGTCTTTACTTAGGTTCAGTGATTTTTGCTCTACGCAAAGCCTTATGAGTTCGGGACACTGACACGCTCTTGTTTATTTCTTTTGTGTCCACTCGCTCACCTTCTTCGTGTTTTGTGGTTGCTTTTATGTGTAATATTTAATATAATACAAATAAACATACACACAAACGATACTACTCCTTTTTTCGTGGTACTTTGACCTTATGTCTTTCTAATTCTTATTCCGTTTGCCAACAAAGCCTGACTACGCTGTTCCTCACTCTCAATGACGTTCACGTTATTGTCCTATTGCGCGCGTACGCCGACCAATATTTTGATTTCGACGTCTCAGTGGAAATTTGCCCCACACCAAATTTGGAGAAGAGTATATTGATTAGATTGATTTTAAGTAAGCTTTTTTACTATTTTCCTTTGAAAGGCTTTTGATTTTGAATGTGATATACTTCTGAACGGCAAACCGATGAAGCAAGCTTGCGTTCATTACAAAATAAGAAAAAAATGTCTCAAATTTTGTGGTATACTAACGTACTAAACATAAGCATGAACATTCTCCATGATGACATCCATATATGTACCAATTGGTGTTCGCTTAGACCGTGTCGGAGTCTATAGGCATCAGACAGACAAACAAATATCAATTTTTATATATATAGAAGATTATTAAACCTCTTTGGAAGATTGAAGCCTAAATATTGGGAGGTGCAAACAAATCAAATATAAAGATAATTCAGAGGCAACAGTCTGAAATTATTCGCACCATTACAAAAGCATAATGTTATATTACCGACATGGACCTTCATAGAGACAGTTGCTGAGGAAATATTGAAGTTATATATTAGTTTTGAGGGAATTAAAAAACTTGACATATTTAACATCAAATCACATCTAACGATCTGTCCACTCTATTCTTGTTAAAGCGTCAATATCTCCCGCGAAAAATTAGTATATATTTTTATGAAGTTTTAACAACAAACTTTCTTGTGCTCTAACTATGTCAACCTTTGTGACAACAAAACGCAATTTTCATGTTATTTGAAGAAAAGTTCGTCTGATGGACATCGATTGCTGTGTGAAGCATATGAAGGACATGTTACACTAATAAAAACATGTGCGTACTAGTTCCGGTGTTTAAAAAGTGGCGTTTTTTATGTCTGAGAGAGTGATTTTGAACTAGGAACTTAATCCAAGAGATGTTGAACATTGTTTTTTCAGGAGCGAACAACTGCTCCAAAGGCATAATCGAAAGGGTTTTTGCATCGAATTGTGATGGAGGATGAAAAGTGGATCCACTACGACAACCAAAACCGCAAATCATGGGATAAGCCCGATCATGCATCAACTTTAATGGCCAAACTGAATATTCATGATAAGAAGGTATTGCTGTGCATCTGGTGGGTCCAGCTCGGAGTGACCTACTATGAGCTGATCCAGCTCACTGGTGATCGTTACCAGCAACAAGGGATGCAATTCATCTAAACATTGAAGCTAAAACGTCCCAATATGACAAAAGGCACGACAAAGTGATTTTGCTTCACGACAATACTCGGCCACATGTTGCAAAAGTAGTTAAGGCACAACTTTGGAGGCACATCCATATCCGCCGTATTCATTAGACATTGCTCCTTCTAACTACCACTTGTTCCAGTCGATGACTCATGGCCTGGCCGCGTAGCACTTCACTTCTTTCGAAGATGCTAAAAAATGGGCCGATTTTGGGATAGCTTCAAAAGACGAGGACGTTTTTCCATATGAGCTTGAGGGAAGTGAGAAGATGAGGCCAGTAGCCCTCACATGAAAAACATTACTTTAATATATTAGTTATTTATTGTTAACCAGACTACTTATTGCACTTTAAGGAAAATTAGAAATCATAAGCTCAAAAAAATTAATTTAGTCTAATTGCAATAACAAACTGATTGTAGTACAATAGTCAAAATTCACAAACTTGTCAATTACAATCTGTACTAATGTTAATTTATCTATCTATTGATCTTCTATCTTCTATATCATATGTACTAACAGGGACCCGGCGCGTTGCTTCTTTCGCATGCTTCTCTCTCTTCGAATGTTTCAGCAGCTCTGCGCTCTATCTACCGCTGCGATTTTTTCCGTCATATTCCAGTGTTTGAATTTTGTATTCTTCACTTTTTTGATTTTTTTTTTGCATTCGAATATTTGAACATTTGGCCTTTTTTTGGCCAATCTCGATTCTCAGTTTTATTTGTTTTGTGTTCTATTTGTATCTGTACAGTTTGAGAAGCATCTGAAAATTGAGTTGGTCTTAATATTTAGCGAATTCGACGATTTTTGCGGACCAAACTTCACTGTAACTATCCAAAGGCTATTCTAGCGATTCAGGAAAACTCGAAAATAGCCTGTCGAGCAATCCTGTGAAGTTTCGTGCGTTAATAATAAATATACATGTATTATTATGATTATCAAAGTCAAATTTTGTAAATGTAACACGTTTCTTGTTGTAAAGGATGCCAATTGAACAATTGGGACCGCTTTGATTTCACTTGAAGCTCAAACAATGCTGGTGACAGCAGGTGCGTGTACTTTTTCCACAATAAGATAATTAACTATAATTAATTGTAAAAAATAAAACGCAACCGTAGTAAGTTCTCTCCTAACAACACTTCCGAACAAAATAGCAATAGTAAAAAAAGTAGGAAAAAAACTCTAACTCAAACGACACACAAACAACACTGCAAAAGTACTGGCTGAGCGCGCCTAATACAAATAACAGGTTCGAACTCCTCTCACAAGACGAAACGGCTGAAGACGGCAGTGGTACAGAAGCAAATTCTAATGCGCCAAATCAACCTCGACCACCTACTAAAATACACAAGCCACCACCAATATACGTACAGGACGTAGAACAAATTAACGTACTAAACAAAGCTCTGAAAAACATAATACAACAAAACTACATTTTAAAAACACTTAAAAACAACGAATTATGCGTACAGACAAATGACTCGTCGAACTACTCGGCGGTGGTTAAGATGCTCAGGGAAAACAAAACTAAATACGAAAAGAAAGAGAAGCGGGGATTCAAAACAGTACTTAGGAATATGCACTACGCCACTGACCTTGACGAACTTAAGAACGAGCTATCGGAACTAGGCCACGACGTTATTAATGTACACAACGTACAACAAAAACTGACAAAAAAACCACTGCCGCTATTTTTCATTGAACTAAAAGACAAAGCAAATAATAGAGAAATCTTTAATATTCAACACTCCTATGTACCAAAGCCATATTTGAGCCACCACACCACAAACGCACGGTAGCTCAGTGCTCAAACTACCAAAAATATGGTCATACACGAAATTCCTGCACCACAGACCCGATCTGCGTTAAATGCGCTGTCAAGCACAAGACTGTTGACTGCAAACTAATAAGTGCAGATCAAATTAAATGCGCTCTTTGTGGCGGCTCACACACAGCCAACTATTAGCGATGTGACGTATACAATGGGCTAAAAATTAAAAGATTTCCCTCACTAAAAGAGAAAGACGATAAAAAAGATGACCATCAGGTAGTAGAACAGACATCAAGCAAATTGAAAATAGGAATAACGTACGCCCAAACAGAAGCCAGTAACCATAGAAACCCCACAAATCAGGTACAACCTCAACAAGAAGATGAGGAACAAAACAAAAACGAAAGCAACAAAAACGAAACCAACAAAAACGAGACTAGTAAAAAAAAAAACACAGAAAAAGACTGAATTTTCAAAAGATTTTGCGGAAATAAAATATATAATAAAACCACTAGCGCAACAAATGAGTAATATGATGAACATCATGACAGTACTATTGACAAAACTCGACAACAAGAATGGACACTAAAATAAAGATTTCAACTTGGAATGAAAACGGATTAAAAAATCACTTGAATGAACTACATCTTTTCCTACACAACAACTACACTGACATCGCTTTGATATCGGAAACACACTATACAAGTAGCCAGCACATGAACATACGTGGATTCAAGATGTACCACACAAGCCATCCTGATGGTACAGGACACGGTGGGACTGCTATCATTATTAAACAAAACATTAAACATAACGTACTGCTTCCATTCCAAGAAACCTATATCCAGTCGACAAGTATACAAATCTTCGACTCATTCGGACCACTAAGAATAACAGCCGTGTACAGCCCACCAAAGCACAATATCTCGCAGTCGCAATACCTTGACTTCTTAAAAACTCTCGGACACCGTTTTATAGCTGCAGGCGACTACAATGCGAAGCATACAGACTGGGGCTCCAGAATATCAAACAAGAAAGGTAAAAACCTACAGGGTGCACTGCTGTTAGCAAACGCTAAACATCTTAGTACCGGCGAACCCACGTATTGGCCAACAGACAAAAAAAAAAGCCAGACCTCATTGACTTTTATATACTCAAAGACATAGACTTAAATAAATGTGTCATAACATCAAGACTGGAACTATCGTCAGACCATACACCTATACTACTCGAACTTAATTCAACTGAAGTGAACAACACCAAGTCCAAACTATAGCACAACAACAAAACTGACTGGGATACCTATCGAGACTACATTAACACAAACTTAAATACAAGCATTCCACTGAGATTACCCGACAACGTAGAATGAGCTATAGTCCAACTAAACGATGCCATTGAGAAGGTAGTATTGCAAGCAACTCCGGACAAGATAATACCCCATGCAAAGCGATACACACCCCCTACGCTTCGCAAATTGATATGCACAAAACGAAAAGTGAAAAAAGCATGGACCATTTGCAGATCCCCCGATGCGAAAAATAAATATAACAAGGCAACTAAAGAAATTAAAAAATATCTCCAAAATCAGAAAAATAATGAAATCACGAAGTATTTACAGAGGCTAACTCCGACAAGCTTTACCGACTACTCCCTGTGGAAAGCTACAAAAAAACTGACAAATAAAACAATACACCAGGCACCTATAAAAATGGACAATGGATCATGGGCAGTAACGAACCTAGAAAAGGCGACAGTTCTAGCGAATTATTATGAAAAAATATTTGCTGATGAAACACTCAACGAAGATGACTGTCATACAGTCACTCCTCAGCCAACTCGCCTAAAAAAACATGCACAAATGAATACTCAAATGTATACAGCACGACATAAAGCCCAAAAAAGCAACCGGGTATGACAAAATTTACGGAAAACTTTTAAGGGAGCTACCACTTCAAGCAGTGGTATACATACGTAATATTTTCAACGCTATAATTAGATTAAATTACTTTCCTAAAGTATGGAAAGTGGCTGAAGTCATTGCAATTCCAAAACGTGGCAAAGGCGTATATAATCCAGCATCATATAGACCAATTAGCTTACTTCGAGTGCTGTCAAAAATATTCGAGAAGCTCCTGCGCCAGCGACTCTTACCTATTATAAAACGCAAACATATAATACCTGACCACCAATTTGGCTTTCAACAAAAATACTCGACCATACAACAAATCCATCGTGTGACTCATAAAATTTTAAACGATCTTGACGACAAGAAGTTCTGCATAGGAGTTTTTCTAGATGTAGAAAAGGCATCCGACAAAGTTTGGCACAAAGAACTAATCAGCAAATTGCGCAATATATTTCCGCATAACGTACTACAGATATTAGTACACTATATCACAGAAAGACATTTTTTCGTTAAGTACTCAGATGAATATTCCACATTAAGGAAAATCAAAACAGGCGTACCACAAGGAAGTGTACTAGGACCGTTATTATACACTATCTTTACAGCGGACATACCATCACCAAATGACGACGCTTCAATGATAGCCACATTTGCTGATGACACTATAATAATTAGCGCACATAGCCAAGTAAACATAGCAACATCCAAACTGCAACAGCATCTGGATACTACCCTAAGGTGGTTTGAAAAGTGGAAAATAAAAGTAAATAATACCAAAACAGTACATGTTATATATACAACTAAAACTAAATTCACACTACTCAACTGGAAATACCATATACTTAAAAAACGGGATCAAATCAAGCTGAGGATTGGTCAATTATATTGGCTGCTCAAATCAAAGTCAACATTAGAAAACAAAATCTGGACGTACGGATCACAAATTTGGGGAACGGCCAAAAAATCAAATACAGACATAATACAAAGACAACAATCAAAAATCATTCGTATGATCACCAAGGCTGGGCGGTATATAACTAACGATGATCTGCATCGTGATCTTAATATTCCAACAGTAACAGAGGAGATTACAAAAATAAATCGTATCTACCAGACGAAGCTTACCCAACACCCAAATGTTGGTGTCAACCTACTACCAATACAGGAACTACAATGCAGACACAGGTTACAGAGGACAAGGCCAGTAGATCTGGTTGAATAAATTCGAAGCTAGATACAACACATAAATCAATACTACTTTCTTTTTCTTTTTTGTTTAATGTTGTTTAGTTTTGTATTTTATATTCCTATTACATTTATGTTTATTTTACTTTATTTTGCTCTATAATTGTATTAATTTAATTTAAGTGTATATTATTTTTGTTTCTATTTTCATTTTTTCCCCTACGTCCTTACAAAAATGAAAAACTTTTGTGATCTGCTCACATAAATTAGCTATAACCCTAAAATAACGTTTAAACTATGTTCTAATAGTCTTAATAAAAAATAAAGACATATGTACACGACATATGGGAAATAAAAAAAAAAGAAGATAATTAACTGATTTTAGCATTAGCATTTTGTTTTCTCATCAATCACCACCAGCCGTGTGAGACAACTTTTCCTCTATGCAGACATATGATATCTCTTGCATCTTTCTGGGACCATGTGACCTACGTGCAACAGCAGAAGTCTAGCCAGAAGTAAATTGTAGAATATTTTGGACAGTGTTGCCAGCAAGCTGATTAGTCGGTAGGAAAATGACTTGTGTTAAGGTTTTCGTCGATTACCTCAGTACAATTGAACTGCGCTGTTAAGCGACTTAAAATCAAGATGCTGTGGTAAATTGCCGTAAAGTGCAGGAGGTTACTGTAGGGAGAGAATTGCATGCCGCCTACTCTGATGCTATAATATATTGGGTTTCTTCAGATTTAAGGTTTTCTCTGTGCCTTTATTTCCTCCTCCATATTTACTGCCAGTGCCGCAGCAAGGAATTAGCTTATTGCCTTGTTTATTGGCTCTATCAGCAAAGTTTTTAGCACTTTGTCATTCTGCCTTTCCCAGAGGAATGCTCGCAGCTACGTGGATGTTGCGCGTTGGTGAGTTTAAGTGTCGCGTAGCGCGTGCCGCCGCGCTGCCCTCACCAAGGTAGCCGTCCGCTCCTTGTCATTCTCTTTGTTTGAGCGCTCTATGGAGAGTTCCGTAGTAACTCTTCGCCGCAGAAGCCGTCCGCTTCTATTCTGTCTCACGCTGTCACACTGCGGTTGAGGGTTTTGTGAGCACTTGTCTTGATCGGTGAGAGTGCAGGAGAAAGTACTGTCCGCTCCCGCTCATTTGTAAGTGTAGCGGTTGGCTCCGTAGGAGGGTGCGTGTATTCAGGGCTGAGCGGTTCGTGAACAATGAGTCTACACCCTCTTCAATTTCTTCATCAGCATTAAGTTGAATAAGTGGACGGACGGCGCGCTCTATCCAGGTCAAATTTGTGGTATAACTTCCATTGGCACATTAACCAGGAGAGATCCAGTTCTTCGCGATAAATTTATTCAGTTAGTAATGTTCAACATCGATATGCAGAGGCTAAATAATTTCGGGTTGCAAAGCCAGGAAACCCACCGAGTGTTATTATCATTAAAGTCACCTCCTGCTAGGAATCTTTAGTCGAAACCACCGAGAACTGTTGGAGCATTTGCTGTGTCACTCTGTTGCGAGCTCTTTACCTTCACCACGGCAGCTTCTAAAGTGAAGTGTTTTGCAAAGTTAATTCCTGTCCTTCTCAGGGTGACAGCATAACCTCGAGCTCGCTCAATGCGTGGTTTGCGTATATAAGATCATACCCCTGGATTTTGAAATAGAACAAATCTAACATGACGTTTCAGACACAAAGAGGACATCAAGAATACTTGAATTGCCGGCTTATATAAATATAGGCTGCATTTGGAACTGCAGATGGCTGTACGAAGGCTCATTTAGATAAATTTTTTAAACATCCTCGAAAATATCTGTATAAATTCTGCCAGGAGTTTCACAGGCTATTGAATAAACTTCTTCAGTGAGCTTGGTGAAGAACTATGGCATTGCCCCTCGATATCCCCCAAAATCGGGGACTAAGGGTTAAGGGCAACGATGCCAAAGGAGTGATAATATTGTCCGTGCTGGTAGTGTGATGTCTACATCACGGACTAGTGGGCTTGCTACTGCTTAAGCTGATAGGTGTGGAGTTCCAGACTTATTCCTTTGACGGTCTTCACCAGTTTTCTAAATGTTTGCAAGTGCGCCACCAGAATCCTGCTTTGCATATTAAGCTATCTGTTCTAGTGATGATTTCAATTAAAGAAAAAATCATTTGTGCCTTGGGTGTAGCAAGAGATGTTTATTTATAGAGTTGTTTTCGCTTCTCATTTCCAAGGTACTTCTTGTGAGAAGCTCAGTTGGTTTTGTATTTCTCGATTATGTGTGACTTTCATAGACGACGAAGAGGTGCAGGAGGCGCTGAAGATACTTTTCGCTATCCTCTGCTTATACCGTACGGCAGGTGACGTATTCTTGTATTTTAGGGTCGCTGTAGCTTTCACATTTTCTACATTATTAAAGCACATGGCGACAATAATCAGAGGAGGTTGGTGCATGCAACAAAGTTCTGTTATGCCAAGCTGAACAAGTTTTTGTTGTTATAAGACAACTTTACTGCAACATAGGAAGGGCACGAAGAAGAATTGGGAAAAAAATAATGCCCGAGAAACGAAACCAAAACCTCCAGATAGCGCGTAAAGAACTTGAAAGCAGAAAATAAATTATGAAAATAATAGTATTGACTACTTGACCCTGTAAGTGAACTCGACAAGAGTTAGATTCGGAAAAGAAATACAATAAGTTTAATATCGCGTTACTAGTGTTTTTTACAGAGGATGGCAACAATAAACCTTGTCGTAGACTTATAGAACGGTAGCAGTCTCAGCAAAGTCTGTAATCTTCAATAATTTTTTAATAGAAACATCAATATCTCTTTATAAATAAATACACCCAAAACCACTTTTTGACTTTATTATAAAAAAAATTAGTTATTATGTCTTGGGAGATACGATACTCACAAAGTCTATATACAAATAATGTAGATCCAAAAGAAATTTCTATTAAGGCAGAAATGAATTTTTTCCCGACTAATACATCAAGAAATTGTCCGTTTTGACATATATATACAAAGATAAAAAGGTAACATTAGTTTTAGCTAGAAAAAAATTATCCTTTGACGATGTACATGACCTACTACTCCAAATCAGATATCAATCAATTTATCTGAAGCTTCATGGTGCTGTAAAGAGTTATCAGCTAAAGTTTAACAAGAAAAACATGTATTTATAAAATTTTCAGTTTGAAGCTCAGCTAAAAGTCACCTACACTGCAACACAATCATTATTTTGTGTGAAAATAAATACTACAGTCATCGTTTGTCACTAAAATGTACACAAATGCTCTCAACAGCAGGTGCAGGAAAGACTGCAAAACAACACAACAACCGCCTCCATCAAATCTAAGAGGCAAGCATTCAGGAAGCGCTTCAAAGTCAGTAGAAGAACTTGATAAATGATTGCAAATCAAATACACCACAGACCACAAAAGAAAAATGCACATGGAGTCGTTCGGTGTATTCAAACACCCAGTCACAGCGTAACAGTGCGGGAAATCGGCAATGGTGCCTAGTCTCATACATACATGGCACAAGATATACTGCACAGCACCACAACAGTAGAAGATGAATTACAACTGCCGATCGAAAACAAACGATATATCAAGTAATATAAATCAAAGCGGTTAACGTCGTCAGCCATTTCAAGTTACATAAGAGTGCGATGACTACAGTTTCACAGCGGTGGTTGTGTGAGGAAGGAGAAGATTGCCATTTTTTTTAATTTTAATTTTTTTCTTACCTAAAATTGACAAAGTTGTTTTTGTGACACTCGAATTTCGTCTATGTCAGTGACTGCGCCTCAAATTGCAGAATGATAGGAAAATAAAGTTAGCCATATGCAACTGACTACGTGTTTGTATGTTTGTGTGGCTGTATCTATGTGTTTGCTTAAATTTTCTTTGCGTTTCGAAAGTAAATATTACTTAGCTTCACTCGTAGCTTTTCTCACAGTAGCTCTCATTAATTATTTACTTTCAAAATGAGGAATTCATAGAAAATATTGGCATCGCTTTCAAGAGCTAGCTCCCTTTTTTCAATTCACCCATGTGTCAGCAGATCCTCTACTTATTCAAATATTACGCTATGTAATTTGGGTTATTTACTTTTTATTAGCGTCAAAGAAAACTTTTGTGCGAATTTAAAAACATTTTACGGCATTCGAGCAGGCATACTCATACACGCACCATATGTCGCTAATACGAGTAAACAAATTAGTAGAGTAGAGACTCAAAGACACACAGATGGAGAGAGATAGAACAATACATAACTAAACAGACATTAACAACGGCAAGGACTGTAATGACATCGAAGAAAATAGTAGAATGAGAACGAAAACAGCAATGACAAAAGACTAACGAAGATAAATAGACAAAGTTTTGCCTTTGCCTAATTGAGAAGAAAATCGAAGTTTTCGCAAATGAAACACGAAAATTACGCAATAAATTTTCAATTGTGCTCACACAGAAACACAAACACACTCAAAAACCTCTGAATAAACATATTTTAAATGTATTTTACATACTCAACAAATTAAGCGCTTTGAGTCGGTGGAAAATTTCAACCAAATTGAGTTTCTACAATTTAGAAAAGCGTCAGCATACACACTACGCAACGCAACGTCAGAGCACAGAAGTCTTTTCATTTGAAGCCAAATTTTGTAAGTGAATGGTTTTTTGCATCTGCAAAATCTTTGCAGATACATAAGATAACTATAAAAAACTGAGCGAACCCGTCTTCACAGACGCACACGCATTTGCACTCTGACTCATTTGCACTCATTCTGTGTCGACACCTGTGAAACTACAGTGTAATGCACACAAACACACGCAGACACACACTGACAGACACACAGCTGCTTAAAGTAATCATCAGCACTTGATCAAATGTTGCAATTTAGATATAGAAGCCAGCAAACGAACCCTGAAAGAGGTGTCACAACGGAGGGGTTTTCAGCTTTCACCGCGTCTGCAGTCTCCGGCGCATTATTTAGCGAGAAACTGTATTTTCCTTTTCCATTTGCTGCATTATTTCAACAGGAGCATTACGAATTTTAGAGCAATTTTGACACACTTGATGAATTTCATACACTTAAGCGTAAGCAGTGCTTCCATTGATTCACCCTCCTAAAGCAACGAGCACACAACCCCACAATCAGGACGACTTTGGTTTTATCGTTACTCGAGTGAGTGACTGAGCGAGTGAGCGACTGAATGAATTAGTAGGCGACTCACAGGCGATCTGACTGACTGACTGGATTTGTAAAGGTGCTCGCACAGCTTACGCAAATAAATTTGAAATAAAAGTGCACCCTTTCATTATCCCCTGCCGCATTACCTCACATCAATGCGTGCTTGAACCGCTAGAGATTTTCTAAATGCATTTGTAAAATTATTTAGTTTAAGCGTAGTGGAAATGTAAATAAATCGAGCGTAGTTTAACTGAAACTGTTGAAATTTAATGTTGACTTTTAAATTTATTTGCAGAGATAGATTTTATAAGAGATCGATTTCCAAGCGCTGTGAAGTCGATGGGAAATGTAGAATACTTTTGAGCTAACTTTTTAAACCTGGGTTTCAATTCATAATTAAATAAAATAATAGGTTGCTTTTACAATCAGTTTTTTTTCTGATTCATCTACATGGACAACACAGTCAATCTCCTTTCACGAAGAAGCGAAATGCGCAAAAAAACGGTGCTGAACAAAATACACACCTGCTAACATTGTCTAAATAGTTGTATGTTCTCCCAGACAAGCATTTGGAAACATACTGTGTGCTAGAAGTCGATACGTACAGTATAATGTATTCCTGTATTCCCTCCACTTTGGTTCTAGAAACTTCTAATCGATTTTGAAACCTTACAATCGCTGATTGACAGTGAAGCAATGATTATGTTTTTTTAATTTATACTTAAAAAATATAGGAGGATAAATGAAACTTCGCCTGAGCCGACTCTTTCGAATTTAATTGTACAGCTACAATCGGTAACCTGTTTTATTGCAGCAGAAGACGACAACTCACAAACAAACGTTACTCCTACGCAATCAGAATCGATCAGGTCCTTATTAGTGGTAATTCTAAACTCAGCAAATGTGGTAAACTTTAGGGCTTTTGGCTTTGCAATAATATTATATAATGGCACTGCTGGAAGTTTTTGAAAGTATAATTAAAGAAGATTTTAATTATGATCAAATGCCTTGTTTTGAGGTAAAATCTTTGTATTCGGCTAAACAGGATTTTCTTGCATTAAAGTATATCTGAACATAATTTGTGAAATGTTTAAAGTTGCCAAAATAAATTACTCATCAATGGGAATCCAATAAGGAAACATGCAAAATATGTATTTGTCTTCAACTTTATTTTCACTCTGCCTGTATGGAACGGCATTGTATGAAAGGTGTAAATAAATCGAGCAATCTGCTTCACATATTAATTTTATATGGCACATGCCCACAAAAAAATATGCCATACGATAAAATATGTATGTATGTACGGAGGTATTATCTCCGTTACTGTTGTGATTAAGCTATAATATTTGACAAATTCCCATTAAATTTAAATTTCAAGATATATCAGCACAAATGACTATAGAAAACTGTTAAATGCAAAAAACAACAACATAAATTAAGCTTAATCATACACATTGTGACTAACTGCAAAGTTTTGTGGATGTAGGCGAAGCTAGTTAACCAATCTTAATAAAAAAAAGTTTTAATTGAAGAGTATTCTTTGCCAGTCATTTAGGTTAGAAAAGATTTTAAGGAGAACCTCCTTACAACAACAAAAGCAGCAGTGAGAGAATAGTGCGACTTGTGTGCCTCTCTCACCTGGTCTATCGGTTTTGTGAAGCCTTGTTGTTTTTGCTGTTGTTCCATTTTAGCTTCATATAAAACGTGGGGAGAGATCAATGTATTTATATGCATTTAATATATTAGTGTTGGGTTGACCCTAAGTGAGTGAACAAAAGGAGTTGCTCACTAAACTGAGCAACTCCTTCCCTATTGTTTCTTTTAGATTAGTTGGTCCTTTTTTACAAAGAACATTCTTTACAGGACGACAATTAAAAAAATACAGTTTTTTTTTAATTCGGTCGAATGTGTAGGCCTCAACCTCATTTTATATCAATGCTTCGATCGAGTTTTTACACGAGCTACAAAAATCTTCACAAACATTGTGAACAGAAGCAAGCTAAATAGGTTCGGTAAACCGTTATAGCAAACAGTCTGATTCCATATCCTTTGAGGGTGTAATAAGTAGAGAGAGCCAATCACCTTCAGAAATTGATTCGCTCATAATCAACGTGTTTTACAACAAAGGCTCCTAAGTGCTAACCACACCCACACTATTTTTTGACTTCCTTTTCTAAAAATATTGTTGATACTAAATTTGTAAAATTGTTATATAATATGATTAAACAAAATATAAAATCAAAACAGTAATTTTCTTAAAATTTGTTCATTGCCAATTATTTCTAATTAAATATCCAGTGCTCATAACCTAAGTAGATTTAAAAATTTATTGTTAATCTTCTTTAAATAGTTCTTTAAATAAATAAATAAATAATTAAATATCATCCAACCGGTTCGTAAATAGCTTCACTCTACTGGGGCTATCCGACGACATCACCACATTTTATGAATATTTAACTCCAGAAAGCCACAGACTCTTAGCAGTAACGTTAGGAAGTATTTCCCTAAAATAGTGATTATTTTCTATCCTGCCCTTCCAGTATCTTTCCCGAGGTTTAAAGCATTAAGTAAATAAAAAAATGAAATAAATAAAAATAAATATAGATAAATAAATATTTATTATTCCTTCATTACTCCACCAGGGAGCATAGGGCCTCCCACAAGTCTCTTTAATCTAGATTGTGGTGGTTCCATTAATCGGGACTGCCAAGTCTATTTACCGTGATGTTTTTTGGAGCAGAGCAGGTCATTGGCCTGTTAATAAATAAATATAAATGAATAATGTGGCCTGAGGCCACAGAACCAGCGCCGCCCAAGTTAATCATAGATTTGTAAGCTTCAATAACCTTATTAATAAATAAATAGAAAGTAAAAATGGAAAAAATTGTTTTAAAGTAAATTAATCTTTCAAACAAAATCGCAATAGCTGTTGTAAAGGTAATTATTTCCAAAGAAAGCCGAACACTTCCAACACACAAGTTAAATAATAATAATACCTCACGAAGGCGGCAATACCGTCAAAGAATACTATTGTCTATATTACAATATATATAAACATACAACATTTACTTAAAAATTGCTTGTCTAACGGTAAAGGTATAAGAAAAATGAACCATATCATACTTTTAGTCGGTCAATTTTAAATGGAAAACCATGTTACTGTGGCAATTCACACAAAACTTTTTCGATATTTATCGATCTCACACCGGAGTTACTCAAACATTGTCCTACTGTGGCCACAGACTGTCATGAATGTTGATGGTGATGTTGATTTTGATGTTTATGTTCATGTTGACAGTCATCCTAATTGCAAAGTAATGAAGTTTGTTTGTAGCATCAGTTCGGCTACGGAAAAAGGTGTGGTGAAATCAACATTCAACACTGGGTGGACACTAACTTCAAAATTGTCAACGAATGAATTCCGATTTTCAAATACTGTCAAATATTGATGCTGTAAACAAATACGAATAAGGGAGCTATTTCATGCGCGTGTGTGTGTACTTGTGTGCATGTGTGTATGTCAAAGGCAAATACCAGGAAAACTTCCATAGCCAATTAGTAGTTTAAAATGTGCTCGGCTTGAGTTCGGCAGATTTTGGGTGCTTTTGTACTATTGCAGGCTTTTGGGCGCACAACTGGCTGGCTACGAACTAATTTAGGCGCAGCCGAGCGTAGGAAAACTTTTCGGCATATGTTGCGCCATTATTTGCCACAAATTTACGTAGCAAACGCCTTTGGATATAAACCATGTGGCTTGTTTATGTGAGCATCAAGCAGATGGCAACTACCGAAGGATACGATACGATGAAGGCGATAGCTGTGGCGACCTTTAGTCGTGCTAAGCTCAACTCGTCTCAACTCAGTTCACCTGTCGCCACTTTTACTAAGCGCTTAACGTTGCCAGCGCTTAGCTTAAGTTGTTTGCGAAACTATTGCGTTTGTTTGTTGGGCCATGGCTTGGGTCTAATTATAAAATAGCCCAAAGGTCTCAGCGGCTTCCAACAAAATTTTCCACCTCACTTGTTAGTTGCACTTTTATTTATTTATTTTTTTTGTGACGGTGCTTACAGTTTCGGCTTTTCGTGGTTTTTCCGTCACATATTTCAAGCCTTGTTGCCACAAACTAACCATTTGCCCTGCCAATTTGTTGTTATTTATTTTTATGTGCAACACTAGTTGTTATTCGGCACTAATGTTTAACCATTAAAAATAATGGTGTAGGTGAGAGCCAAACTGGTTTGTCCCTGGGGATTGTTGATTGCGCATATAATTTGCTTAACTGTTTGGCTAATCAAGTTGCTGTAAGTTGGATTGGCTAAGGTTGCTTCGACTCTCTCTAACAAGATACATAAGTCCAACTTGTTCTGAATGTGATTGCATGTATCTCTTGGCTGTTATCAGTTTTGATGCCATAAATGTTTCGTGGTTTCCAGCGTTAAATTGCTTTTTCACCTTTTTTGGGATTCTCCAAAAAACAAGTTTAATTTGTTTAGATTATTTTCATGTGTGTGGTCTTTTTTGACAGTAGACAGGCTCAACACAACACGCCACGTAATTATTTCGCAACTAATCACTTGATTCTACCGTAGATTTTGAGTTTATTCATATCAATGCCGGAGAGAGAAAAATGAACTAAGAGAAAAAAAATTTTACAAATAAAAAAATATAACTATTAAAAACCTACTGAAAATTTACTAAATGTGTCCAAGAATTTCCGTACCTGTCCATCTGAAACTGATTAGTAAGGCAGCATAAATGAGCAAATATTTTAAGTATATGAGTACGATAAGTCCATGCGAAGACTTAATGGTGTAGTTTGCGTAGTGTGAAGTATAATTGAATGTCCTGATTGTGTTAGATCAGGCTAGTCGGCTGGCCTCATTAACCTATCGTGCCAATTAGTCCAAATATAAGTCATTTGTGATATCATCCTTGGTGCCAGCAATGGCACCTGATGTCGCCAAGGAACAACGCCATATGGGTAGGGTAAAGACCCCGTGTCTAGTGAGGTTCGAACCTCAACTTATGGACGGCACCTTTACTATACTTTTCTCATGCAGCCCTTGTCTGAAAATGTCGTTGATGTGTGATTCGGTGATTTTGAAGTCCGGGGTTTCATTGTAGTGCAGTTTTTTGTTTTTATTAATGAGATTCGTCACTAATGTGACGACGTAACTCCAATTGTGATACAAAGACGGATGAGTAACAAAGTATTAAAGAGAATACAAAAATGTCGGTAACCATATTGGAAAACCTAAGCGAACGCAAGCTGTCATGTTATGGCTTTAGTCGCGCGGCGAAGGCTGCAAAGCAGTGACCCAAGAGGAAATTGAAAGGAAAGAGAACAAATGGCGAATGCAACCAAATGCTACTTCCGCGTAAGAATTTAGTGTGGAACTACTCTCGGTGGCAGCAAAATCTGATCGACGTATTGCAGGTGGACATTGTCTATCAATCCAGTGAAACATTAATGGAACCGCCGGTAGGTTTACAGTTAACAATTGACCTCCGCTTGGGTTATAGTAACAACGACGATTGTGACACCGATTGGAAATTGTATGTACACTCTCTCGAACATCGCTATTTGGTCTGTCATCCGAAACATATCAGTTCAGTGGAGACGCTCTACATCTACGATATGATACCGCTCTTTGAACTTGGCGCATTGCACCACCATTTCTATCTGCTCAACCAGCACTTCCCGATTGATGCCAACCTGAAAATGAATCTTAACATTGGCCATATGCACGACTTAATGCTGAATGCCATCCATCAGAATTATGGTTTCACCAAACGATCCTCTTACAATTTGTAGTCGGTATAATCTTATGGTTTTGGCACCGCGAGAATCTTTTACAATGATCACCCGCACTCTTGGAGTACAAGTTGATATATCTTGGCGGGGCGCTCACTTTCGTCAATATGCCGGTTGAAGACCTATCGTGACCTCCATGGTCAACCAGCATGCCATACTCCATTTGAACAACACCCCTGGGCGCTAAGGTGGCCATGAGATTCATTGTATTGGCGGGTATTTCAGCAGCAGTTTACTTCCTTTTCTTATACTTCATGGTTTCGAAGGTCTTCAGAAATATCAGCGATAAGCGCACGTCCTTGCCTTCAATGTCTCAGGTACGTCGGCAGCACTATGAAGGTTTGATTTATCGTCTCCAATTACTAATATTGGCTACTTTACTTTGCGCTGGTTTGACTGTTGCCGGTTTCATAATGGGCCAAACTGCCAATGGTCATTTGAAATGGGAGGAAGACGTCGAAATTCAATTGACATCTGCTTTCGTGACCGGTGTTTATGGAATGTGGAACATCTATATATTCGCTCTACTGATTCTCTATGCACCCAGCCACAAGCAATGCACAATCCATTCATCCGATGAAACTACACAATCGAATGAGAATATTGTGGCTTCAGCAGTTAACGACGAAATTGTATTCAGCAACTGACCCTCCGATTCGAATGCAAGTGAGATCTCTTGTGGACGGCTTACTTGACATGATTTCGAAAACACTGTTTCGAATTATTTTGTTTATATGCACACAAGCAAAAACTGTCATATTTACTTCGTTAGGTCTCGTCTTAGGGTAATCTGTAATTAAGCGGACATATGATTTTGTTGTCTTAACAGTATTATAAATTAGTGGCATTTAGACTTATAGTGGCATTTATATTTTACTAATAATGCTTATGTATTTTATTTTGTAGTGATTCTGATTAACTGAAGTACTAATGTGAGAGTATAAACAGAACAAACTCTTTTTATACGCTCCCGGCCTTAGTAAGCAGAGTAAGCTTAAATTAACCAAAACTTATGATTGTATATGGTTGCGGTGAAACCAGGTGACTTTTCGGTATTTCGTGGGTTGTTATTGGACGGATTGTTGCATTTGGCATTGATTTTTTGATACTATTGTTATTTTTTGTAACAATAGTATTTGTGGATCATTGAGCAATTTCAGGAGGAGTACAGTGCTTTGTCAGTTTCTTTGGTATTTTTTGGAGTTATAAAAGGACAGTACGCCTGTAGGTACAAATCGAAATACTTGCCATAGGTTTCAAAATCAGTTTTGTATTTGTAAAGGTTGTATCGTGGATTGTCAGACAATCAATAATGTTTAACCAGTTCCTCCAGGAGCCTCCAAAAAATACATTACACTACTTTCATCATTAACAACATATATAATTGTGTCGTATGCATGTTTTTGCTTACTCCTCAATGTTGGAATATTTGCTTTAGCAAATGCATCCAATATGGTGGAATCGTAATCTCGTTCACGCTGCAAATCTCGGTTAAACAGGTCATGCATTGAGCGATTTGGTGACACCATGTCAAGTTGTGCCAGTGCTTTGTTTGCAATTGTTAAGCTAATATCTTCAATTAGGATCAATGATTCATTATACATTTCCGGTACAGCAAGTGCAGGTCTGACGTACTTTGACGAAGTCTGTTCAAAATGTCTTCCGTCATGAAATCTTGATAATTTCTCCATAGTTGAAATGGATTTGATGGAAAACATGAAGATATAATTGTTGAAAATAGTGTATTTATTTAGTGAGGAGTAGTTGAAACTGCAGAATCGGCAAGGGTAGAATCCCAGTGTGCGTCATCTTCCAGTAAAGGCATTCGTTGGCATGTCTCACTATAAGTTACACACAATAGTCTATCAACTGTTTTAAGACTATCAAATGATGTTGAATCACGAACGTTAACCAACAACATATGCAAATTAAAACACTAAGCATTGCTGGAGTGTACTGTGTAAATACGTCCCAAAGCATTTGTCGAGAAAACATTTGGGTAGCCATCGATTGGTATTCCTTGCGTGCGCCTATGAAACATTTTCTTCGATTTGTCCCAAGTATAATGTTGCGGTACTTGCGAGTATAACAACGTGCTGACGAATGCGTCTGATGCACACAATTTAAAAAATGCGGTTAATGTTGTGGGTGGTGGTGTCGCTGCTCTTTGCTGTGCGTTCTCAGTGGTAAAAAAAACGCGATGGCCATTTTCAAGATGGACAGATAAATGAACTACGGTTAGATGTCTTTCATTGATTGGGAATGAAAAAAATCCTCAAAAACGCCTCATTACTGCCGACATAACGCCCTAATTGAAATTGCGTGATTTTGTCGTTTCTATTGGGATCAGATACACCAAACACAGCCATGTCGCTACCCTTATTCACTTATTTACAGATGTACTTTATAGACTTTACCGAATCACAATACTCCATATTAATTTGGGCTTTGTAAGTTTTGGAAAAAATCGGTGAATACGGCACAATCCAACTTCAATGTATTATTATCCCATTTTGATAGTTGTTGATTTTCCGTTATCCTTTATCAACCGGCGACGATATAACGGGTATCGGTTATTGCCTGTAATTGTGTCTGAGATCAATGCCATGGGATAACGTTTCGAACAATTATCAACAATCATGCATGGTGAGCTCATTAGAGGCCTACACGGACCATGGATCATGTCCTTTGTGATCACTTCCAATAATTCTATATCGCTGATTTCATCTGGAATTTCCACAGATATGATATCATCAGTTTGATCCTGTCTTATTTTGAGTTCTATTTTTGCCATTCGACAGAATACATACAGCATTGCATGATTTCAGCTTTTGTTTAAAAACACGTGCCGTTATGCCGTGACAATCTGTTGGCGATTCGCCTGCCAATAAGTATTCTCGAATCTCACTCCATTGTGGTTTACATGTAAAAGTGACAAACAGGTCTAGTCGACCATAGAAACGAACATATGCCATCGCATCCAGTGCATACTCATGTATATGACGCGGTCTTCCAGTGTATGAAGATGGCAATTTCGTCAATTGGCCAATGTCATTTGTATTTACAGGCTGGTTGCCATCATTATTAATGGCATCACGTAGATGTATGTACTCTTCAGCGCGTAGTCTTTTCTGATGGAACCAAATGTAACATAATGATGAAAAAGTCTGCGACATTTTAGCATATGATTGTCTTGATTTTGACGAATCATCAATTTGTTCGCATAATAATATTAATTCATTGCGCCGACCGTTTTATTTGGGATTTCCACACCTATAATTGAATATTAAACTTTTGTAAAAATTGTGTTACGTACTTCTGAGAATAAATTTAACTAACCAGTGGACGACCAACTGACCAACTTAATGTGATAACCGTTTTCCCCTTGCGAAATCAAAATTGGATATTTCAGAGCATCATAAGAGCGATGTAGTTCAGAGAGACATTGAAGTGTATAATTTCTATCGCGTGCATTAAATTCTTCTCCAACGATGACCACTGCTGCATCGTCTATTGTTGGTACATTGTATCTTCTGGCATGATCTCCAGCGGGCGATTTGTCAGCTCTTGTGACAATTCTCTGATTATCCGAAGGTATTCTGTCCTATGCCGTTTTAAACAAAGTAACCAACTCTCTGTGCTAATGAAAATAATCGTTTATAATAGCAATTATTTTCTTCGTACATTTGGAGAAATAGAACACCGTCTATCAATTTCATCATTAGAATTTCCAAGAAAATAAGTTTGCAATAACTGATGAGAACTATCTGCAATGGCAATAATGATCCGACTCTGTGGTATATCTGACCTTGAACCTTGCTTTCAAAATATGTCAAATTAAAATTTTTGTAAACATTGCAATTATCGTTTACACCTTCGATTACCTTAAATGTTGGTAAAAAATTATCTCTGAAAATATTTGTTACAATGCTTCGATTCTGGTGACGTTCCAGAAACCAAGGATTGCAGTGGTTGGTGGACAATTCAATGCCGGAAATTTACTTTCCCATTTGTACAGCACAATCCTGGTGATTCAATGCTGAATTTGAGTGCATTGCAATGTTCACAAACTTTGTTCATTGAACCAATGGTCACTGATTTGTGTGTGAACTATAATTCACTTGACTATCATAGTGGAATGCAGCCCTATTGAAATTTATACGTACGCGATTATCGGAGATCCACGCTTCTCGTAACAGAGAACGTGACCGCGCACCGCGTTCTCGATTCTCTTGTGTTTGTAGGAACACTTGTGTACTTCACTTTCTTTTTCTCTAGCAGATTTTTCTTGCCTCATGGCATTAGTAGATTGTCGACCAAACTTAAATTTTCTTGGGATGATTCACAAAAATACTACTAAAATAATTAATTATATTTTCATTATACACTTACATATACACCGCAACAAATGCACCCACTTCGGAATAACTTTGAACAATTCCAAATGTATTTTGAAACAAAGCACTTAATTGTGCGTTTTGTCAACAAACGGTGGTAAAAACAAATGTTTTTTTTTTTTCCAATAACTTACGCGTGTGTATGAATATGTTTTATAACTCTATAGTTTTTGCACGCCAGCTTACCAAAGACTCGCTATTTCTCTCAAAAATGACCTAACGAAGTGACTAATACCAAAGAGTATTCATTCATATAGAATTTATATTTCTCCCTTAAAAAAGTCAGGAGAGACTTGTCAGGCACGATAAGAATCGGACACTGATTCTGTACATCAACAGAATTCTTGGCTGTTCAACTTATGTAGCATATTGCTGTTGGTTTGCTTGGGTTTGAATAACCAAATTTAGGAGAATATGTTATTCAAAAAAAAAAAAATACATAATAATGATACATCATAATAAAAACAAAAATCAGAAATACTGTATTCTTTCTTTGAAAGTTCTTTAATTGGAAGGTGTTCAATAATATTAAGTAAATTGTGAGAGTTTCCTCTGTGAGAGTACTCTCACTTTCGTGATGTTTGACCTCGCTGCTATGCCATACACCTGGAAACCGTATCGCCAAGCATTAGCAATTATTGTTTTGTAAATGTTCACCTTATTTCAATTTTGCTACAGTGGGTAGCAGGCTAATTGGCCTGTAGGAATCTAAGGTGTAAGGGCTCTTGACAGCCTTATGAATCATGCAAATTCTCGCCTTCTTCCACTGTTTCGGCACATATCCCAATCTCAGCACTGTGTTAAAAATGAGGACCAGAAATAGCACAGCTTTTAGCGGCATTGCCTTAAGTGTAAAGTTGTCCAGTCTATCTTCACCTGGAGCCTTTTTAGTGTTCAACCCCTTAATATGTGCTGAGACTTCCTCGGCTGTAATGGCAGCAACTGGGAGGCATAATTGGCCGGCGCTTTCAAGTCTCATATGGATCTGGCGAACCCTGAGTTCTGAGCTGGTATCAAATTGCTGAAATCGAACTTCCAATTCCTCGGCGAAAGCCTAGGCTCGCTCGCTTAAAGATCTAGCCCAGGATCCGTTAGCCTTCTTGATTGGAAATTTTGGGGTTACCTGTTGTTTATACCTTCTCGCCAGCTTCCACAAGGAGTGCTTTGTGGGGTCATCGGGGGAGACATTTGACAAAAACCCATCATTTTCTTCATGTTTATGGAGCGGCAGCAGCTGTTTGACTATATTCGACATTCTACGAAAAACCCTGTGCACAATAGGGTCGCGGGTGCGACAAAACTTTCTGCTAAGTCTTTAATAAGCAGGAGTCCTTGAATAGCTGGGGGAAGTCCAGAACGCACTCTTGGGCCTTGTGGTTGTTATAAGGGGGCGGTAATGAGAGCAGCTGAGTTCACCTTGTTTAGAAAGATCGAGAGCGCTTCTTCAATGTCTTCGGGCACTAGGATTTCCAAGTTTAAATTTAGAGATTCATCCAGATATCGGCGAAATACAGCTAAGTCAGTTCCAGGTGGCAGCAGTCGTCTTTTATTGTTTTGAACTTCGGAGTGGAATAAATATCAACTACAAGGGGAAGATGATGAGAAGAGAGTTGATACTCAGTCCTGATAGACAACTCGTCCGAACGCAGCACATTATAAATGAAAAAATCAATTGCTAGGTTTGTGTCTTTGGGCGTACGGGAAATGGGTCGCCTGACCAGTTGCCAGGATTTGAGCTGCTGAGTTTTGCACAACTTCCTGTAAACAGCTATCCCTTGTATCCGCTCTAAAGTTACCCCAGAATCTGCTTTTGGCGTTAAAGTCTCCACCTATGAGAAACATTCTTCCTAGATTATTTAAAAGATATAATGCAGAGACTATTAACTCGCCCCTACTGGTTGAAATCTAGATGGTGCCCATCTGTAATTTCGCTGTTCTCACTGGCTCTTGTAAAGAATAGCAGATTTCTTGCTTAATAAGCACAGCCGCTCCTCCTCTAGGCCTGTTGCTGGGATGTTCTGCCTTGTGAATGTTGTAGACAGGTATAAAGATCTAGATTCCAGTTTGCAGCCATGTCTCAGTGATGAGCAATACATCAATGTTATGGTCGGTAAGGAAATGCTTAAGCTCCTCAACATGCCCAGAAATTCCACGAGCATTCCACAATCCAAGGCTGAGTGGACGGGGCGTCATTTACGGGCATTCAGGAAATTGAGGCATAATTGTTTCAGGAACTTAATGCTCTCCTTCAGTTCATTAAACATTAATGTAATTGTGTCAACTTTAGCTGTGAGGGCTGTTATTGCAACCTCTAACCTCCTTATGATGTCATGTGTCTGTGTCGATTGCTTTAGATGCACAGCTCTGTTGTTAACATTGCAAGACCTCTTCGGACTATTAGTTATATGCGAACCAGCACTTAGTGTGTCTTCATATGAGGTGTCTCCCTTAACCATTACCACCGGGACGTAACTCACGTGCCCAAATCCGAAGCATATTTATTTCCACCAGGACACGTTGCCTGCCTGTATGCTGAATTTTCAGAGCCTCCTTATTGTTAGGTTCTTTATCAAGGTTGATGAAGAAGAAGTTTTTTGGTACCATCTTTTCAGTGTCTGCTCCATTAACCTTGGTGATTAACTTGCGTGGGTTGGGATAAAACATTCCGGTGACATTGTGGCCTTTGGTATAAAAGGCTTCATTGACAATAATGTGGGGGGTGGTGCTATCCAGGTTGCGAACAACTACCCTGAAAGCTTTATCCTCCTTATGCTGGTATGTGTAATGTTTAATGTTACGCTCTTTTAGGTAACGGACCAGGAGACGATACGATTCAGAAACCTCAGTATAGACGCTTAGAGTATCATTTCTCATAACTTTAAGCGAGAAACTGTTTGGTCCGGAGACCAGGGTCAGCTCCTGTTCCAAAAGGTGAGCATTGCTCACAGTATCAATTCCCTCAAGCAAAGCATCAACGTCCAGGACCATTAGGTAAGTGTTTCAGTGGTCTCATCCTCATTCCCAGCGTCAAATAGCAGAGCAAAGCGTTTATTGATGTACCAGGCCTTTCCAGAGAAATAGAAGATTCCACGGTTTGGGCTGATCCCTTTTTCCCCTTCTTTACTCTACCATGACGGGAAAGTGGACTGGGTGGTCTTTTTGACGCAGCCGTTTGACTCTGCCAGAGCACAAGGGCAGTTGTGGTACAAATCGGGACCGTGCTAAAAGAAACAGCTGCAAATCTGCAAATCAGCTGCAGACACTTGACGTTGTTGTTGTTGTCGTAGTTGATGCACAGTTGTCATGTAGCCATGAGGTATCATTAGGACCCCACCGCAACTCGAAGTCAGTTAGATTTGAGTCATCTCTAGAATTGCTAACACCCGAAACGTCGGGGAATGATTCCGAATTTTTCCCATTTTTAATGCATTTGCCGGAGCGCGGCGAACCGAAGGATGGTGCTTAATTTTACCCGTTCTTATTTTTAATTTTATTTTTAACTGAGGTTTTATCAAAAGGAATTTTTTTTTTTAATTTGCGAAGGCACAATTTATTTCTTCCTTTCCTCATATTGGCAGAAGCGCAGGTGGTTTGATTTCATTTTTGTATTGGACACTTGCTGGTTCTTGCTGTTCTTTCTGCTTCCCCGGTAGTAAAGGTAGGATTAACTTTGTTCAACTTCAACTTTTCGACATACCTGGCAGAAAAAATAGTACTTTATTATTTATTATGTACTACATGAATTTTAAATCATTATGCATTCCCTGCATAGAGTTTCTGCTTGAAGCGCCAACGTACTAAACCTACCCCCTCTCATTGAGCAGGCACCTAATATGTTTCCCCCGACTACTTTCGGCCAATCAACTAGTTATCACCTATCCATTTATACCAAAAAATAACAAACAAAAAAACCTGACCTTACTTTACCCACCATAGAAAGAAATCCAAGTCAACACAATCAGCATCTGCGCCAAACCAATATATGTTCCTTTTTCGCTATCATTTCCACAGTAATATCAATATATCAAAATACAAATGGGTGACGGCAATTAAAACAACAAAAACAAAAGTGATACACAGAAATTCACGCTAATTCGCGCTAAGAATTCGCGTTCAGTAATTAGCAGAATGACGTTTCTAAACAGCGGCCTGCTCTGCTACTTCGATGTTAATAGCAGAAAAATAACATTACTCGCATGGCTTCTCCTTTTTTGAAAAAGCTCAAAAAGCTTTTGAGAGAATTGTAACCTATATATAATTCATACTCTTTGGCTGCAGCGCACGGGGCGAACACCAGTATATATAAATTGAGATGTAGAAAGTTGGTGGTCATCATTCTGGTATATTGACAAACCATCGATTGCGACTTTTCCACATTCACCGTCATCGTCATCATCTTACACAAAGAGTACAAGTTAGTATTCCACATAATTTCACCATCAAAGTGACACATCAAAAATGCGCATATAAAATTCAAGCGAGAATGTAACTTTTGAGCCGTCGACAATGGCATGCCAACTTTGAATAAAATATTTTATTTTAAAGTCAGTAAATCATTTGCGTTATCATTACCAACGACGCATCTGAATGATGATAACAAGAGTTACAACAACGACATGGAGATCCAAGCTGGAGAATATAATATGACATGACATTACAGACAACCTCAAGCTGGTAAAAAAAAAAAATAAAGTATCACGCTGATTGAAATCGCATACGCGTGCACAAAACCTGCGCTAAACGCCGAGCCTGCACCCATTGCGACGTTTTATTTATTTACAGCATTTTTCATTATGGCAAATCTCTGTTTCTGATGTTGTGTGTTTTTGTTTTGAAAATGAATTGCAGATAATCAAGCACGATTTTATTGCTGCTGATGTTGCTACTGCAGTTACTGGTCGAACAATACCATTGTCATCAACATGATCACGCATCGCATATACCATCAACAACGGCATGCAGCAGCAGAAGTCAAACGTGAAGGCAGTCAACGAGCAACAGGCGAAAAGTCCCCTGCGGAGACGAAATCAAACTGGTTGGGTGCCTTGTCTCGTAGTCAACTTAAAGCGTCATCAAATATTAATTGCAGCTGGCTGAGCTCCCTCTACGTTCTAAAGTGTGCCGTAGCAACGAATCGAAATGAGATGAGATGAGTCGGGTTCAACACACACGCTGATACATATGTGAAGATATCTCATTATAAAGAGCTCAACTCGCAAGTTGCATGCTACAAGAACAGCAGCATGGTATACTATATATACATTTCATATTACGGAATATTTGTATATGTGGGTATTTCTTCATGCCAATAATTGCAATTCGCGCTCTAAATACTTTATATCGAATTGTATTTGATCGTAGCTGAGAATATCACAATTATTCAAGCTTTAATGCTTGAATTTTCGTAGAAAATTATCTGCTAGATTGAACAAGAATTTAATTTATGACATTTTTCGTGTACGAAATATTTTCACAAAATAAATAAATGGATAAGTAAATACTAATCAAAATAATATTTTCTGAAATATTCAATTTACGTGCGCGCCCTAAGCCAGTTCTTATTTAATTTCTTAGCAAAATAAGACGCAACAAGAACGAAGAAAAGTAAGAAGAAGATGAAAGTCAAAGTCAAAGTACACTTCATGCTCGAAGAAATTTCGCAATATAAGACGAGTGTAATTTCCGAATAGTAAATTCAGTTTTTACTGTAAGGCCTATAATCTTTTTCCAAAAACCTACAACAAAGGTATTATTGCCTTTAATCTCTCACAGTTTATATCCCACTCTTAAATGAAGATTTGTCAAGTTGGATTGGACTTGTATTAGAAAAAGAAACGAACTTACAGTTAGCAACAATGCAATTTCAAAAAATGTTTTACTATATAAGTAGTTTTTTTTTTTAATTTTTAAAATTTTTAAATTGTATTCCTTTTTCCGTTCAGGGGATAGACACCCCTTTAGCTCGTATACTTAACATCGCCAGGTACATAGCTAATACTTCATAATAATTATATACAGAGTGCACAATAATTTTGCAAAGGAGATGAGTATTACTCCTGTAGTACTCATGGTTTATGAACAGAGATCTATTAAAAGTTCAGAGTTCAGATGGACAGACGGGTATGGAATGTTTAAAGCGTTTTACTGAAACTGATCAATAATATATTTCATTCAATTTATGGAAACATAACGCAATGGGTTACAAACTTCATGACTAAGTTATAATACTCACACATTAGGTATATAATAAGGGACCACACTCAATCAGTGGGAGAAAGTGGGAGAAAACATTATTAGAAGACATGCAAACTTCTGCTCAGTAAAGTAAATGCGAAATAAATTAAATGAAAGCCATTAGTTGAGACAAAACGCGCAGACATGAAAGCGCAGAGAAGAAAGCCTGTCTATGTCCTTTGTCCTTGATGAGGCTGAGCAAAAAAGTTTATTACTTTTAATTGTATTTAGCGTATATGCTGTACGAGTGTGTGTAAATGTCTTGCAACAGCACCACCACCAGGCAGCGTTGTGAAGGTCCTTTCGTCGTTGTTGTTGTATATTGCTTCTCGGAAAATCAAAAAAATTCAATAAAACAAACAAACAAACAACAAATAGCGAAAAGCAACAACATTAGGCATAATTAAATGAACACAAATTAGCTCGACGCGTGCATACGAACGCAGCACAAAGCGCGCGTCTTCTTGCTACATGCCACACGCTGTGCCAATACAAATATACATTATGACAGAGCACAGCGTGGAGTTTGAGAGGAGGCGGTTTGATGTGGCTTGTCTAACAATTATTTGGAAATTTTCGCTTAACAAGCTTCACTCATACTCCTCTCTTCTATTTGAAGCTTTTTTCCACCCTCAACCATACCTCATACTTGAATTGAGCTGGCGGAGGCGTAGTTGACTGTCTGCCTCATTTTCTGGCCGTCTTCCTCTCTAGCAGTTAATGTCTACCATATGTGCGCTCATGTGTTGCTCACTTATTGCGTTGATAATTAAAAGTATTTTCGTGATTTCCATTTCAATTTTGTAGCATTCATTCAAAGGGACTTTTCTTTTGTCCCTTGTACCGCCTATTGCGAGCTTTACTAAGTTTGTTCTGATTTGCTCAATTTATATACTGTATATTTAAAAAGGCGAATTAAAAAAGTTTTGATTTTCGCATACAAAATGTTAAAAAGTGTCTAGCCCCTCACACAGCGTCGGCTAACTCACTTAGCCACAATCATCTTCACCCACTCACTCAGGGACTGAGTCAATCAGATACTCATTAACTTTTCCTTTGCCCTTCTAGATTAGTTAGCAAAGTTCAACCAAGTGTTTTATGTTGCTCAGCCGGAATACTTTTATATTATCCACTCCGTGAAGCTGTGAAAATACATTCTTCATTACTATTCTGGTGGCACATTCAATATGCTTAGGCGGACAAATTATGCCGTTTTTTGTGCTTACGCACTGTGTGAATGAGCAACAATGAAAGAGTAGCAGTTACAGATACAATATAGAAGATATATTTGTGCTTATGGAAGTGTTGTTGTTGCTACAAAAAAGCATCAACATCAAATTTTTCCGGTCCGTGTGTGTAACTGTTTACTATATAGTATATATGATCGTTTAGTAGCACTCTGCCATGTATATTTTACGAATGTACGTAGTTGTATATAGACCTGAACGCTGCTGTCAGTTAACTGCAGGCAACTGAAAATATTCACAGACAAAAACACACAAATTACCGGTCACATCCACTCTATCAGATGCCTTTGCACATTTTGTTATGCGACAATTTTTCTCCTTACTTCTGCGTTTTGCTGCTGAGGTGATTTGACTTGACTTGAGTTTTGATGACTTAGTAGCACTCTTGCTATGACTTTCTTCCACACGTCGACAAAGGATGTTGTTCAGTTCCAAGAATCAAATTGAATACAATAACTTAAGTGCTAAAATTAACTATGAACAATCGAAACCGCACTTTTAATGCGGTAGCTGATACCAATTCCGACCATTTTCGAATGGCTTTACTTACCGTTGGTGCCACTTCCACTATAATTGTTTTAAAATCTTCATATTGCAAAATTGTCAAAAAATTATGATGTACTTTTTAGTACAATAACGCAAAAAGTCCTAAATTGCTGGGATGTTAGCATAGTCGGTCTGGTTATGTCGAAATTGGTTTAGCTCAGTTAGCTGCAAATAAAATTATGCCATATGTTAACCTCCTACCAGATCGAACATTCGTGGAGTTGAAGATGCGTCTCAATGCGCCTATTGCTGTTGCTTATATCTGCGAAATGTAATCGGCGGAAACACCTCTCGACATTACTTCTAGTAAAATCAAAGAATGCGGTTATAAAGGCGCAATACTAGTAAGACTTTGTTTAAAACTAAGGATCTATTTCGAAAGTTCACTAATGGTCTCTACTTTTTTTCTGCAATGGATGAAAATGCATTTGGCAACAATGTGAGTGTTTTGTCTCGTGTCGCTAACAACCAAGAAAATTCATCTGGAGTCTGTTGGAGGTATTTGCCAAGTAACGGAAATTTACCAGATATTGTTGGCTGAAAGGCGAGAAAACTAACACAAACAATATTATTTGGTGGAGCACTTACTTTGAAACTTCAAGTTGGGGTGAACAGCCAGCAATTGGAACATTCAATGAAATGGCCCTCGAGCAGCGCATATTGATTACGATGGAGACATGTTTGTTCTTCCCAAAATGAATACGTGCGTTGTTGTATGTCCTAAGAGTTTTCAACAAGGTAACACCAAACAGGGATATCCACTTGCAAATGTTAGGAGTTGTAGTATCGTAAAATCTGTTTCTTAACTTATATAGCCCTTCCAGTCTAATTCAACGGGTTCAACGTGGTCAGCCGTAGTTCGCTTTTTGAATTAATGCCTAATTATGAGACCTAGGATTTTCTATTTTGTTTTGTTATTTGGATACCTCAATCATTTAGTTATTGTACAAGCTAATACTGGGCGGCAGAAAAAATAAATATTTGGGTTGTAACGCAGTCAGTGGTGGAAGTTCAGAACTTGACCTCTGCGGAAGCGGTGGTTTCCGGAGGCGGAGGTGGATTCGTTATTTAACTTTTATCTTTAACGGCTCCACTGAAAAGTTGCTCACTTGGAACTGATCTTGGCGGTGACAATGACACGCACAATGGGAACAAAAGCTTCACCACCATAATAAAGGGTTTACGTTTAGCGGAAGCCAGTTTTGATTATTATATTATGTTTAGTAACGATTTCCATATGATGAGGTTGCTATTGGTTACATGCGACCATTTCCATCTTCATGTGCAACATTACTTATATTTTTGAGCATCTCTCATCTCACCTTAATGTCTGGAAGCTCGTTCACGATTTATCGTCCACCCGATACTATTCTCTTGGCGACAGAAGCTCCGACACCATGAATTTCACGTGCAGCTCTTAAAATACTTAAGTCTTGCAGAGTTAGCAAATGCAATAGTTCAGATTGAATATGTATCAAGCGAATACAGTGTATTGCTTGGCAGGTCACTAAATCTCGAATTGATGTCTTCAATTAGATTTTTAATAAAATTTTGGAAATTCTGATCTCTTTCAGTTATAAAATGTTTCTGTTTGTAATGCATGTTTAAATACATGTATTAGTGGATTGCTGATGATATTGTTATTTCTTCAAAAGGAGTCAGTAGTGCCAGTATATAATTAAGTCATAATTTTAGAAATTTGAAAAATATTATGTTTGGGAGGAATGGAGAAAAGTAAACAAGGCAAAGTGTCTGATTGCATTCAACTTGGGGAATGCGAGCACGATCCTTGCCTTCTCTTCTCAAGCCGACGCACTACCTCCTAGTGGTTCCTCCTGGATTGCTCTGTAACATCCGTTGGTGGCAAACTGAAGTGTGCGGCTGGTTTCCTTAATCTTAAATTAGGTTCTGGTGTAGGACTTGAGATCCCAACACGGAAAAATTTGACATCAATGAAAGATGAAAAAATAGACTCGGAACGGATACTGACTAACGTTGATGACCATAGCCAATGTAAAAAGGTTAACACCATTATACGGCAACATTTGTTTGGCCATTGAATAATAAGTAATTTATTTCAGAAGCCAATTTTATTAACTCCATACTCTAATGTAAATTGTTTCAATAACTCAATTCAAATGCACTACCAAGCGCCGAATTATAACGGTAAATTTTTTAGTGCCGTCTTAGCAGAATTAAAGTAAAATAATTTAGTCAGTCACAGTCTAATTGCCGAAGGATCAAGTGCTTGTGGAGTCAAATTAATTATTATTAAGAATAAAGTGTAATTGCGTTTATTTTAACTTCTACTGTATACTTAACCAATATTACACGGACTACATATTTTTTTGTCCATTACAACATTACTCCCAAATCGTATTTAGGGTTAAATTATTATAAAATATTATTTCAATTTGTCAGTGGTTTTAAAGAAATAAATATTATACCGTTAAAATCAAGATGAGTGAGACTAATAACGATGTGGATATGGAAAACAGTGATCGTTGTTCAGTACGATTTATAAACAGAAAGTCTGGTTCACGAAGACGTTTATGGTTTTCCTCGGATTCATCTGGTTGTAACAGTACAAATATCCCAATTGATTGGAAGGAAAAGAAGTCGTAATTCTGATAAATTTTTCTTATATGTTATGTTTTTTATTAGTAATCTGTTCTTAGAACAGTAAACAAATTATATGGTGCTTAAAATAAATAACAGAAACAAGTTATCTCCATTGAGACACACTATTACTTATTAGCGAAATACAGGCTATGTTAATTTACTTAAAATGTTATATTTACTTAAAATCTAGGTAGGCATAAAACATGGAATCTCTTTAACCACTTAACCGTTTGATTATTGTCAAGGAATTTAATGGCCAGAGTGTTGTCATGTGTATCCAGTTTTTTAACATATTTGGCAGTGAGTTTAGATATTTCACTCTTAACAAATGGGATCCCAAGATCTTCACGAATTGCATAGTTAGTCACATACCAGGGAGCATTTTGTAATTGTTGTGAGCACTTTGCTTTGATAGCTTTGATATGAGCTTTTCATGGGCACGAAATTTACAAAAATATACAAGAACAAAAGGTTTGGCATACCGAAATAGAAGAGGAAATTTAATTCCTGCAAAAACATTTGTCGATATAAAATGTAGATGCCGTCAAAAGTGCAACCAAAAAATTCTTTCTGATAAGAAAAAAAAAAGCCATGAAGGCTTTTTACAGTTTACATAGTCTGCTTGACCTAAATATTTTCGTGTTAAGGTTAAAGAAATAAAAAGAAGGCGCTCCACGAATAAAACTAAAGAACGAAGATAACATTCTCTTACATATAAATTTCGAAAAGACAGATATTATATTCCCGTTTGCAAAAAATATTTTAGGGACACTTATCAGGTGAGTGACGGGCGGATATACAAATGTTGTTCTAAAGAACAAGTTGCATATGTGGTTGATCATCGCAAAGGACGTGTTGCAAGCAATAAAATAGATGACACAAATGTTATAAAACATATAAAGTCATTTCCAGCGTACAGTAATCACTACACCAGAGCTCATAATCCAAGACGACAATATTTAAATCCTGACTTAAATATTAAGAAAATGTATAATATATACGTCACAAAATGTGAAAAGTCAAATGTAGTACCAGAAAAATATTACTATAATGTGTACTCTACAAAATTTAATGATGATTGGTACTTTATAATCAAAACATGTACAAAGAAAGCGCCATTTAATCTAATCCAAATCACCCAACAAGATTGTTTTTCAACAATACCTTTCGATAAATCAATCATTACCAGAAAAATACGCTGGATAATGTTAGAAAGGTCCAAACCACATCTCATACAATTCAAATGTGATTATAATGAAGATTCAGAATTTAATGCCATTAATATAAGGAAATCTGTAGCAGCCTTTATTATATCCTAAAGGTAGAACTGTGACAAGGGAAAAAAGGAGAGACATGATGGACCTGTTAAAATCCATTCCTCCTATTAAACATGATTACTACGTACTGATAAAAACCTGACAACAGATCAAAAGACGAGTCCTGACATACAGCTGATTGAGAAGACATTATTTATATTGCTGATGAATTAATCACAAATAATCTATATATATTTATAAAAGGATGTTTGATTTATCCCCATGGAATCCATGGGATAGTTTTGTTGATATGTAAGTTAAAGAACATTTATGTATCTAAAAAAAATCCGAGGTAACGGACGCAATTTTACCAGCATATGTCCTGGTTAACCAGACGTACAGTTGAGGAGGGTAAAGAGCACGCCTTACGCTTGATTTTCAACTTGTGATAATTAAGGTATATTTTTAATAGAGTTAATAGCTCTCTCTCTCACCCGTATCTCAACAAGGCGTAGACTGAAGAGGGTACACCCGCATGATCTCCCCCTAAGAAGGATACAGCCTTCTATATCATTGCCTTTTCGGCGCAATTTACATCGTTTTTAGTTTATTATGTCAAATTTTTTTTTTCACTTCATTATTTTTTTAATCAAACAAATGTGTTATGCAGTTTACTGCGTTAAATGTTATAATTTAATTATGAAAAAAAAAATAAATTATATTGATTAAACTACGAACGAAAAATTTGTACGTCTCTCTGTTACCCCAATCACAGTGAATATCATATACAAAAAAAAAACAAAAAAACCAGAACGAAGAGCATAAATACTGTTGTGCATGCTGAACAGAAAGTATACGTTTGTACGTTTTGCAAGCAACATATAAATACAAACATAAAAATGACGGAGATACATAGTAGAAATAACGAAAAAAAAAATTAGCTGATATGCACACCTTTTGCCTATTTAAAGAAATACGGTGTTTTTATGCATTGTGCAAAATGGAGAAAACGAAACGCGTTTAGGGTTTAACAAACAAACAAAAATTTGAGATAGGTATAGAATGGATAGATCGACAATTAACAGTTCCATCAATGAAGAGGTCAATATATGTGCTGATAGAGTTTCTTCTGGACTGCAAAGTAAGCGGCACGATTCTGTGGAAGAGGCTTTATATATTTGGTCTAACCAACAACGTGAGAACAACGCAGTATTACACTGTCGTTTGCTTCTTGCCAAAGCAAATGACTTTTTAATAACAAATGACTTTTTAACATCAACATCGACTAGGATCTGGATACCAATTGTCTATGGCGTTGGCGAAAGCGCCATAACATTAAATTTGCTAAGTTACATGACCAATCACCAGCAGCATGTGACCTCTTTCTGAGGGGAGAGCAATAAAAGGATCAAAATAGGCAATAAGTGCGACTAATTTTCATAACCAACGCCACAATTATGTACAAAAATGCGATTGGTAAAGGAAAATTAAAAATAAAAAAAAATAATTATCTTAGCTAATGAAAAAGGAGGAACGAAAACCGTAAAATATTGCTATTCGCTGATAGCGCGTCTTGCCTCATACCAATAATCAATTGCGAGAATAGAACTTTTGATCTTCTTGATACTACTGCCATATTGCAACCTCTGGACCAAGTGATAACGCGATTACTAACATCGATTATTATTTTTTACTAGTTAATCGATGTGTCAATTAATTCTTGCTTAGAACATCGATTAATCGATTAATCGTCAACTTTAAAACCGTGAGAAAAATATGTACGAGAATATATGTACAAGCTTCTGACTCTGTAAAACTCCAATGCTTGCAATTGCAGACAACAATTTATAGGAGCGAAGACAATGAAAGTAATTTCTATAGTGATCAAAATAGGTTTACCTGATTTATATGTACTGATTACTAAAAACAAAAAAAAACATAAAAAACACTTGTATTTTCTCAGGTGCAGAATAATCGTCATATAACCATCGATTATTCGATTAATCGAACCCAGATGACATCGATTTAAAAAACAACGATTATTTCAACAAAACGTCGATTATTTCGATTAATCGATACCCACCCCTTAGGGTGGCTTAGGCTTATTCTTCGAAATAAAACAACTGACTGACTATCTACTTAGGTATAATTGGCAAATAAGACCTATTTTCCTTAAATTGAATGCGTCTGAATTAAATGTCTTAAATATTTAATAATATGAATTTGACTCCAAGTTTATTTAAATATTTTATTTTCCAAAGTAACCGATGCACTTACAGGCATTATACTATATATCTATACTCCTAGCAAAAGTGCAATAAGAGGACAAAGTTTTATCGCTCTGTATTGCAATGGAATAAGAGGTAAGGCAGCATATAAAATACGAACAAAAATATATTAACATTTATAAATAAGATTACGTGAAGCATATCTAATTATCAGCACAGCCGAAATTACATTCCTTTTTATTAATTGCTTAATTTATTATGAGGTACAATTATTGTCGATTGCGTTAAGCGTTTGCAAGCAAAGATGATTATTAAAAATTTCGTGACAAATGTGTCTGTGCCAGTGTGAGTATACGAGGCTGCGTGTTTACATGGATGTATTGACAATAATTTCTCATGACCATTGGAACGGTGTACAATGAAAGTTCATTATACTTTTATATTTGCAGTTAAAGTGGTTTTGTATTGAAATTAATGTATTGATGAACATTAAATGGTTCATTGGCAGCAATAAAAATGAATGAGCACTTATAGTTTATGACTGAAGGCCAGATTGAAGCCCCACATGAACTTTAATACAAATTTACCTAGTCTCCATTTGTTCGGAAAATGGCTAATGCTTAAGCATTTGTTGAAGACTAGGGTTAATAGTTGAACAAAACGTTTAGGGAGATACTTAATGCAGATATTGGGGATTTTATCTGGACCTGGCGACTTCCTGGTTTTGAGAAAGCGAACGACATTTTCGACTTCTGCAACTGTAATAAATTAATCATTGGGGAATTCTTCGTAGTGCAGTGTACTTAGTGATCTGTTTGCTAAAGTGATGGTAATTGCATCCGATAGCGAGTCAGTGAGGTGATGTTTTTCTTCAAAGATCTCACTTAAGATGTTGGTCTTTTGTTCCCTAATGCTGTATAACTGATTATTATGACATAAACTAGGGACAAATTGCTTCTTATTTTTAATTATTTTGGTAATATTCCAAAACGGTGTGGAGTTTCTTTCTAGTAGTGAGAGTTTCCAGTATTCCAGTTAGCATTAGTTTTTTTCGAATAATTCCAATTTAATTAGTCGGTTCAATTGATTTAGCCTGGCTTTAGAGATTGTTTGCCTGCTTCTTGTCCATTGCCTTAGAGGGATGTTTCTTATTTTACTTAGCTCTGTAACTCTTTCAGAAGTTCTGGATATGAACGCAAGGTCCTTTTTAATTTTGGGTACGGATTTGTCGATTGCGTCCCAGACGCTGGATGTAAATACGTCAATCATTGAGTCAATTCCGGTAAGAGTAGAGATAACGCTTACATGGTATAATAAGCCTGGACATGATTGATTAAAGGAATGCCTAAACAGCTTCCAGTTAGTTTTCGAGTACTGCAGGGTTCGACTGTTAGAAGTAGTTTTATTTGACTTAATTTTACATAATATTGGCAGATGGTCAGATGAGAGGTCTTAGGCAATCGGTTCAGAGAGGAGATATGGTGAACTTACTATGAATAGATGAAGAGTTGACGGTTTTGCTTTAAACCTTGACGGAATGTACGTGAGGTCTTTGGAGTGCAGGATGCAAAACTTGCCTTCCATAGACAACTGACTAAGAATGTTGTCCCAGCAGTTTCCTCTTAGGAAATTCCATTGGCAATTTCGACAATTTAGATCACCACCAAGAATTTTGTTGCTATT
Source organism: Cacoxenus indagator (assembly GCA_035041755.1). Lineage (NCBI taxonomy): Eukaryota > Metazoa > Arthropoda > Insecta > Diptera > Drosophilidae > Cacoxenus > Cacoxenus indagator. The sequence goes on from JAWNKX010000067.1 coordinate 236,393, forward strand.
GATACGATGGAGCTTAAGCAGATCCGACCTAAACATATCCTTTTTATGCTTAGTATCGTTTGGCAGGCTACAAGAGTTTGACAAATATTTCGCAGAAGAGCTTGGAAAGTAGACGGAGAAAATCTTTATGAAGTTTGAAGAATTTGGTTCCAGCTGTATGCCAACATTTTCGATCAGGTGGGTATTTACTAAAGTAATCTCCGGCTGCGTCCCTCGTTGGCGAGACCCCAAACTGTTAGAAATATGATGCGGCCTTCAGTCGATCTGCTGAGGTGGCTTGGAGGGTTCCACACCAATACTGAAGTTTTGGTCGTTAATACTGTCCGTACACCACCCGCGATCACAATTAAACAAACTTTGCCACATTTCTTAAATCATTTCATTCGCAAGTGCACTGTCAAGTCGACTAGTCGTCTCCTTTCGCTTTCCGAATTTAACAACACAAAAAACTAAATCAAGAGACAAGATAATCAATTGTTCTTATCTCAAAATGCCTGTTGAACGCAGTCCCCCGACTGCGGGCAGCTCGCAAAAACAAAATCATCCATCAAGGAACAGCGTGAGCGTACCCCACGCTCAAACAGCTGTCCGCATAAGTAACAACAACGAACACCTTGGCACATCAACAAGCGGTTCAAACAACAGCATCAACATCAGTGACTCACACCAAGCCTCACTTCCCGTTAATTTCGAGAGAGCGCGTTCTTGCTCTCCCGCAATACATCAAACAGCTACACACTCCCAAAGAGAAAACAATAACGGATCATCAATGCAAACAAACGCAGCCTCTCACTCTACCACTCAACTAACTGTCAGCTGTTCCATGGCAGCAGGTAATATGCAGCCTCTGCCGTGGAGTGCACAATGCGCTTCACCAACGACGCCACTCTCCTCGTTCCAACCAACAACAACAACAACAACCACAACGCAGACATCAGCTGCTATCTCACTAATTACAACAACCACCACGTCATCTTTCTCAGCTACAATGCCAATTTGCTCCCTCTCTTCGGCAACAACATTGATCAGAGAAAAGACATCAAACACGCAAGTACAAACTTCAACCAATCAAAACCCACAAGAATCAAAAATAAAACGCAACCGTAGTAAGCTCTCTCCCAACAACACTTCCGAACAAACTAGCAATAGTAAAAAAAGTAGGACAAAAACTCAAACACAAACGACAACACAAACAACACTCCAAAAGTACTGGTTGAGCGCGCCTAATACAAATAACAGGTTCGAACTCCTCTCACAAGACGAAACGGCTGAAGACGGCAGTGGTACAGAAGCAAATTCTAATGCGCCAAATCAACCTCGACCACCTACTAAAATACACACAGCCACCACCAATATACGTACAGGACGTAGAACAAATTAACGTACTAAACCAAAGCTCTGATAAACATAATACAACAAAACTACATTTTAAAAACACTTAAAAACAACGAATTATGCGTACAGACAAATGACTCGTCGAACTACTCGGCGGTGGTTAAGATGCTCAGGGAAAACAAAACTAAATACTACACCTTTAAGCCGAAAGAGGAGCGGGGATTCAAAACAGTACTTAGGAATATGCACTACGCCACTGACCTTGACGAACTTAAGAACGAGCTATCGGAACTAGGCCACGACGTTATTAATATACACAACGTACAACAAAAACTGACAAAGAAACCACTGCCGCTATTTTTCATTGAACTAAAAGCCAAAGGAAATAATAGAGAAATCTTTAATATTACAACACTCCTATGTACCAAAGTCATATTTGAGCCACCACACCACAAACGCACGGTAGCTCAGTGCTCAAACTACCAAAAATATGGTCATACTTGAAATTTCTGCACCAAAGACCCGATTTGCGTGAAATGCGCTGGCAAGCACAAAACTATTGACTGCAAACTAATAAGTGCAGATCAGCAATGAAATGCGCTCTTTGTGGCGGCTCACACACAGCCAACTATAAAGGATGTGACGTATACAAACATCTAAAAATTAAAAGATTTTCCTCACTAAAAGAGAAAGACGATAAAAAAGATGACCATCAGGTAGTAGAACAGACATCAAACAAAGTCAAAATTGGAATAACGTACGCCCAAACAGCAGCCAGTAACCGTAGAAACCCCACAAATCAGTTACAACCCCAACAAAATGATGAGGAACACAACAAAAACGAAAGCAACAAAAACGAATCCAACAAAAACGAGACTAGTGAAAACATAGAAAAAAAGACTGAATTTTCAAAAGATTTAGCGGAAATAAAAGATATAATAAAACAACTAGCGCAACAAATGAGTAATATGATTAACATCATAACAGTACTATTGACAAAACTCGACAACAAGAATGGACACTAAAATAAAAATTTTAACTTGGAATGCAAACGGATTAAAAAATCACCTCAATGAACTACAGCTTCTCCTACACAACAACTACATTGACATTGCTTTGATATCGGAAACACACTATACAAGTAGCCAGCACATGAACATAAGTGGATACAAGATGTACCACACATGCCATCCCGACGGTACAGGACACGGTGGGACTGCTATCATTATTAAACAAAACATTAAACATAACGTACTGCTTCCATTCCAAGAAACCTATATCCAGTCGACAAGCATACAAATCTTGGACTCATCCGGACCACTAAGAATAACAGCCGTGTACAGCCCACCAAAGCACAATATCTCGCAGTCGCAATACCTTGACTTCTTAAACACTCTCGGACACCGTTTTATAGCTGCAGGCGACTACAATGCGAAGCATACAGACTGGGGCTCCAGAATATCAAACAAGAAAGGTAAAAACCTACAGGGTGCACTGCTGTTAGCAAAAGCTAAACATCTTAGTACTGGCGAACCCACGTATTGGCCAACAGACAAAAATAAAAAGCCAGACCTCATTGACTTTTATATACTCAAAGACATAGACTTAAATAAATGTGTCATAACATCAAGACTGGAACTATCGTCAGACCATACACCCTATACTACTCGAACTTAATTCAACTGAACTGAACACAACCAAGTCCAAACTATGGCACAACAACAAAACTGACTGGGATACCTATCGAGACTACATTAACACAAACTTAAATACAAGCATTCCACTGAGATCACCCGACAACGTAGAATCAGCTATAGTCCAACTAAACGATACCATTGAGAAGGCAGTATTGCAAGCAACTCCGGACAAGATAATACACCATGCAAAGCGATACACACCCCCTGCGCTTCGCAAATTGATATGCACAAAACGAAAACTAAAAAAAGCATGGACCATTTGCAGATCCCCCGATGCGAAAAATAAATATAACAAGGCAACTAAAGAAATTAAAAAATATCTCCAAAATCAGAAAAATTATGAAATCACGAAGTATTTACAGAGGCTAACTCCGACAAGCTTTACCGACTACTCCCTGTGGAAAGCTACAAAAAAACTGACAAATAAAACAATACACCAGGCACCTATAAAAATGGACAATGGATCATGGGCAGTAACGAACCTAGAAAAGGCGACCAGTTCTAGCGAATTATTATGAAAAAATATTTGCTGATGAAACTATCAACGAAGATGACTGTCATATAAACTCGACAGTCACTCCCCAGCCAACTCGCCTAAAAAAAATATGCACAAATGAAATACTCAAATGTATACAGCACGACATAAAGCCCAAAGAAGCACCCGGGTATGACAAAATTGACGGAAAACTTTTAAGGGAGCTACCACTTCAAGCAGTGGTATACATACGCAATATTTTCAACGCGATAATTCGACTAAATTACTTTCCTAAAGTATGGAAAGTGGCTGAAGTCATTGCAATTCCAAAACCTGGTAAAGACGTATATAATCCAGCATCATATAGACCAATTAGCTTACTTCCACTGCTGTCAAGAATATTCGAGAAGCTCCTGTGCCAGCGACTGTTACCTATTATAGAATGCAAACATATAATACCTGACCACCAATTTGGCTTTCGACGAAAACACTCGACCATACAACAAATCCATCGTGTGACTCATAAAATTTTAAACGATCTTGACAACAAAAAGGTTTCTGTATAGGAGTTTTTCTAGATGTAGAAAAGGCATTCGACAAAGTTTGGCACAAAGGACTAATCAGAAAATTGCGCAATATATTCCCGCATAACGTACTACAGATATTAGTACACTATATCACAGAAAGACATTTTTTCGTTAAGTACTCAGATGAATATTCCACATTAAGAAAAATCAAAACAGGCGTACCACAAGGAAGTGTACTAGGACCGTTATTATACACTATCTTTACAGCGGACATACCAACACCAAATGACGACGCTTCAATGATAGCCACATTTGCTGATGACACTATAATACTTAGCGCACATAGACAAGTAAACATAGCAACATCCAAACTACAACAGCATCTGGATACTACCCTAAGGTGGTTTGAAAAGTGGCAAATAAAAGTAAATAATACCAAAACAGTACATGTTATATATACAACTAAAACTAAATTCACACCACCTCGTATAAAGATTGACGGAGCTGACGTAAAAATTGAAAACGTAGTCAAATACCTAGGATTATATATTGATAACAAACTCAAAACTGGAAATACCATTAACTTAAAAAACGGGATCAAATCAAGCTGAGGATTAGTCAATTATATTGGCTGCTCAAATCAAAATTAACATTAGAAAACAAAATACTGATCTACAAAGCTATTATAAGACCAATCTGGACGTACGGAGCACAAATCTGGGGAACGGCCAAAAAATCAAATACAGACATAATACAAAGACAACAATCAAAAATAATTCGCATGATCACCAAGGCTGGGTGGTATATAACTAACAATGATCTGCATCGTGATCTTAATATTCCAACAGTAACAGAGGAGATTACAAAAATAAGTCGTATCTACCAGACCAAGCTTACCAAACACCCAAATGTTGGTGTCAATCTACTACCAATACAGGAACTACAATGCAGACGCAGGTTACAGAGGACAAGGCCAGTGGATCTGGTTGAATAAATTCGAAATTATATATATATATATATCTCAATACCACTTTTTTTTTCTTTGTTTTTGTTTAATGTGTTTATTTTTGTATTTTATATTTTTATTACATTTATGTTTACTTACTTTACTATATTTTGCTCTATAAATGTATTAATTTTAAATGTATATTATTTTTGTTACTATTTTGATTTTTTCCCCTACATCCTTACAAAAATAAAAAACTTTTGTGATCTGCTCACATAAATTAGTTACAACCCAGAAATAACTTTAAACCATGTACTAATAGTCTTAATAAAAAATAAAGACATATGTACACGACATATGGGAAATAAATAAAAAAAAAAAAAATAAAAAAAAAAATTTCTTAAATACCAAATTATAATGACGTTTTTATTTTGCACAAGTTCAGTTTTGCTGTGGCCTTCCGAGGTTAAAAATCAAAGTCTCTAATGATAATGTAAAGTTCTAGCGCCAATACAAGAGCAACAGAAAAAACATAGTATAACGGGAGGATGTAATGAACGAATGAGATAAACGTAGGAGCACTGTAAGCTGTCGTGCCAAAGCTCTGTATATGTTGAACAAGAAAGCTTCCATTACAGCTGTTCCTCTGATCTCAGCTGCTCTTCTCTTGTCAGCTGCTCGTTTGTTCTGGCGTAGACTGAACACCCTTTTTTACGACCAAATGACTGGACTAATATTCGAGTTTCTAAATTTAGAATGTCGCTTCCCAAATTCAATAGACGGGCAGAAGTGTTTATCTGCATTGAAGCGTCCAGTGACCAAAGGTTCGATCTTCAACAAACCCTGAATGCTTTAGAGCTTCAGGAAGAAGAACTCAAGCTACGCTTCGGTCTGCATTCGATACAGCAAGAGCGGATATTCTCGAAGAGCGAGAAGTGACCGGACGACACCAAGGCCAGTATGATGAATGCTTCGACTCAACATCTGTGAAAAATGTGGTGCGGAACTCAAACCCAATTTACTCCCATGTGATACGAAAGTTTTCGGTGGGGATTACAAATTCTGGCCTACGTTCCGGGATTTGTTCAAGGCCATCTACATGGACAACCCCCGCCTATCATAATTAGAAAAGCTTTACCACTTCAACCAGAATACACGGGGCGAGGCAAAGGAAATCGTACAGCTGGTGCCGCTGACAGGTGATGGCTGACTTCATAAACGGCACACTGCAAAGAAACAATGCAATGCATAGTGTTTACGATGCAAAGCAGTATTGCAACACTGCTTTGTCAAATAATGCAAAGACATTTTCAGGCGTTTATGAACGCAATGTTGCTTTGTCGTGTGTTTCGTTTGCATTGAATTTTTTCTGCCTTCAAGAGTTTCTTCATCATTTGTGCATCTGCTTCAGATTCTTTGCTCAAAAACTCAAGAACTTCGGATCGTTTATTGAAAATCTTGGAGTGGTGTATAATTTATTCGGTTTCCAAGACTTCGGTTCTTGTCGTCTACACATTAGAGTTTGAGTCGCAAGTGAACGCATGTGATATAAAATGTGTCATTATCTGTATTTGCGTTTTCAAAATAACCCGCCGCAATCGCAAATCACAAGTGATATTGATAACGCAGTTCGCAGTAGAGCAAGAAGCTTTTCAATACTTGTTAACGTTAAATTTTCACACCTGTTTTACCCACTTTAACATAAATATATTGGCATAAAAATTATCATATGCACAGCTTTACAACAATATATTTCCAATCATACAATTTTCATTAAAATATATTGATTTTAAATAGGGTAAAACGGTACGACAAAAATAATGTTACTGTGTTAATATATAGATAATTAGTGAAGAGATGGGATCATTAATTGACCCAGTTATTCTCGATTTGAGGATAAGAACTTACCTAGATGTGACGAAAAGAAACCTAAAGCAATTCAAAGCCATAGCTAACCATTGTTGAAATGATATATTCATATATGTATCTATGGAATATATGTGTTGTGTTCCACTTTATTAGTGGTAGTATGGAATTATTATTTTTTTATTATTATTGCTCTGAAACATCTTTGGTTTCGGTAGATTAAAATTTTAAAGTGACGTCAGAGCGCCATCGCGTCACCGCGTCGTCGCATCATTTCATTATCGTTCTTTGTAAACAAATGAAATCTAATGAAAACAACACAAAGAGGAAGGGCACGCGTTTTTTTTTCTTCTTTTTTTTAAGATATAACTAATTAAATAATTAAAATTGATTTAAATTGCATTTATACCTATTTTTTGAGCTAGATATGTCGAAAAATTGAAGTTGAATAATCATAATTCTTTTTTTACTAGCAGGTGAACAGCATAACTGCAAGTGTCCCATGTGAAGACGGAATCAAACCAGCAAAAACAAAGCGTGTACATTTGTTTTTTTTTCTTATTTGCCAAACATAAGGGAAGGCAAAGAAAAAAGATATACTACTGCATTCACACAGTCACCTTGAAATGTTTATTTGCTGCCACAAGCCAAAATTTGTGTTGTGTAATTATTGTGTGTGTATGAGATTTTATTGGTTTCTTATTGTGTGTATCACTCGGAATATTTTTGTATGATTTTTCTTTATGATCAAGCCTTCTTTTTCTTTTGGCCGCCTGGTACTTTCATTTTGTTCATATAAAACGCATTTAAAGAGTATACTCTGAAAGTATCTGGTCAACAGAGAGTAAAGGTTGGTAGGTTGCAAGCAACTCACAAACACAAAAATGAAGAAGAAGCATAGCAGAAAGAACCAGAAAACCTACGAAACTTTTTTGCGCTTGTGCTGGCAGTGGCATTGCATAATAAGCAAGTTACATACTTAATATGTTTCACATCAAGAGCTCGTGAGTGCTAAGACCCCTCACATATTGTGTGTCAATTCATACAATACAATTTCTGCCTAGCTACACGTCTGTTTTTAGGTTTACCGTTTCGACTATGTACCAAAAAAAAATTTTTAATGGAGACTATTATATATGACACTAGCCTAGCCCACCAGACATTGTTCTGGCCTTTCTGGTATTAGTAAAAAAATATAAATTCAATTTAACTAAAAAATCAAGTATTTCAATTGTGTGTTTTCAAGAAACTTGCTTTATTGAAGTTATGAGAATGAGAATTTCGTCACCTTTGAATTTTCCTTTGAGTATCATCACATGAACCAAATCCGTGAATAACGTGTTTAGTAAACAACGATATTGCCCACGAAACTTTTGATTTCAGTTAAACTTTTTTTATTTATTTTTTTTTTGACAGACATTCGATTTCGAATTTGGTACACTTTTCAAAGACAAACAGATGAAGCTACATTGCTTCATAAAAATATTCCAATTTATACATTTTTGTTTTGTTCCCGACTTTCGCGATATACTAGCTCAAGAAACTTTACAGGATTACTCGACAGGCTCTTCCAGAGTTTCCATGAAAGTTTCATCAAATTCGGTGCAGCGGCGTCTAAAGCAGACAAACAGACAGACAACACATTTTATATATATAGATAAGCCTTTTTATTTATAGAGTCGCGCCTTTTCAAATTTATAAACTTACTTTATTATTCTGTTATAGCTTTAAAAATTTAAACAAGAAGGACATTGAAATATATCTATCTATATATACAAAAATTAAAGCATATTTCTGTGTGTAATAATGTTCTGAGCTAACGCGTTAACGAATTCGTAAAATTCTTTTTGTATGTATTAGAGGAATTTTAGAGTTTTAAATAAAGTACAATACCAAAACAGGCCCACTCTAAACTTTTAGGAGTAAAGGCGTGTCACCTTATACCTGCCCAAATCAATAGTAATTTGTGACAACAAAACCATAACAGTAAACCAAATAAACAAACAAGTGCATAAAGAAAAATTAAAATAAGACTATACCAACAACCATACATAAAAACAGTTACAACAGTTAAACGACAGGCCTTCGGCCTAAAAACAACAGAATCGATGTCTGATCTACCAGACAAAAAACACAAACAACCTGCTCAAATTCTCAATAGACAACAGTAAATATCTCAAAAATAATTCAAACTGTCCCAAATACCTTATTATAAATAGAAGCGACAGCAATGACACTTTGTCTAACGTCTCACCCTTACTCCTTACGAGAGTCATCGACAATGTGTGTTGGTGTTCCAAAAACTATTTAATCCTCAATACCAATAAATGCAAAGTTATGTCCTTTTCTCGCGGAGCCTTTATTTCAAATTCTTATTACATTGACTCAAATAGTTTAGATCGTATTTCCCAGTTTAACGACCTTGGTATTTTGATGGACCCGAAGTTGCATTTCGGTACCCACATTTCCACTTCGGTCTCTAAAGCTAGAGGTATCCTTGGCTATATTAAACGCTGGTCTAAGGAATTTGATGATCCGTATACTACCAAAGTACTATACACTTCACTAGTAAGACCTATTCTGGAGTATGCGTCTTGTGTCTGGGATCCTCAATATCAGATGTATATTGATCGTATTGAGTCGGTGCAAAAGCAATTTCTACTTTTTGCTCTCAAAAACTTGCACTGGGATCCTAATGCTTGCCTACCATCTTATCGGTGTCGTCTCAAATTGATCAACCTCCCTACCTTGTCTAGTCGTAGAACGGTCATTGGTGTAACTTTTATGTATAACCTCATTTATGGTAGTATTAACTCACCTATCTTACTTAGAATGATTAACTTTAGTGTACCCGCACGTCCAACTAGAAACTATTCTCCTATTATTCTTCCCTTTTGTAGATCTTCTTATTTGCAACATGATCCATTCTATGTCTTATGCAAATCTTTTAATACCCACTTTGCGTGTGCTGCTCCTCCCACCTCTTCTTATGTTATAAAAACTAAATTGTTGGCATCATTGAATTAATGCATCACTTATTTTCTATACTGTTAACCTAAATTTTTCCTCCTTGTTTAAATAGTCTATGTTATTGTAGGTATTGAATTCTAAATTTAATATTAGCTTTAGTTTAATCTTGCATGCTGATTATTTTAATGGCTGATGATGTTTTTATCTGTAGCCAAATATTTAGTACGTAGACATTAGCTTTGGTATCGCATGATCACCAAAGATATTAGCAATTAAGACCAGCTGAGCCCATGGGGCCTGCCCCATGTGAGATCAGTGTGGTCATTGCGTACCTACTAAGTCGATGTAAAAAAAAAAAAAAAAAAAGGTGAAGTTGACGAATGTAAGCCACTGCGAAATGGTACAACCCTTATCAAAATAAAAAATTTAGCTCAAGCCACACAGCTTATTAAACTCATCTTTTTCCCCAACGAAATTATCCCGAAGTAACAGAGCACTAATCACTCGACAGCTCCAAAGGCGTTATTTACTGCAACAACCTGAGAGACATTCCTGAAGACGAAGTTGCTAACGAGCTAAAAAACCAAAGTGTTACTGAATGCAAAAAAATATTAAAAAAGATAATAAAACTTTAAAGGAAACTGGACTCATTATAATAACTTTCGCCACTCCGAACTTACCATCCGAATCAACATTGGCTACCAAAAAGTTCCCGTACGACCATACATTCCTCTACCACTCAGATGCAATAACTGCGGTAGACTTGGACACCCTATAAAGCCTACAAAAGCGTTAAACTCTGCCTAAACTGCGGCTTACGGGACCACGTCGGCCCAGAAGCAATGGAACCATGTACCAACTTTCATTGCTGCATTAATTTCAGAGAGAATAACGTCCACAATTACCACCACAACCGTCGTGAGCGAAAATTCCCTACCTTTATCAAGCATAAAGAAATTCAAGCCATCAAATCTGAGCACAAAATATACAATGATAGCCACCAACTATCCTCATCACCATCCTTTTCAGACAACAACAAACACCAACCACAAGAATACTCCAATCCAACGTCAAATACAAAACTACGCTGACATCGATACGCTGTGTTCTACCAACATCACCAGCGAGCCACTACCCATCACCCCACATCATCCATAGCCTATAAATGATGAAACTTTGGAATCCTCATCACCGGGCGACGCTAAACTTTTACCCTCTCCAAAGGCAACAAATTCTGCAAGACAATTCCCGCTAAAATCTAAACCCCCTCTAAAACCAATTATAAAAAAGAGGAAATATTAGAAAACTTAATATAATTTAATATACTTTCTTAGACGGAGCTGTGCCTCAGTCGACCTATCCGCAGGACGTCTTGTAATAGCTAGATACTGCAGCAAAAGTATCCTCTTAACAACACGTCAAGCCGATAGTAATCTGTGGCGTACGTTGGCATCAACGTTGAGTGATGGGCGTGGTTTCTTCATTGGCTCTCACGCTACAACTCAACGATACTAATTGATCAAACCCACACAATTTCTACACAATTTCCAATCTCCTCCGCTTTATTTCCCTTATTATGGTTCTTAAGATCTTCCAGTGGAACTGCAATTGTTATTATAACAATTATGATCAATTACAAATTCTCATAAAAAAAATATAATCCAAAAATCATCACTATCCAAGATACTCATTTCAACTCATTATCTAATATTCCAACTCCCATCAGCTGTAAAATTTATACCTACAACTCCCCATCCTGTTCATCATGAGGCGTTGCCATCCAACACAAAAATGTTATCCTCCCTCAAGATTTTGATTCGATTGGTGTAACAGTCTACTCAAAAATCAAGTTCAACGTTATCTTCTTCTAATACATTCCCCCAAACAAATAGTTTTCTATTAACAACCTACGTAATGCATATGATAATCTCACACATCCCTCGTTAATTTCTGGAGACTTTAATAGCTCGCAATCTCTATGGGGCTGCCCACAAACTATCGTAGAGGAAACATAATTTTCAAATTTTTAGCTCAATCGCCTTTCTCTATCCTAAACGACGGATCATCGACTCACTTCATACCTTCACTCATATAGATCTCACCTTTGCTACAACTACCCTTGTGCTTGAATCAACGTGGAAAATAGAATCTGATAACTTTTCCAGCGATCACTTCCCAATAATTATAAATCTTTTTGAACCCTCCCCCTCCCTTCCTTCCATAAGCAAAATTCAAAACAGATTTTGCAAACTGGACACTATATAAAGAAGCCACAAATATCTAACACTTCCAACGCTCTGTAAGCACTAACTTAAACAACGAATAAGCCAATATCATAAAAATTATACCCAAAAGCGCTAACATTTCTATACAACAAAGTACAACCAACCCACATCATAAGTCGCTTGGTGGAACGCAAACATCGAAAAACTCAAAAATGTTAAAAATCATCATTGGTACGCCCTTATATCCACTGAGAAGAATTCGGCACTAACTGGTCAAACCATTTAAACAACATAAACTTTTCGACTACTTTTCGCTTACAGAAAGAAAACCAACTCTGAACCCCCACTCCCTATACACACTCATCAGCAGCAAAAATAATTGAATCCCCAGTTACTCCTCTCGAACTAAAATTCACACTATCAAAATTAAATGGTAAAACTCCAGGTCTGGACAGAATCTCCTACCCCATGCTAAATCTTCACAAAGCAGTCGCATCACTTCTCCTCGACCATTATAATGACATCTTTAATAAATTCCTACCACAATACTATAAACTGAGCAAAATCACCCCCATAAATAACCCTAACTCCGACAAAACTTAACTCAATAGCTACCGGCCCATTTCGCTAAAGTCTTGCTGCGCCAAAACTCTAGACAAAATTATTGGTGACAAAATATATGGTGATTTGTGTCCCAAAACAAATTAATCAACAACCGCCAAATCGGCTTCAAGAGGGGCAAATCGGTGTCTGATAATCTAGTGGAGCTAGATTTTCTGATCACGTCAGCCCTGTATTTTAAAAACCACCTCTCGATCATCTCACACGACTTCGCCAAAGCGTTTGGCAAGGTAGGAATACACTCCGTCATAGATGAGTTAAATTCGTGAAAAAATGGCCCTAAATTCATCAACTATGTCACTAGCTTCATGTCTAATAGAAAAATTGTAGTGTATGCAAACAACAACTTCTCTTCAGTTCTCTCTCAATTTAACTGCATTCCGCAAGGTTCTCCCCTTCCCGTCCTCCAATTTCTTATCGCGTAAAACAAACTAAATAAACGATGATTACCTCATTGTGAAAAAAATAAACAAATGTACCTCAATAAACGTAAATCCGCTAATAACAGATATCCTCTCCTGGTGTGATAATTCGGGTGCAACTCTCTCGGTTTCAAAATGCAAACATTTGCACATTTGTAGGAAGCATTCCGATCAAGTCAAAATCTCCTCCTCTCTAGCTTCGATTGAAGACTTCATAATCCTCAAAATTTTAGGAATCACCTTCAATCACAGATACAACTGGAACAATCACATTCTAAACCTTTTAACCTCCCACAACTTCAGACTAAATATAGTCTCAATCTCTCAAATTAAAAATACAACTGCAACCAACTATCTGTGACAGCTGTGTTTATTTGGTGGACTGTATATAAAAAAATAGTAAGGTGCACTTACCCATGGTTGTGATAGTGGGGCTGCTGACTCTAGACCTTGGGTTGGTGATGGTGGGGGCGGAACAAGCTGTCGGGCTCCCGGTGCATGTACTGCCGCTGAAAATTCAAAAAAAAAAAACAGGATTATGGCGATTATGAGTTAATTATCACGTTGTTTATTTGATCTTTTTGAACTTTGCAACTAAAGCACGTAGCGCGTGGTCTTTCGTCGTTAACTAGGACCGATCTGACTGCCTGGTTTCTGAAGATCTCTTCAGGCAGTCGATCAAGACGCAGGGCGAAAGTGGCGTAGGAACTTTTCCACGCGCTGCACGCACCAAGGTAGCCGTCCGCTCTTTGCCATTCTCTTTGTTCGTTCGCTCTAGGGAAAGTACCGTAGGAATTGATTACGTCAAAAATAGATTACTGCGTTTCCTCTGTGGAAACTCACCACCCTCCCTTTTAAACAAAACCAAGGTAATATACCACTCAGATATTAGATTGGCCCTAGGAGCTTTTAGATCTTTTCCTATGAACAATATGTTTTTCGAAACCCAAATAATGCCAACAGAAACCCGTAAGAAGCTTTCGATAGCAATGCTCATTAAACCAATACTTCTCTCAAATGACTCTCCTTTAGCAGTACCCTTCAAAAACATATCTAAAGCTAAAAATCCAGCACCAATAATTCCCTCTGCTCTCCACCGCTCTCTGCCATTCAACAGAAGTCTTGGCCTTCCAACCAAACCAATACCCTTAATCGAAGGCACATCCTCACCCTTGACAATAAATCTCCACTCCACTGTCCTAAATACCTATTTTCACCAATTTCCGAAGTCTTCCAACCCACCTGTAATCTACCAAAAGTAATTCCTTCGCTTTAAACAATCCCTACACTCTGATGTATTCATATACACAGACGGGTGCTAGTCGGACTCCGGCTCCTCCTTCAGTTTAGTATTGATTAGAGCACATGATAAATTCCTTCTTCCCCACTACAGCTAGTCTTTCCTGCCCATCTATTGAAACTCCAGTTTCACCTTCTACAAAAGTCTCTAACTCCCCCTACACTTCACACAAAGAATCCGTCGTAAACATACTGTCTCTACTCCAGCGCCACATAGTTTGAAGGTGCTGGAACCTCGTAAACCGGTTTTTCTTTCCGGCTTGGATAAGGAGACAACCTGTGACGACGTTGAACGATATATTTCATAAAAAGCATGCAACCTTTTGAATATCAATATTGATTAGTTCAATTTCTCTAGCCCTAGAGAGGGCTGTTCCTTCAAGCTTTCAGTTTCTGTGGTATTATTTTATGTCATTTTTGATGTCAAATTCTGGCCTGCCAATATGGTGGTTCATGAATTTATCCATAGGAAGAAATCTAAGCTCAAAGGTCAAAAAAAACAAACTTCACATTTTGAAAAACTTTGCGTAGATTTCTCCTCCGTCCTCTTCAAAATTTTATTAAGACTAAATTATTCATTAATAACGTTAAATTATAATGCTAGGCTTATTTGCGTATTTTACTTTCTAATCCTTTAACCATTTATTCTAGCTGTTTGAAACTTTATTTTCATTGGACGTAATCAACTCTAAGTTTAATCTTGGCTTGAGTTTAAGCCTGATGACTCTTGTCTGTAGCCTTATATGTAGTACGTACTACGTAGAAATTAGCTTTGGTATTACATGTTCACCAAAAACATTAGCAATAAGACCAGCTGAGCCCACTTACTATTTAACTGTGTGAATTTTGATTGCACTTGGGCCTGCCCCACGTATGTAGTCACCTGCAAAGTCTATGTAAAGAAATAAAAAAAAATAAAAAGCCCAAGTGGTACTCTTAAATGATATGATTGGATAAATGCAAACTTTTTTTTCTACATTCTCGACTTGTCATTTATGCGATATCCACTGAACAACAAGAATATATATGGTTAGTACGAGTCACAAAACAATTATGATAGGTTTTGTTGTAAGTAAACAATTGGAATTTTGGTCACGCGCGACTAACATTAAAAGTCTTAAGACTGTATTTTAATTGATATTAATTGATTTAGTTTAATTTTTCTATAAAAACATTGTTATTATTCAACTAGAGGGTGCCCGGCGCGTTGCTGCCTCTTGGCATGCTCGGGCATTGGTGTGTTGTACCCAACATCGCGTCTTTTCGTTCTCACGTCTTCCCTTTCTCGCTCCCTCTCACGTGTAATGAAATCGTGTAGATATAAATTGAAGTTGTATTCCATTGAATGTGTTTATTAAAAGGTTTGATTTGCAATGTTTTCTTGTATATTTTTATGTTATTTTTTGAGTAACATACTTTGTATTTTGGTTATTTTAAGTTATTTTACTACGCAAATTTCGTATATTAGATCCCGCAAGACATTGTTGACAAGCCTTCGGAAGGTTGCAGACGCATTCTCAAGGCCAAATGGCTATGTGGAACTCTAAGTTCAAACTCATATTTCATCAATGGTAATAGTTTGGAATGCGTTCCCAAATTTATTGACCTTGAAATTTTGTTTGTTGTATTTCGGCACTCACATTTTCTCTTCAGTCTCTAAGGCCAGAGGTGTCCTTGGCTATATTAAACGCTGGTCTAAAGAATTTAACGATCCTCATACAACCAAATTGCTGTACACCTCACTTGTTAGACCTATTGTTGAATATGGGTCTTGTGTTTGGAATTGAGTTCAAAAACAGTTTCTACTCTTTGCTCGTGGAAATCATTGCTGGGAACCTAATGCTCGCCTTCTATCATATCGGAGTCATTAGGAATTAATCAATCTTCCTACTTTATATAGTCGTAGAAAACTCTTGGGCGTGACCTTCATGCATAATCTTATTTATGGTAATATTAACTCTCCTTTCTTGATGAGTTTGATTAATTTCAATGTACCTGCTCGATTTACTAGGCATTACATACCTATTAGCCTCGCATTTGTAGAACTTCTTATTTACAGCACTATCCCTTCTATGTTTTATGTAAATCTTTTAACACTCACTATGCGTTATCTTCTCCTCCGACCCCTATATCTTCTTCTTAGCTTTCACAGTCCGGTGTGGACCATAGCTTCATCAACGATTTTCCTCCATTCCGCTCTATCTCTAGTCAGAGCTCTCCAGTCGCCAACAGTCAGCTTGTTAAGGTCTACTTCGACGTCGTCTATCCATATATTTCTTGGGCGCCCACGTTTTCTTCCTCCAATTGGGCGCATTATAAATGCCTTTTTTGGCATTCTTCCTGCTGGCATTCTCATCACGTGACAAATCCACCTAATATGTTTTGCCTTTATGAAACGTACAACATTTTGGCCGCCGATAATGTTTCCGAGTTCATTGTTGTATCGGATTCGATAAGTTCCGTCTTGTAGGCGAACTGGGCCATATATTTTCCTTAACACGCTTCTTTCGAAAGTCAATAATTGATTGGTATCGTTTGTTTTTAATGTCCATATTTCTGCACCGTACGTTATTACGTACGTACATTCATATTAGTGTATTATTAATTTTAATTTTCTGTGCTCTTGACAGAATTTTCGAGCGAAACAACTTAATGTTCGCGTCGCACGCCCTTTTCGCAGACTTTATCTCTCGCCGATAGCAATTGTTGAGTTTTTATTTTCCGATAACGTGAAGGCCAAATATTTGAATTCAGGTATGTTATCATAAACATAATCGCCGATTATCAAGTCATTACGAGTTATGTTTTGTGTTGATCGAATCATGCATTTTATTTTGTCTGCATTGACATTTATACCTAAGGCTTTAGCTCTTTCTTCAAACTAATTTTGCGGATCAGAACATTTTCTCTTTTGGCCATTATGAGCACATCATATGCATAAGCGCATATTTGGAATCTCTGTTGAAGATGTTTCCATCGGAATTTATTTCCTTAATAACTGTATCAAGCATTAGATGAAATAATAGAGCAGACAGAGCATCTCTTTCTTTCATTCCGGACAACACTCTGAAAGACTCAGATACTTCACCTTGAACTAGTACTTTACTGGTCGTGTTTTCTAAAGTGCAGACAATTAGTTCTATCAGTTTCAATGGAATACCAAGCATTTGCAGAGCGAATTTTATTTGTTTTCTATCTATACTATCGAAAGCCTGCTTAAAGTCCACAAAAAGGCAGAAACGGTCTATATTGTGTTCATAAAACTTCTCAAATATTTGGTTCA
This sequence comes from Cacoxenus indagator, assembly GCA_035041755.1. NCBI lineage: Eukaryota > Metazoa > Arthropoda > Insecta > Diptera > Drosophilidae > Cacoxenus > Cacoxenus indagator. Next base: position 254,059 of record JAWNKX010000067.1, read on the forward strand.
CCACAAAACCTTGGTCGACATCTGATCTGTCGCTTCTAAAACCACATTGGTACTCATCCATTATTTCTTCGGCGTAGACATTTATTCTTTGGTTTATAATGATATAGTCAGTATTGAGTACGGATATACCTCTATAGTTTTGGCAATCGGCCTTATGGCCTTTTTTGTGTATAGGTACTATTACGCTATTTAACCACTCATTAGGTATTTTATTTGTAATCCATCTATCTACTTGTAATTAGAGTATGCATTTCATTGTTCAGAGCCTGTCCACCATATTTTAGTAATTCGGCAGGTATTCCATCTTCCCCACTGCTCTGTAAAAGCTGTATATATTTGGTGTTCCTCGTCAACAATATATTCATCCGTGTATCTGTTAAGTAGCTCAGAGAAGTGCTCTTTCCATCTGTCCATTATTTGCCTTCTATCACTAAATGTCGAACCGTCTTTGCCCTTACATATATTGGTTCTTGGCTGGAAGGCTTTGGTTTGCTTCTTTATATTATGATACCTGGCTTTAAAGTTATTTTCAGAAAAATCCTTCTCAATTTGCGCAACTTGTTGGTTCGTAAGCATCTTTTTCTTCTTTCTTAGAAGTTTCTTAGCTTCTTTCGTCTTTCTTGGTATTTTCATAGTTTGCTCTAGTGGCTCTCTCAGTATACTTTCTTCTTGCTTCTTGTTTTATTTCATTTACTTTTCTGCAGCCTTCGCCATACCACTCATTCGTAACTGGGCTTTTCTCGCCGATCGTAACTTGTGCGATATTTATAACTACATCCGTTATTTTATTCCAATGGTCATAAATATTTAAAACACTTTCTACGGCAAGGGTGACGACATCATTTCTTATATAATTGTCTACTGTGTTTTTATATTTTGTTATAAGTGCATTATTTTTATTAATGCCTTCTACATTACATTTTAATTTCTTATAACCTTTCGATATTCGTTGGCGTATTTTAGACATCACGAGGTAGTGGTCCGAATCACAACAAACACCTCTATATGTACGCATATCTAAAACTGATGTGGTATGCCTCCTATCTAAAAGAACATAGTCAATTTGGTTAGCTGCATTACTGCCTGATATTCTCCATGTCTGGAGATGAATCCGTTTAGGTCTATGGCTGGTGCTAATTATAAATAGACCGTGTGAGGCTGCAAAATTGTATAGGTGTATTCCATTGTCATTTGTGTTATCATGTAGCGAAAATTTTCCTGCAACATCTTTGATTATGCTTTCCTCCTTTTCAACCTTTGCATTAAAGTTGCCAATTAAAACCGAAACGTCATGTTTACTAATTTTGCTAAATAGCTCTTCAAGGTCATCATAAGATTTATCTCTAATATTGTCAGTACTTTCATCGGTCTGTATACATTTACAATGCAAATATTTTGGAAATTCCGCTTCAGTCTTAGATAGCATAATCGATCGTTGATAGGGAGAAAATTCATTAAGCTTTTCCTTGTTTTACTATAGATGTAAAAGCCCATTCCCCTTTGGCCTTGAGACTCTGAATCACTGTAGAATATCGAATAAGCTTTCTTTCTTACTTCTCCGCTTTCTTTCAATTTAATTTCTTGCATTGCGCTAACATTCACTTGGTATCTGATTAACTCATCTGCTATCTTTGCCATTTTTCCCGTCTGCAGCATAGTCAATATATTCCAGGTACAAATTTTCAGATCGTAGTCCTTTAAACGTTGCGTTGGACGACATCGAACTTCGTTTCTCATCCGTGGCTGTTGTTGATGTATCATGACTATTTGCTTAAACTCCTATTAGGGCGTCAACCTAAAGACCAGCCCCTCGCGGGCATCTCACCCCATATCATTAGTTCCCAGTACTTCCACCAAAGTCTTCCCAGTCTAGAGGAAGAGAGAAGTCTGTTTTGTCTCCATACCAGGTTAACAGCGTCACCACTAGACGGCGATATGAGGGGATTGGAAAAAGACGTATGAGGCATGCCGTCCCTCAATCCGCCGTCAAATTACACATTTTTCCCTTTTTGACGACACCTATCAATCTCTTAAAAACTAAACTATTAGAGACGTTGAGCTAATTTTAAATTTTTGTTGTTTAGTAAATTTTCTATATTTCTATTTTCATTTGTAAATGACTGATGATGTTCTGTCTTTAGCGATGTAGAACGTAGACATTAGCTATGGTGTTGCATGCTGACCAAAGAAACTTGTAATAAGACCAGCTGAGCCCAGTCTACCATATAACTGGGTGAATTTTGATACCACTCGGCCCCTCCCAATGTGAGATCAATGTGTGGTCACGTTATTCCTGATAAGTCTAAACAAACAAAGAATTTTAAAAAATAAAATGTAATTAAATTTGATATACAAAATCACAACATACAAATAGGTTACATACAGGTTTATTTACGCATAATCTAAAAATTATAATCAAAAAGCAGAAACAACAACAGCTTTTAATCCTATTAAAATTGTCATTTCATCTGTGTGTTAAGTTTATTCTGTGCAATAAAATTGGAACGCCGAATAAAAAGAAAAGGAGGAAGGCCGTAAGCGAAACATGCTGTAACTTGAGGACATATTGTTTTTCACTAACGAAGTTAAAGCGACATAGGATATTCATTTGTTTACTCGTGGGTGGGAGTGTGTGTCTTTGTGGAATTGTGTAATTTTGTCAATGAGCAGTGCAGTATTGAGTGCCTGTCTCGTTGTTACTGTTGCTGTTGATGTTATTGCGCCTATGGCATTTCGTTAATATAATTACTGTCAAAATTGTAACTAAAATACAAACACCAATATATTTTCACACACACACACACACACACACACACTAATACACACGCACTAACTCGAAACGCACTCTTGCGCACACACTTCAATGGCAATGTGGAGTGCTGAGTGCGCCCAGCTGCTCGGCTGTGTTACGGTTGCCTTCAATGGCGTTGGTTTTACACTTTCCAACTTTTTTCGACTTTATTAAAATGACGTAATTAGCATGCTTTTGTAGAATCAACTGTAAGCAGACGCTTGAGGGAATACTACTAAGAGTGAACTGTAACTCTGATGACCCCCATCCCACCTATTTTGCAATAAATAATTTCTTTACCAATTATGTTACCACACCCAAACAACACAACACAAGACAAGACTGCACTTGACTTTGATTTCATTGTTGCCTTGGCGATAATTATAATTTACGTCAATTTAGTTAGTCACACTCGCTTCGTTTCATTTCGTTTCGTTTTATCAAGAATTCTGATTTTAAAATTAAGAAAAATCACCATGGTGTAAATGGTAGGCTCAGGAACACTTCGGATTTTACTTGGATTTACTTTCATTTGATTTCTTATTGTATGATATGCATGACTACATTTTAGGTTTCCCTTCTCAGCGAATGAACTTTCGTGCTCATTACAGTTATATATAGAAAAAATTGTTTCAAAGAATATGTGCATAAAGGTTTTAGAGATATTAGGCTTGTCCATGTTGTTTACGAGTTTCTACTTTTCTAATCTTTGATCAGAGACTTCCGCAGAAGGAAAAAAGTTTCGAACTTTGACGAAAGTAGTGCAATTAAATTTAAAGCAACAAAGTAAGAGTTAGCCGAAACTGCCTAAACTAAGTAAACTGTCTCTGCATAGGTTTTTTTTTTTTTTTTGAAGACGGGATGGGCTTATGTTGGGGGATACTGGTGCAAAATCAAATTCAAAAATTCTTTAAATCTTCCGTCGAAACCTGCAGATCCCCACTATAGATGGGATAGAATATATTATATAACAAATCTAAGAGTTTGTATTAAAATTACATAAAGACACCGATAAATATAGTAGGGCTGTTGAACGAGTATTTACAAAATCCGAGATATGTCAGTCGTAATACCGAACAATAATACAATATAATAATAATATCGGAAACATGGTGCCTCTTTTATTATTCTTTGAAGCAACAATCTTTGGTGTCGACATATTCTTGTGTACCTCTGTTCTAGTATTTGGAAGCAATCATAAAAAATATCTCTGCATATCCAACAATGTAAGATAGCAACTATAATCCCTATAAGCACGCCCAATAAACCAAAAAATTCAATTAATGGCTACCAATATCTCTACTCTCCTGAATATCAAAAACCCTAGGAAAATGTATTTCAAAAATGTATCTCAACCAAGAAAACTTTCTGTCCCAAACCAGTTCGCATACAAAGCAAAAAGATGCACCATAGATCCTCTTTTAATAATAGATAATTACATTTCCCACAAACTCTTTCAAAAAACCATGTATCACTACTTTCCATTGATATGGAAAGAGCTTTTGACAGAGTAGGAATTCACGGCATTATTCAACAGCTCCTCGAATGGAAACTCGGACCAAAAATTATTAACTATATTAGCAGTTGCCTTAGTAATAGAAGATGCAGAGTAAAAGTTAATAGTACCCTATCAAAAGAAGAGCAACTACATAAGGTATCCCGCAGGGATCCCCGCTCTCTGTTTCCCTTTTCTTCCTAACTTACAAAAAATTAAGCCACATAATAAATCAAAACATATTTTTTACACATACAATGTACGCAGATGATCTATGTCTCATTTTTAATCCAAAAGTAGGTTATAATACTGAAATAAAAAATTTATTCCAAAAATTAAATCAATGGTGCACCTTTAGTGGCACAAAAATATCCAGCGAAAAATCCTCACACTTACATGTATGCAAAAAACACAACTGTACAAACATAGACATTAAATAAACAAGACCATCATACCTAAAGCACAATATCTTAAAATATTAGGGCTTATCTTTGATTAGAGATATTCTTGGAATGAACATATTAATACACTAATAAAATCATTAAACAGTAGAATAAATATTTTAAAATGTTTAAGTAGCAAAAATCTTAAATGTAACACTATCTCTCTCATAAACGTTACAAAAGCAATAATATTATCCAAAATATATTACGCCCTCTGTGTATACGGCAAAACAAACAAAACCAATATTAACAAATTATCCAACCCCTACCACTCCTCCATCAGACTCTCTCTAGGTGCTTTCCGAACCACTCCCATCGCCAACATCCTCGCAAAAGCTGGACTCCCCGACCTGAGTACCAGATTTGATTGGAGCATCAGCAGAAAAATAAACAGACTAACCAATGCATACAACGCTAATCAATCTAATGAAGCGGAAAGGAGATCTTAAAATACCATAAAGCCTGCAACTCGTCATCAAAAAATCTGCAGAATTCAACATAATTATTTCTACTTACCGAAAATACAAACAAAAGGTCCCACTATGGCAATTTAGTGAAAACTCAATTATACTACAACTCGCACATTATAAAAAGGACTCAACTCCCAAGGAGATTTACACGACAAAGGACAACTCAACAGCACTTAGCGTTGTCACTGAAGAGAATGAAATTCTAAGATTGGCTATAACACCTTTCTAACCGTCCATTTTTACAGCCGAAGCTGAAGCAATTCTAATGGCTGTGGAACTGGCAAGGGCCAGTACAAAATTGTAATTTAGGATTAATTCTAAGCTACAATAAAAAATAATAATAAATCTCTGCATATAAAAGGCAGTAAGTCGCATATTTAAAATTACAGAGGTAAAGTTCTTGCCAACATGGGACCACAAGTCGGTCGACCACGATCAATTTATTAGAATTTAATTCTTTAATCAATCTTAGTTTATCACAACAATACAAAATTTATGTTTTTTACACTTTTAGCAAGGCATTTGAAAGCGTTTTCCATTCCCTACTTCTTCATAAATTGGATGCGTTTGGTATTCAAACCAACTTAGTCAGATTACCTCTTATCTAACTTCTAGAACTCAAAGTGTTATCTGTAACAAAGCATTATCCAAAACTATTCGTGTAACTTTCGGTGTCCCTAAGGGTAGTCACATTGGTCAACTATTAGTTTATATATTTATGAACGATTTGCCGGATACAATGAAATACTCCCACGTTCTGATGCATGCTGATGATGTGAAATTTTGCATGTTCATTACATCCACCATCCAATTAATGTTTCTTCTAGACTCTTTATCTCGATGATGTTCCATTAACTACCTTTCACTTCATTGTGACAAATGTAAGGTCATGACCTTCTACCGTAAAAATCTAATTATAAACAGTTATATTATTAATGCTAACATACTAGAACGTGTCTTTCAATTTAACGATCTCGTAATATTGATGGACCCAAAGCTGCACTTTGGTTCACGCATTTTCTCTTCCATCAATAGGCTTATTTTTATAGGTGACACCTACACTACTAAATTACTGTTCACATCTTTAGTTAGATCTATTTTAGAATATGGATCCCAGAATCAGTTCAAATGCAATTCTTACTCTTTGCACTTCGTAAATTACATAGGGATTCCATCCTATCGATGTCGTGAAAGGCTCACTACCTACATTGCCCAGTCGTAGAACGGCTCTCAGAGTAACGCTTTTGCATAATTTAATTGTTGGCAAAATCTATTCTCCTGTTCTACTTAGTAGCATCAATTTTAATCTAACTTCTCAGGCTACAATAAGTTATTTCCCAATTTTTTTTGGTCTCTGTAAACTACGTTTCTGCATCATAATCCATTTCTTGTGTAATGTTTACAACCTGCATTATATTATAAGCAAGTTTCTATTTCTTCAACATCTAATAACTACCATTACTATCTACCATTTTTTGCTATCTCAACTCCTAACAAATATCTCTTCGATCACTCTCTTAGTAATTGCATTTGCATTTCTTATGTAGCCCTTGTAGTATTAAGTATATTTTAGTTGCTGGTATTTTTCGTTGCCTTCTTCGTATTGGAAATAAGTTAAATGTTAGCTTTAGTAAATTATTTTGAATGTTGAAATATAAAAGACTGATTATATTGTGTCTGTAGCCATGTTGAAGGTAGACATTAGCTTTGGTATCGCATGCTGAACAATGAAATTAGCAAAACACCAGCTGAGCCCGGTCTACCATGTAATTTTGTGAATTTTGATACCACTTGGCCGCGTCCTATGAGAGACCAGTGTGTGGTTACTGTGAACCAGCTAAACCTATTTAAAAAAAAAAAAATTACAGCAAAATTGTGAAGATGGTAAATTCAGCCGGCAAGGATTTTCTGTGATGCACGCGGAACCATCTAAACTGCTAACGATAAGGCTAGAAGCACAAAACGTTTTGTGCATTTTTTCGATGTTCCTGATATGCTTCTTCACTTTTTTGTTTGTATTTGTGAGTTGCTTCCAAAAAGAGCGTGAGGAGATCCTTGCTAAGGCAGTGAGTGTGATCTTATGAATCCAGTGAAAGCTCACAGGCGAAGCATTAGTCAGTCGTGCACCACATATTAGAGATGGCAAAACCACGTATGACGGGTTTATTAGTCTGTATATTAAAAAAAGACTGAGATGTAATTTATTATGTATTTCAACAGGTAGCGTTTATTTTCGTAAGAATGTTTAGTCTAACAGCTGTATTTTATTCTATAGTTTCTACAGCATTATATTTAGTACAAGCGCTAAGCTTAGATCTGAATTAAATTTAATTTTCGGCAATCTTCCAGCTTAGCAACACATACAAGTTGTGACCTAAAAGTAAACGAAAAGCATAAAACAAACATGGTATTATGGTCCAAAGTTATTATTTATTAAAAATAGTATCTATTTAACTCCATGTAACGCTTGGAATCATGAGCTTCTTACACTCGGTTGTTCATGCGCGGTGTCAGTGTCGGCGCTAAATTCTTCACTTTTCTGACTACAACAGTGATCGATTAAAATGTAGCAACAGACAAGTAACTGACTTGCGCCATGATACATTTTAATTGATTTTTTGAGGTTTTGATAGGCGATAGGTCAGCTGAATACGCTGGGCGGTCGATGACACAAATCCGTTTTTCCATCAAAAATTCTTTATTTTTTTCTTAGTGTTGTGAGATAGTGCAATATCATGCAACAAAAACATAAGTTTTGATTCGCGATATGCGGGTCTATCACGAACACCTCGCAACGACATCGCGAAATGATGTTTTTGCAATGCTCTGCACGAGCGATTTTTTATCTTCATTCAAATGATGAGGAACAAAATGTGCACGTACCTTTCTCTTACAGAAATCTTCAGTTAATACTGCACAATATAGATTTTATTGCCAGCGTTCTCTTAGTGAAATTTGCACTGATAGTGATCATTTCACGTACTTTTTCCACTAACCCAGAACAATTTGATGCTTGACCTGGGCCACCAGGCCTTGGGGTATAATATAAATTATGACGGCCACTTTTAAATCGTTGAACCACGTGTAAACTTAACATCACCAAAAACTTTTTCTTAACAACTCGTTACTCTTAGCAAATCTTTTAGAGAGTTCCATTATAATTACTGTTGAGAGAATATTATTTTATTATTTTCTTGTAGAAAATAAAACGCGTTGTAGTGATTTTCACAGCGTGACTTCTTTATGATGAACGAAAGAGAGAGAATGCTAACTAAGCAGACAGATGCTGCGTAAGCCAACTAATACTTAAATTAAACAGGAGGGGAACTGCTGGAGTTCTGCTACGAACAACTTAACTGCTGTTCTTAAAACGCGCTTGATTTTGTAACCGGCCAATCCTTATCACCAATTTATAATATATGCGTTCGAAAGAAGAGAAATGAACCTGTCTAACACTTTGTATTGGCTTATATTCTGCATAATTGTTTCACCAATGTTAGTATCGCTACAGTATCATAGTCTCTGGTAGTGGCTCGGAATATCCTCACGCTGTATTTATAACTTAATCTTCGCTCTCTGATGGTTTGCTGCAGGAAGGACTCAAACTATTCTACTAACAGGGCATCTGCCTTTAAGCTTTATCGTTATTATTCTGTTGCAGTTAACCATAGACGTAAGTTTGCCCTTCGAAATAATTTCATAATGATGAACTCGCTCTAAGGCACTTCCTTATCGCCCTTAAAACATTGCAAAATTTCGACATATTCACTAACGTCTGTCTTTCAAAGTTTAAGGGGCCCCATTTACTACAGCCTGCTTTGCAAATAATTATATCCTCGAAGATGGCAGATCGAATAGTAACTCCCATTTTTTCCTCATATTTACCCTTAATTTAATGCCTGCTTTTCATATATCTTGTCGAACATTTGATTTTAAACGATAACCAAATATGAATTTCTTGCAGTCAAACTGCTTTGAGATTGTTGTACCTTATCTCGTCGAAGATGCGTTGGCTAGAGTCTAGCCGCTTTTCTAAATATGTGCACGCTATAAAATTTAGATTAAATATTATTCCAAGACTGACAAACTATTCTTAAATTTTTTTTATTGTAAATATTATGTATTTATTTACACTTTTTACAAATTTTTCTTAAACTACTGAACTACTACCTCTCTTATTGGCAGCTTAAACTAATTATATGTAAAAACTAACAAAAAAACTAATGACTATACAAAAGTAGTCAATTAAAATTTAACAGTTATTCATTTGAATTTACATTTCCACTTAAAAATATATGTTAAGAGAGGACTCTGTCAGCAAGATCTTCTGGGTGGCATAGTTTTAGTCTTCTTATCCTAGCTCTTAGCCTTTCACCAGTAAGACGCCTGGCTAGTGCATTCGGGTGGGAACTAAGCCGTTCCAAATATGTTTTGGCTTTCATTTATAGCACGTCACCGACTTTAGGGACTCCTAAATCCCTCTCAATATCCCATGTACGAATGTACCATGGAGTATTGTAGACTCTCCTTAATATTTTGCTTTGAACCACTCACAATTCCGTACACCTGCATCGCTTACTTCCAGATCATGCTCAATATAATTTTGTAATTAGCGACTTTGTTGGCTAGAGAAAGCTTGTTTTTGGGGGAAAGTAGCCACGCCATTTTCTTGCCATTTGACAGAACTGTTTGTCTTACCGTTGTAATATGTCTTCCAAAAGTGAGCCTTCTGTCTAATAAGACTACCAGGCATTTGTGTGTGGGTCGTGTTCGAATGGAGAACCCAACATTGAAATAGCTGGACAAGTCGCTGATCTGGTAGTAAATGTGACAGTTTCACATTTGTTTAAATTTATGCCAATATTCCACCTTTTGGCCCACATCTCAAAACTTTGTACATACTCCTAGAGCGCCCTTGCATCATCGCTGATAAGACGGCTTCTAGTCAGTACAGCGGTGTCATCGGCGTATGTGACTATGAGAACGTCGTTCCTGTCTACAGAAGATATAGAATTAGGTGTTAGCATGTCTGCTGTATATAAGGTATAGACAGTGGGTCCTAGTACGCTTATTTGTGGGACTCCAACCCAGATTCGTCTTTTAGAAGATTTGGTGCCATCAACAACCACACAGAAGGACCTATTGTTCAGGTAACTGCTTACAAGCACAAACAGCTGTGGAGTAAGTGATCATTTCAGTTTGTATTTTAGACCACAGTGCCACACTCTGTCGAAAGCTTGTTGGACATCCATTAATAATGCCACCGCTTTCCATGGCTTCTAGTGCGAAGTTGACCAGGCGGTGGAGCTGCTCTGGATTACCGTGACTCTAACGGAATCCGAACTGCAATTTAGGAATCAGGTGTGACTCGGTAGTAAGCTGCAGGATACGATTTAATATTACCCTTTCCAACATCTTACCAAGGGCAGGTACGAGACTGATGGGCCTATATGCATCCACTTCTGATGACTGCTTGTTAAGTTTCGGGATCATCGTAATTAGAGCCGACTTCCAGACCTGTCTGAAATTACCTATCCTCAAAATGCTATTGAACATCAATAAAATGAAGAGTACCGCCCTGGAAGTGCTCTCCAGGCGATATTTTTACCATTTATCTGCTTGATTGGTAGCCTCATCTCTTGCAACGTTACTGGACTTACAAGCATGAACATTTGGAAAGGTGTCTCCAGGGATATTTCTGTGTGTCTTTTCATGAAGTTCGACGTCAGATCTAGTGGTGTAAACCTCTCCACCAAACTATACATAAAGTCCTGGGCCTTCTGCTGACTGGAGAAGCACCAGCCACCTATTGAATCCTTAATGGGGGCCTTCGGGAAAGTTTGCTTCTTGTATCAGATTATTAACTTCCACAGGGCACAGTTAATGGTTTCGTCTGGCAACCACCTTTTGCAGTCGATTAGACAGTCTCTTAAAAATTTGGAGAACACGATCGTCTCCCGCCCTGGCATATTATTTTCTGACTCTCCTTTTTAAATGCAGTAGGGCACCAGATGTTGTAGTCAGATGAGTTGTATATCGTTCATTTGTTGACTGCGGAATTTTTGAAAAAATATAGATACAGCATCTTCTATATCTTCTGGGTTATTTATTTCCAAATTCAAGTTTAAATTTCAGTTCAACTCAGCTTTAAAAGTATGAATAGAAGAGCCGGATGGCAGAAGTCGTTATCTTTTAGGCTTGATTTGTGCTGTCTGAAAACTGAAATTTGTGCTGCGACTGTCAAATAGTCTGAGGAAAATTCATAGCTTAATCATGTTAATTCATACAAAAAAAGTAAAGCATAGAAAAGTATAGAAAGTATACTTTAATGTCGTAATTATTTTTGCTCAGATACGAACTACACGCGCGATATTTCGCAAGGTTGCAAAATAATAAGCAACAACAATGGCACGAAACACAAAAACCAACAACAGCGAGGGCAGCAATTTTCGCACTGAAATTTATTAACAAACGAAAACAAAATGGCGACGCGTCCCCCTTCGCCCGCCGTTATGCGACAAAGTTCGCACTAGAGCTAATGAATTCTTTGATCTTTTAGCTATCGAGTGGTGTAATTAAATTTTGGATGTGGATTATAGATATTTAGCTACAACACCAAATTTTATAGCACCACTCAATCACTTTTTTAAACATGCACCCCCGTATAACTGAAAAACTAAGACGTATTCACGTCAAAAAATATCGCGTTAATGCAATTTGAGATTTGTTTATGTTAACACATCTGACTTAAAAACGGCACGTCTGCTATTCATATTGATCGCATCACAGTCGGCGTAATGCGAATCAAGTACCCGATCAATACCTCAATCAAAACTTATACTTTATTTAAGTCGTATCATAAAATATTTTTCCTTTTCATTTAATGGATTTTATTTATATTTCGGTCGCATTTCTGTATTCATTTTCTTTGTGTTTTTTTTATTTTAATACTGAAAGCAAAAGAAACAAATAACATTAAATAGATGACAGCAAGGACAATGCTGGTGTTTGCCACAGAGCCAACAAGTGTGCGGAGTGTGCGGATGCCCGGTTGCAAATTTCGCATAGAACGTGATTAAAATCCGGAAATTCACGCACGACACTTGAATTTTTGATACAAACATCGCTGATAACACTGTTGTGAGGATGTGAGCATGTGTAGGCCAAGGGAGCCATGTCATTTTATAATAATTTGCGGTGCTTGCTGGTGCAATAAAATAAAATAACATTAAAAAAAAAAATATATTAAAAAGGACAACTTTGCTTTTCGCGATTCTCTTTTTATGGCTTTGTTAAGCTTTTTCTAATGAAAAATGCGTACGCCAGAAACTTTTCCAATACATTCTAACGCAGTCTTTGGTAATTTTCAACGCCGCAAATTGTTTGAGTTTATCAACTTTTTGATGCTATATTTCAGTTCATTCGAACTCAGCAAATTTTTGTGTTGCGGCATAAAGTGCTTTAAAAAACGCTATAAGCAAATTTTGCCATTAAATGTAAGGGAAATGTAAGTGTTATTACAGGTTTTGCGCTGTTCTGCGACTTCAGTCAATTGGTCTCAGGGATTGCCAAAGTAAACATTAGCGATACTTTTTCTTCTTAAATTTTCTTTTTACTTCGGCCTTCATCGTTCGTACAACTTCTGACATTGTAGAACTTTGTAATTAAATGCGAATTAAGTGGACCGTAATTTTTCGCTTTGATTTTTAACATTTTTTCCTCATTTTTTCTTAATTTATTTTTTACCCGTTCTCGTACTTTTCCTTCGCAAATTTTCTTACACCAAAGTTGAGAAATGCTGCGCAGACAATTTTACTTACTCCGAAAAGCTTTTGCTGACAAAGGGAAAAACTGTAGGGAAAAAGACGCTGACTTTATTAGCGTCAATGTTGTGTTAAGAGTGTTGGAACCGATGATGAGCACCGCGTACGCCTATAAGTGCGTGCTACGACTCGATTACAGTTTGGTATGGTTTCCATGAAGGGAAAAAATGGTAACTTTTCTAATTAGCGCAGTTCAAACAGCACGAGGGCACAGTGTTATTTATCGACTTTTTAATAAGCCAAATTTAAGAACGATTTTTTCCTTCTGTTTTCTTTTTACTAAGTGTATCATTTCATCGTGTGTTGCTCATTTGAATTTATATTGAGCTTTGCCCCTTTTCTTTTATTTACAGCCTCTCTCTTGCACTTACTTACTTAAGGGGCTAGCTACTTTACTATTTCCAGCAGCATAATAACTTGAATTTGTACTCAAAAATATATTTTAAGCACAACATAATTAGGGTACTGACGAAGAGTCTTAAAATAATAAAACTATTATTTATTTAAACTTCAACACATTGCTTCGTTAGCGCCCCATTTTATTCGCATTGCATAAACCAGCTGTTCCCTTAAACACAACTGTCAGTTGAATTGAAATAAACAATTAAAAATGCCAAGAAGGAACGAAAAAAGTAAATTTATTGAAATAAGGTCAGAAATTACCAAAAATAATTTCTTGTTGTTGCAAATTTGTGGTAACATTTCCCTTTTACAGCACTTTAACTATGTGGTTGGGCAGGGTTGCCCCTTTGCGATTAATTGACAATGGTGACAACTTTGAACTTCATAAGGTTTAAGTTACTCAAGCGTTGATTACTTACTTTTCAGTAATTGCTTAAACTTTTTTGTATAGAGCTAATTAAGGCGTTTAAGCAACTTACAAATTTCAGAGGTTCAAGAGACATTTAAGACTTTTCGTGAGTACCCTAATTATGAAAAATAGTCATAGTCACAATTTATAAAGTGTTATCGATAACAACAGCCGATACAAATTATCAACTATACTATTATATAAAACTAGCAGGGACCCGGCGCTTTGCTGCCTTCGCGTGAGTCTAGCTCTTCGGATGTTTCAGCAGCTCCGCGCTCTGGCTACTGCTGCGATTTTCTCGTTGATCTTCCAGTGTTTGACTTTTTTGGTGGCACTTCGTATTCTTCACTTTATTGCTTTTCTTTTTCTTTTTCATTCGAATATTTGAACATTTTAACAGTTTCAGCAACACTGACGGTAAACTCAATTCTCAGATGCTCCTTTGTTTATGTGTTTTATTTACATCCATACAGTTTGAGACGCGTCTGAAAAGTGACTTACTCTTAATTTAAGCGAATTCGATAAATATGTTTCTTTATTCGCACCGAAATTCACAGTAACCATTTCTTTAAATGCTATTCGGCGTTCATAACAAACAAACAAATAAACACACATGTAAAAAACAAAGAATCATACTTTCAATATATACAGATTGATTTTATGAATTCTGCATAAAACGCTTTCCTGAAGCTATAATAAACCGTTTGTAGTATACATTATTTTTAACCCAACACATTTGCGCTATAGAAGAAACCGGCATACTTAATTTTTTGATATTATGACTGGTTAAGAGGGAGACAAAACTACGCACAAAATTTTTCGTTTCTGTTTACTCTCAAATGTATACATCATTAATAAAAAAAATTTATAGTAGTATAGTATAGTATAGTATAGTATATAATTGTGTATATTGTTATATTCTTTGAACGCACCACCTACAAGAGAGGCCAAAACAACGTTTGCCGGTGCCACTAGTGTATAATAGATTAAGTTAAACACTGACTCTTGAACCCTCTACGGAGGAGGAGTTTTGTTTACAAATCGATGGCATTCAAATGAATGAAGCTCAAGTTTTACAACAATTATCAAACCAACATCATAATAATCATGCAATTCGGACCATTTCCACAAAAGCTGAGAAGATGAAGAGAGGTTGGCACTTTAACCGAAAAATAGAAGAAAAAAATAAGAAAATACTTTATGTAGATCCATCGGCTTCCTTCAAATCGTTATTAGAAAGTGAGAAGGATTTCTCGTAGCCACACTTACAGTTATATTTTATTTGCCCTTGAAAATTATATAACCCACCATAAATTCGACATCTTACTATTTATTAGGTGTACAAATAAGTTTAGAGGGTTTTTAGTAAATATTTATTTCGAGGAACTGGTACAATGAATTTTATTCATAATACTGCCCATCGTTAGCTACGACTTTTTCGCATATTCCTCGCCTTTTGAAGCTATCCAAAACTCGACCCATTTTTTGGCTTCATCGAAAGAAGTGAAGTGCTGCTCGACCAGGCCAAGGGTCATCAACCGGAACAAGTGGTAGTCAGACGGAGCAATGTGTGGTAAATACGGCGGGTGGGGTTGGGGGTGATTGAGATTCAATGTTCAGCTGAATTGCATCAGTTGCTGCTGGTAATGGTCCCCAGTGATGGTTTCGTTAGGCTGGATCAGTTCATAGTAGATCACTCCGAGCTGGTCACAATGCATAGCATAAGCTTGTTGTTTTATCTTAGTGGATTCACTTTTCATTCCCCGTCACAATTCGTTGCAAAACATATTTTTAAGGAACTTCAAACGTTTTTCAGCAAACTGTGCGACAATTTGGAATAAAGAAACTAGAAAAAAGAATTAAATATTTTTATGTGTGTACTTATGTATGTATATCTAATTCTATTTGGAGAGAAATCTGTGTAGAGTCAATTGTTTTTGATGACTCCTCAAAATCTGTAGCAATCTTTGCCACTGCCATATTAGGGTGTTGCTTCTCAATGTATGATGCCAAGGTTTTCCACGCATTCCACATTCCAATAAATGTTTCTTCTTTTCAATGATTTTATGCTTCATTTTTGTTTGGAGGCATGTTTGTAGGCATCTGAAACGACATCTTAATCCGCCAAGGTGTGGATTCCCCCTTTTTTTAACTCGTTATTAGAAATACTCCTTATGCGAGGCTGCCCTTAAACGATATTTGACGTGTGTATTTAAAATTTTAAATGTATAGTACGATTGTGTTTCGATTGTGTTAATATAGATGCTTATTCTTTTAGCTAATTTTTCTTTTCCAGTGTTGAGAATAAAGTCTTGAAAGCTTAAGGTGGAAAAGAATTTTAAAAATTAAAGAAAGTTATCATCGCTACGTGATACAATACGACTGGATACGAAAAAAGCAACATGGTCTGCCAAAAAAACTTTCACCTATTCAATTCAATACAACAAAATTAATAAATACTTTGAACTATTTATCAAATAGTTCACCTTGGCACGTGAGTCGAAAAAAATTTATATAGGTTTCTAGATGTCGAATAATCTGCACACGAATTTTCACTTCGCCTAGCAAACGCTCACAACCCTATCGGGGCCCCTAGGAAATGCAGTTCACGGGGCCCCTTCAACCTTTAACTTCATTAAAGACATTTTCCTACCATAATCCAATTGTATTCATAATTACTCTATTATTTTATTACATTAAGACGGTATGATATCACCCCAAGCAATAAAATAAATGAAAGTAAACTATGTGTTATTTCTATTTTATTTAATATAATAAACATAATACAATTTGGTTGGTTGGTGTTTTTAAAACGAAAATAGCTTTGTAAAGTACAATATGTTTAAATGTTAACTCTGCTAACTTTTTTAGATGCAAAATCGTTTAAAACATCTTGAAAGTGGACTTTTTCCAAAATATAATTTTCAATTGCCATTATCGCTAATGAAAATAAGCGGTTCTGAGACATTGATGAACAAACACAGTTTGTTATTAGATTTAATTTCGAAAAGTTGCTTTCACCCATGGCATTTGATATCATCAGACTTCTATATATTTGTAATGCTATCACTACATTCAGGAAAGTTGTGCCATACTACCAAAAATAAATTTATAGGATTCCCTGCAGTTATCATTTTATCTTTACCTACACCCTCTAATTGTAAGATAAAGTACTTAAACTGCACCATCTCGTCTCTAACCACAGGCTCAATGTCCTCGGAATAATGTTCCAATTACAGAACTTCGAATACAACTATGCACACCGATAGTCGAGAATTTTTTACAATTAATATTTCAGTTGCTTCTTACGACTATGAGACACCTGTACGCATACACCAACCCCAAATTAAATAACACCAAAACGCAAAAAAAGACAAAGAAAATCGTCTATCTTTGTGCTGTCGAACGAATCACCAACAAATCGGGGACTCCCTCAATGCTATCTTTTATGCGAACCACTACTGGCAGACCTGACAATCCTATGAAAGTGGCATGGCCATACAGTAGA
This sequence comes from Cacoxenus indagator, assembly GCA_035041755.1. Lineage (NCBI taxonomy): Eukaryota > Metazoa > Arthropoda > Insecta > Diptera > Drosophilidae > Cacoxenus > Cacoxenus indagator. The sequence continues at coordinate 271,400 of JAWNKX010000067.1, forward strand.
TTAATACTATAATAATTTGAAATACATATGACAACGTAATATAAAAAAACAATAATATTGTCCCCTAGCTGACGAGGGGCCCCTAGGCAGTTGCCTAAACTGCCTAAAGGATAATGCGGTCCTGACTGTCAACTGCTGATGTACATTCCTTGTAAACAGCAAACTCTGCAGTCTCATGTCGACTTGTGATGCACGTGCCAGCTCGGGAAATACCGCTATTTCTTCCACACTCGTTTCAATCGTTTTCCAATTCATCAATAGTGACGTTACTAATCGGCTCCCGTATACGGAAAAAGAGTAATTTGCTTTCGGGCGTTCGTTAAGAATATAGAACAAGGTTGCAGCTGCCGTATAGAATTCTTATATTGTTGGTCGAATCATTTTTTGAATTGTGTTCAAGTCATTGCCGCGTAGCAAATTAGGAGTTCACTTTTGTGGACAGAATGTGAGGTCCGGACCCTTGTTGAAACGGTAGGTATTTCGTCATGGCTTCGAAATAGTCAGCTTCTTAATTCTTCATCGTATCCTACAACATCTCCTCTTGGATTTATTTGCTTTTTAAATTGAAACAAATTTGCCACCACTTCTAACGATGAAAGTATGGCTCAAATCTAGCTTGGAGTAATGAGTCAGAGTTAAGATTATCTTTATAACTGAGAAATGATATTTACATAATTATAGACTAAATTTGCTGGTACTTAACGGAATCTAGTCGGTACTAGATGGAAAAGTACCCGTCGGCAAGTAGCTGTGCAATATATGATTTATTAAGATTGAATTTATTTGTAGCGCGATAGATAAGCTCATCTATCGATTTGATAGTCGCACAAAGAGTGCTCGCACGTTACTGATGTACATATATCAATTCATCTGCTAACATGCTTATGTATTGTAGTATTATATGCCTAATACCATATAACGGAGGAACGTGTTTAGAAAACCCAATAGGCGACAATTATGCATTGTAGAAGTAAAAGGGCAAACGTGTAGAGTTCCAAGAAAAGAAAAATAAACAATAAGAAACGGAATATCCTCAAACACTGATGAATGACAACTGTGGCAAAATTTTGCAATGCAAGTAAAAACTTTCAGGAGCATCTTAAGCGATTTTCCGCAATGTTGGTTACGCAAAATCGCACACACAGCTTGAAACATACACGCAAAGCACAAAAAGGACAGTGGAAAAAAGAGAAAGTCGTGGTAGTGAAAATAGTTGCAATTCAACTGAGTTCGCAGTCGAGTTGAGTTTGCGTTCGCTATGGTTCGAGTGTGCAGCATCAGTCACATAGCTCACTCGGCATCAACGAAAGATTTCCGGTTTGCGTGGCGTATGCGTATTTTTTATTATTTTTTTGATTTTATTACGCCAGAGAAAACATTCGTCTTGAATGTGGCATGTGGCAGTATCAGAGGTACATTTTCGTTTTGCTGTAAATTAAGAAAGTTGGCTTTGGTGTGATTATATGTGTGTATGTGAGTGTGGCATTGTCGCTGATTGCACGACAATGTCGACCTTTATTTATTGCTCAACTGCGCAAATCAACTCAACTTGTGGCTTGCGAAACTTTTAAGCCACCTCGTTCCCAACTGCAGCATTACCCACTGACTCTATAGACTTTCAGTGATATATTATATTTATGCAACTGTCTCCGACCGCGAGTGGTTTGTTAGTAAACTGTGAAGTGAATTCGTCGCGAATGTAGAGCTCAGCCCAACCCAAGTGGCATATGTGCGCCAATTTAAGGCTGTAACGAAGCAACAATTGAAGCACTTCGCTGTAACTGCAAGATGCCCAACAAAATTAAAAAAATATATATGTATGTAGTAAGTAAGAGGAGCCCAAATAAGAAATACAAGCATTTGTCAAGAATCAATGACAACAACTTCGCCAAATTGCAGCAAATGCTCAACCAGCAATTTCGCAATTTGAAGGCAGCAAAGTGCTAAGCCGCCTGACAACTCAACTTGATTCAACTCAACTTAGCTCAACTGCAATGAACTCATCACGGGGGCAACGAAAGCGACGACTTCAACAGTGTCGACTCAACTTGACTTCCACTTGTCTCGAGTGCACCAGTGCAGCATGTAATGTGGCACGTTGGTCAAGCGTTGCAATACAATGTGCCTTCCTTTCTCTTCCCCAAAGCGGCCCCAACGCATTGCGAGGAAAATCACGAAAATCATAGTAACGAAAGAAGTTGAAGAGCGCAAAGCCGATGAAAGACCAAACGAGCTGCAAGAACATCAACAAGTCGACACACAAATACACACGGTGCACACACACACTTGGAAGCATAGGAATATCGCGTGAAAACAGAGAAAACCTAAAGAAGTTGTGGAAAAAATTTTTTAAACATTTTTATTGCACTCGGGCAACCAGAAAAATCAGTAGTTAAGCAAGCAAGAAGAACAACAAAAAAAAGAATATTTAGCTAGCGTTGGCAACTCTTCTGAGCTTTAAATGCACGTCGGTGTGACACGCTGATTTTTATACTCTATACGCAGTAAATAGAATCTTTAAATTTGGTCAGGAGGTTTGTAGCACATTGTCTTACATCATATAGTATATATGCTCGATTATTTCGATATGACTACATCTGATCGCTAAGAAGGGCACACACACAAGCCCTTGGAACAAATTTAAGTGCTGATTTTTGAAGAGTGGCATTTTTTAGGATCCTAGAATTGCTACATTGTATAGTATTTTAAAAAAATTTTTGGCTTGAATTTGGACAGAGCTTGGGTTATAAGCCCTGAAACCATGCCAAGAGACTGAAATTGGTTGTTTGAAAAGCCCCGATATAAACGCTATAGTTCTTATAGGTAAGCCTTTGTTAATACAGCCATGGATAAATGTTGGACAAATCTTTATATTTCACGTACTCCTCATATAAGCCACACGATCGATTTCGAATGCAAAGTTTTTGATACATTACATTAAAGAATTTGGCACAGAACCACGGATATAAGCTCTGGAATTTCAAATCATCGAGTATTACTGGATCGTTTAGTTAAATATTAAGAAATTCAAACGTGAAGGGTATAGTGTCCTAGGCATAACCGAGGTTAGCATACTTTGTTCTTTACCCAGCTCAGTTATAAGCATTCCAATTGATTTTTTTTTTTTGTTTTCTTCTTGCACGAATTTACTGCTAAACATAATTTTCCTCAAGCTTCTTTTACATACACACACACCTTTTTCAATTAAAACTATTGTCAACGGCAGAAACACACACATGCTTCAGCCATTCACCAACTTGGCGGTTACTTTTATATTGTCTAACTGCTTTTCTTTGTAATTGTCACAACTTTTTTCTATGTTTTTTTTTATTATTCTTTCTGCCCCCAGCGTAGTCCGTAATACTAGCTGACAGCAGAGGCACGTACGCTTAATTAGGGAAGTGTGCACGCCACGACAAGCAAAGTCAGGCCAAGCCAACTCAACTTCGAGTCTGCTTAGCTGCAAAATCACCTGACGAAGCTAAAGCTGGACGTTGTGTCAGTAGTAGCACTGCAATCACGCTTACACCCATCCACAAGTCAATGGAGTATATTCAAGCTCAACGCTACGCCCGGCTAAAGTCCGAACAACTACTCCACGAAACGGAAGTAAATTTACACTCTTTTTGTTATTTTCCTACGCGAGAGCGGGCGACTAATTTTCTTCAACGTGGCGCGCTTCCCTACCGGGAAAACTACAAAACAGTGTGTGCAATTTTTATGACCGAGCGAAAGTAACGAAAGGAAAGGATAATAAAAAAATGGGACGCGTACCAAAAATAAAACAATCAACTCAACTCAAGTCATAATTTTCTAAAAGCGAAATCAAGCGAGGCAAATTAAAAAGAAAAGAAGAACGTGTGGGAGGTAGCTTGTGTGCTGGTTTCTGCTTGCATTGACATTCCGCATTTTTTCGTCCTGCGTCCTGTTTGCTTACAATCTTTTTTTTTCTTTCTTTTTTACGTAATGTTGGTGCAGTGACTTTTTGCACTTTGACTCTATATTTTTTTGTTATCCTTGTGCTGAACTCATTTTCACCATTGTCTTGCCTTAACTAAAGACTCTTCATTGGTTTCGTTGCTATTTATCTTGTGCCTGCGCCGCCTGAACGAATGGAGCAGGAGTGGAAAATAACGTGCGCGTTATTTTCCACATTTTGACTGCTCTTTACCTTTCTTAGTTAGCGTTTTTATATGTGTAGGTATGTGTATTGTGATTATAACAATGCAGTCAACACAAGTCAGCAAAGGCAGCCATGGCGAGCAGTTTAAATTAGTTGTATGCTTACGGTTAAAGGGGCAGACTCCAATAGAAAAGTAGAGTGTCCTTTTTTTTGAATATTTATTAGAATCACATACGATTTTTTGAGCCATAAAACCATGTTTTGGTTATTAATATATAATATATGATACTATATCAATATATTTATTTATACTATATCAATAATTATTTGTTTGTTTTTTCCTTAAACTATGTATATCGTATATCGTATTGTATATCGTTTATCCCATTGCGATGAATAAAGATTTAAATTACTGCTTACCATTGTGCAAATTTCGAAGGCATATTTTAATTAACTTACAAAAGGTTAGGGCGTGTCGTGCCGGCGAATGTAATTGTAAGGGGATTTCACTTAATTTTCGACATCGAAACAAACGTAAATAGCTCTTAGCTAAACTAGAACCAGAGCCGGGGCTACTAACGCTATTTCGCTTTTATTACGTAATAAATTTAAAGTGAAAATTGGGATAAAACTATTCAAATAATTGAAAAATAAAAAGAAAGTATCGGTGCTAAGATAAGCTCTGCTTGTCAACAAAGACAAAAGCCAACAACAACGACAACCAGAAAAACAGATTTCTCGTTGTCTCTCCTTGCTGTCCTATACTCTAATAACTAGCGTGAAGAACTCAGTGCCCATCATCGCAATCTTCAATTTACACAAACCCAGAAACAAATGTTTCAACTACTACAACAATCACAACTTAAAAGGGTATTACGTATATGCAAATCTACCACCAAACCTTTGACCGCAAAAAAGAAACAATTCTTTCGCTCACGCATCTATCGCAGCTTCTGTCAAAACCGACTACAACTGAAGATTTGGTGCAGGCTATGTAAAAACCAAAGGCTACCAAACCACTTTCCATACACATACAGGGTATAACTCATATAAAAATCTTAAGCGAACCCGGGCAAAACTATTCAAAATTCTCTGCCCTTCAATAAAGGCCTAACGAAACGATTACCTTAACTCCCACAGAGCCACCCAAATGACCCATTACAAGGAAAGAGCTACGCCCAGGTGGTCAACCCAAAGAAGAGCCAAGCTAATACCTTCATTATTAATGACAAAGCTATTGTAAATTCACCACCTTCCCGACTTACAAACAAAAGAGTTGACACTCTTCTAAAAGCAATACTAGAAAAAGCACTTACTAGAAAAACTGCATTCGCCTGTCAACAGAAAGGCCTACTAATACTAACACTACAGAAAGAGCTACCAATTCACGCCATTCTCTATATAAACAAAATGTGTAATGATACTGTAAGATTTAAATACTTATCTAAAGTGAGGAACGTCCAGAAGTTATAGCAATCTCGAAATCAGGTAAAGACGCCACCTGTGTAGCATCGTATAAACCGAGAAACTTGTCGCCCATCGTATCAAAAACTCTTGAGAAACTATTTTATGACCAAGTTGACTACAATTCCACACCACCCAATCGGCTGCAATCTGTCTTGCCAAAGGATTTATAACTACTCCTAAGCAACTACGTACTTGACACACATTTCTATGTAAAACACGCCAGCTGGGGTGTGAAGGTCAACGAAAATCCAGTGCCAATAAAAATAAATAGCATAGCAACACCCATTGAAAATTCACTTTGACATTAAATAAGCATGAAAACATATTGTAACATTTAAAAAAGCGAAACCAAAGCAAAGAAAAATATTCACAACTAGACAGGCATACGAATCAAATAATCAAAGTTTTGAATGCATAAGAAGCTCCTACTACACAAAACAATAACATTAGTGAAAGTCTCGGTATCTTGCGAGGGTGGCCGTAAATATGAGCTGTAGTATAGACTGCCCCATCCTTACTTTATACTTGCCTGTGTATTTAATTGTTTGTATGTAAATGGTTTTTAGCGAATATTGCCTTTATGTAAAATATTTTTGGACCGATACCTAATAATTTAATTGGCTATATGCAAACCTTTCAAAACTGAACATTCTGTACTGTATTCCATCGATATAAGGACCATTCATTGAACATACAATGCTAATAATTCGAAATTTACACATGCTGATGTCTAGGCACGGAGTACCTTCAGTTTGCCGTTGTAAAGTATGTCAAATTCGAAATCGAAACTCTGTCAAAGAAAAATAAAAAAAATAATAAAAGTTTAACTGAAATCGAGAGTTTAGGGGGCAAGATTCCTCGTTCACGAAATACTTCAATGCAACGGAGTATTCACAGGTACTCACAGGAAAATTCAAAGTGGTCTGTGCAGTAGGGATCAGGTATCCGAAACTGATTCATGTAGGACTTTATTGTTTTACGTATATAGTCATATTTTTTAGCCTAAGATGGCTAGTTAATTTCTTTCGATTATTCATTTTACGTAATAACAAAATGCTTATCAATACTTCAAATCAGTTGAACTGTTATCACCCTTGTGTCTAGGAGCGCTACCACTTTTTTATTGGAGAGCCGTTTGCCGTTATAACGTTCTTCATTCAAATAATGTTTATATATTTGTTAAAATTAATAAAAAAACAAATTAGATGGCTTACATAGCCATTCAAACAAAAAAGTTTGCTCTCCACTTTAAATTAATGACAGGGATGCAACAAAAAAACAGTTTTGTGTAACTAATTAGTCACACACTCACACAAATGCTTTAAAAAAACTAGCATTTAGTATAAAAATCACTTGTGCAAAATTACACTAAAAATTATTCAACTGTCAGACACGTTAGACGAAACAATTAACTGAACAAATGCGGATTAGATGTTTGGTTTTGGGTGCATTGTTGCATGCAACATGGAAAACAAATGCGCCTAATGACACACTTTCAAGTTTTGAACAACGAAACCAATAACAAAAACAATAATAAACGACGCTACAATAACAACTACACTTTGCGGAAGTACAGTAAAATAAGCCGCTAAATGACCGTTGAAGCCAAACAAACGCAGAAACTGTTATACGCCTAATGAAGAGAGACTGACAGAGAGACGGAGAGAGAGAGAGATGAGCATGTATAATAAAGAGAGCTGCTGATTGCTTGCTTTTGAACAGGCAGAGCGACGAGTACGAGTAGTATTCGGACATCTTGAAGCATCTTCGAATTTTCGAATTAATTTCGCAAATCGCGCTTTCGTACTCTTCATACTTTCCGGCAACACGAATGCATAACCTAAGAACATCAGCAATAGCAGCTTCGCCCAACCGCTTCATTGATGCGTTTCATCAGTTGCCAGAAACGATTAAATGAAAGCGCAGGTGTTCGTGGGCAAAAGCAAGCTGTTCAAATACCAACCAAAAGTTCACCATTTTGAACTAGGTGAACGCGAATTCTTGATGTCTTTCAAGTGCATACCATTGTTAATAAAAGTCGCGATTTAGCAGTTCAGTAAATTTAACAAATTAAACTCCGAAGAAAAGCAAGGAACATTAAATGAAAATATTTAAAAATATCAAATCATTATCGATACACAGTGAAAGAGTAAGGCATCTACTTAGCTCACCAAATGCATTACTTGGGGGTACGTATGTATATTAATTGCGCTATGTTAAGTTTTTATTACTCTTCATAGTATATTCATTATTTTCAACTTAACTCTTATTTTTCATTATGTATATTCATTTAAAATTCCTAGCAAAAAGTCAACAAACGAGTTTTGTTGAATTGCATCAAGCAAGTCCGTTTGAACTTGATTTCAACGCTCAAATTTCGACAAGATTTAAGTTTCTTCATACAACTGTTTACCTAGTTTTGTCGCATTGCACTTTGTTCAAGTGATTTTTACTATTTTACTTCGGTGCTGCACAGTTTGGTAACCATTGGTACCCATCCTCTTTTTCATATTATTGTCCTTTCGTTTTTTTATACTCTCCTTGTTGGCATATTATTCCTGGTAAACATTGCTGGTATTCAGGAAATACGAAACAAGAACCTACCATCCAAAGGAAGGAGTTCCTTTTCAAAACGTCCACATGATGCACACAATGAACTCAGGAAAGTCAAGCAATATACTGCGTTACAAACAAGCCGAGCACCAGAACGCTTTGAATTTTAGTAGGCCAGTAACAATTGTTGACTTGTAACTCGCTTTCCGAATTAGCCTTCGACTTGTGACACAGGCTGCCTTGTGTATCTTTAACATTTTAGTTAAGCATATCTTGTGCCCAGATGAAACTGACATAGGCAACTAAGCATTCTAATGTGTTTATGTGTTACGCTGTAAATAGCACAAATTACTCACCAACGACAACACAAAGCCTAAAATTGCCGTGCCTGCAAACAGCTACTTAAATAGTGAAGTTGCAACTAAACCCGGGAAAAGGTTGTGAAGAGCTTAACAAATTAAACCAAGTGAAACGTGTTAATGCGCAACATTAAAAGTTTTAACCCGCAAAGCTTCCAAAACAAGAGCACGCTTGGCTATTATTTCTAGCATGAATAATGACCGAAACAAGGGAAGCGAAAGAAATTGAAGCCAAAATGAATTATATTAATAATGCACTTTTCTAAAAAAAAAAAAACAAATTAATTTATGCGTGCTAAAACAAAGACGCTGCCAAAATGGTAATAAGCCGGCCAAATATTAGAGAAAAAGAAATAAAAATAAACGTTTACAACGGTAGAAATCAAAGTGAATCCTCAAGTGTCAAACAATAAAATCATTCTAGTCAGTCAGTGAAGACATTTAAGAGAACGAAGCTGGTATAGAATGAAAAAAGTGATTTAGTAGCGCTGAAAAGTCAAATAAATTAAGCAATTTACATGAATGATAGACGCTTTCCACAATGAATAAAAGAACGACAAGGAAACGCGGCAAGGCCAAAGGCAATGAAACAACAATTAATATGGTTACAACCATTTGTATTTGCTTCCACCTCCTTTTACTCTACCTTGACTGCGCACTGCTGTAAAACGAGTAAACTTTTGTAGTGGAAAAACAAAAAACAAATAATTCTAGGCAATTAAAAAAAAAAAAACTATGAGTAATAAGATGAACACCAAACTTTCCGAAAGATAGACCATTTTTCAAAGAGACCCAAATTGGCGAAAGATTTAGCCCCGCCAGGGCTCGACAGAGCAGACCAGGTAGAAGTCGCGCAATATGTACAAATTTATTTTATTTGACTGAAACAATGCAAGTTTGGGTGTTGTATTTTTTTATTTTATTTTTATATACCCAAAAAACCCAAAAAGTTACGCCAAAGTGAACGCGGTTTCCTACAGTACCACCGACGGTACGGTGCTTACCACCCAAAGTAAGTTTGGGTGTGTATAGAGCCATTTGCTTACCACTTATCCATTTGTTGCGTTATGACAATTCGGAAGTGTCTGAGTATGAAGCCAACCCAGCAAGAAGTTTGACCTTAGCATCGAAATGAGCTTTGACAAACCAAAAGTTGAAAGGGACTACCAATCAACACATTTTGTCACCCAAAAATCTTTCCACAACTCGTTTCAACGGCGCATCACTTATGTCAAACTGTCAAATTGACAGCGTAAACGACTCGGTTTTATGTGAGTGACGCAATAAAAGTGATGACGGAAAGGGGATTAAAAAAAAAATAAATAAAGCAAACCGGTGCAAGAAGAATATTTTCAATTGATTTTTGGTGCTTCGTTCGCTTTCCATTTCTTCTTTGTGGCAAAGGTAAAAACTGAAAGAAAGTTTGAATCCCATAAATTTTACTGTTGCAGGCATAGAAAAGAAATTGATTTAAGCTTTGCAATATATATATTTTGTTGTTGTTGTGAACAATCTGAAACAAATGAAACCGGTGACTGTAAAATAACTTGATGGTATTCGGTATCCAAATAAGTTTTGAGGGTTTTCAAGGGATCCATTTGAAACTTCATTCATCGTCTGGTACGAGTCTGCCATCTTTCAGGCGTTCCGCGTTGAAAAAATTACTTGTCTTTTTGGTTTCTTCGTAAGAAATTAAGTACTGCACGGCCATGCCAAGAGCCATCGACCGGGACAAGTGGTACTCGGAATTAGTTATGTCTGCTGAATACGTCGAGTGGTGCTGCACATACGATTGGAGCGCCTCCAAAGTTACGTTGACGACTTTTGCAACATGTGATCAGGCGTGTGTCGTCGCGCCGTAGTGGTGGCATTTGATCTGCAATGCTCGGGTCAATTTCTTCAATTGTTGTTGGTAACGCTATTCAGTGATGTTTTCGTTAGATTGGATTAGCTCATAGTTCATAGCATTAGCTACTTGACATAAATATTCGGTTTGGCAATTGGAGTTGATGAATGGCCACACTTGCCCCACAATTTTTTGCGCTTTGGGATGTCGTAGTAGATTCATTTTTCATCCCCCATCTCAATTCGTTGGAAAAAATATTTCCGATTTTGCTTTGGAAGCAGTCGTTCTCACATAGAAAAAAGTTCAACGTCTCAACGTAACCCAATTTCATTGTGTACACCATGCCCATCAAGGCCAAGAAATCACTACATGAGACACTCCCAAGATTTCAGCTATGTCCTCTTGAGTTTGGCATGAGTCTCTGTCAAATAATGCCTGTGATGGTTTCATAATCTCCACTTTTAAAAGCCGAAACCAGTACATGCATGTTTTAATTGATATAGTATGTTCCCTATATGCTTTATCCAGTAATAAAGGTCGATCTGCTGCACTTTTTTGAAATGAAAAACAAAGAGCAGCACTTCCCCCAAATTGCGTTTTGTTGGCACAAAGGTTTACATGGTTAAAGCACAACAAAGGTTTGTTTTTACACTTCAGCGAAATGACTTTGAACAACAATAAAAGCAATATAAAAACAAACAAGGCCCACCCCAAACTAAACCACAAAACGGTGATAACCCAAACAAAAAATGTTTGGCTTTCACAAAGTACGCTAAAAAACGCAGAATGGCGCATTTCGGCCTTCTCGCATTGCATAGGGTGGGCGTGAAGAGTAAAAAAAAATTAATATAGGAGAAAAATAACTTGCTATAAAAAGTGTTGTCAGGGGGTTTGCAACAAACGCTTAAATTAGTTTTCACAACATTAGACGCTCAAGCATAAGCATACATCACCAATGTAAAGCACACACACGACACCTTCAAATGTTTCGCTTAGAATGTGTAAACAATTATTTTCCTTCATCCCTGTTTCGGTGTTGTGTACGTTAAAAAGAAATTGCTGTATGTCAAAGGATAAAAAATAAATAACTAAGTAAATAAAAGGAAAATTATTCAAATAAGCATTTAAATTTAAGCGCGCGTACATCGTAAGGAAAATGTAAATAGTTTCCAGGGTACGGAAACCGAGAAAAGGAAAAAGTACTCTCCTCATTAGACAGATCTGAGCAATTTAGCGCAGTGTTGTAGCAAAGTATATGAAAATATGCAGAAATTAAATAAAATTAGGCAATAAGCGGGTTTTTCATTCTCAGATTTTGCTTCATATTTTTAGTTTCTCCTGCGCCACGCGGCAGCATTTACGCTATAATAAAAAGAAATACCCATTCTAAGATTCCGTGGAATACGGAGCCATTATAGGTTCACTCGTGTGTCTGACTGTTCCACTTTTGCAAGCAATTTGCTCCGAATCTACTGGACCGATTAAGTCGTATTATATATCAAATTAAACGGCTTGAAAAGTATACAGATTTCGGAGAAACCTCCAAGATGTCTATGGTCTGAACATAATGTAGTAAATCATACTTACAGTCGTCACTCAGAATAATCATTGAAGTCACTTAAAATGAGTAAAAAATCGTTTAGGTATGATTTAGTGATTTATTGAGAGAACATTGTAACAGTTACTCGCTTAATCAAAGTAATGAGATTATTGAATATAATAGTATAATAATATATAATAATTAAATAAATAATAACATAGTGATGGTACGATTATATATTTTAGCGCTAGCAGTACATACATATATACCTTCTTAATGTATATAAAAGTCACGTGTACAATGATCAAATCCCCTAATTTCCGAAAAATTCCTAACCGAATAAAATGTTCGGAATGTTTATGATTGGGTACCGAATCTATATTAGGATAGTATTGGACAAAATAGGCGATGCTGTGATGGTGATCTAGATATGTTATTGTTATTTTGCGAACCAATTTTAAGGTTTTATTTTTGACTCTACGTATCTAATCAATTTGGAAACGGGCTCATTATTTTTTATATTCAATTCTTTATTTAACCCGAGAAATCATTCCAGTTTACAATTATCAATGCGCTATCGTAGGAACTTATTGAGTGAGTGGCCGGATACCGCCTATCTAAGAAAGTTTAGATCAATTATACTGGGTTTTTGCATTGAGAAAGAAAAGTCTTTGGAAAAGATTGTGCCTTCTTTATCTTCTATATTAGGATTATTTCCTATAGTTTTTTAGAGAGGTTTGTCAGTCGATCACAAGGTTCAAAATATGTGCCATCTCTTGGTTGGTCTTCCTACTCGACTTGTGTTATTTATTGATAGGGTAAATAATATAAAGAAAAGATAATAATAATAATAATAATACAAGGAATTAAAAGAAGGCTTGAGACTATCGATTTTCCTGGAACAAAACCTATACATACGCTTAACCCCGAAATTACGGAGCGCTAACGATTTTTATTACCGTAATTCTACCACTGGAGTTACAAAAAGTTATTCAAAAGTTACAATCAGAATAGTACTTGAGTACTCAGTTTAATAAAGAATATTCTGAATACCAGGTTTACATTTCCTTACTAAATGTTGCCAGTAAAATTTGTTAGCTTCCTAAGCAGATTTGAAAATTAACTGATATAAGCAACTCAAGGCCAGACAAAACCAATAAAAAGAAGAGGAAAGAAGAGAATCCCAATCCCAGATGAAGAAGTAACTAAAGCAAAGCTTGGCTCAGTGATAAACTTTTGGAAGTTGTAAAAAGAAACTTAATTTCGAAAAGAACTATACAACAACTTTTAAGTGTTTTCATTTTACAACCACATAATCTACAAAGACTAAAACACGTACCCTCACACTTATACAGACCCACACACAAAACCTCACAAACATACACATGCATGGATTGTAATAGTGAACTAGATATAATAAAGAGAGTTAAGTGCGCTCCGCTACTTGATAAGATAACTTGAAAGTCATAAAGTCAAGGATAAATGCAAAGTGCCGAAGTTTTAATTTAAATTCACACTAGCAGAAAACAGCAGCGACTATAACGTGAAAGGAGCGAAGGAAGAAGAATTGAAAGAATAAGCCGCGCTTAAGGCCAATGAAATTGTGGTGAAAGAATAATGTGAAATAAAAAAGTGTATTCACGAAAACGGCCGTGAGATGAGTGTGGATGTAGCGCCAAGAAGAATATATATTTTATAAAATTTTTTTTTTTTTAGGTAAAAATAAACACGGAACAATACACCTACTCTTACACACACATACAATACACACCAACCACAATATCAAACAAAACCAAGAAACTCCGCGTACGTGCAGCTTGTTGTCAATAACTCATACGCAACGTTCTCCCGAAGAGCAACCGAGGAAGTGGCGCAAAAAAAAGAGCGTGCATTGGCGAGGGTGAGAAAAAATATGTATATAAAAACAGTTTTGAATTAGAAGCTATCGTAGTTGTAGTTAAGCTGCTAGTAAGCAACCAAAACAGCAACGTGCACAAGGCCCATAAGGAAGCACTACGAAAAACTGTGCCAAATCCTGTATGGAAAACTGCGATGCAACAACATGAAAGGCAAATAGAAAAGAAGACATGAAACAGCGACAATAAAAGTCTGTATTGCGTTCGAAGGGCTCACATAACAAAAAAGGGACAGGGTTACCCACATTACTCATACGAACCGTTGCAAAGTGCTTCCATGCAACGCTCACCGCTCAACGAATTTTATCATTCCCACAGAATTTTGCACGTGGCCAGATGGAAATAATGAAATGTTGCTAAGAAAATGCAGGAATTTAAATTAGGTTCTTGTTTTTTTTTCCGGAATGAGCGGAGGTAGGTGCTGCTTTAATTGCCAGAAGAGCTGCCGCTGATGGCAGCTTAAAATACTCTCTCGTGTTAAACTCACACATGTTTTGCACCACTTTATTTTTCCTACTCCTTTCTTTATAATACTAATTTTGTCTTCTTTTTTTGTTTTTCTTTTTTGCATTTGTTTGCTTTTCACTTTGGCTTATCGACTTTTGCTTTTGACTGTTTTCCCTTCCTTTCTGCTGCTGCTACATGAAAGCTTGAGAGGATTGTGCATGCATGAGTATGTTTAATATCTTTGCAGTGCCGCAACAGCACAACGACTGTGTTGCTGTGCATTGGACACAAACACATATGAACTGAGACATCGATTGGCTCATATGAACACGCATGATTTGTAAAGAGCTCAACACCGACTCAAAAGGGAAAAGGCTGGCGTCTGTCGATTGTCGAACAAGGGTGGTATGGGAGAGTAACGAGTACCGAGTATGAGTTTTGTGTGAAGCAACAAAAAGTATCAGAGATCCAAAGCTCTTGAACATAAAAACGCCATAACTCCGAGCAAACTCGTAGTTCCCAAAATGCCATGAATGTGAGCATAAAATAACCCATTGATATGAGATTATGCAGTTGTCTCTTTGTAGCGTAAGTTGCCGCTGGTAGTTCCTGGCATCACTGAATCACACGCCCCAACAGTGATGCACAAAGACAAAGGAGACAAAGGATGTTTTACACTATTCCAGGTCGCTTTGTTCGTTTTCGAACATACACTTCCAGCTAACAGTCAAAAATTATGTTGCCTTTCAAAGAAATTCCAAAGGCGTGTCTGTCAAATGTACGACACAAACAAAACAACTGGCGTCGAGTAACGTGCAGAAACATAAATTCAAAACGGCTTTGCAGTGTTGAAGCAAAATGGAAGTTAAGCTCGACTGGCTTTGCTCTTATACTAAAAATTAGAGCATGTCTGCGCTTGAATTGTGAGTCAAAGACATGAATAAGTCGTCAGCCTGTCAGGCGGCGAGGTCTTTGACACACATGAAAGACCAAAAAGAGTCCATCAAAACGGTGTATGATTAAACTGGGAAAGGCACCTACACCAAATAGGTTACGCATAAATGGATTGTGAAAGAATAACGGAAACGCGATAAATCGCAACTGAAAGCTAAGCCTGGAATAAGGACGGCTTATGTATACCAAAATTTAAGAAGAAAATACGTGTATCTAAATTGTTTACTATTAATAATAAATAATATAAAACTGAAGAAAAGTAGGCAATTAACTGTAAATTTCGTCCGCCATCTTATGAGTTGTACGAAATCTTATGAGTATATGAACGAAATTTGTGTTACACAAATTCACCAAACACCCTTGAGCCCTTAAAGGTATTTGATTTCATACCATATTTCTCTTTTTTGCCGAGATTTTTATTTTATTACTTTTCTTTTTTTTTGTTGATGGGCGCATTCCTTTATGCAAAATCAATCAAGGAAAGCCGGAAGAGAAATCAAACAAATTACAGCCCTAGTACAATAAAAATCGTTGTATCGATTTACACAAAACACTAACGCACCGTCGACATTGCGAACAAGGACTATATAAGTCAAACATCCTTTGAATTATAAAATACGCATACACAAATAAGCGTCATCAGTGCGACGAGTGAATGCGAAAGTTTCGCTGATTGAGTCAATGATGATGCCATTAAAAGTCTCAAATTGAAGTTGCTCGTGTTTGTTTTCATTGCATGTGTGGGTGTGCTGTATGTGTATATTTGTAAGTGGAAGATTTATTTTGATATTTCCGCTCCTTGCTATACTAACCAAACAAGCAAGCAGCAACAACAAATAAACTTTTTCGATAAAAATGTAAATGCGAACAAACAAGCGGCAATCGCGCGACAAACACTGTTGCCAACATTGTTTCAATGACTCTAATCGCCACAGATAATCGCCAGATATATGTGAATGTGTTTGTGTTTTCGTAGCTGTGCACTCATTTACCCGATCATTGTGTTACTGATTTTTGACTCTGACATCGTATTTTCGTAAGACTTGTGCGTATTTTCTGGGCGTTGGTGTCCAGCGAAGTGAGGCGCACTTTTGTTAATGTCGTGGTCGTGGTTTGTCGCCAACACCATCATCCGCTGTCTCTGTTTTATGAACTGTTACAAATAATGACAGCTCCTTGTTTTTCCTTTCTGCTTCGGCCTTTGTGCGAAAGTCGTATAGTGCATAAATTTTTGCTACGCTTTCTAATAGTTTTGTTTTGCTCGGAAACACTTTTCAGATTCGTCTTACTTTTTAGTTGTGTCATATAAAAGTAAAGAAGACTGCCTTTTTGTGAGAAGTATTTTGAATAATTTATGCGGGCATATTAATTATTAACATAATAAAAAAGCAGAAAAACTATAATTTCATTTTAAGGAGTTTCCTGTTACATTTATTTACGTCATACAGATAGTAAGTTAATAGTTGCTTCCTTTACAAAGCAATAACTACTAAGGAATATAACACGTACCGAGTAGGTACGCTCAGCAACGCTTTTGTACCAACTGGGACTTTATACTTCCTGGTTAGGCGGAAGGTAAAGTCAAAGTTGCGAACATAAAGCCAACTGATAATAATAATTGTGTACCTACTTAGACATCTATACCAATATAAAGAATTACTAATATGAAACCATTTTATTGTGTTTAGAAGCGCTACTTACATGACTTTGAGTTCCTTTGGAGCGAATCATTCTTACAATTTTTTTTTTTTTGAGTTTCTTGAAACACATGAGACAGAAAATAGAGTGTCTCGAGATATGAGACAACAATCGAGAGCTTCTTCTACCATAAAAAAGTGCACAAACTACTTTCGTCGTTCTCAAAATAATGCCCCACCTGATACCATGAAATGAAAGTCAATGAACTCAGTTTAGTAAACAGTTAGAATTCTATACAGATATAAAGGACATTGCTGCCAATTTACCAAAAATAAATTGGTTAAATGAAACCTACGAATTTTAAATAATTAATTCACTTTATAAATTTCCATAATTACGTGATTCAATTATTTACGCCTGAGAGTTTATTTTCCATAAATTTGTCATTTTATTAAATATTTCTAATTAGTTATTTATTTTTATTTATTTTCGTTTTCGTTGCTACAGGCTACTTTATTATATTTATTAATGAAATAACAAGAAAATAAAATTAATGGCCAGCATTATTGTCAACATCATCGTAGCCATGATCATCATGACAGCCTTCAGATAAGGCATAAGGCACATGGCATAAGGCACACTTGACGCATAAGCAATCAAATTGAAGCCATTATCCAAAAAATTAAAAATAAAAATAAGAATTTGTTGAAAAATGTTGAGGATGTCCTCGGCTACGGCACAGATAAAACCCAACTCACAATAATCTTTATCTTTAGCCCTCACAAGTCTTAGCACATCCTTCACATACCTTTTCAACATTACACATATGCAGACAAAAGCCTCAGTTATTACGTTGAAATCATGAGTTACAATAGTCCATTCTCATCTTGAATAGGAGCCTTATTATGGCTAATATGTCCAACCGAAAAGGGGAAAACAACTCCCATCTTGTACCTTAGAAAGAAGAAAAGTATAACTTTTAAATCAAATCGCCCTTGAAGCAAGCCAAGAAAATGAATCCGAAGGATACAGCGACAAAGGAGGATGAAAGTTAATACTCAGGAATGAAAAAAGGACTACAAATAGCCGTAATAAAAACTTTATTTGCTAATACGTTCAAAGCGAGCCACAAAATATGAAACATGTAAACGTAAAAATCCCGTATAGAGGATCGAACATGGCTCACGTTTTAAGAATTTAAAAAAATAAATAAATGGCACTAAAACTAAATCAAAAGAAAATAAAAAACAAACCATTTTTTTTATGGCTCTATAGGCTTTAAAAATATATAAATTTAAATAAGAATCGGGGATAAAAATACGCACTACCCCAGCACTATAGAAGCGACAGAAACAACAACAATAGCGGGAGGAAAGAGTGCTACGCTGAAGGACTGCCGTCTAATAGGTCCTTTTTCTTTTATCCCTCCTTTCAATAATACGGGCAATACCGAAACAAGCGTGTTTATTGTTGTTTATGTGTACTTATTTGATTTCAAATATCCAAAGCGCCAATCGACACACACAATCAAAGATTAACACCACCACCACACACTTCCCAACACAGGCATTTTGACTTTTATTTGTGTGTATTTTGACCTTTGTATTTGTAGTTACAAAACATTTATGGGCTATAATCACATTAAGCATTGGTAGCAACATCGAAGGAAAGCTTTGTTCATTCTTTAAGGTCCAAACCGCGTCGCACGATTTTGCTTCTAACCATTTAATATAACTTTATTGGGCTCATTGAAAGTTATAGCATTTGATTATTGCCAAGGATTAAGCAACAATTGTTTGCCACATTTTCTGTTCTCGAGTCGATGTCATGAGCTGTTCATCGCAAACTTACTTATTCTGACTTTTGTTCGCTTAAGTATTTTGTGGCGGCTTACTTCACTCACGCGTCTGTCTGAATGCTTGTCTATTAATGATTTGACGCCATATGGCTATGAATGTTAAGCACCACCGTGGCTTGCTTTCATTTAATTAAAAATATAATTATTTAATTAAGTAATGAAATAAGTAATACCTCCATAAGAATGTATTCCATAAAACGAAAAATCTCTAAAGTACACTTTACGACGCAACGAAGTTACGTTTTATATAGGACATCCCAAAATGAACGCAAGGTTTAAATTGAATAAAAATGTTTTGGATTTATTGAACCATAAAGAACACTAGATATTGTTATGTATGGAATAACATATATAAAAAATTGCCTACATGGCTTTGTTAACTCAAATACATGCTTTGTTGGAATTTTCAATGACCATTTTACATGAATGCTTGCATGAATTGTGATCAATTCTAGAGTTCCGTATGTTTGAGTGAAAAACGTTAACATTATAGGATCACTCGTGTGTCTGGCTGTCTGTCCCACTTTTACAGCAGATTTGCCCCCAATCTCCTGAATGGATTAAGTTGTTTGACACATCAAACTAAGAGTTTGCGCCAAAGGTCTCACATATATTTTTTTATAATTTAAAAGTGAATAGCTTTAAAATTATTTAAGAAAGTATGTGAAAATCGACCTTTCCTTTACTGAGCCTAAAATTTTCAGATACATTTTTAAAAAAAAAATTCTTTACTCATATGAAGTCTGAACACAACTTGATAAATCATACTTAAAAGAGAAAATTTACAGCATTTTTGTAAAAGCGTCTTTATTGAGTAAACTTGTATTATTCCCAATAATTTGCATCATTTTCACACCTTTTTGGTAACATGGCAACACCGCGTCGAAAGATCGATGGTGATTTGGCAGCGATACAATAGTCTCTCCATTTTCGCACTTCCTCAGCATGTCTGACCATTAGATATCACTGAGCAGAATTTTTGTTTTTTTTTTTTTTACATTGACATAGTAGGTACGCAATGACCACACACTGATCTCACATGGGGCAGGCCCAAGTGGCATCAAAATTCACCCAGTCATATAGACTGGGCTCAGCTGGTGTTAATTGCTAAGTTCTTTGGTGAACATGCGATACCAAAGCTAATGTCTACGTACTAAATATTTGGCTACAGATAAAAACATCATCAGCCTCTAATAAACATGCAATATTAAACTAAATCTAAGACTTAATTTAGAATTTAATACCTAAAATGATATAGAAAATTCAAACAAAAATGTAGATTACAAATTTAGAAAGTAAGTTATGCATTAATTCAATTAATTCAATAATGTAGAGGTGGAAATTTCAGAGTTTAGAACATCACGGCGAAGCAAAGTCTCAACGAAAACAATAATGTCAGAACTGATGATAGAAAAACTTCTAAGATAAAATGAAGAAAGTTTACACTTTAGCCTAGCCTTCTAATACTTTGAAAGTGTAGTGGAAGAAGCAGAAGATGAAACTGAAGCAGTGACTGGTAAGGTTACCTGCGAAAGCCTAGTATTTTTCTTAGGAATAATCTCATGGACCACCATATGTGCGGTCCAGAAATTAGCGCCACAAACGACAGAAAATACTTCAATATCAACTGAAAGCTTGAAAGAAGAGCCTTCTCTAGGGCTAGAAAAATTAAACTTATGACTATTAATATTCGAAGTGTTGCATGCTTTTGATGATATATAGCGTGCAACGTCGTCACAGGTTGTCTCCTTATCCAACCTGGATATAAAAATATGTTTACGAGGATCCAGCACCTTCAAAATACATGGCACTGGAGTAGAGGCAGTATTGGACTTTGAAGAACTCTTAGGGGGTGACAAAGTACGGGAGGAGTTAGAGACTTTAGTAAAAGATGAAGCAGAAGTTACAGTAGTAGGAACAGGGAGTAGAGCAAGATGAACAATTAGTGGAGGGAAAGTTGAAAGCTACAGTTGAAGTGGTAGTAGAGGGGATATTGGTAGAAGGAGCTACTGGAATTGGAGCGGGATGGGATGATTGGTTAGATATTGAAGAAAGTACAGAACAATAAGTGGGTAAAGGTTGGGAAGAAGGGGAACAAGTTGGAGAAGTTGAAGCTGAAGTCACAGTAGTAAGACATGGAATAGAGGAAGTCGAACAAGTAGTGGAGGGAAAGTTAAAGGCGATAGATGAAGAAGTAGTAGATGGGATAGTGGTTGACGGAGCTACCGGAATTTGAGCGGGATGGGACGATGGGGTGGATATGGAAGAAAGTACAGAAGAGTGACTGGGTAAAGGTTGGGAAGAAGAAGAACAATTTGGAGAAGTTGAAGTTGAAGTCACAGAAGTAGGATAAGGAATCGAGGAGGACGAACAAGTAGTGGATGAAAAGTTCAAAGCGACAGATGAAGAAATAGTAGAACAAGTTAAGAGGGGATTGTGAAGAAGGGGTTTGAGGAGACGAAAAAGAAATAAGTGGCGCTGTTGTAGGCGGAAGATTATGAGGGGATAATGGCGACAGTTGTACTGCATTAGCCGTTGGAGTCAAGTCGAAAGAGTACTCCAAAAACATTTTTGACCCAGCATCACACTCTGAGGCTAGCTCAGTGAATAGTTTCTTAAGTTTTTGGTATTTAATTCGCATACGGTGGTACATCAATGAGAAGTCCCCCTGGCGTTTGAAGCAGGTGGGGCACGACCACCTGATGCCACCAAATGCAGGATTAGCCGTACCGTAAAGTCGGTCATGGTCACGACCAGTCAACCCAGCGCACTTAAGGTGGGCAATGCTATCGCACATCCAACAAGAGACACCACTAAGCTTATCACTATTAAAGTTGTCCTTGTTGATGCAAGCCCGAATACAGCAATTCATTTTGCGCGAAGTATAGATACAAGATATTAAATAAAATAAAAGCAAAATAAGATAAATAAGATATAGGAAAAAAATGAATAAATAAAATAAAAATAAGTGAAAAAGAAGTAAATAAAAAATAATAATAATAATAATATCAATAATAAAATAAATAAATAAAAAAAAAAAAAATTAAAAATTTAATTCATGCAAGCTCCTATTAAATGTTGCTGAATTTCGTTGTTCAGCTTTGCAATCCACTTGTTAATAATTAATAATCCATTGAACGAACTGTCTATGCCGTGCATGGGCATTCGACTTCGGTTCCTGTGTCTATTTAATTTGGAAACATGGAAACGGAGATCTTCAGCGCGTATACGCTGTAGTGTGCTTCTTTAAATTTGCGTTTAATTTTTTATAAATGTAGTTCATCAATGAAAACTCTACTGTCTAATTTCTAAAACTATGAGCTGTCAAATCGTTTTAATGGGGTTGCCAAGCCTTTGCTGCACGAATGGAGGGAAATCCAAATTCAAATATTTTGGTGCACCCCATATACATATATATTTTTTATGAAAATATTTTCGCCCTTTCGCTTTGGCTCACCCGCACACACATGCACACAAACTACACACACATTTGGAAAATCGAACGACACACAGTCTTATACAACGGGATACACAACGTAGGTCGAACAGTCGAAATTGGTTACGAAATTCTAGCATATTTGGCAACGAGTCATTAAATACGGAAATTGAGTCAACAAAGCGAAACGCCAAAACAGGCAGGAAGGAAACCCATACATACGTACCAAGCAACACCCACAATCTCACATATCCATACATACCCTCGTATATGCTGGAAAGCGATTCGAATCTAATACCCGTGATGATTTTTGAGTCAAGTCAAACATTTTACCAGCCTTCAAGAAATTTTGCCAAGGTTCTGTTGTTACTATTGGTTTTCCTGGCTTCTTATATTTACCATTTGATTATATAAACGTTTTCATAACAAAATTATACTTGCACACAACAAGCACATTGAACGAATTGGCTTTAGTAACGGTTGCCTGTGTCGGTCTGTCAATTGGTTTCTTAGTTTGACCGGAAACCAAAAGAAGTCAACTCGATAGGAGATAAGATAACACATCGTCCGACTGTAAAACTCGGCAACTAATGCAAATCGACAACATTTTGTGCCAATTGGCAATCCATTTTTCATTTATTTATTTATTTTTGTTTAATATTTATAACTATTTGACAGTAAAGTCATTTAGTGTAAATAAGCAATGTTAAACTTGATAGTGGTTAGTGTAGAGGACGCTTAAAATGAGCTATGTAAACCCGCCATAGCTGAGCACACAATAAACGCCGTGTATACGGCTTGTAACCGTATGGCTCATAACAGTTATATTATTAATCGAACTCATGCTTGCTTTACTGAACGCGTTATTAAAACTATCATTAGCGAACACTGCGTCTACCGGCGTCAGAAATGCCCATGAGGGCAGCGCCTCTTGCATTTGTATGTCTACTTCCATATTCGACTGGCCAAGTACTAAAATCATCTGCTATAATAATAGGACATTGATTAAGAGCCTCATTGACTAGGTGCCTGAAGTCATTTTGGAGGCAGATTAATTGTAAAAGTTG
Organism: Cacoxenus indagator; assembly: GCA_035041755.1. Taxonomy (NCBI): domain Eukaryota; kingdom Metazoa; phylum Arthropoda; class Insecta; order Diptera; family Drosophilidae; genus Cacoxenus; species Cacoxenus indagator. Next base: position 294,604 of record JAWNKX010000067.1, read on the forward strand.
ATTATGTCATGCATAGTATTCTTATGGTTTACTGATCAGAACCATATCCATGAATTATACATCCATCAATTATAAAATTTTTGTAAGCGGATTCCTAAACAACAATATGGTTTTCATCCGCGGGTTAGATACCCTTACAGAACATACAAACTCGCCGCACCTCCTGCATAACTCTATCTGTCTTTATTCTTATACATCCATACCACAAGACCCAAATCTTACCAACGAAAACCTCTGGTTACCTCCCTTCATTCACATATCTAGCCTATTTTCATTTGTCCGAATGATTGGTGATTTCCCTAGCTTACCCCGCCTGTAGCTGTATATTTAACCCGGTTGCTACCTAAGTATCCTGGTATCCTTTCTTTGAACTAAAGACATTCTCAGTTTCGTAGATCATCAATTGTGTCTTCTCTTGTCGATGCGTCATCTATATCTCCGCACCCGACATTTATCAGGGTCGTATTCGTGTTGGTTGCTATGGCCTCTGGGCGAAGCCTCAGGTGCTCGCGCTTGTTGGATTTTTTTTACCGTATAAGTTCATGCACTACCCTCTTTCATGCCTTTCCTTTGGGTTGGACTACAGAGAATTATTACGGACATCCTTCTTTCACACCATAGCACCAACAAAAACAAACTATTCATAAGTATGCAGACCAGCAAGTAGTGTTAAAGCCAAGGGCACATCTAAAGTTTGCCTTACACATTCAAGTGGGTGTTATTGTTGCTTCTGTTACTGGAATACCGAAACGCACGTGCATGTTAAATATGTAGTATTTTATTTGCAATGTTGAAACTTTCATTACATATTTTGTGGCAAGCGTGCGAATTAATGAAGTGTTACGTAGGTAACAGAAAAAAAAAATATTTAATGCCAAAAAGGTGTATAAAAGGTAAGAAAGTGTTTTCAAGTAAAACTAAGATCTTTGTAACAAAAGGAGCTACCAAAATACAGTCTACTCATATATGTTAATATGTAAATGACTCGGTAATATAGTGGAAGTAGCCTATGGTTGCCGCCTCAGAGGTCGAAGTTCGAACCTCAATAGAGGCAGGGTTATGATCGTGGTCATGGTCATGAGCATCGTCAATACCTCCAACCGCTGGTAACGACATCTTAGCAAATAAAAACAATTCGATTAACGAAAGCACCGCAAGACTTGTTTATTCAAGAAGTGGAAGAGGCTTGTGGAGGACCCAAGAGTAACGAACAGGAAATAAAAATAAAAAAGCTCGCGGACAACTGAGTGCATGCTAGAAGTGAAATCTCAATAGGCCGCAATGAGACACATAGATGACGCCACAAGTTTGAGCATTAGCCAATATTTAGTATCGATACTTTTAAATCACACAAAACTTAGTTTTTGGTTTCCAACTTTTGTACGACATTTAAAGTCGTTCATCTAACATCTTGAATTTATATCTTACCTATCGGTTCTTTATCGTTCGCTGCAGGGCTGCTGCCGCATGCTTCTCTTGGCGACAAAGAGACAAGTTCAACTGCGACCACAAAAAAGCTTATCTGTGATTCTCGTTTTTTTCTTCCTGTATTCGTATATGTATTCTTTTTCCGTTTCTCTTGCGTTCGCTTTATCACTGTAGAACGTTTCGAGCCGACGTTGAATCATTCACTCCCAATTCGAAAAAATTCAAAAAAAAATTCAAATGGCCACCTGAAGAGTGTTTACTTATATTGACTAAGCAGATGCCACGTTGTAGTTTTCCTTCTTGGATTGGCGTTTAAGTGAAGTATTCCAACTGTTAAAGTATATTTGTATAATATGTATATACGTATACTACACCTTCAACCAAAGGAAACAATTTTTTTAAAGACCAAATCAAAGTCAAGAAATGGTACCAACAATCACGCGGAAATTCAAAGAAAATCAGCTCAAATGTTCCATTCTGAGCAGCAGCTAGAATTATAATATTAATTATCGTAATTGCGACCATGAGTGGTTCTCCACCTTTCATGTTCTCCCGCGTTTTTCTTCTCTCTTAGGTTGTTCGCTTTTATGTTGTATTGAGAGGGTCGCGCATATAACTTTTTTCGAACTATCGTAGATTAATTCTAGTAGTGTTATTGACATAAATACCTTAAATTCGAAATGCTTGCTTTTGTCTTCTTTTTACAATTAACGCCAGTGAAAAAGCTCACTGGTTTAGCAGCTATTTAACTCTATTTGTAAGCTGCTCACCATATCGTTTGAAACCCAAGCAAAATTTTAAGCGCATGCTTTGTGTATTATCGTTAGACTTATGAAGCTTTTGGTCCCTCGGGCAGATTTTCATGGACAAATTATTGAGAGAAAGCGATTTTATTTGACTGATTAATTGTATGCAATGCACACTTCTAGCCAAAGACACAAAGATGGTCAACATACTCAAGCGGCGAGTAATCAAGTTCGAAAGGCCTCGCAGCAATTGTCAAACAAGATAAAATAGGAAAGCACGCAAATAGGACAATTGATTCTGCTGCAGAAGCAACCGCCAAAGCCAAAATCAAAGCAAAGCCACGCTGCTGCTACTGCCAGCAATAGCACCCAAACCCACTGAGGTCGAATTGTGTTAATTAAATGTGGCTAATCCGAATTGCCCCCATCTTATTTAAGGTAATGCATTTGTTGCAGAAGACAGAATAATAATAATAGGTTTTCTGTAATAATTATTTTCCAAACTTTGATTCTACGTGTACGTTTTCTTTTTATTTCACAGCTTCCTTTTTTCCCAATTCTTGCATTACCAATATATCCCAGAGCCCAATTTTATTATTAAAAAATTCCAGGGCTGTTATCCAGGCCTTTTTAGTGTACAGTATACTGAGGCAGCGATAAAATATCTCTTCTATAGATATACTTCTTTAAAGCGGACCCAAACTGAAATTGGCGTAAACTAAATGTTTACTCTCTAGTTCTTCAGATATAAAATATCTTGGCTATATTTTTTGGGCACACCATAATTCTTGGATAATCTTAATTATCTAATTTATAAGAAAAACGCTGGATGCAGTACAAGCCAGTCTAAATGCCAGAATAAAGATTTTATTTGCATGGTTAATTCGGCTTCATGTTTAGCAATAGCCTATTACCAAGTAAGTTTACTTAACAAGACTATGGAACATGTATCAAAAAAAAAAAAAAGTTGTAACATCTAGTCGATCAGTTCCAAATAGTATCTATAACACAAAAATAATGACATTTATATCGTACATTGTTTGAAAGTCGACAGGTAATTCTTTGAGAGTTTCCTCTTGGAATCAGTGCAAAGAAACTCATCCCGAGCCTCAAACTAGGGAATCAACATGAAGTAATACTTTGTGAGAAGTATAAATCATCGACCCAAAAGTGAAAGTGTTGGGGAACTGTAAAAAGTAACGAAAGTGAAAGAATAAACATAAGAAGAAAGTCCCATGAAATAAACTAATTAAGAAGCTGAACGCGTATATGAAAATTAAACTTTTAACTTTTTGACAGCCTCAGACAGCAATGCCAGCAAGGTGAACAGGAAAGATTGCGCTCAAGGCGTAGTAGAAAAGAAAAAAATTATGGAGGAAAGACGAGGAATTCCAGTCTTGCAAATTGGTGTGAGGACATAACGCCTGCGGACAATTAACATATTTTATCAACTGTTGTTGTTTTTGTTGTTATTGTTATTGTTGTTGTTGGTGGTGTTGTTATATGTCGTTTTCAGAGTGAACAATTTAAATAATTCAAATGGCACTAGCAACGGGCATGAAATGAGCAAAGTTCCTCCACACAAACACATATACAAATTAACACTTATGGCAGACGAACCATGTTTAGTTGGAGAGGACTTTGAGCCATGCGAGGAAGGAAAGGAGGCTCTGGCACAACGCACAACGAGGCTGAGGTCACAAAAAGGTGGCCAGCAACATTAAACTAAGTTACGCATATTTTGCATACACTTTGCCACGGCGCAGCACAATTCGAGGTCGTGCTGCACACTGAAGTATATTGAATGAAGTACGCAACAGAATGGCAGAGCCACAGCAGTCAAACATACACAAGCAAAAAACCAAGGCAGTCGCTGCAAAATGAAAATGTTAAATGTGGTAGAACGCAGACGAGGATAAGGATGCGGATGAGTACGTCAACGAGCACATTTCGTCGACCGTACACATTTTGTTAAACGTGCGCGCGTCGTGGTGTCCTTCCTTGCACAACAGCGATGAGGCCCTCCGACTATGCCGAACGAACACACATAAATTACGCTTTAATTTCGCGCAATTTCGGCCACGGATTATAAATAAGCAAACGATGGCAAAAAGTAAGCCAGCCAAACCAGTCAGAACAAGCAAATGTAGCAGCGACGACGCACACTGCTCACATGGCGCATGCCACACGCCACTGAAAGCAACAACCAACGGCACTGAAAAGGGACGCCAAGCGGTGATTTCAACAGCTGCTAGCACATTCGCACTCAACACCAAGCAATTGCTTATGTGTTTGTTTTTTTTTTCTTTTGTTTTGCCTACCCAAAGGGTGTGCATTGGCTACTAGCTCGGCGTATTGAAATTCCAATTTAATTACTTGAAAGTCTGCTGTGCAATGCCAGACAGTGCCAAACCCTACTGAACCGCATCGATTAGTAACGAAGACCCAAATGGCCAAGCCGCTGGCTAAAATCTCTGAACCACAAAATAATCTTAGTCTATCTTCCTGACCCCACCCTTGTTTACTGGTGCTGCCAGCGCTCATTGATGTTGTCGTCGCAATGCTTGGCTTAAATCTCAATTTAATTGCGTAAAAGATATTATGATATAACTTCATCTTTTCGGCATGGGCTTTCTATATAATTGGTTATGCTTTGCCTACCTTTAACGATATGAACTTTGGCTCTACCCTAATGTGAGATGGTGAGACCTTGCTTCTAATACAATTAAAAAGGGAAATACAATTCTTTCGAGTGCCCTGTTTATAAGGTAAAAAATCATTTAAAAGCAATCAGTAAAACATTCGGAGGTCTTATTATTGTTTATTAAATCACAATGTATGCAAAAACTGTTGTATATTTTGGTTCGATAGAGGTCCTTGGCCATGGCCTTGGTGTCAGTGGCTCTGGTTGCGGTGTCTATTGTGGTAATTTACAACTCTTGGATCATATCGGAACGCCAGCATCGAGTTCATTTGTATCCGCTGTTCGTCGATCTCATTGACTCGACGATCTTGTCTTACTACCAGTGTATGCCGACCAACATGATGATTTCGACACGACACTGGTCACATTTTTCTCACACCAAATTTAGAACACAGTACATTGATACATATCAACGGCAAACTAATGAAGCAATGAATATTGTTCAACAAAATTTAATACTAACAAAAATATGTGACGGTTCTTAGCTTCTGATGTAAGACGCGCTTTTTTTTCCGCCCACCGTGGTAATTGAACCACGACGTGGGACACCTGTAAAAATTCAGCCTGCTCCATCTAGCAGCACAGAACAAAATCGGTATGCTTAAAAGTATGCTTTACTCGTTTTTAATTTTATAAAAATGCTTTATTCAGATTTTCCGACAACTACCAGTATGTTTTCGCACCAAACTTCAGAGGATTACTGGAGAGGCTATTCTAGAGCAACCCTAAAATCAAAATCATCAAAATTGGTCCTTCGGTTATACTTCCAATATTTGTATATAAATGCATTTAGTTTTACAGAAATATTTTACACTATTTGTAATAATTAAGTGCTAATTAAGGTTGATGATGTTGTGTTTGAAAATGTGAAAGTGTTAAGAAAAAAATAAGAAAAAGGCTTTAGATCTGACATTGTACACAAAAACACAAGTGGGACCAACGTCCCATAAAACTTAAAGAAGGTTTCAGTCTAAGGTTTTAGTGACTCCGAATGAATGTTTCATTTAAAATGTCGGTAGGGTGCATTGTTTTCAGATGGTTGAGGTATAAGAAGCATTTAGTCGGTCATATTTTACATTTGAGTTTCAAATCTCTTGACTTATGGTAAATACTGAGAGTAGAAGAAAGGTACATTGAAAATCATTCTACACAGCTTATTTAGTGCTACTTGCATTTTAGTAATTGACTTAAGTATGATGATTATAATATGACTTCAAATTGATAGTCGACATTTTCAATGGGCAAATGATGCGTACTATTTTTTTTCGATTTTATCAATAGTTTTGGTTATTTGCAAATTAATTAATTCTTAATTGTCAATGCTTTGGTTGACATTTGGTAAGTGTTTTCGCACCAGTTTTACAGTAATTTAACTTAATTTTCCATTAGTAGTAGTAGTAGTATATGGACAATTAATCAAGAGCTTTTTAAATTGCCCTTGATTTCCGCAAAAGTAATACCGAAACTGTAAATCGCAGTATCATCCGCATAAATGGATAAAACGGTATTTGGAAGACGCGGTATGTCGTATAAGTTGAAAAGGCTTGGTCCGAGAACCGAATCCTGCGGAACTTTAGTAAATATATTATTAATGCATTAAGAGGTTGCATTTAGCTAAACGTAGAATAATATTTCAGGAAGTTCTGAATTATTTAAATTAAATACAGGGGAACTCTTATAGAGTAAAGCTTGTGAACCAGAGCGTTATGCCAAACAGTGTCGAAAGCCGCTTTGCAAGCAGACTTTGATTGACAAACCGCATAAGTTTCAGCGCTGGATGGCTACAACTTAGATTCTTTCTGAAACCATACTGCTCAGGTGGGATAATTTTATGTGTTCTAAGGGGCTATTATGCTGTTTTTAATGAGTTTTTCATAGACTTTTGAGGCCCTGATTGGGCTATAACTGGTAGAAGATTCTGGTGGTTTGCCTGACTTGTGAATTCTAAATAATTTTGCCATTTTCCATACTCGCGGAAATTATCCTATAAATTGGCAATCATTGAATGCCAGCAAAATAGACAACTACATTATTTGGAAATTTTCTAATGCAAATATTTGGGACACAATCAGGAACTGGAGATTTAAAGACAACTAATTACCACCAAAATGAAAAGGGCAGTGATTTTACGAACACAAGAAATTTCAATTGTAGCGTTTGTGATTTGGTATGTCGTATTTAGTTGAGCAATATATAATACATAGTTCGTTTAAATAAACATTTATCTATACCTGGAGAAAATAACTTGATCTGTGAAGGTAAATACCAACCCAATTATAATTTTTAATTTGTTGAGCCAAGTAGTGTATATTCTAAAACCGAGAGACAGACTCTTTGGTTACAAAGAACCAATTGAACAACACAGATGTGAATGCAACAATCGTTAAAAACGCAGACTTCCACAAAAGAAACACATTTATCTTAGAGGCCACTTCACTAGCCCCAACCACATTTCGTAGCCTTTTACCAATTAGTTTTGCCTCATTTTTTGTCGCTATGAACTCGTAATTGGCTCAATTTCTTGACGCAGCGCAAACAATGACGACTTTTATGTTGCTTAATGCATGGGATTTCAACAGAAATATATTTAATGAAACCAAGATTCAAAGTCAGGCGGATTATTTTGCGCGGACAACGAGAGGAAGAAAAACAAGTTATGAATAAAATCCATTCATGCAAGGAAAGTAAGACAGTAAAGAATTCGTTTAAGGACAGTTGTTCAGGCAGGCGGGTAGATGGGTAAGTAAATGTGCGGACAGTTATACGGAAAAACACACATGCCGCAGGCCGCAGAGTTGAGCTGAGTTAAGTTGATCTGAGCTACGCACTGGGGAAAAATCAATTTGAAGACCAATGTAATATAATTTATTATATCTTTTTTAATTCCTTTTGCGGCAATCACGCCCCGAGAATTGTATTATTAAATCCACGTTTGCAACTCGACGCAGCGTTTAAAAAAAATGCAAATAAAAAATTTATTTGATAAAATCTATAGAAATGCGGCGCATTATCAAGGAGCCCAAATAGGGTCATTGGTGCGGGAATGTATAAATTTTTAATCAGATAGGAAACCGAGGGTCTTAAGTATTTCTAGTTTTTATTTCATTTTAAAGCAAACAAATTTTTTTTTAATATTCACAAAATTCGCATGCCATCGTTTGTCGGCTGCCATCAGGTCATATAACATGTGTCGCAGTGCCTTCGCGGTGGATTTAAAATAAACCATGGCGCATCAGCAACATCAACAACAGCAAAGCTACACTTTTTGGCGTATATCTCTCTCTATATTTGAAACAGTTTTAGTAAATGTATCTGCCCTTCATAAATAACTCAACGGCATCAGCAGCCGCTATAAACCCACATACAACACGATTGCATACAACTGTACCGTGCCGCATTACTATACGCTAACGTATCTGCCCCGGGTAATTAAGCTGATGTGAGAATCTTTGACGTGGTGCGAACATTATAGGTGGCAACACCTTTTGGCATTTAAGTTGGGGTTGCCTGCTTCTCTGGGTACGACAGCATGAGTAGGTAATTAAATTGTTGTCTGACGTGATGTCGGTGACGCTGCAGCCCTGTCCGTCCATACATCTTCTATTCATCACACGTCCATCCAATGGTTCGTCTGTCGTCTGCCTCTTTGTCTGCCACAGTTGATGCAGCGTTCTTCTAAATGTGTCACTTGCATGTGTTTGTTGAGTGAATTGGGCGTCGTCGGCTGTGATCGTCCAGGAAGCTCAACGCGATTCATGTCTAGATTTCGTTTTTGGTTATGTGCTAAAATGTGTCAACAAGTGTGAGGCGTAGCACGTGTGTGTGCAAAGGGAGAGGTGCAACGATATAGTTTTTATGTCTTACCAGACAGATTTATTGCATGATTGTGCGAATGAGTAGTTGCAGTTTGCCTAAAGCAAGTACCTCAAACTTTTTCCAAACGTAAAACGAACAATGGGCGTTTTTATTGACAAGTGGTTTCGGGTCTATCGAACTTATTCACATACACCAGTCAATCCTATGGGTTATCAGCTGCACCTAATTACTACAAATGCAGTATGAATATGTAAGCAAGACATTCTGCAACCCTCAAATATATTCACGCACGTGCTTCTATTGCTACTTATGAAGAGGTATCTAGATATATCTGTCGTTGCTACTTCGACTTTTTCCTAACTTCTTTTCTCTGCTCATGGCCTGCAGCTCGTTACGTATGTGACAAATACGCATTCAAAGATCAACAGCGCAAATTACGAAGGGCAACAGTCACAGAGTGTTGCAAGTTGCTCCATGCCGTTATACTCTCTGTGTTGCCACTCGCTCAGACATGTGTACATGTGTACGTGTGAGTGTGTCTGGAAGCGTCTTCATGCTACACTCGACGTTTGTTGTCTCATTCTGCTGCGGGCATCCGTGTGTAGCGATTGAAAAGTGTCAAGTGAAGAGTGACTGATGTGGCGAGTAACGAGCGCGCACGAGAGTCATTCGCCATACCAAGTGTGGCACAAGTCAGCATTTAAAACTGAAACGAAAAAAGAAGTGGAAAAAAGAAGAGAAAACAAACCCCACAACAACCATAAAAAACAAAACAAAAACTACAGAAAGAGGGTGGACAGAGGAGGAAATAGTAGGAAAGTACGCGTCAAACCATTAGTTGTCCGCAGCAGCGAAGCAGCTACGGAAGACGAAAAAGTTCACGCAGTTCCCAAGTAAAGTGAAATCATTGCAATATTTTGAAAGTAGCTCATTAAGCGTAAATGTTTCAATTTTTATTCTTTTATTTATTTATCTATCTATTTTTAAAAATTCTAAATTCTTACACTTATTACGACTTTATGATGTAAATGAAAGTTTGAAATCTGAAGAATAGTGGTGATGGAAATACTTTTAGGAGGAAACTTCATACCCCTAATATCTGAATTTAGAGTATAGAAGTCTAAGCTAAACAGCACAGATAGACAACAACTTAACAAGATTTTCCCAAAACATAACATGTAATAGGTAAACAAATTAATTCTAACATTTGTTATCAATAATAAATATTCTGGTGATAGGTCGGACGTATACGGTGGATGTATCATGACTTTCCAATACCCAATTAATTCTTACCGAGTGACAAAAATGGTGTATGCGGCCAAACGTTGTTAGGGTTGAAGATGCCACCTTTTCGTTTGGCTTGTCCGGAGTGCCTCTTTTTCGTTTCTTTGTCCGATTCCAATAACTAACTACAGTACATATCCGAATTAATGGTTAGATTTCGTGGCAGCAAATCAAAGCGAACGATACCTATCCAATTCCACCAAACACACCATCGTTTGGTTTTTGGTAACTATCGCCCTTTAATGTAGTTTGAGGTAATTCATTACTCCAGCTCCATAATCGTTTTCACTTGGCGTTGTTATCAACACTCTAATTTTTCATCGCTCAGTATTATCCTTGCAAACACTTAAGCTTTTCCTTATGTTTGAGCAATCACAATATTGATCACAAATATTTATGGGTTTAGAGAGGTGAATTTTCTCAAACTCAGGCGGAACACAAATATCGCGCCAGTGCATCCTGCATCTTTAACCTGAAAATGTCTTGAAGGGAACTTTGCAAACCAGTGTTGACATTGACCTTTTTTACGTAGGGGTAGACGCTCAAAAGATTGAGGCCATCAATGAAGTGAAATAGAGTTTGTGTATGTATCAGCTATATACAAAATTTTGTTACAACACTCGATAGGTAAAGGATCAAAGAATTCATTAGGATAAGTACGGAATTTCACATATCGTGGCCTACGGAGGGGGAAGCACATCGAATTTGATTTCGGTTTTGATGGAAAATTTGCTGTTTGTTGTTGTTTTTTCTATTTCTGTGCCCTCGGGGTTTTTGTTTTCTATCTTGCGTACAGTTGTTATTATTTTTTAATCTGCGACTGTGAAAAATACTGCGCGCATACTTCGTGTGCGACCAGAAATAATTATGACAAATGCATATATATACATTGCCTCGGTGGCCTAGTGGAAGTGCACTATGGCTACCGACCGCAGAGATCGGAGTTAAATCCCCACTAGCGGCTGGATTTAAAAAACGGCGATCTTTTTAAATCGGATTTAGATTAGTGATGATATATGGAGTTGATACAGAAAACCCTCTAAATCATTTTAAAAGTCTAGTTTGGTAAGATTAGACTAGGCCAGATGAGGTCAGCTATAATTATACTGCGATTGCAGTTCCCTTCTCCTTCCTGTATGGTAATACTTGATTGTTCGTAGAGGTAATACGAATTCAGCATGTTTGGTCTTCGTCGTGCGTAACCCAGACCCTTGTAGAATGCAACAAATTTCCCGTCGCACTTCTTTGGCCCCTTTCTGGGCTTAAACTATTTTTACCAACAGCGTGTGACAGATATAAACCTTGAAATATCAGGTGTGAGTCGTAAAAGCTCATTTCCATGTTATTCTTTTCCGTCGTTTTATAAAGGAACCTCTGTATAAAAACTAAAAACTTTTAATTTTCATTTTGAACGAGGTTAAAAATCTTGGCTGCCTTAATCTCTAATGGTATTTTCAGCTTTTACAAAACGCCCACAACAAATGATAAAATCAAAGGTGCTCACTCACTTCGACAGCACCTCAGGAATGATCACTAAGCTCGCATGCGATTTCGAGTCGTGCTGAGATACATATATGACTATGAGAGTGTTGCAAGCCGAACAAAGCTGCGAATTAAAGTTGTATTTAATGACGTAATCAAAATAATTCCCTTATTTTCAGACATATTCTGAACATTTCGTTGGCGTATTTGTGTTTTCCCTTCCCTCCTCTTATTTTATTTGTGTTTATTTTCCTTGTTGCACGTGCACTGCTAATCTCCTTTTAATTAAATGAAAGAACGCCGAAAACGTGGAAAATTCTAAGTAGATTTCTGCGACTAATTGTCTTTGTCCTTGTTTCGACTGCGGTGACGGTGACAGTCGTGAGACACACAGACAAATAGAATACTGCTGCGATATCAATGGAAATGTATCAACCATATGTATGTCATGTCAGTAAACTTACTTGTTTGTGAAGTTAAGTACACATGTACTTTAGTAGATGGCATAAATGGGACGTACTTGTGAACAATCTATTGCAGTTTCTCCTTGGCGCTGACACTTTGACAATGACAATTGGAACTTAAAGACAGCAATGTCAAATGCGTGGTAGTGAGAGCGATTTGAGGTTTTGGCGGTGGAAAAATTATATAAATGGAAATGGCAGCTGTAAATAAAACAAATTATTAACTGTCTGATGATTGTCAGACTTTGATTCAAACTTTGATTTTGGTGGTTGTGATAATTGAGCATTTTTCAAACAAGCATTTTTCCATAAATCATGATCATTTTTAATTTATAAAGATAATACAATAAAATTATAACAAAATAATCGCGAAATGTCATTAACTAATTGTAAAAGTTCTGTTTACCGCAACAATAACCGACGCGCGAATACAAAACCGACCGAACAACGACAACGACGATCAGATTTGTCAAAGCAATAAGCACCATTTAAAAAAAAAAATTATGAAAAATGATGAATGAATAACAAAATGAATGACTCATATTCATAATAATTTGTTTACACGGAAAAAAGAGAAGAATCAAATAAAAATAAAGCGCAAAGGAAGCATTCAGCGAAGCACGCCTCCTACCATTAGCCACTGACAGAACACTGCAACACAGGCAAAGCGAATCGAAATGTTTCACACAGCAGACAACAACAGTTACAAAAATGATATTTTATTTAACTTTACAAACAACAACAAAAACAAACTCGAAGAATGACAGCCTCAATAATAACAAAATTTACAACAAAGCTGGCAGCAAAAGCAATTACAAAAACAACATGCGCCGTGTAACATTGACACATGTCCACAGTAACTACAACAACAACGGATAACAGCAAATTAAGACGCATGTTGCCAGCCCTCAGCGTCAGCATCAGCAATATTCACATTGAGGCTGCTGCTGCCACAGCGGCTGCACGCACATTTTTATCAATAAACAGGCGTAAAAATATGACAAACAAATTAATAAAATGCATCGTTGGCAAAAAAACAAAACAAAATCAAAAAAATCATAGAAATGACGAAGGGCTAAGCCAACGAAAACAACTACAACAACAAAAACAAAAACACGAAGCGACAACAAATTCGTATTGAAAAATGAGCAACACTGTTGCAACATGACAATGAAAATGAATGGGCTTGTGATGGCCAGGGTGCTCTAAATGTGTGCGTTAGGAAGGGAAGGGTGGCTAATTTTAGCCTTCGTGTGTATGACAATTTGAATGGAAAGTACGCCCATTGAATGCTAAAGCGAAATGATGCATTCAATGAAGGGGCAAGAAGGGCGTAAGTAGCAATGAGAATGCACATGGATGAATAGCAAGACGATTCTGGCCGGAAGTTCACACTATAACCCCCACCTAAAGAATTGAGGGAAGAGCTACACCGCAATTGAAAAAATCAACGCTATTGTTCTCAAGCCCTATTGAGTGCTCTAAATTGGTAAACAAGGAAACTCATAAAGCGCATAATCACCAACAACAACAAGAACAACAAACAATAGGAGCAACAAAAACAATTAGTCGGTCATTTAGTGATACATTGATGTCGATTTTCAGCTCCGCTGTCTTTCTACCAGCCTGATTTAGCTTAAACATCCGAATACCCGGCCTACAAGCATCACCAATGAATAGAATTCCTTCGGGCTTCATTGGAACTCACAAGATTTTCAACGAGGGCAACGAGCATCACGTCACATGTCACACACAGAGTGACAAAAAGGGTTACTATGGAGCACAGATCTAGTTGGGGTTAAATAAGAAGCAAGAAGAAGTAACAAATAAAGGAATGCGCGAACAAACGGCACCAAATCAATGTCATTTGGGGCCCAAACAATGCGTCAAAAGTGCGCTTTGGTAAACAGTGACAAAGAAAAGCAAAGGATACTGAGTAAGAGAGAGAAAGAGAGAGAGGGAGAGAGAGACCATAAGGAACAAAAGAGGGAAAAGTCAAAGGGAAAAGCCACAAAAATATTTCCAACTGTACTTCCACTTGGGCTGAATTGAAAAGGGCAATTGAAGTACAAATTGATGCGCGGCACGAACATTTCAGAAAAGATATATAAATAAATAAAAATTGTAAAAAAAAATCCTTTTTTGAATTAGTATTGTACTGAAGAATTAAGAGTACAATTAGCTACGACATTTTCTAATTTAAATTCATCCATTATTTCTCTGAAATGGCAACACTAAATTAGTTAATGTCAATGGTTAAAAAATGGCTTACATATATTACAAGATGCCATATACGAAATTCAAGCCGTGAAGATGATCCGGGTCCAGGGGCTGAAAAGAAGTTTGAAAACGAGTGTTTACTGAACGAAAATCCATTTAAACGCTAAAAGACCTTGCAAGACATTGAATGTTGATGTATAAACATGAAAAAAAGTCAATTGGAAGGAAAACGGCTGGCTCCAAAATTACGTTTTTCTTGATGGCATGGCCAAGAGCTCCTTCACCCAGCTATGATACCGTGCAACAAGCACTTGTTTAGGTCAACGTAAGAGGCATGACCGAAGCACACACTTCCGACATGTTGAGGAAGTCCAAAAATCTGTTAGTGAACGGATAGCTTTGAAACAGCAGTCATATAATAATATATTAACAATAAGTTTATAGGGATATATAAAAGTCGGCGTAATTGACAGAATTGGCGTCGGATCATCTGGTCACTCTATTCATGTTAAGGTGCATTAAGTTTATATATTTTTGCTGAAGTGACTGAAAAGCCTACAACACCTAGATTTCCCAGTCGTCATCACGAATGAGTCATCATGTCGTTCAAACTTACTGTTGCACATCTGTTATTTAAAAGATCATAAAATTTGCTGGGTATCATTTGACGACACCCAAAAAAATACAATAGAGAAACAAACAAAATCCTTTCTTTGTGCTCTAATTATGTCAAGCTTTCTGCCAACAAAACGCAATTTACGGGAAGCGCTGCCTTTTTCTTTTCATGTGAAGAAAAGTGCAGCTGATGTGAAGCATATCGTGAACATCTTCTATCAATAAAAACATGCACTGGTCTCGGCGTTTTAAAACTGACGAATATAACATCAGGCACAAGAATGAAAAGAGAGGCCAGTAAAGATGGAAGTTAGAGGCGATACTGGACAGAATCAACGCACAGCGCAGAAAATCGTGGGGCAAATCTGGCCATTTATCAACTTTAATATTCATGAAAAGAAGCTAAAGCTGTGCATCGATACCATCACCAGGGAGCGTCACCAACAACAGTTGATGCAATTGGGTCGAGCATTGGAGATCAGTCGTCCCAATATGCCAAAAGACCCACCATGTCGCAAAAATTGTCCAGGAACCTTTGGAGGCGCTTCAATGGGATGTTATACCTCACTCGCCGAATACAACAAAAATGGCTCATTCCGACTACCACTTGCGACATAGGCAATGTATTTTTTCAACGCGGAATGCGTATGCTGTCTGAAGCATGGGCAAGAGTCATAACTAACGATGGATAATAGTTTGACTGAAATGCATTGCACCAATTTCTCTGAATAAAGCTTCAAAGATACTAGACTAGTATCTAGCTAGAAACTAGTTTTGTTTTATATTAAAGGTTAAAGTATTTCACTACCTATTTCCGGTACTTTGCACAGAAAAATTACTAAACTCAAACGACTGCAACTTAACTCAGGTAATGCCAAAAAAAGTTCACCATTTTTCCTGCATGGACGACAAAATAAAAACCGAAATCAAAGAGTTACATTTTTCAATTAAAGAAATGGTTTTTTTTATTAAATCCATTGATGACATAGGATATTGTGCATTTTTAATATAAAGCTTAATATAGCTTCATATATTTGATTTCCTGACTTACTTTGACAACAATAGTAATCTATTTACTTTTTTATAACGTTCACGCCATTATTTAATTATTATTGTTTAATTCTACAAATGTGTTATGAAATTTGTTGCAATATTTATTGCAATATATCACATGGTTGGCGAAATTTTTTATCCACCTGTAACTTTTTTAAAAGAAAGCCAATTTAAACCAAATTTGAAATGAAAAACAACAATATTATATTATTTATTATAACAGAAAAAACAAAATTCGTATTTAAGAAATGCATTTTTTTTCGAAAAAACTAAAAATAGGCATGTTATCAATATTAGACTTTTAATTTCAATATTTGTGTATCCTCCTCTCAATAACAGCAGCGTAAGCACTTCAACATTATTATTTTGAAGCCACTATTTTGTCACTGTGGTAGCATGTTTGGGATCGTTATCAAGTTGGAAAACTTAGTCTTTCAGATTTTTATCCCGAATTTAGGCAGTTTTTCCAAGGCCACGCCGTAAAATGGCAACATACTGGTTGGCATCCATACGCCCATTAATTTTAATGATATCTCTAATAACATTTGCAGTAATACAACAATACCATTAGATTTCCACCGCCTAATTTCTTTAACATGGAGATCTTTAATGGATTCCTATGTTTTTTCATGTCCACTGCTCTCCGTCAGTGGATCTATTTTAGCCTCATCAGACGAAATGACTTGTCAGTTTACTGCATCAAAAACCGAACCCATTCAAAAGGTTTTCCCAAGCGTTGCTCAAAATTACAGAGAACATATTTGGTTGAGCGAGAGAACTAAATTGGCTGTCAAAACAGAGATATAAATGATTTAAATTCAAAATGAAATTGCCAGTTGATTTCTCTACAAACCAATATGATGCACACTTGTCGGACTTGTATGGAGTCAGCGGCGAAAAATACTTCCAGTGGAGATAACCTGAAACTTTGGTTACGTCTATATAAAAATGATTTAAATATTTCAAGATAAAATGGGCATAGTTTAATCCCCCTACATCCACTTTCTAAAAAAAAAAAATATTCACGCTGTTTAAATTTAAAATTTGTAGCAAGTTCTTAATAAAAATTAGAAAATGAACTAATTAATATTGCAAAAATTTAAACCTGATAGAGCGACAGTAACTTGTGGCTGATGGTAGGGGATTTTACCAAATTATTTTAGAACTATGAGCCTCATCTGGTTTTGTTACAAGTCGGAGTGGGACATATGATGTGACAAATAAGTTATTATCTTCCAAAATGATATTCTCCATTCTCTGTTTGTACTCGCTGTGTCCCGAACTACCTTGATGGTAGTTCCCCCATTTTCCTATTAAAATAACTCCTTAAACGACTCATCCAAAACTTCATTGATTACATCGCTCTGCAGCTGCATTATTCGCGTAGCAGTATAGTCTAATAAACTTTGCAGCTTAACTTCAGCGAGGGACTCGCTGACAGTCATTTGAACAGGGTAACTTTTCTTTTTTTCTTTTAAAATGTTTTCGTAGCTGGGTAAAAGATAAACATAAATTTTACTGTTTATAAAGCTTCTTATTAACATATATTGATGCTTTGTTAAGTTTGCTTCCACCATGATAGATGTTATATCATTTATTAGGGCAAAATTGATACATTCGCTTGTAGTGTAGCAAGACGCAAATCTTCAGCAGCGGACTTACCAATATTTGCAATATTTGTTCAGCTATTCTTCGGCGCTTCGTTCGCTTTAAAGACTCCCCAAAGTTTATATTACGACGACCACGGCTCCCAACCTCACCTTTTTACTTCTCAATAAAATTCTCTCAGTTATTGTCAGACAATCGGAGTTATTTTGTAAAACTCTGGATGCTTTGCACAAAACATTGACAGTTTTTTATTTATACAAGTTACATAGTTTGACAGCCCTGTAGGGTCGGCTTCGTATCCCTCATCTTTAATTTTGTGTTCTCGGGCCGAAAGCCGCAGTAGCCAGCCCTTCCCGTTAATCTTAGCTTTTTAAGCTTTATTAACTTTATTAAATAAATAAAATAAAATAAATTGAGCGTTCTACTATGTTTAAAATCTTCTTTGTGTTTTGGCCAACAGTACCATTTTCGCGGCACCAGTCTTCAAAAACAAACATTCCGGGAAATATGCAGTTATGCGAAGTAAAAAATAATAATAATATTAATAATAATAATAGAAATTATAACAATATTCATTTCACCACACACCATGAAATTTAGTACATACATATATGGATATCATCATAAAGAATGTTTGTGTGTGAAGTTTGATGCGATAGTATTTTATTGTATTATACTATACACTGTACAGCATTTTGGTTCTTAAGATTTAATGCATATCTGTATATATCTTTACATACATATGCATTTTAGCCATAATTAATGGAATTATATAATTCAGATGTACAAACCCTCGTTCAATGTCTACTTCTACTCTTTGATTTCACGGTTATGTTCAGATAGGTGATGATTAATTTTCTAAAAGTATTCCAATCATATCTTTGTTGTAAAGATTGTAGTTCATGCAATTTTTAACACTTATGCAAGGGTTAAATTTGACATGCCTACAAGCCATACTTAGATGTGTGTATGTAAATAAATTTATTTTTGTAATTGTGTACGATTCTTATGTTTACATTTGCACAACATTTTTAAAGAACTTATTTTTTTAGTTGCAGCCACAAATTAAGACACTTCGGCAAAATCATTAAAACAGCTACGCTATAAACTCTCAAGATATGTTTCTGCAACATAAGGGAAATATACTTTACTTCCAGTCAACATGTTGCTATGCCGGCACTGAATTCTCATCATAATGCGATTCAATGCTGTCAACTGTAAGAAAATATAACAGTGAGCAGGGAAGAGCGAAATATATGCCAAACGATAACGAAGCCTGAACTGACATCGGCGTTGTCGCTGACAGCGTGTCGTTTCAACAAAAAGGCAGTGGAAACAGACAGCAGCAACAGCAGAAACGAAACATTGTCGTCGTCGTGATGTTGAAACCAGAAGCAGCAACGGTTTCGGTGTAGCTTCGACTTCGTGCATTCGCAACGAGCGTTTTCAGTCGTTCGTTTGTCGGTTCCGGGTCGCGTTCGTCAGCGGATGTTAGCGTTATTGCACGATATTTGATATTTGTGAGCGAGTATCAGATTTGACGAATACGAATACGAAAGGACAGACGAAACAAAACGGAGAAGTGCTTGCGAAAAAAAAAAAAATATTGTTGCCGCAGCATATCGCAGGAAATCGTATTGAGCGCCAAAATAGTCAATGTGAAAAAGAAACAAATAAAATTTAAAATAAAAACTGGAAAATGAAAGAACATAAATAAAAGAATATATAAAAAATAGTTAAAAACAAAATTTAAGAACCTAAAGCTGCTGGGGTGTTTATCTTTTGTCACCCTATATTCCCAACACCCCAAAAATTTTGCCCAAAACAAAGCGACGACGCGTATTTTTTTCCATGCCCTCTTTTCATATTAATTGGTGTTGAACTTGGAACAAAAATCAAGAAGCAATAGTAGCAGCGACAAAAAAGGCAAAGGCAATGTGCATTAGACACAGACTCCAGGTGATTCAGAAGCAACATTACTGTCAACTTGCAATTAGAAGCATGCAACAGAGCTCCCGCGCAAGCACCTAATAACGTCGACTTCAAGCAGACCGCAGAGACAACAACAAATACAACGATAACGTCAAAAAAAAGGATTATGCCAATATTAAATTGCCATAGTGAAATGAAACCCTCAAAACAGCAACAACCGCAAGGACGATTAGGCAACAACAATAATGAAAGCAAAACGTTACAACTGCTACTCATCACTACTTTACTAGTTGGTGTCTTTTGCGGTAAGTTGAACGTATAAAAAAATATCATGCTAATAGAGAAACACAAACACATGCATCCTTACTGTTTTTTGGCATTTACATTGAATTTGTATCTTAAAAAGTAGCATTTAAGAAGCAGCACTAACCCTATCTTTCATACCGCCACCATAAAATAAACCCATATAGACAAAAAAAATCCACTTAAATATTCAATTTGATGCGACAGGATAAAAAGAAGGACCTAACACAGTAAACAAAGTAAAGTAAAAATGCAACCGTACATTTGAGCCTGTGAAGTGGGGTAAATGAGAAACTGGTTCTGATTCTAGTATTAAGCGGGGAGCACTAAGTGCGAGCACATAGTGAATAAAAAATTGATATGTATATTTTTTCGTAAAGTTTAAAGACACATGCCAAAACGACTGCAACACAAGTCAAGATGAATTTCCTTGCATTTATGTGCAGATTTTTTTGCGATGGTGGCACTGGGGAAAAACATTAAATGTACAAAAGAAAAGGAGAGGAACACCAAAGAAATGAAAATCTGGCAGAAAAAAAGAAGATATTACAGAAACATATACATATACGAAATAAATTTATCCAACGCTAGCCAAAGGAAATAAAGCAAGAATGAAAAATGTTGCAAGTTTATTGGAGAAAGAACGCTTTAGTGGCGAGTAGGGAGCAGTCTTGAATAGTATCCGGGCAATATGAATGAATGAACTGGCGTATGGATGAATGAATGGTTGGAAAGGTAAATGAGTGGGGTGGGTGGTTGAATGCTTGGTTGCATGCAACATAAAAACTAACAAAGCAAAGCAAAGTCATAGTCTCGCTTCATGCCAGACCAGAACAGCAAATCGCCTTGCATATGTTTGTGTCTGTGGATGCACAGTTGTGTCCCTGATAAGTATTGCTTTGATGCCACAAAAGTAGAAACAAAAACAAAAAAGAAAAGAAAAACAAACAAAAAAACAAACAATCATTAAACAAAAAAATCCTATCTAAAACGTCGTCTAAGCGGCAAAGAAAAACATGGAAAAAATTTAACTTGCAGCACAGTGGTCTGACAACAGCGGCAATGGAGCAGAAACGGAATGGAGGGGAAAATATAAATTGACTCGTGTTTTCCATTTAAACGTTGGCGTTCGCCCATTTTATTCGATACAGCGAACATTTCCTGGTTCACATTTCGCAACAATTTCACTGCTGTTGCAGCTGTACGGAGTTAAAACCAGAAATTAACTTTGGCAAAGCTCGAGCGCCATGAAGTATGCAATGGCAAGGAAAAGTAACAAAAACAGTATATACATGAGAAAACACAACGTTAGAACATGTATGGTATCTAACGCTGTGTTTGCGTTGGTATTTCTTGCTGATTATTTCGTTTAGCAAATGATGCTGCCATCAATTTTAGTCTCCTCCAACAACACAAAAGTTGCAGTAAGAGCGGGGCGTAACACTCTTTAGCGGTGTCTGGCGGTTTGCTGAGGTTGTATACAAATATTCAAAGCTGTTGTCTCCAGAACGAGATCCACGTTTTCCAGTAGAGTGCTTACCCGCTCGCCAAATAATAAATGCGCTCGTGCTGCAGCACTTCAAATCTATTACTTACAATAATATTAAAATGCTAGCGTAGTCCGCCAGACACTGTTCTGCCCTTTTCGGTGTTATTGGTATAAGGGAAGAAAATATAAATTCAATTAAACTACAAAAATCAAGTATTCCATTGGCGTATCAGCAAGAAATTTGCTTCATTGAAGCTATGTATGTTGCTGCATGGGTTGATACTCTGCAGTGAAGCACCTTGTTACATACGACATTTTTCGTCTCGTTTTCAGGCGAAGGAACAAATAAAGCGGTTTGTAAGTTAATCTGATGAAGCAATATTGATTCCATACAAATAAACTAATTTATTTATTTGTTTTCCCCGACTTTCGCAGTATACTAATGCATAAAACTTCACAGGATTACTCGACATGCCATTCTAGAGTTTCCTCGAAAATATCATCAAAATCAGCCTAGCGGTTTCGGCGTCTATAGCGGACTTACAGACACACACCGTACATCCAATTTCATATAGATAGATAGATAAAGCGTTCTCGAACTCTGTCCTTCATTTCTTCTTCTCTGGTAGCAACTTGCCTACTGGCATTACCAGATTGTTCACTAAGACTAAAATTTCTTGGCATGATTCGCATAAACCTTGGTAAAATAAATAATTTCTTTTTGACAATTGACAAATTTCACTTTCGCTTTTTTTACGATGTTTGTTACATTTTTTTGAAGTTATTTATTTATTTATCTTTTGCCTATCAATTTCGTACCGCAATGATCTGCATTATCTATTTTAAATGGTAAATAAGTGTATGTTTCCTGTTGACGTTTAGTAACGGAAAAAGTTCAGGCCAGCTTCTCATTACTGAAAAACCGTGCAAACAAAAAATCACTACGCTCAAATATTTACTGAGAAAATTCAGTATACTTTAAAGTTAATTGATTTTTATTGAGTTTTATGAAATTTCACGAAATCAGCACAAAACTTTGCGAACAGTCTACAACGCCTGGTAGAGAATTCCAGAGGTAAGCGCATACCAAAGCACATTTTCCAATAAAAACATAAGTAAACAAATAATTGAAATAGCTCAGCTAAAATAAACTAAAATCAATGAGTTGAGCTGAGCACTAAAATGTGAGAAACGAGTAAGACGCAAAGGCGAAAACGACACCGAGCACCCGAAACCTTAAAAATTCCTGAGTTGCTAATCGAGCAAGCAACCTGACTGAAATAATGTACCTCAGCACCACCTAACACCCACTTCCTCTCAATTTCGCTGCACATGACTGCAAATGACTAATCACGATTGACAAATATTTATAATTAATTTAAAAGATAAACATGAAGCGCAATGAAGCCGCAATTAATTTGAGAAGAGGCGTTGAGCGCACGTAAGCACAGAACGGTGACCAGAGCAAGCAAAGTAGACCCAAAGCAGAACCGGAAAATCCTAATGGGCTTTGACTTTGGAAAGCTGAGTTAATAAGTTAACCGTGTATGTGTATATGTAACGATATAGATAATATATTGTTGTGAGGGTACCGAGGCCCAAGAAGACATTGGAATGGGTACAAAATGTGATATGCGCCACCAGTTTACACCAGCGCAAAGTGTTTTTATTAAGAAGTTGCGTTCTTTGGCTGAGACAATGGAGGACTGTTGCGATTGTAGCTCTCAGTATTCCACAGTTGAATAAATATTGAATAAATATTGTTGAATAAATATTGTGTGAAGTTATGATCATTATGATTAAATAGCAGCAACGCTTCGAGCAAGATACAAATTTACCACGTACATTCATGAAAAGGCGATTTCCACAGATGAGGCCATCAAGAACAAATAGGTAAAATACGGCCATGAGAGCTGCAAAACCTTAAAAATGACCAAACATAAAAAAACATGAGCGCCGGGGGACAATGGTCATGATGAGAACTATAATACTGCGGAAAAGTAGCCGGCTGACTAATGAGACATGAGAAATGAAAAAAGGTGTCGCTATGGAAAATTTTACGTAAATACAATGGCACAAAGAAGCACGCATTAAATCTCTTTGTGTTCTGTTTCTGCGTGAAGGCGTATGTGTGTGAGAAAGTCTACATTGAAAATTTCAATCGAGAAAGGAAACCCCACACACACATACACACGAATGAAATTAAATTAATTCCGTTTATGCGTGTGAATGCGGTTGAAACCGTTGCGTGCAATATGAGGTATGCCACAAATGTTCGTGTTTCTCATGACACAGAAACACACGGAGTTGCACTATCTCTGCATTAATTACGCTAATTTCTCAAAAATTATTTACACTTGCCTAAAAGCAAGCAACGACAGCAACAACGAAAAAAACGCCTAACCTATTCCTGCCTAGGCTGCATTCATTTCAACAACTGAAATACGCATTTAATCAAGCACACGGACAGACACACACTCAGCCACATCAGCGGCTTTGGTTTGGGCTCTACTGACTTTGCGGCTGCTGCGGCTGTCGGTGCCCGACGGCCATTTAATTACAAAAAGGATTTTTCTCTGTCGGCTATTGCAGCCGGAACTTTATTTAAATTCTCTTCGATTCGTTTCAATTTAATTCACTCCAGTTTCATCTATTGTCAGTACCCGATGGCGCCTGAAAGTATGCCAAGCATGAATCGCCAACGAGTGCGCTACCTCAGTTTATGGTATAGTCCAGGTCGCTAAATTGTGATTTGAATATATTTCCTACTGTCATTCGATTGAATAATTAGTTTAATGAAATACGACAATATTACGGTTGACTTACTTACATGAGCAGTTATTTCTTTCAGTCCTTTCCACATCCCATTCAAGATATGATAAAGCAAACATATTCATTTCTTATTCAGGCGGTCAACATTGCATAAAAAATCAGCATAATTGATTCGTTATATATAGACCGAGCCGCATTATAATTTCATATTTACTTTAATGCTTATTCAAAAACCAAACAAACAAACACATAAACATACTCCCAGCTCAGCTAAAGGATACTCACTTATACCCATACAAAGCGGGAATCCTGCCCGAGTGCTTATTGATGAATGTTTACCAAATGCAAAAAACACACATTTCGAATAGTTGATAGTGAAAAGGACGCCAGCTGTTTCCAAAGAGGATACGTGATCTTATTTTCGTTTATACGACTTTTCAATACTCCTTTTCTGTGGGTGTGTTAAATAAATATGTTTATTTTTTCCGCAAGAAAAATTTGGTTGAACAACACAAAAAAGTAGTAACAGAAATAAATAAAGAAGTAAATCAAAAAAGGAAACCGGAGAGGGCATTCGAAAAAGAGCATGTTTGCCATTGGGATAATATTTCATAATTTATCATTGGCAATGCCAGGACAACGTGGACCAGGGACGGACTGGGCAGGAAGTGGAAAAGGTCGCAAAAGAAAAATAACTAATGAAATTATAATATATTTGCTTAGATTTTAATGGTGTTTGTATGGAAATTGTGTGCAACACTTACTAGAAGCCTGGTATATACAAAATTTTGTTTGTATATGAAAATATATGAAATTTATTCTTGTGGGTTTTGTAGAAAAAGTGTTGATATGGCCATAAAGTTTACCACATATATCCCATTAATAATATAATAGACTGTGTTGGATTATACCCACGTACTTTGATTTTTGTAGAGACTTTAAATGAAGGGAATATCAAGGAACCTTGACATAATTTATTTTCAGAGGCAATTAAGTTGTGTATGGATATATATATGTGGTATCGGGGAACTACGCTGCTTCCTATACGAGCTATGTTCAAAAAGTAAGAATACTGTTTACTCGTCTCGAAAACGAAATAGAAATTGATGAATAATTAAACATTTTTCGAGAAGCGTATAAAGTCTTTTTACTTTTTGAACACACTTCGTATAAAGTTGGAAAATGTACTGGAAATGTTTTCAGAACTTTATAGATCCAGTATATTGACGCAAAAACTCAATGCACCACCAGTGATCCAGAAGTAAAATTTTTGTAGCCACAATATTAAATATAAGCGTATATCAAACTTCTTAAGATAATTAAAGTCTTCTATTATTTTTTTCTATATCAGCACCACCAACTCCACCACATGGTGTATATGAGTATTGGGTATCAACTGAAAGAGCACGAAACTCACAATATTCTGAAATCTGTTTGTCTGTCTGTCTGAAGCGTATAGACTTTGAAACCGTTTGACCGAACACTATGAAAATTGGTACATATGTAGATGTCAGTATTGAGAATGCTTGTGGTTAAGTTTGGTGCGTTAGAATACCGCCAAAGTTGGGAAATTCCATCCGATTTTTGATATGAAATCGATATTGATTCTTCAGTTTGCCGTTGGTATGTATTTCAAATTCGAAAGCTCTGACAAAGAAAATCTATCTATCTATATATAAAATTGGAAGTATGTCTATTTGTATGTATATCTGTTCGTTATAGACACCGAAACCGCTGGACTGATTTTAATTAAATTTTCAGGGAAACCGTAGAATAGCCTCTCGAGTAATTCTGTGAAATTGGTGCGTATACTAATGAATGTTGTGAAAAAAAAATTAAAAAAGTTGATGAATTTTATGAAATCAATATTGCTTCATCAATTTGCCGATGAAAAGTATGTCAATTTCGAAACCGAAAGTCTGAAATAAATTGAACGCTTAGTATGTTATTGATGGTGAGAATATATTTCATGTATTCAAAACAAGAAAATTAAGACAGTGTGTCTCAAATCCCCGGGGCCCTTCCTAGTTTTATGTATATAAAACTTAATATTTGTTCATTTGTACGTATGACATACCATTCGTCCCATTGAAATAAAACTTTTTCAACTTTTACGCTGCACTTGCGGGAGTAAAATAGGCATAGTAGAATTACTTTACGTGTCGTATACAAACCTATTTGCGAATTATTTCATTTTCGATGGCAATAAAAGCAAGCACTAATTTTGTTTTCAAGTCTATATCGTCCTAATTGCTTCCTCAAAAAAGTTCGTCGTGCTACCATCGTAGCAAGTAGAAATAAGCGAACTCTAGCTTCTTAAAAAAAGATGCATCAGAATCAGAAGATAGTATAGAAAGAGAAGTGAGTATAGAAATAGATAGTGGTGCTAACCGAAACATAATAGTTTTTTTTTTCAATTTTGCTGCACTTCAACGCAAATATACTTTGGATCAAAATGAAAATGCGGGTATTGCGGTAAATTGGAATTCAAATATGAATCATGAGGAATGTAGTGCGTAAATGGAATATTAAATTGCCGACATCCACTGATCCATTGTTGTCATTGCTTTCGGGTGACTCGCCTAATGCCAAGCACTTTTTGCAGACGATTCTCAAATATAATTCAGAATTTCAAATGAAAATTTTTCATTTCATGGTCGATCAAGAAAATTGTTTCAAATTTCGAACAATATAATTCCACAATATAATTATTTATATGGCAACAACGCGGCGGCTATCACCTAGGGATTTTTGTTATGGAGCCGTACACACGAATTTACTAGCAGGAATATATTGTCCTTGGGAAAAAAGGTAAACATTTACAAAACCATAATTGCTCCTGCTTGGCGATACGGTTTGCAGGTGTATGGCATAGCAGCGAGGTCAAACATCAGGAAGGTGAGAGTACTGCAGGCCAAGACATTGCGAATGCTTACTGGTGCCCCTTGGTTCATGCGAACGGCGGACCTTGAAAACGACTTAAAAATACCGAAAATTGGCGATGTGATAAATCGTCAGGCCAAAAAATATATAGAGAGGTTAAAAAATCCTCCAAATAAACTAGCAAGGAGCCTTCTAAAACGACGCAGAATTCACAACAGATCCTTTTAATATTATATCTGCACTTATTATTTAAGTTGTTTTGTTAATTTTTGTATATACAATTTAATTGAAGTTGTTCTAATAATAACAGAAAAATTAAATATAAAAAAAAAGTACACACGAATCGAACGCGCTGAAATTGATCGGCTGAACATTGAATTTAATATCATTTGTAAAAAGAAAATGTGCGTAGAGAGTAATTAAAAAGATTTTCGATCCCTGGCACCAAAGAGTATACATTCATATAGAGGCTACATTTCTCTCAAAAGCTTTGACTTTTTTTTATCTGCGAGATCGGCGCTAATAGATTATGTTATATGGCTGCTACATACACCAAAGAACCAGCGCTGGCCGCTTTGTAGCAACCTCATTGTGCTAACTTTTGAACTGAAGTAACCAGGCAAACAGCAATATTAGAAGGTGGGGTCTGTTGTGAAATCCAAGCAAGCGCTGTTTCCCCTTCTTGCTGTGTTTTCCTTCATTTTGTGTTCTTAGCGCGAATTTAGCGTGAGAAGGAATTTCTGTATATCACCTTTGTTTTTGTTGTTTTAACTGCCGTCACCCATTTGTATGAAGAACACAACACAAAGTAAGGATGACGAAATTTGCTTTCGCGTTTGAGACTCGAACTTTACTGTTTGCATTTCTATCTACTGTGCGTATTCCTCGAACAGTCAAACTTCAAAATCTCGAATCGAATTTCGAGTTATGGGGATATTCGAGTTATGGAAGACATATTGTATTGATTTTTCGCTATAAACGTACTCAATTCGAGATATTCGAGAGATATTGGAGATATTCGACTTAAAAAAGTTCGACCTATGGAAATTCGACGGTAGTTAGAAATTTCGTTTGCTGTTCAATGAATGTGCATTCACTGTACTTGCTCTTGAAATGGATTTTGTTTTCTGCCACAACCGAAAATTGTTTTCAAGAAGTTGGAGTCAAAAATCAAAACTTGCCATTGTGTGAGTGATCTTGTTGTGTAGGTATAGTGCGTGTATAAGATTGGATTGGTTTCTTATTGTGTGTATCATTCGGAATGTTTTTGTATGATTTTACTTTGTGATCATGCCAATTTTTTTTCTGTTCGCCTGGTATTTTCATTTCATTCATATAAATGAATTGAGGCGAAATATGGGCTCGATTTCATTTCTAGTGTAAAATTAAACAAAATCCACACAATTTGCTTAATATTCTCTAAGACCTTATAAATAAAAAACTTTAAAAAAAAAAATAAAGGAAGAAGACAATGTCTCTGATTTTTGATTTTATTCTGTCTTTCTTGTTTTTTTATAATTTACTTATAATTGAATATTTGCCTCTTCTGTGGAATTTCGACGACCGGCCATTTGCTTGCTGGTTAGCTTTTGCAAACTAACAGAATATTCTACCCCACTTAAGTTGAACAGACAAGAAATTTGTACAACAGAAAACTTAACATAATCTATTAGGGCCGGTAATCTCTCTCCGGGCATTTTTTTAAGGGAGAAATGTAACCTCTATATATTTCATACTCTTTGCCGGGCACTGTCGGTAGTCCCAGATTTTTCGTCCGTCATCCAAAGAAATAATTAGATTGTCTCCAACCGCGAAGATGACGCTGGTATCGCTGTATCAGACAGCTCTTACTCTGAATAGTGTTTTAATTTTTTCTTTAAAGAAATTATTACCCTTTCCACTAAAAAATTACAATAAAAATAAAAATTATTATTAAAAAAGATAAGCGTACCACCGTAAACGTAATAGCACTGAAACTTCTTAAAACTTACGAAGTTGAGGGATTTAGTTTGAGAGACAGAGAGAAAGTAAATGTTTAATATAACTTATTTCGAAACTCAATTTTATGATATTTTTCAATTAAAAATCTATATAAGTAGCATAGGCCCGGCGCGTACTCCTCGCTCTTCGAATGTTTCAGCGGCTCTGCGCTCTGTCTACTGCTGCGATTTTCTGTTTGATCTTACAATGTTTTAATTTTTAGGTGGCATTTCGTATGCTTCACTTTTTTGATTATTTTTTATTCGAATATTTGAACATTTCGAATTTGTACAGTTTGAGCAGCATCAGAATATTGAGTTGGTCTTAATATTTAGCGAATTCGACGATTTATAGTATTCGCAACAAAATCACAGTAACCATCTAAAGGCTATTATAGGAATTACATGAAAAATTCATTAAAATCGGGTCGGTGGTTTCGGCGTCCATAACGGACAATTAGACAAACAAGCCAACTGTAAAACAAACTGACCTATTGCAAGAACAACATCGTTAAGACATAAACACACACAAAACACCGAAGGGCATATGTACATAACAAGCAATTATATAATAATTACACGAACAACGTGTAGCGATCACAATTTTTTCTCAAACAGCAAAATAAATAATCAAATTGTCTTAAAGTTAACGCACAAACCGGAATGAACAATTTGTATGGAAAGCGACCTTTCGTATTGAAAATGTCAAAAAATTAATTAATAAAATTAACAAAATTAATTAATAAAAAATAACAAAAAGCTTCTTGAGTAGAACTGCGAACACAGCTCAGCCCATATCTCCTTTTCTTATCCTTTTTGGAAACTTTTGTGGCGTGACTTTTGTGAAATATCACATATTTTATGGCCCGATGGTGGATGTCAAAAATGTTTGCAAACTGATCGTATATAAATCTCAACACTCTTCACAAAATATTGTTCACGTAATTATGTTTAGGCTTTAACCCTGACCTTGTAAGCATTCCATACTCAAAATGTAAAAGTCAGAAGAAGCTACAACATAAGAAAATTGCATGAGCAACATGACGTTAGGAATTAAGTAGATCAAAGAGTTCTTACTTCAACCAATACCTAATTAACTTCTAGAAATTCGTATTAAAAAATTTAGAGTAATCATCCAAGGATTTTCCTTCCCCATCGAGCATAATTTAAGTAACAAACGAAAAAATTATTTACCTTATCCAAAAACATAGCATTGTTTTCCTTAAGCTCTGCAGCAAATATGGAAAGTCTGAAAAGGTTACAAAACGGTTAAGGAGACTTTCTAAATCAAAGTACACAAATCTATGCCATTGAAACTTTGTGCCCAATTGGACACTCATCAAAATTGTAAAATCTCGGTTGCTATTACGAAAAACCCCGACAAATTCCAACGTTTAACTTTATTAAATACTCAACAACTAAGCAAAGTGGGCAAAAAACGCGATAGAGAAAATGCCAACCCAAAATTCAAGTTTAATTTAGTTTTGAACTCTTTCATTTCTTTTTTTTTTTTTTTGTATGTTTTTGTTGAGAGTTCATTTTCATGAATGTCGCAATCAACACAGCCAACTTGTTGGCATTCAGTGGTGTGTGTGGCCGTACAATCGAAATGTTAATCATGACTGGGTTGACGATGAGTGTTCATGGTGAAAATAGTTTTACAAATTAAAAAAATAAAACAAAATTATTATAAAAAAAACTTCTGCTGTGTTTGGCACTTTTGCAAGTGTCTAGTTGAGTGAACTCTAACTCATGTCACCTGCGTGCCGTGCTTCAGTGCCGTCAGTGTTGGCAATTCCAACAGTGAAACTTTTTTCTGCACAGCAAACAAAGCGGTGACGTCGACAGCCTCAATTTGTGTTGCGAAAATGTTGCTTATTTAAATATATTCCTAAAGTAATATAAACAGCTCAAATGGCGAAACATTTTCGCAACCAAGTTATGCACATATTTATGCAGACAAATTGGCAAGGAGAAACTTTCTACGAGCGCGTTCACCAACGCTGAAAACGAACGCAATAGCTATTAAATATTAAAATAATTTGTGGAAGAATTGTTTCTGTTTATGGAATGTTTTCTTCTGTGTGATTCTTTTTTTTTTTAATTTTACATTATTTTCATGCGCAATTTGTAAAGCTTGTGGGGTCGAAGCCAGAAAAAAACCTTAACGGGGTCATAATTAAATTATATTATTTTCCAATACCATTTTGTATTATTTTATTTTATTATTATTTGCGGAATTATGTCATTATTTACTATAAAGGCCGGATTTCATCAACGCAAAAAAACTACAATTGTTCTGCCATGCCAGCGTGTCAGTTCGAGCTCAAATTATACAAATACAGTTAGACGGCACAAAATACTGTTAGCAGCGCCGTGTTTATTTACTAATTTAGTTACGCTTAATTTCACGATGGTGCAGTCCAGTTGAGTAACAACACGTGGCGTGCCGACGGTGGCGAGAAATTAAATTAGTGCATTTTGGCATTTGTAAGAGAGATTTATGCAAATTTAGAAAAAATTCAGAATAAAATAGCCATTCGATTTTCGCTGTCCTCCACTTAATGCATTTATTTGTCACCCAGAAAATTTTGTAATAAAAAAAAAAAATTAGTCACTTGGTACCAGACCCAGATGCAAGTTTTCCAACCAAGTTCTCTGAGTTTCCGGCGACGTCATTATTGACATGTGTGGGATAGCGTTGTGCTGGTGAAAAACGACACAATTATTATCCAATTACGATCGCTTCTTGTCAGTCGCTATCTTGGGAACATCCCGATTGTTGACAATAGAGGCCCGAATTAACCGGTTTGCCATATGAAAGCAACTAATTTTAGATGATTCAGTTTCAGTCCCACCAAATGTGCAGCAAAACCTTCCTGGCTGTTACATACATAACTGGTCAGCACAACCCGTTTAACGGGTCATAACTTCACGTAAAATGCCTCTCCACGCATGCCTTTCTTGCACCAACCTTCTTCAATTCTGAATTCTCAAGTTCGACAGAACCTGCGTCACTTCCACCGAAGCCGAGGTCTTCCTTGCCATCTATTCCCAGCCACTAATACGTCAAGTGCACGACGGGGTTGATCATCTTCATCCATACAAAGAACATGTCCAAGGCAGCGGATACGTTGCACGTTAATCCGTTTCACTACGTCAATGTCATCGTATAGCTGATACACCTCGTCATTCCATCGAATACGGTAGTCATTGTCAAATAGTCATTGTCATTCTCTCAAATACCCCTAGAGCTCCTTCATCAGTTTGAAACACATCCCACGATTCTGCCCAAAGTACCATCTATTGGCAAGAATAATTCTTCTTTTTATTTGCAGGCTGGTGTCATTTTTGCTGGTGACTATACTCTCTACTATAGCATACCATGACGTGTTTTGCACTCATTCCAAGTCTAGACATGACTGTATACAGGCCATCTCTTTTGCGCCTGCCAAATGCTACCTTATAGTCAATAGAGAGGTGGTTTTCTTAGAATTTTTCCATTTCAACATTTTTCCGAGCCAACAGGGCCGTGATAAAATGGATACCACAACATCAAGGCCGTTTAGGGTTTAATTGGCATTGTTGTGTCACCCTGTTAGGTACGTGGCAAATGTCAAAAACCAAACAAATTAATTAGGTCCCGGTGTCAATTTTCTTTTTGACGTAGAATCTGCAAATAACGACTTTTTCTGGTAAACGGCGTGGAAAAGCTGTGGTAATAGAGGTACCAGTTCAATGACCTGCTCCAAGCCACAAGCCACCACTAAAACTAAGTCTCCACTTCTGGGGAGGAGCATTCAGAATCTAACAGTCAGCAAAACAGGAGTACGGTACGACTCCACTACGCCTACGTGACCAGTGGCGACGTCAACGTCCACCAGGAAACCCACTGCGCTAGTGAGAAGAATATCATCTCGATAAGTTAAGGAAGTTTTGGCCTCATTAAAAAGACAATATTTAAACGATTAGTAATTAACAGTAAAACTCGTGCCAGAACTTAACCAGATGGCTGGGGTCTGTTGGTTAGTAAAAGTGAGTGAAAAACGAAATCACAACGACGGCCGTTTCAACCTACTCCACACATGATACATCAAAATCGTTACTGAACCTAACGAATTCTTTCATCTTTTACCTATCGAGTGGTGTAATTAGACTTCGAATATTGCTCATAGATACGGGGCTACAACAGCAATCTATAAGTCGCTTCATTGTTGTCATTTTTGAACACCTAGCTACGTATAAGAAAGAAATACTATAAAGACATGTTAAGGTAAAAAAAATCGTTCATTATTGAAAATTGGCAAACCAACTGCAGACAATTATAGAAACAATCACACAACAAACTACCAGATAAACACACATAAAACACCATAAAGCATTGAAGTCATAAACTACACGAAAAATACATAAAAGAGCACTCAAATTTATGAAAAGTTATTATACAACATACACTAGAAACCAGCAACAGGATGGTTACAACCAACGAGCATTTATTGTCAAAAAAGCATGGACTAAATAAGGGAAAAGGAGTGGGCCACGTCGTCGAAAGATTGTCGACCGTGTAGCAAAATACCGAAAACTGGTGTTAGACAATAAATGGTAGGGACATTAACTAAGAAAAAACAAAAAACAGACCGGCCCAGCTCAACGTCGAGACGCAGTTCAGACTATCTGCATGAGCGACTTTTATTTGTGGCAACGTTGAGAATGCGTATGTGAGCAACACAATAAAAATATTAGCAATAAATTATCACATGCACACAGATGCATAGACACAGATTTAGTGATACAGTCTGAGAGAAAGAGAGGCAAACAGTGACTGAATGAGTGAAAGAGATAGAGCGAAGGCTATAGTCAGTAACACACACCAACACGCACGGTGCAACGTGGCAATATGACACAGTTGCAGGCGTTTATGCTAACGTATAAAAAACGTGGCGAAACGACAAAAGTATCTGCACTTTATGGTAGTCAATGCACTTAGAATGAAGTCGACAGCGCAGCGACATTGTGTAATGCAGTAAATTCAGCGTGGGTTAAACAAGTTATGAGCACCAAGCGTGTAACTGTAAATTTGTAGCTCTGTATTATGGTCTCGTGTGCGCGCAACCCATATGTTATTTGCACATACACACACACACAGTCACACACACAAATGGCAGTTGCAACGACTTTTACTGCTCATTGTGATAATATTGAATGCATGAAATATTGAATTTTGTAGTCAATAAACGTTTTATGATCACAGCTGCAAATATTTCACTTCAGCTCTTGGCGCACTCTGACTTCATCCTGGCTTTCCCTTTCCGACCAACCCTGCCGAGAAAATCTTTCGTCATCCTTTCTGAAATTTTTTTTATTCTTCTTTCACTTGAGTGACTTTATGAAATATGACACGATTTTTTTTTTGTTTGCGTATTTTTCAATGTTTTTTTTAGTTGTATTATTATTATTATTATTATTATTATTATTATTATAAGCTCTTATTATTATTATTAATTATTATTATTATTATTACTATTATTATTATTAATATTATTATTATTATTATTATTATTATATTATTATTATTATTATTATTATTATTATTATTATTATTATTACTATTATTATTATTATTATTATTATTATTATTATTATTATTATTATTATTATTAGTTCTTATTATTATTATTTATTATTATTATTATTATTACTATTATTATTATTATTAATTATTATTATTATTATTACTATTATTATTAATATTATTATTATTATTTATTATTATTATTATTATACTGCGCTTTTAATCCATGACATCCGGAGAAATTTATACTGTCCCGTGGAATTGACGCTTATGCCCTGACTTCTTTTCTAACTAAGATTTGACCAAAGCTTTTAGCTGAATCGAATCTACTAAAACATTGGACTCGTCAAGCTTATCAAACTTTTTTTCTACTGCCCTTAATGACCTATTGTAAGGTAGATTGCTTTCCTTTATTTGTTTTGTTTCCTTTATTAAGTTTCATAATTCTTCTTGTAGGCTCGGTGTCAATCACCATTTGGTTTCCGCTTTCCTATAGTGATTGTTACTATGAGTAGTGCAGGTTTTGAGGAAACGTTAAAAATGAATTTGGGGTTGGTGTCGATATATTATATATATAATATATATAATATATGCAAATATAACTTCGGGGTCACCAATGGTTTGGGAAAAGCAAGCGTTTTTGCTGACCGCTGATTGACAAGCCCAAGAAATAATTTAATTACGAAGAATAACAAGACGCGCCGAAATGCGAGTGTATGGCTTGACAATTTGCGGACGAATGTAATGTATTTTAGCAAAAGATAGTACAACACAATTGGTATTTTTAGAACAACGAGGAAATGCGTAATTCTGTAGACCTTCACTTAGTGTGGTAAATACAAGAAGTGTTTGCTTAATTAACTGCTCCTAACAAGTATTATTAGTGCTATTGGTTGTATGATTATGGTTTTCTAGGACTGCATTGTATAGCCCTACATCTTCTAAACTCATATAGTTTACTAATCCGCCAATTTTTTCCATTAAGATGCAAATGACACAAAAAGGTTATCATCCAAATCAAACAATGATTTGCTTTTTGAAAAAATATAGATTATAAAATTAGAGATTATCTTAATGAACAGACCTTTATCATTCTGCACATGTGTTAGATGGCGCCAAAGTGTGTCCTAAGTGTTAGAGAGTTTCTTTTCCATTTCTTTCCAGGTCGGGTTATTTGTCAGAACTTGTTAAATCCTGATTATCCCTCCGAGAAGTTATCGTTAACTCCTCATATCATCATAGTATATTCCACCACTTTCATGAAGGTCACCATATGGTTGACATTATTTATTTTTTTAAGAAGTCGTTGGTATAAGCCCTGGGCTCTAAGCATTTGTAATTGTCCGATTAGGTGTTTCTGCTGCTGCGGTTCATGGTCTATTTATGCTTCAGGTTATTCACTTTAGTTTTCTTGGATACTAATTTTGTCGACTGTGCCAATTATGTGTTCTTATGAACATGTAACTAAAATACGATAGATAGATTACCGCCTATAACCCCCATAACTATAATAGTTAAATTTTTCTGTAAATTTTCTTTGCCAGTCGTTCGTTACTACAATTTTTCTTTCATTAATACTAGAGATCTGCATGAATACATTCAAATGTTCCACTTCAGTATGTATTGACAGACCTATTCGACACTTAAACTTACTAAAATCTATCCTTATTGTACTCCATTTCTTTACAAGGGATCATACGAAATTGAACGATGTTTATAGTTTATAGTTTATCGCCATAAGTTTCTGAAAGTATTTGATTGGCTAACTGCAGTACTGAATGTCGAACAGTCAATTTTGCTGGTCTTCATTGTTAATTTCTTTGGTGAATATGCGATACCAAAGCAGATGTCTACGTACTACATATTTGGCTAGAGACATAAACATCATCAGCCTCTCACAAATAAGCATACTAATAAGCATTAAGCTAAAGCTAAGATTCAACTTAGAGCTTATTCTATACAATAACAATAAAGATTCAAACAAGGAGAAAAAATGTAGGGAAGAAGTTTCGAAAGTAAATTAAGCAAATAAAGCTGACATTAATTCAACGACTCTAATAATTTAGTCTTAATAAGATAGGAAGATGTGGTAGGAGAAAGATTTGCATAAGACATAGAATGGATCATGTTGTAAACAAGAAGTTTTAATAATACAAAGGTGTTTTAACTTTAAAGTTTTTTTTTTTTAGTAAATAGAAATCATATAGCAAGTAACGCTCTTTTGTGGAACTTTAAACCCCATGTATTAAAATATTTGTAAATTTGTAAATAAAGCATAACATAACTGTATTTATATCTCACCGAACAGTTTACAATCGATCGTTGCTCAATGAATAATCATTTATCAAGTTAAATTAACGTTCATAAAACATGACATATAGAAGTAAAAAATCAGTTTCCGTGAAAATCATTTACAAAGGAAATTTACAAAGGAAACAAAAGAACCAAAAAGGGTGTGCGGTCGGGGGACCACCGTCAAGAACGAAGTTCTTTACGCCTTTTTACATATAAATTACAATGATTTTTTGTGGCCTTAAACATACTCTTATTTCTTGATGTGTAACTTAAAGTTACAATTTGGAGAACTACGCGGTTGTCAATTTTTTACTTTATTTATTTAATGCTCTTTCGTTATGTTACGGTTTCTACTTGTCAATTTCTATTGCAAGCCAGTCAACTTTATAATCTCATCATATTGTACCATGGTAATTAATGGCGTATGGTAACTATAATAAGATGCGTATGCTTGAGATTGAATTATGTCCAAGTATCTTGAAAAAACAGTGTCAATGGTAGTACAGTAATTTGTTGCAAATTGCGCTGGAACATTATTAATATATAAATCAAATATATCTAATAAAAAGGATATTAATTCTTCTTCTAATTGTTCTTTATTACTGAAGTTGACGTTGTAGTCTCCAACCAATATTAGTGGAAGTTTATGAACATTTTGTTTAAGTAATTTAGAACCTCCCTTGGTATATTCAACAATGATCGGTGAATGAATAATATAATATCCTCAATATTTTGTTTTGGGGATATACAAATAGCTACAATAAATATTGCAAAATCGTTTCCTATTTTACAAATAGCTATACAAATATAACCAACTGATGAGTGCTTAGTACTCTAATCACTAATGTTGGATAAAAGCGTTCCCATATTTTCTGTACAAATATGAGCCACGTCTTCACTTCTACGATATATTGCGACTCCACCTGAACGAACATTTTGTCGTTTATAATGAGAAATGCAATTGAAATTAGGAAGGGCAATTTATTCTTCATATCTTATCCACGTTTCGAAAAGTAATAGTAGGTTCGAGTTTTTAGTAACTGGATCCGAGAAATCTAAGGTATGTCTTTTCAAACTTTGGCAGTTAAAAATGAATAATGAAAGCCCCTTTCTTTACAAATCATATCCAGGATAATTATGTTCTGGTCTGCAACGTGTTTAAAGATAATCTTTGAAATTATTGTAGCAATTTTTCTGTTGATCTAGCTTGCTTTCGATTATGATAAAATTTAAATTTCATTGGATCATCTTGGGGTGTTACAATATACAAGTTTTCGTATGTGTTACTTGAGATAGCGCAACGTAAACAAGTTATTGCAAATAATATTGGCTGTACGCGTAAACTATTTCATTTATTTATTTGCACCCTGTTATTTATGTATGGTCATAGCGCAATTCGAAATTAAAGGAAAATGCTTTCGAGTAGCAATAATTTTCTTATGTGATGCCAATTGAATGTTCGCAGATCGTAGTTCAATAGGCACAGCAAGACTACTAACTCCACTTTGTACAGCTAACTGAGCAGCTTTTTTTGATTTTCTTCCAACCAATCGCTGTTGAACCACAAAACTCTAACTACAATGTTGTGCGTATCAAAATCTAAATGCACTAATTTTCCTGTCGTACCATTACATAAGCCATCTGATATATCAACATTTGTTGTGATGAGATAAAACATGCCTTTTACAAATATAATTTCGTATGGTAAACCACCAGTATCTGTAACTAACTTCTTATGTAACTTTACTCTAAAATTAGCACTTTGTTCATGATTTTTAGATCCTGTAATTGAATCAGTGGCTGTAGAGAGTAAAGTGGCTTATTTCATTGATGATTGATACTTGTACATATCTAAAAAGAGATCTAAACAAATGCGCTATTTCAGATGGCAGAGAGAAGACGATGTGTGAGTGTGCTTAGCAGTCACTAGCGCATGTAAAATATCATTTCTTCGAAACCAAAGATGTTTCACAACAAAACGTCGTCACCTCGAATACCTCGCTTCCTTTTCACAAAAAAAAATTTGTCTTTGCTGACCAAGTAATATTATGTTCGAAAATGCAACTAATAGCTCACCTTCCCTTAGATTAGCTATTGGATTATAATTTATAATTTATATAAAAGCCTGTGCGAATCGAACATCATCTATATATGAGTAGTTTCACTTTTGGAAGCACATTATAATTCATAATTGAGGCACATAATGTATATATTTATATAAAATATAAGAACCAAGCCTCGGCGACATATATCCGGTGATATGCGCGATCGGCGTCGAGTAGGGTACACACACAAACAACACACTTAAATTAAATTCGCTCGCCCTCTCTCTTCGCAAAATTGAAATTGATAGCAGTTATCTTGCTGTTGTTACCTTTGTTGTTGTTGCTTCTGTTTGGTTTTGCGCACTCTGGATGAGCACAATAGAAGAGCAAAGCCAAATAGCAGCGAAAAATACTACAAAATACAACAACAACGTTGTTACGGTTTTTGTATTTTCTGTGATTTCACACCTGCCACAAGCCACGTAAAGGAACTTCCTTCCAAAAATGGAACAATTTCTCTATCACTACAGAAGTGGCCAAAACCTATTCTTTCAACAAACTTATGAGCGAAAATATTTTCTTGTCTTCACAGCATCAATCAATATTTCATACAAAACCCCTGCCCTTGTTGAAGATGGTGCGATGACTCTTACTTTGATAATATTGGCTCCAAATTAAAACCTTTGCTTAACTATTGCAATATGAAAAATGTTATCTCTGAGCGATATGCATTACTTTTTTATTGAGATATCTTTCACTTCATACAAAATAACGAACTGCTTTAAATAACAAAGCTTTCCTCGAATATAGGGTACTGAATTATGTAAAATGTTATCTCTGAATAGAATTTTTGGACCTGTATTTCCTAAGGCCGGTGTTGGGTGCCACGCCCACTTTTTTCCAAAATATTGCCTAATTGTATGTTTAAGCTAACGAAAAAACCGTACCGAAAAATCTTACCTTGTCTTTGAGTTATTAATTTATTACACAAATAGCTGTCGAATTACCTATAGTGCAGTGGTTAAACCTTTTTTCATGTCTTTGTTTTTGCTTCAGTTGAACTAGGAATAAGCAAAGAAGCCATATCCAACCGTAAAGGTATTGTGAGGAAAATATAAATTAGTTTGTATGAATTGTTTTACTAATTTTTGAATTAAGATTCCAGTCTTTCCGGTTTGCGGTAAATAATGGAGTTGTAATTGCATGCAGGCGGCTCTAATCAATAGGGGGTTTCCAAAAAACGAAGAAAAGTAAATAGTAAACAAATAAAACAAAAAAATAATTTTTTAATAAAATTTAAATCCGAGCAAGGCGGTAAAGATGCAAACATCATACAATTGAATGATAACCTTAGTAAGGGATTGACTAAATAAATGACTTCAAGACTGAATGACTGTAAATTTACATTTGATGTAAAACAGTACTGAGACAAACACACATACGAGTATATATAGCAGCACATATAACGAGCCTCCTCTAGGCTATGTCAAATCTCCTCCGAAGACGACAATGACAATTTCAACAATGTTGAGGATGACAGCGACGACTTTGACGACTTTGACGACATTTCAAGAATCAACCAAAATCAGAAAATAAAGGCAAAGTGAAGTAAAATAAAGTGAAGTGAAGTCCTTGGGACAGACTCTGCTAGAGAACGATGTAGACTGGCAGTCACTCATTTTCTCAGTCAAGCAACCGATTAAGTAGGCAACTGCAATATATAGTGTGTGGTATGGTATGTGGCAACAGAACGTGCTCCGGATTGCCTGCGATATTGATGTTATTGCATGCTACTCGTATCAAGTTCTGTTTGTGAAACAAAAGAAAAATCAAAGCGAAACAAAACGGAACGAACGAAGCGAGTTAGGTTGTGTTGTGTTGAATCGACTCAATTCGAGTTTTGTGGCGTTAAGACGAGTCAGATAAGCTGAGGTATGCTGCGTTGCAGTGACTTGACTTTCTTTACGTTCTGAGCACTGCCGTTGAGCACGTTGTCATAGCGAAAAAAAAAAAAACAGACATTTTTGATGGCGTTGTTTGCGAACTTCTTAAAAGTCGGCTTAAACGATTTATGTGAGCTTATGAAAGCGTAACAAGAACAGAAGAAAAACATTTATAGAATATCTAAAGACCATTTCACAAATCAAAACAAAACCCAACCACCAATTTGAAAACGAATGAATTAGTAATAGAATAAAATAGAATAAAATTTAGCTCAACATAAATGGAAAGTTGCTTTTTGATGTAGTAACTTTGCGTGTGGCGCATACAATTTCCCCTTGCTATAGGCACAACATGCCGAACATTTTCTACATGTCCGACTCTCTTCGGTACTAACAACTTAAAGCTGTTTGACTTTAAACCTTTTTGCTGTACCACTCAACTCCACACAATTCCTTGTTCACAACCCACCTACACAGCACAAAGCAATGTTTGACCAAGTATGAAATGCATTAAAAGCAAACTGCTTCATTGGAAAGTTTAAAGTATTATGTGGGTGTATCCCTCCAACTGCGACTCCTTGTTTTCACTCCTTTTGTTTTCATTCTCACTCAAAGTGCACATTGAGCATATCGACGTGTGTCCTTTATACCATGCCTGATCACCATCATTCAAGCAAACATTCAGGAAAACACATCGCCGCCTGTTGGCAATTTAAAAATTTGTATACTGCTAACGTTTCTTTCTCTTTTGATTATTCTGCTATCCACAACCCGTTATTTTTCTCCGCTAACTCAATGTCGGCGCATCAAGAGCAACACACAAACAAGGCGCATTTTTCATATCCTGTCCGCTAGTTCGTCCAATCATGGTGCACG
The DNA here is from genome assembly GCA_035041755.1 of Cacoxenus indagator. Lineage (NCBI taxonomy): Eukaryota > Metazoa > Arthropoda > Insecta > Diptera > Drosophilidae > Cacoxenus > Cacoxenus indagator. Next base: position 336,113 of record JAWNKX010000067.1, read on the forward strand.
TACTTTTTCGCCATTTTTCCTGCGCATAAAAATGCTTTTTAAGCCGCACTGAATTTCGCTTCAGCTACGATGGCGTTCGTATTTGCGTTGAGCGCCACGTTGTGGCATCACGCGCTCATGATGCAAGTTATAATCCATCGGTTATATCCAGCACAAGCATGTTGCAACAGCTGTGGCAAAAACAATTTTTCATAGCTCTCTGTTTCACACTAATTCTTCTCCAATATTTAAACCCACATCGATACTTGTTCTATTGGGGAATGCAATGTGTTATCAATTCTGATAACTTTTCCTTTCCCTTCCCAAATCCTTCTTCTTATGAATTGCCATAGACTCACACACAAAACACTCATATGTTCTCATACGCATAATCACAATTAGATTATCTCCTCTTTCAGATGCCACACACGCCGTCTTGCGTAATGTAAATCTGCTAGTCGAACCGCCCGCCGTACGTCGTGGTCAATCGGTGGCACTACGCTGTGATTACAGTCTCGAAGATGCACCGCTCTACTCAATCAAATTCTACCGCGGTCAATATGAATTCTATCGTTACACGCCGGGCGAGTATCCTCATACGAAAGTCTTTCAATACCCGGGCATAAAAGTTGATGTAAGTTTGGCTCTGTCTGTAATGACACAAATTGTTGCAACAACACTAAAAACAATAATTCTTTCTTCTAGGAGAGCGCCTCGAATGCTACACAGGTAATGATACGCAATGTGAGCTTCGGTCTCTCAGGCAATTTCAGCTGTGAGGTCACCGCAGACGCCCCGCTCTACTCGAGTCACACTGCTTATGCGCTAATGCAGGTTGTAGGTGAGTAAAAATCATTTAATTACGAAGGCGCAAACGCCACACAAAGTATTTAAGTAAACAATTAGCGCCGATTTTAATTTCCATTATCAACTGGGCTGCAAACCAGACAAAAATGCGGGATATTTTCAAGAAAATCTAGCCCACACTGAGAAAGCAAAGAATAAGTGCAAGCGAAAACAAAATAATGACGCACTACAAAATGGCGTTGAGTGGCAGAAGTGACAGCGACAGCAACAACATCGACGACGACAATAACGGAAACAAGTTGGCTCATTAGACTTATTAAGAGTGCTTACGGCCTGCGTACGGAGAAGTAACTTCACATCCGGACTAAGACGAAAAGAAAGAGAATGATGAAAGAAGCGACACAGCAAGGCAAGCAGAGCAGTGAGAAGCTCAGGTTCTTTCAAACAGGATACAGCAGACAACAAGGCCACAATAGGACCTGTGATGAGAATGACGTTGTTTTTGTTGTTAAGAGCAAAATCAACTACGTCTGCTTTTGCTGTTTGCTTGATTTTCGCCGCGTGAAAGTACATGAAAGCAGGACCCCATCCTTTTTACTTTTATCAACCTTTTTTCATAATTCTTATTTTTTTATTTCCGACGCGGCCAAAAGCACCTACAATTAAAAGAAGCAGCCAAGTCGACATTACAATGTGTTTACTTTATGCACTCAAATAAATACACACTAGGAACACAAGATAGAAAGACGGACAGATAGATTCAACGTGCATGAACAAAATATTTAATGAAAAAGGAACTTTGCCTTCTGAGCATAATTTGAATGACCGGTTTAGAGGGGCTATGTTAAAACCTACAATAATATGAGTAACATCCTCATACAAGGATTATGCCAGATGATTAGGCTGGATTAGCTAAAATAAGATTACTCTGGATTGATCCCAGCAGTTTCACAGCATTAACTCCTAGCTTACCCACGATACTCAGTGCTTGAGTAGTCGTAGTGGATCCACATCTAAAATAAATCTGATTTTGCCTTCGGAGCAGTTTTTTGCACGTGAAAAACAGCAGTCGACGTCTTCGTTCGTTCAGAAATCATATTTCTTCTTTTTGCACAAAACCCATGTCCATAAGATGGTTTGAAAGATACTCCCAAGATGAAATACTTCCAAAATTTTCCTCTTTACTTCAAAATGAATCTTTGCCCAAATACGCCTACAACTACTTTACATCAGCTGCACTTTTCTTTAAATGAAAACAAAAAGGCAGCGCTTCCCGCAAATTGGGTTTTGTTGACACAAAGACTGACATGATTAGCGCACATGTTTAGTTTGTTTCTCTATTTGTTAGTATAATCAGATGATATTCAGCAAATTGTATGGTATTTAAAAAAACACATGTTCAATAATAAGTTTGAACGACCTGATCACTCACATGCCGTAAAAGTAAAAGTTCTTAAGAAAAAATGTCTCTACGGCGAGGTCAACTCGAGAGAGAGCGAACCAACCTTTTAGCCTACTGACAAAAAAAAAATACCTGACCTCATCGACTTCTATATAATTAAAAATATTGATATACGAATATATCGCAATATCGCAATAAAATCAAGACTAGATTTATCTTCAGACCATACTCCAACTTGACTACCAAAATAGAGTATTAACTTAACGTAAAATCAACAAGATATACAATCATCGCTTTAACTTAACGTAAAATCAACAAGATATACAATCATCGCACTGACTGGGAAACTTACAGAGATTATACTAAGCAATCGCTTCCGCTAAATATTTCAATTACAACTAATTGCGACATAGAATCAGCAGTGATTCTCTTCAATGATGTATCGAGAAAGCTGCACTACAGTCGACTTCTACACATACGACCACAGAGCGCAATGCTTTCTCTCCACCTTCTCTCCGACAGCTTATCAACAGAAAGAGAAAACTTAAGAAAATTTGGCAAACAATTAGAACCCCATCTGCTTAAAAAGACTACAACAAAGCACCCAGGGAACTGAAAAAATATTTAATCGAAAAAAACGAGAACAACTAGAAAAGTATCTCCAAACCTTAAACCCGAAAATATGCTCGGACTATTCATCAACCACCACTGAAAATAGACTACGGGACATGGGCTAGAACAGACCTTGAGAACGCTACAACATTAGCCAATTATTACGAGAGTGTTTTTGCGGAGAATTATACTACCACTGATGACTCACTACCTCGTTCAACTGTATAACTAAAGACCTCTACGAAAGAAATAATTGCAACTATAAAATACGATATTTAACATAGCCCTGGCTACGACAAAATAAACGGACTATTACTGAAAGAATGTTCTGTGGAGGCACTAGACTACATACGAAATCTATTTAACGCGGTATTAAGACTAAGACATTTCCCCAGTGCATTGAAAGTTGCCGAGATAATAGGTACTCCTAAACCTGGGAAAGACTACAAAAAAGCTTCCTCCTACAGACCCATAAGCTTGCTACCCGTGCTATCAAAAAATTTTGAAAAACTTCTACGTGAGAGATTTTTTGTTCTTCTAAGACGTAATCAAATAATACCCTACCACCAATTTGGATTCCGGCGAAATCATTCTACGATTGAACAGATTCACCGTATAACCCACAAAATACTTAAAGATATAGATGCCAACAAATTCTGTATTGGAATATTCCTAGATGTCGAGAAAGCCTTTGATAAAGTTTTGCACAAAGGCCTAATACATAAGATCCACTCGATTTTCCCGACCAATGTGACTAAAATTCTTCTATATAGAAGGCAGATACTTTTATGTTAAGTATAAAAACGAATACTCAACACTACGACCGAGTTTCCAAGGAAGCGTTCATGGGCCACTCCTTTGCACTATTTTTACTGCAGACCTACTTCAACCAACACAGGAATCTACAGTGATAGCAACGTTTGCAGACGACACCATTCTTCTATCCGCCCATAAAAGCATAAATGCAGCTACATCCACTCTACAAAAAAACTTAAATAAAACCCTGTAGTGGTTTCGGAAATGGAGAATAAAAATTAACAACACCAAAACAAAATATAGACCAGTTCACCTAATAATTGACGGAAGAGATATAACAATCGGAAACGTAGCTAAGGACCTCGGAATCTACCTTGACAGCAAACTGACATGGAAATACCATATTTTTAAAATACGAAACCGAATGAAACTTAAAATAAATGAATTCCAGTGGTTGTTACACAGAAAATCGAAAGTCTCACTGAACAACAAACTATTAATATATAAAGCAATCATCAAACCTATCTCGAAAAGAACAAATCCACAATTAATACAAAGACAACAATCGAAAATTCTACGTAAAATTACAAACGCTGACTGGTATATCACAAAATCGACATTCACAGAGACTTGCAGATTTCCACAGTGGCTGAAGAAATAACTAGTTTAAGTCGGAGACACCAAACAAAAATAGGCCAACACACTAACAACAAGGTGACTACACTGCCTCTGCGCGAGCTCCAGAAAAGACGTAGACTGCGCCGGTCAAGGCCTGTCGACCTAATCTAAAATAAAACATAAATTATTGTAGCAATAGTATTAGCAGGCGTTTATATGTATGTTTTTAGCATTAGAACTACTAAATAATTATCACAACAAACATTATTCTAAAGCCAGCTTTATTTTATCTCCGCTTATATGGAGTAGCCATATAATCGTTACTGTCACCCCTCTATACATTGTGAAAACGTAGTACTAAGAGTCCAATTGTGTTGACAGGTACATTTCGAGGGGAAATAAAACAATAAAAATAAAACATGGCGGAAATGTAGAATAAATCTGGAGCGGTTTTAAAAAGAACACGCTGCCTGACTCAACGACAGACTGATAGAGATCAAATATTTTAATTCCTTAAAGAAATAATGTGCGTTCATTGGTTCAAGCATCAGCGCTTGATTAAACTTTGAGTATATTATAATAAATTAAAGAATTTACCTTAAAAGTTCAATTCAAAACTCGTACTTTGATAATATAGGGTCCAATTGAAAACATTTGCTAAAATATTGCAATATAAAAACTGTTGTCTTTGAGGAGTTAGTATTACTTTTTTATTAAGATATCGTTCATTTTATACAAAATAACGAACTGCTTTAAGTTACAAAGCTTTCCTTGAACATAGGCCTTAAACATCAATAAAGATCATCGCGAAGAAGACAGCGGTCCATGTGCAGTCGTGACAATAGTTGGAGTCTGTGTCATTTACCTTTTTTGGTGAACTGACTTGTAGAGGGTTGAACTTTTCGGCAAGATTTACAGCGAAGATTTTCACTAGGGCTAGCCGAACTGATGCAGCCTGGAGATCCTGTGTTGGGCATCTGATCCTGATCCTACAGCTCCATGAACCTTTTTAGTAAGGATATCTAGATGCCGCGTGTGTCTCGTACATTTCAAATACAAGCGAATATATCAACAGGCAGCGTATACAAGAATGTTGAGTGCAACTTACAATAAGGATATTGAGAAGGATATCTCTTTCCTAAGCTGAAATCTACAATTTTTTTAAAATAAAAATACGACTCTACATACCTCCCTAGAGTTATCATCTCCTTAATTTTTATATTGCTTTTTATGAGGTAAAAAATTTCAATACAGTATTACATAAGGTATGAGAAGAAATAATCCCTTGAAAATGAAATGAATTCTTGTACAGGATACTGAATCAATTGATTTCTATTCTACTATACAAGTAAACTAATAAGTCCGATCAGAGATGCTTTGCTTTGTGCGTTCGATTTCCGAATTTTTATATATTACAGTGCCCAACCCCATATAGTGGGAACATTGTGTTTTCTTCACTGCATAAAACTTGTGTTTATTTGACAGTGCGCCGCTTCAACACTTAAACGCATTCGTACATGTATTGCCAAAATTAGTTATACCTGACGCATACACTATATGCTATCGCTTCTTTTCATATGCTATAATTTCTTAATTGCAGAATTCCCGGAGAAACGTCCGCAGCTATTTACGGAGCACACACGCTATGAGCCCGGTGATGTATTGCGGGCCAATTGCAGCACCCCACCATCACGACCACGTGCCGAATTACGATTTAGCATTAACAATATACCTGTAAGTACGCCCTGTGAAACAAACACGCTATTTTAAATCTATCATACGCCATGTTAGTCCACTGCGAAAATCGCTGAATATAATTACGAAACGCAACGGTAATCAATCAGCGGATTGATTGTCTTCATTTGCTCATAATGAATTTACACAGCTCAAAGTCTGTTTAATTTCTAATACGCATGTTTAGCTCATTCTTTTTGTTGTCGTTATTGGCGTATAGGTATAACGATCGATTAACGATCGTCAAAGTTCCTAATGCTTCTTTTACGGAATCGGAAGTCGAGAAAGCAGACTTCTCTTTTTTATTTTTTTAATTGTGATATAAGGAGACGAACCAAATCCGCAAAACAAAAACATGAATTCTGTTCTGTCATGTTTTGTCTTAATTATTCAGATTTTATAAGTGTCGTAGATTCTTTATAATTACACTTAACAATTTAAGCCTTTTGTTAAACATAGGCTTTTGACGTGTGTGTGTGTATGTATGTGCCACCATTAAGTATACCACACATACGCGTACATTTGTTAACCCGCATAATATGCAGTGCCTTTTGAGGGTGTAGCACTTTGAAGCTTTGAAGATTCCCGTCTACACGAATTCAGTGGAAGGAAATTCTGTGGAGTTGAGTACGTGGCCCAAAAATTTGTCTTTTATTTATTAATATGAGATAATTTAATCAAAGCAAATCCTTACTAAACAAACACCGCAAACCAACTTAAACCGTGGAGGCAGATCCTTTGTTAATTAAAATTTGATGTGCCACTTTAAAGCGCACGATTTATGCGTCTTTTAGCTTCGTCCTTTTTTGTTTTGTTTGTTTTGTTGTTATCGTTCTTCTATCGGTATTGGCATCTCTCACAAGATTAAGCATTTAGGCAATTTATTAGCAAACCTCAGTAATAATAAAGATACGCTTTTGCCTGAATCATTTTTTGTTTTACTTCTCGCTTTTTTGATGTTATTTTTTTTAAATTTGTTTATTTATTTTTATTGCACCCTCAAAACAATATATACAGCCTGATGACTTAGGCATACTCTCCCTTTTTCTTAGTAAAGTCAAGCCACTGAGTTTGGCCACTTAATAAGGTTAGATTATGTTAGCCTATGGCGAATACGTATGCAAAAGCAATAAACCCGAAAGGTCACAGAGTCATTTATCAAATGTCATCACGCAAAAATGCTAAAGTCACATAAACACACACATATACCCAGAAACAGAATGGCGCATATGAATACAAAGTACATAAATTGAATCATTAGTCATTTAAGACTTTTTCTTACCACTTCGGTTATTATATTATTACTTTTGGGCAAACCGTCAAGAACCATTGCCCACACACTCCATGAGCTGCATAAATCAAGTTTTTCTAGCCGATGGCGGTTAAGAGAACGATATAATTTTAAAACGAATTCTTCAACGCTATTCAAAATCGACCTCCCAGAACGGCGACACCCAGAAACGGTTAAGTAAAGCTAAGGCGGACAAAGGAAAAATCTGACACAAATGCTAAATTGCAATCTTCCGCACATGATTAATCATTGGCATGCAAAAAATAGAATAATAATAGAGAAAATCAAAATATTCTGCCAAAGAAGGAATTCAAAGGTCGTTCCTGAATTCAGTGAATTACACAATTGCAATAAGCGAAAAAATGGAAATTCGACTTTATCAAATATTGTAAAAATAGAAGCAATTGGTTTCGGTTTGAAGGGGAAATGGTTTTTCTTTAGTTTCGTGAATCAAATTGCTTATTTATCACCGGCAATTCAGAAAATATAATTTTTCGACAATACTTAAAAATAAAATTACGAGACAACCCTATTCAATGGGCTGTGAAACTGAAACGGACTCATAGAGAAAGGAAGTCGAGTTGGGCATAGCGAAGATCTTGAAGAACAGATTGAAACTGTGTTGGAAAATCCGAATCAGATGAGAATAAAAGGCGTATATGAAAATTAAGTGCTGGATTAAAAATTCGAGCTGTAATCTAAAGACGATCAGAAAATAACTGGTTAGAAGCCCTCAGCGTAGTGTACCACGATCCCATGATGTCACTCTCCTACAAACAATATTACTTAGTAAGAAATGTGATATGTAAGATGCAAAAAGTGTGTACCAAATCACTAATAGTACTTATCCCATCCCCATCAAATGACATTCAGGTATGAATATTTAAGTAGAACTAAGCTGGAAAACTAGTATAGTTAAACACACAAAACACTATACAATTTCACGAAGAGGAACGGCCTAATAATAATTTCATCGATTTCACAGAATAAAATGGTACTGTGAGCTACCTACAGGTCACTGTGACCGACTTAGCAGCACACTGTGAGCGACTTGGGCTTATTGTTTTCGAGAGTGACAAGACCTTTGGAAACACAACACAAGAGAGTCGCGATTGGGTCGAATACGGGAAAACACCCATGTGGTCGTTTTACACTTTTTTAATAAAATTAAAAAATAAATCATTTAAATAATAGTGATGTCGCTATTCTTAATAGTATCATAATGATTTGGCTTACATACCAAGCGTGTGATTGTTCCGAGATCCCCGAATTGTAACACTGACGAACTTAAAAGCTGTCTGACCTAGAGTATTAAGAAGAAAGTGCCACTATTATCTGTCCCTTTCACACATTCGTCAGATTATAAATAATGACTTGAAAAAAAGAATTTGACAGACTAAGTTGAATATGATGCTAGTTGAGCCGGAGAGGCAATGACAGAGAAGGCTGATTCCTTCTTAGGGGGAGATCATACGGTTGTAGCCTTTTCAGTCTAGGCCTTGTGGAGATATGGGTGAGAGAGGACGCCAGCGGAGTTGGGTGCGTACGAAGGGGCCCCCGCAAATCATCTAAGAGTCTTGCTCTGACACGCCTGCACTCTTCTAATGTTGTAGGCGGCAATAGTGGGCCAAATTTTGTATGACGTGACGCCAAATAGGTGCCGCTACTTTCAGATAGATGAGCCTTTTATTAGTTAAAGATAACTTTTTCGAAGGGCGGAGGAGCCACTCTAGTTTCTTGAGGTTTTGATAGCGCTGTAACTATATTAGTGTGTGCACGCCATGTTAGACGTTTGTCCAGGACCAGACCGAGATACCGGATTCGCTCCATTTGCGGAATGATGCTTGAGTTGTAAGTCACAACCGGACAGACGTCTTGCCTTAATGTGAAGGTTCAGTGAGCTGATTTCTCAGCTTTTATGGCTATGTCACAGCGCCTGGCCCATGAGAGGAATCTATCTAAGTAGCTAAACAATTTCTCCGGAGCTTCTTTCAGTGAGGCAGAGTTAAATATGACTGCCGTATCGTCCCTGTAAGTAGCGATAAACGAATTAAAAATCAAAATGTAGGGAAATTTAACAAAATGATTGCATTAATAATCACTCTCGCAGAACCTATATATAACTATACTATTCATTCAGTCCACCATGTGGTCCACTGCTCAAAATTGATTTCAATAGGTTCTGAAACTAAATAGTTGACTCTAGAAAAGTTCGACAACTATGTAAAATTTCAGCTCTCTAGTTCAATATTTGAGGGATAAGTTTATATTCATGCAGAGCAACATAACTGGGGCAATTACGAACTAAATTGTATATAAACAGACGGACAAGAGACATAACTCGTGTCGCCGGAATATATACTATATGCTTTATGGAGCCACCAAGGTCAATATTAGCTGTGCTAGGAGGACAAATATATGCACCCATCAATACAGCCAACAGTCAACCGCCCCTGGTTAAAAACACATTTTCGTGTGATAAGCCTGAAAAGTTACAATGCTCATTGGCACAAAGTGACAAATAGAATGAGCAAAAAGAAAACTTATTAAACGCTCCATAAATTTTTATACGATGTTCAGTCCATATAAAAACTTACAGGTCTAGCAAAACTGCGCCAACCCCCAAAACAATGAACACCAAATTTCCCAAATACCACCAACATTTCCCGTTTTGTGCGTCCCCCTTTTTTTCGATTTGTGAAGGCGGTTGATATGCTTTATCTCTACTCTGAGCCCAGAGAAACAACATCAAGCGAAAACTAATGATATCACAAGGAAAAGGACAACAGCAGGCAGGCGAGCCAAAGGCGTGCGGCGCAACCATATCAGAGACACACACAAACTAACATAAAATTTTATGTGCACATTTTGTGCTGGCACTGGGCAATGCAATCAATCTCAGGCTATAGAACAGAAAAGAAACATGATAACGCGCCTACACATGAGCAGAGTACATGGCTTTGCGTATTAAATTGTAGCAGAAGCAAACCGAAGCTTTTTTAATCGCTAACATTCTTTTATAGATTCTCTTGTCACTGAACTTTACATGCCGCCCGTAAAGAGTAAAGATAATAAATATATTGGGTCATATAAAAATACTCCGCGGTTTTTTGGTACATTTTGGACAAAAATTTTCTTTGTTCCAAATCAATTTCAATTAAGTGCATATCGGTCATTATTATATATGACCTTTTGCCATTTTCCGGGTAAATCCATAATTCCATCGGTGTAGAACTTCTGTGGTTTATCAGCGAAAAACTAAGCCCAGTAGCCTGCTCATTTTAGATGATTCCAAACTATCATATGGTTGATGTTTAGTGCCCCCGCTATCTCCTGACAGCTTCCGTGCATGTCTTACTCCATCAGTTGCAAAATTTCATCGACTTTTTCAGTGACAGATCGACCTGTGCGAGGTGCATCTTTTACATCGAAATTTCCGGAACGGAACCTGGCAAACCACTCCTGGTTCCGGAGTTCGCTTACTGCATTCTCACCGTAAAATGCACAAATTGTTCGGCGTGTTTTTGAAGTGTTTTTCTCTTTTTATATTAAAAAAGCTTCACATGGCATATCTCTTCAGATATTTCACTCATATTCAAATTAGTAACACGAGCAACGAATTACACAACTGTTTTCGCAAAAAATGTAGCCTGAAATGCCACCTTTCAAACACATGTTCGTGTGACACAATCAGATTAGTGTTGCCAGATTTATGTACACCATCTGGTGGCAAAAACCGCGAAGATTTTTTATATGATCTATTATATATTTACCAATCAATGCGCTAATTCACCAAGTGCGCCAACTTGCTAATTCTTGCTAAAATTCTTGTGCTTGTGCTTAACATACGTGTTTTACATATTCTCCGCATTTTGATTAGCATTTGGCAGTTGATTTTTCTATTGTCGTTACTCATATTTATATTCTTTCCGGTGTTTGTTTGAAGTAGCTTTATTTGTGGTGTATAAATCATTTCACATATACATATTTTCTGCTTTTTTTTAGCTTTTCTTTGCATTGAGTTCGATCGCTTTTTTCTCCTCCATTGTTCTCCCTTTAAAATTGTTTTTGCTATTTTATTTTTCTCTATTTCTTTCTTTCTTGCTCTCAGCATCAATTTTTATTTGCGAATGACTGTATTTCCCATTTGCTCTCGTGGAAGGTTTTACATAAAAACTGATAATTCACCTCACTTTTCTATTCGCTATTTCATTTCTGTCAAGTTGACAATGTCAACATACAAACTTGACTTGATGTGCCTTTTTTTTTGTTATTGTGTAAATTGTGAAAAAAAAAATTTTAAATGTTCACTTTAAAGTTTATTTATTTATTTATTTGGATTCAATCAAATTTTTCTTCTTCATTTATTTTATTTTATATTTATATTTATTTTCATTTTATCTATTTTCTTCTATCTTATTTAACTTATTTTGTTTTAATTTTATTTATATTTTGTTACTTACGGTTTCAATACTTCGCGCCAATGAGTTGCTTTAACCCGGCTTCACCAACCAAGACACCTTTAATGATGATAAGCTTAGAGGGGTCTCTTGTTGGATGTGCGATAATGTCGCCCAAATTAAGTGCGCTGGGTTTACTTTACGGTACGGCTAAATCTTCGTGAGGTGGCAACTGGTGGTATTGCTCCACTTCCTTCAAACGCCAGGGGGACTTCTCAATGATGTACCTCCGCATGCGTAATAAATACGATAAATTAATGAATTTTTTCACTGAGCTCTCCTCAGAGTTTGATGCTGGGGCAAACATTTTTACGGAGTACTCTTTTGACGCGTCTCCTACCCCTAATCCAGTGCAACTACCGCCATTATTCCCTCACAATCTTGGGCCTACCAAAGCGCCACTTTTTTCCGTTACGTCTCCTCAACCCCCTTCTTCTCAGTCCCACTAACTTTTTCTACTTCTTCCCAACCTTTACCCACTTACTCTTCTATACTTTCTTCTAAATCTACCCAATCGTCTCCAGTAGCTTCACTTAATATTCTCCCCACTACTACTTCTTCATCTATACAACGTTCCCTCCACTACTTGTTCGTCGTCCTCTATTCCCTGTCCTACTATTCTTCCCTCGCACTTAAAGGGCACTTTTTAAGTCCGCAATATCTAAGTCTTTAAAGGTAACCTCAGGTGTTCCTCAAGGCAGTCATTTGGGGTTTTTGCTTTTCAACGTCTTTATTAATGACCTACCTACTTTCATCAAACACTCTCAGATTTTGATGCACGGGATCCTCTCACGGGATTGTCCTTCAGAGTGACATAGATTCTTTTTCTCGTTGGTTTTCCAATAACTATTTAATCCTGAACAGCAATAAATGCAAAGTTGTGTCCTTTTTTTGCGGTACCCTTATTTCAAATTCTTATTACGTTAACTCAAATGGTTTGGGACTTATTTCTCAGTTTAACGGCCTTGGTATTTTGATGGACTCGAAGTTGAATCTCAGTACCTACATTTCCACTTCAGCCTCTAAAGCTAGAGGTTTCCTTGGTTATACCAAACGCTGGTCTAAACTGGAAACAGCATTTTGACATCCGTCAGATCTGGCGTTATGGCGAATAAGACGCATAGGGCTAACGCCCTGGCTGTCTTGAATCAATTGCCACGAATCCTAAAGAAGCGAAAGCAATTAAAAACGGACCCCTTTAAATGGAAAACACCCCCTCAACGTTCAAAGTACCATAATTTGCGTATCTGCACCTGGAACGCCCGAACATTCAACACACCAGGAGAAGTTATAACGCTTGAAAAGGCACTTGTTGACTACGGCGCCGACGGAAGACATTGGAAAGTAACATCAACCACCGACCGCAATATTTATAACAGCGGTCATGCCACAAACCACATATTAGGTTGCGGATTCATTGTGGGTAAGAGGCTTCCCCTGAGAATAATCGAGTTCTCGAAAGAGAGTGAGCGACTGCTGAAAATCCGTATTAAGGGCAAATTTAAGAACATCAGTCTTGTATGTGCACATGCTCCTACAGAAGACGCAGAAGAGTCCACCAAGAAATAGTTCTATGAACTCTTGGATAAGGCTGTATAAGGATGTAAAAATCGTATTGGGTGACTACAATTCGAAACTAGGTATGCGTGACTGCTGGTTAGTCGGCTCGCATAGCCTACAAACGGCAGTACCAACTTTCCCCATAAGGCAACCTGGTGACATACCGATGGTCGAACCAACAACCAAATCGACCATGTGATGATAGACGGGCGTAACTCCACCTGCAAATACTTGACGTCCGTACCTTTCGACTGGCAAACGTGGATTCTTTAATTTATCTGGTAATGGCAAAAGTCAGAGCTCGGATATCTAACTTGAGAAAGACCTGGCAAAACCGAATGCAGCGGTACCACGTTAGAAACCGATCCTCACCGGAAGTTTCCCAGGAATACAAACATTGCCCATCAACCAAACTAGCAACCGTGCTAAACACCGCCTCCGCCAGCATTGTCGGTGAATGGAATCAATGGTGTAACCTCATGAAATCAACTGCAGATAACATCATTGGTTTCGCACCCATTGTGCGAAGGGAACCATGGTTTGATGAGGAATGCGTTGAGATTAGTCGACGAAAAACATAAAGCACGACAGCGGATGCTCCTCCAATCATTAAGGAGTACCCAAGAGGAATACAGTAAACTAAGACTGGAAGAATGCAACATATTGCGGAGGAAAAAATGAGTATTACTGTACCTCGAGCTAGGGGAAGTGGAAGCCAGCCACGCTAACGGCAGGCCCAGGGATTTCTTTCGAAAAACCAAACAGCTGACAAAGGGTTTTAAACCCGGGCCCGTTGCCCTTAGACTCAATAATGGGGGACCGACACAGCGGACAAACTCAACTAGTGGAGAGATCATTTTATGACACTGCTAGGAGGCACCTGGGTGCCAATTGATAATTCCCCACACCCCAGTAATGAAAAGCCATTCCCAGAGCTGCTTAAAGCAGGCGGCGCTGATCTTATAGGGTGCGTGTATAGGATCATCTGCCGAATATGGGCTGAGGAGAGCATACCCAAAGACTGGAGTGTAAGTGTCATAACTCTCATTAATAAGAAAGCGGACCCAATGCGCTGCTCGAATTATGGAGGAATATCCCTAATAAATTCCGCTTATAAGATGCTTTCCAACATTCTTTGCGATTATCTTGAGGAATATTCCAGCCCCCTGATGGGGAAATATTAATATGGTTTCAGGCCGGGCAAGTCAACGACCGACAAGATCTTAGAGACAAATCTTTGCGAAGACTCGCGAGTTGAACATCGATACGCACCACCTATTCATCGATTTCAAGGCTGCATACGGCTCGATATATAGAGAATACCTTTTCGTCGCCATGTCTTAATTCCAGATACCAGCAAAGCCGATTTAGTTGTGTCGGATGAATCTGAGTTGTACACATAGCGCTGTAGCCGTCGGATGTCACACATCTGAACTGTTCCCGACAAACTGTGGATCTAGACAGCGTGACGCATTGTCGTGAGCCTTCTTCAACATAATTTTGCAAAGGATTGTCCGGCGAACGGGTGATGTGACAAGAGGAACTATCCTTTTTAAGTCCACCGAACTTCTAGGCTATGCAGATGACATCGACATCGTCAGAACTATAGAGTACCACCACATCCAACTCGACACTAGTTTCCTATTTGTCTTGCCTTGTGTAGAACTTCTTATTTACAACATGATCCTTGTTATGTCTTATGCAAGTCTTTTAATACACCCCTCTTCTTATTAAGACTAAGTTGTTGGCGTCGTTGTATTAATACTAGCTTTATTTACGTAATTTACTTTCTAAACTTGTAACCTATATTTTTTCTCCTTGTTTGAATCTTCTTTGTCATTGTATGTATTGAATTCAAAGTGGAATCTTAGTTTTAGTTTAATCTTGCATGCTTATTTGTTAGAGGTAGATGATGTTTTTATTTGTAGCCAAATATTTAGTTCGTAGACATTAGCTTTGGTATCGCATGTTCACCAAAGAACTTAGTAAATAAAACCTGAGCTCATGTAACTGGGGGAATTTTGATTCCACTTGTGAGATCACTGTGTGGTCGTTGCGAATCTGCTAAGTCAATGTAGATTTAAAAAAATAAATAAAGAAAGTCAACGTGACCTGAACAAACGAGACGTTTACCAAAATGCACGTGCGCCTGGTCTGCCGCAAAAAATAAGCGGTGCTGAAGTCGGAACATTAACAAGTATGGGAATGTAAAGAATCTCGCTAATAACATCTCAAATGATAATAATATCTCAAATGACATTTACGCAAGTACTCATCGGAAATGCTTGAGAAATTAACAAGAACTAATAATAATGTAGAAAAGAAATTAGAAGGGAATATATGGCGAACATCTGACGATAGAGTTTGCCGCACGAAACTTCATAAAACTCCCATAAAATATTTTTCATGCTTAGTCAAACAGCCAAAAAACGTTACGTTTACGTTTGAGAAATTAACGATTTCTTAATAAAGTCGAGAAAATATCCGACTTTTTCTAACACGTGGTGTAAACGTAAGACCAAGCCGAACATGGGAACAGGGAACGGAAAGGATGGCGAAGATGCCGACGACGATGACGTTGGCCACCAACGAGAAGATGAGAAGACGAGCTGCTTGCTTTGACTACACAGCGTCACTAATTCATACATTCAGCGCCTGTATGTGTAGGTGTCGATGTTCATAATGTTGGTCTGTATGTGCATCTGTGTGTATATTGCGTGGACATCGTGCATGTAAGTCTTTTGTTTAATTTTACGTAAGTCCGCTCTCCCTAGGGCCCACCCAAGGTAACCCAACGTTAGAATGGCAAACAAGCACTGTTTGTGCAAAGAAAACTTTTCTTTCTTCTTACGTATAGAAAACAAACACCAGTGTTGAGCATGAACAGAAACAAATAACATGTTTGATTTCAAGTATTTGTGTGTGTACTCATGAGTTTTGGTGGCAAAAAGGAGGAACTTAACGACCAACATAATTTGTTAGAAGTTTTTTTAATTTTTAATGGAAAAGAGCACTAAATCAAATTGTCTTAGATCATGAGATTATTTCAGATGCCGCTGTGCGTTGAAAATCAATTTCTGATAAATTCTTTTTTGTCTCAAATAAGTTTTATACATCTTCTTCATCGTCTTTGACTTCATTCACCTTTTTTTGAAGTGAACTTTTTTAGGCGCGTGGAACGACTTTTGGCAGAGCAAAATCTTATGAGTTTACGACGCCGACATGTTCTTGCTTACTTTTCTTTGTGTTTATTCGCTTGCTTTTTCAAAATTGAAGTACACCATGTGCGTTATTGCTGATAGAAACAAACGAATTTTAAAATAAAATTATCGGTATAATATGGACGTAAATGTCATTCAGTTCTAGGTGCATACTTTTCAGCGCTAATACAAATATATTTTTCAATATTGAAGTCTATCATGCATCGTTATCGTTGACAGAAACATACAACTCACACATAAAATCATAGGCCAGTGAATGTAAAATAAGAGATTTTAAAAAAAAACGAAAATAAAAATTGAGTGATTATGTTCGGAACACTCTCCATGTAGGGTCAACTCGCACTTGGCTGTCCATTATTTTTTTTTTCTATAGATGTCTCAATTCTAAATAAGTGATGGGACTTGAATGACAAACATATGGGTGACATTTCAAAGCTTTGAGTCTTGACAACTATCGATAAACAATTGATTGATATTTATAACATTTGTAGAAGTTACAAATGATTAATCATGGAAAGCAAAAGTCAGCATTTTTGGCATAATTTGCTGCTTTACTCCCCAAAAATTAAGAATGCAGCGTAATCTAAAAAATAACTTTTACGTATGGGGTGATGATGTTATTAGTGGGCGCCAATATCAATACCAATACAATAATCGATTATTGTTTGATATAGATATAATTAATGAATTTTGAATTTAATTAAAAAAGTGGACAGCCAAGTGAGAGTTTGTTTACCTTGCGTAGAAAGGATTCTGGACGTTGAATATGGTACTGTTTATTTGTGTTGTAGTTGTGTTCTTTTTCGCATCCCCCGTAGTTATTTTTGGCACTTTTTTTGTTCTGTGGCTTAGGCCATTGTTGTTGTTGTTGTATTTAAGTTTGCCGCATGCCTTTCTTGTCCACAACTGGGTGCAACTGCGAACAAAGAAACGTTATCTCTGTTTCTCCTTTCCTTATCTTAAATCTTCGCTGTGCACGCTGTATTTTTATTACCTTAAATAACTTTAAAATAATAAAATAACAAAATTTTAAAATTATAAATAAATATTTATGAGAACCTTGCTTTCGTTTGATATAATACACAACATCATCAGTCCAGTCGATTCAGAGCAAATTGGCTGCAAAAGTGAGACAGACAGACACAAGTGTGATCCTATTATAATGGTTTCGTTTTCCATTAAAACGTAACCCAATATATAAAAATCAACTTAGGTATTACTATTAAGTACCAGTTGGTTAGGACTCTTTAAACAGTTGACCTTTTTGGATAATTCTCGTAAAATTTGTCTCATTCCCCGGAAAAGCTATGTGCATCTCCAGCTGCAAGTGGAAATAAAAAGGTATAGAGGGTGTAAGGACACCATTATTCTTAATGGTTTCAAATGCAAAGATTTTCGGGTAACTTTGAATAATTCTATCTAAAAGTATCTGACAATTAATAAGATGAGAGTCAAATGATGTTTTTACAAGTATCCAACCAGTCTGCATTTTTAATTTTGAAACTGCCCGAAACCGAATATGATTGCAGCGAATTGCGATTATATACGAATTGTATAATACTGTCCTCTTCCTTTTATGAAATGCTTAAGCAAATAGATTCTTAAGAAGATGCAACACCTTCTTTTACAATAGCGCTTATTTCAAGATGACAAAACTTTGGATTCCAGATATGGATTGAGATATTGCAGTGTCCAAGTATTTCTTTTTAATATATTTTCGATATAAAGAAAACTAGTGTGCTTACAGAAAAATATATCCTCCAAATGGCTTTCCATAAAATTTTGTATTTATCAAATAGGCAGGTCGGTGCTCAACTGAGAATGATTTTATTGCATTATATGACTTTGATTTGAAAAAAGTAGCCCAATTAAGTACATTTATAATTGTAAAATATTCCATTCCTTAGTGCTGCAAGTATTCGCAAATGTAGCATTTCAATGACATTAACTCAGTCAAAAATAGCAAAGCAGACACAGAATCCCAAAGGCATTATAATTAATCAGATATTTGAGTGAGCAAACTGTCGACGCCTACTTACTAGACCTAAATTCAGCTACTTATTTAAGCAAACGATCTGACAAGACTACGCATTCGCCTCGTCTTTTTGGACTCTAAGCATTCTCGAGTCAAAAAATATACAACAAACAGGCCTACGAAAAAATGGTAATTTTTGTGTTCCGCTCTGCTTAATTAAAGCAATATTTGTTTTTAGAGCCTTGTCGTAAATTACGCGGCATTAAATTTCAACGCCCACCCGAATGTAGAGATGGAAAAAATATGTGCCAAGTAATGTAGCCTGTGTGCAGGCGCGTGCTAACGTATAACGCCTGAAATGGCTGCCTGTGCTTATGAGATTTATTTTTGAGAGGAAAAAAGTCCAATTAACATTTCGTTGAAGTACTTGGAAGGAAGCTTAAAATCGGTTAAAACGATTCACTTAAAAGAAAGAGTGAAAATATGTTTAATCATTTCGTTTGGTAGACGTGATATTAAAATTGATAGCCGACTTAGTAGTATATAGTAAATTCCAAAGACGAGTAGCTGTAATTTGTTGAGTCTGAAAAGTAGGAAACAGTTAAAAGGGCTAGATGGCTGGGTGGCAGGTGCAGTTGGCAGGTGGTTATCGAAAGCAAAAGTTTAGTTACAACTATTAGACATTGTAAAAAATGGTAGACTTAGTTCCTTGGTAGTAAGAAATCTTATGAGAAAAAGACACTAGAGAAAGATATAAGAAAAGGTTGCAAAAGAAGAGTATGAGAAAAGTATATAAGGTATAGAAAGAGAATCAGTGTTGTTATGGATACCAAGTCGGAATTACGTTTTAACGGAACAGAAAACCAAGTCTGATTTGAAACTGTGTCGTGAAACCCGATTGGTATGGGTTTTTTTTTTTTTTGAACATAAGCGAAACCCATGTTCGACTCATCTATTCTGTTGCAGCTGTTCTGGTGATAGTTGCCAATTTTACAAAATTTAATAATTATCCCCAAAAAATATCAATAAAAAGTGAAAAATAGGTAACCGTAAAATGGCAACAGTTGTGTAGTCTTTTATAGACGAACGAAGAATTATGGAATTCTGGGCTTTATTTTTATGTTTTATTTTTATATTCATGAAAATAACACATTAAAAATAAAGTAAGCAATGAAATTAATTGTTTATGTTTATGTTAAAATAAATATTTTTATTACAAAATCAAGGTTTTATTACACCAATTGCCGTTAAAATCGGAATTCATGAGACCAAAGCCCATTCTTTGTCAGTTTCAATTCCATAACAGCCCAGAATAGTTGGCAAATCAAGCAGACTCATACGAAACTTGGTTAAGACTAGCACCATAGGAAACAGAAACAAATTTATCTAAGCCTTCGCGAATGTAGATTACTTGGTGACACAACTTTTAGGTAGTAAAGTATCGATAGTAAACCTGGCAGATGCATTAATAGACTTGGGATTGGGAGATTATAGTAGACAAAGAGACGAGAAAATAAATTGTGGTATCCTTGGTAGTAGATCTTTGGCTAGTAGGTGCCAAGTAGGTGGTATTGGTGGTACAGTTGGCACTATTCTAAGCTAGGATTTCTATCAGACAAAGTAGTTGAGTTCTAAGTAAAGTTTACAGTCAGCCAGAGATGGGAGTTTTATTATAAACCTCTAAGCAATTCATGTCATCGTTTTTGTATTTTGCCCCTTTCCGTTCGTCAAGGGTGATGTATATTTTTACAATTTCAGGGAAAATAAAAATGTCTCCTTAAGGGTAGTCGTCTAAATAGATGTAAATCGGGAGATTTTCATTAGATCAAATTTTATATTAAACTTCTTCTGCTATAAAACCAATTAATTCTCCCAATTCACGGCAGACACAAAAAAGTATGAAACCAAACCAACAATTTCGAATTTGCAAAGAGAATTTAACATTTCTGCATCAAAAACATATAAATATAAATATAAATTGCATTTAAATATGAAAACCATAGCGGGAAATTTTTTCCAAGTTGTTTTCCTTTTCTTGTGGCGTCGTTGCGGAAATGAAATTCACACACATGCACACATATTCAACAACAACGTGTTGATAACAACTTTTTCCGAGGTAAAATGTGAAGGAAGAAAAGGAAGAGGAGATATGCAAATAAACAGTTATCGTTCCTTTAAAAAAAAATATATATCCTTGAGGTCAGTAACAGTAGCGATAAACAGAAACAAAAAGTATTGTACAATAATAGGCACACACATACACACCCACATTCACTTATACAGACAAACAACACAAAATACGGGATATATACAACGACAGGCAGTAAAGCGAAACGAGATGAAAAAACCCAAGCAGAGCGATGCACCAAACGAGGCATGTGAGTGAGCTCGTGCGTGCGTGAGCCGGCGTGTGTGAGAATGTGCGGCAACATTGAAAACTTGCTTTTAAATAGCATGCAAGTATAACAACAATAAGGATGAGAACGATGACAACAGCAAGCGCAACAACAACAATAACAGTAACATGAACACCAACGTAATATGTCACGCCATGTCCAGTGCCTTACAGGGTTCTGTTGCCATTTTCCCATATATATTTCGGTTAGCCACATGGCGTCACACACTCCTGTTCCTATTGCATAAGTGGCCCCTTGCTGCTAGTTGTTAAAACAAAAGTGGCAACAACGGCAACAACAACTAGTCCTCTGCACTATACTGCACCATTACTATCAGACAAATTGCTATTCATATCCATTTTTACGCTGGCACAGGTTTTACCCCACTCTCAGATTTTGGCACTCGCCGCTCGTTTCACAGCCATTTCACTTAATTTTTTGGACAACCGGAAACCGGAAAGGAAATCAGTTGCAGTGCTCGGTTTCAGTTGTGGTAAATTGAAGGGCATGCATGTTTTGAAATAAGTATTGTGGTAGCTGAAGAGACAATTTTTAGATGGCAATGTAGCGAAACACGTACGCGAAGAGAGAAATAAAATATATGCTTTATGGGTTCGGAGTTGCTGTTCTAATATAAAATGTTCATTGCATAATTTTAGGCATCAATAAATATCTATAGGTTATTTAATAGGGCTTGACTGTGATAATTATAGCTAGATAATTTGAGTTTCTGAGTATGTCTTAAAGACGATTTTCTCATATTCGTTAAAGTGGTGTTCGATCGTTCAATGTTTTGAATAAGTCCATGATGCAATGAATAGCAGTGGGATCATGTTAAAACGGGTTTTTCTTTTAATAGTTGCTAATTTAGTGCTGTATATTTGACTTTCATTTAATTTAAGGAATATTAAACGAGATTCAAAAGTTTATGAAAATACGAAATCATAAGGAAAGACAAAGAAAAAAGATATACCACTGCATTCACACACTCACCTTGAAATGTTTATTTGCTGCCACAACCGAAAATTTGTGTTGTGTAAATATTGTGTGTGTATGAGATTGGATTGGTTTCTTATTGTGTGTATCACTCGGAATATATTCGTATGATGTTTCTTTATAATCAAGCCTTCTTTTTCTTCTGGCCGCCTGGTATTTTCATTTCTTGCATATAAAACGGCAAATGTTGTTTTGGCCATTCTTGTATGTCATGCGTTCAAAGACTAAAAGTACGTGGTCAATAGAGAGTATACGTCGGTTCGTTTTGCAAGCAACTCACAAACCAATCGCGAAAATGAAGAAGAAGCATAGCAGAAAGAACCGGAAAACAAACGAAACTTTTGCTTGTGCTTGTGCTGGCAGTGACTTTGCATAATAAGCAAGTTACATACTGAATATGCTTCACATCAAGAGCTTGTGAGTGCTAAGCACACTCACACATTGTTTTTTTTTTAAAGAAGTGTATCTAATATCGTTATTATTGGTAGAAGAATATAACTTCAAAATAAAATTACGAGAAAGCAAGTATGTTAATTTTTACGGAGCATTCGTTTGCGCGAACATAAAAAAGATTGAAAAAAAATAATTGTAATGAGGCTTGGGTGTATATTTTTTTTTTTTGGTTTCATGTTAATTAAACATTAACATTACCCTGCTGTATAAATTCATTATCTCTAAAAATTGAGTAGAGAATATTACATATCTGCGTGATGTCAGTTGGAGCTCACGCTAAAAATAAATTCGGAACATCGACAAAACAGACGGCCAAATGTGCCAACGCGTTACAATGGCACGATGGTGATGACCTGCAACGTGACATAACAAGGTGAATATGACCAATTGCGCCGACGCGATGCTCCTATGAACCTGGAACAAAATTCTATTCTATCACGTTTAGAAAATCGATTGGGGAAATGTTAGTCTTTTGTCGGCATTGTATGGTTCAATATGATGGTACGGGAAATGCTAAAACAACCCACTTCCTGTTTAAAATGCAGAAATACACATTTTTTGCAAACGATATAGTACGGGACATTTTCATGGCCACTTTCAATGTAATTAAAACTCTATTGTCAACAAATAATAAGACTAAATGTTGCTCTTCCAGTCGCAGGAACGCTGGTCCGTGATACCATTGTTTGTTGGCATTGGCCCTTTATGGATTAAGTGGGCACGTAGCAGAATCAGCAGAATCGTAATCTGTAGGTACCCACAGCCATTGTTCTGGGTTACTATGTTCAAGTATTTCAGCGATTTTATGTTTTTTTTTTCTCGGCTAAGTTTATCAAAAATAGTACAATTATGGAGTCACTTCAATACACCACACATATATATATTCCTTTATCACTCCGCATAGGAGCATAGGGCTTTTACGAGAACCCTCCATCTCACTCTGTTTTACGCAATTCGTTTGGCTTCTTCCCATGAGGTGTTCATGGATAGCTCTTTATTTATGAATCTGCTCCAAGTTTCATTCGGTCTCCCAACTCGCCTGTGGCCTTGCGGATTCCACTCCAGGGTCATTCTGATGATGCTGTTAGGTGGTTTCCTAAGTGCGTATCCGATCCATTTCCACTTGCGGCGGCGAATTTGATGTAAATGGGCTCCTCGCCACAGTGGTTCAGCAGATCATAGTTGCAGATTCTGTTGGACCAGAATAATCCCGCAAAGACCCGAAGGCACCTGTTTATGAATGCCTGCAGTGTTTTGTTGATCTGCTTAGTAGTGACCCATGTTTCGCTTCCGTATAGTAGGACCGTTGAAGTTTCTTAATTTTGTCGATTGTAAAAGCTGGCGACTTTTCCAGATCTTGTATAAACGGCCGAAAGTTGAGCGTGCCTTAGATAGCCTGGCCTTGACGTCTTCTGTTGTTCCACCGCTGCTTGAAATTGTCGTGCCCAGGTAGGAGAAATTGTCCACGAATTCGATTTGTGTGTTGTCTATGCAGAAGTGTTCTGCGCTGGTTTTGTTCGGTTTCATCGCCTTGGTCGATTATATTTACTCGGATAACAAGGATGGCCGCATGTAGCTCGAGGCGCGGTACTAACATCAATTATTTTGGGGCGGTACGTATTTTACCACAAATGAAAAATACGTCTATTGAGATATTAGTAACAATTCGGAAGTACACGCTCGAAAAAATGTTGTACGTGGTAAGAAGGAAGCTAATACCATGGTAGTTGGTATGATGTGAAGTTTTTCGCACACATAATCGTGTGACCTCAGCTGAAGTTAAGTAGAAATCGGAGTCGACATTAGGGCTCCGAAGAGTTTGTACGCCAATTATGCTAGACGTGTGTCTTGCATATATCACAACATGTTTGATCCAGTTTCGAATTCATCGATCAGGGGAGTAGTACCAAAAATACCTTATCGCCCAACTTCGCCAAGAAGAATTTTAATGTCACGGAAGGGGCAGCGGCCGTAACCATGGTCGACTTCTTGTCTGTCGCACTTTTACAGCAAATTAGCTCCGGATCTACTCGACCGATTAAGTTGTGTGATATATTCAAATGAAAAGGCTTGTTGCAAGGGTCTCAAATCTTATATAAAATGCTACTGTAGGGATGCTTTGAGGGCTATTTCCTTTATAGTTTTTTAATTTTATGATTGGGTCCCCATTCTATAAGAGGATAGTTTAGAACATAATTTGTGATGCAAACCAATTTTGAAGTTTTCTTTTTAAGAATTACCTTTTGGTTTCTAGCAATATGAATTTATTTCCGTTTTTATTTGTCTATCGAAGTAGTAGAAGGGCGAAGTAGGAAAGTCTCATACGGACGACCTTAATTTCTCAGGGACTGCCCGTAAATTTATATATTTACTATTTTATATATTTACTAGCAGGACTCCGGCGCGTTGCTACCTTCTGGGTACTGTTGACTGCTGCAATTTTCTCGTTGGTCTTCCACTGTTTGACTTTTTGGGTGGCATTTCTTCATTTTCTTGTGATTTTTATTTTCATTCGAATATTTGAACATTTCGACTTTGTACAGTTTGAGCAACAGCGCCGGTAAACTGAATTCTTAGAAGCTACTTTGTTTTTAATATTTTATATGTTGTTCTTAAAATTTAGTGAATTCGACTATTATTTCGCACCAAACTTAGCCACAAACATGCTCCACGATGCCATCTACCAAATGAACAAATTTTCATGGTGCTCGGTCAAGCGGTGTAGGATTCCATAGGGATTAAACAAACAAACAGACAAACAAACATCATTATATATTTATATTCATATATAGATAATAACAATATATTAAACTAGCGTAGCCCGCCAGACGTTGTTCTGCCCTTTCCGGTTTTAGCAAAGAAAATTAAAATTCAATAAAAGTACAAAAATGAATGGTGTGTTATAAAAATATTTGCTATATTGAAGCTATGAGAATGAGAACTTCGAAACCTTGGAATTTTCCTTTGAGTATCGTCGCACATTCATCATCAGTTTTCTTATCACCAACCTCGTTCCGTTGCATTGAAGAAAAACAAAAAACATGTTTAGTGCACGAAGAATATTGCGAACTAAACTTTCGATTTGAGCTGAGCCTTTAGTGCTATTTTTATTTTAACAGACTTTCGATTTCGAATAGTTTCCAACGCCAAACTGATTTCTTACAAATAATCCAATTTTATTTATTTTTTTTCCCCGAATTTCGCGCTAAACTAACGCATGAAACTTCCAGGATTACTCGACAGGCATTTTTAGAGTTTCCTTGAAAATTTCATTGAAGTCGGTTTCGGCGTCTATAGCAGATATAGAGATAAACATACAAGCAAAGAAACATCGATTTTCGTATATATACAGGGGTGTCACAGAAAACTCTGGAGTTTTCGGCTTCGGGAGTTTTGTAAAACTCTCGGAAAAACCGTAGGTGTCACAGAACTTCGAGAGTTTTCGTTTGTTCGAAACATTTTTATCCAATACCCAAACCGCTTCAACTACATGTTTTGCTTGACTTAATAGGGCTGTCAGCACACACAAACAGTCTCTAAAATTTATTATTTATATTGTTATTAATATTTTTAACAAAAAAAAATGGTAAAAATGTATTTGCAATTAAAGAATAATTAAGAAATTAAATTATTACAATTGCACTTTTAAAATTGTAAAGGAAAATATTTTGAAATGTTTCTCGCCCCAAATTTAACAACATACGCGCCAACTCCTGTGTGCATTAATTCAATGGTATTCTGTGACAGTCACTTTTCAATGTTTGTTTGTTTACATAAACAATGAATTTTTTAGAAAATATTGTCTTGTTCCGCTGTTCAATGTTTTTCTCTGCAAAAAATCATTTATCTATAAATATTTTTAAGACTACAAAAAGTGTTCTTACATTTTAAATTCACGCTTTTCTGCTAATAAATTTCTTTCTCTTCTCTTCTCATCGCATTCACATGCCGATTTTTGCTTTTGGCAACATGCCAACTAGAAACAAGTTTTGAATTAACTCTTACCTTAAATGCACAGAAAATACGCGATTAATTAACATTTTGAACATAACAACGTTTTTATTAATTTTGTTACTTCAATATACACAATTTATTGATCATTCGATAAAACTAAATCTTTGAAAAATTTTGCATCCAATTTTAAACGTGTTGCATCTCTATGCTCGATTGGGTTTGCCTACTAAAGACGGTTTACTAGACGGTTTGTAAAATGGTAAATTAATTAAATAAACAAATTATTTGTTCAAAAAAAATTGATGCAGATTACTTTGAAAAAGAATAATCTATCCATTCGTATCATTGGTTTTATTTAAAAAGATGTTCTTATGAGTGAAAATAACCAATTATCCCAACAAAATTGTGGAGGTTTTGAATCCTACCGAAAGTGTTTTCTGTGACACCAAAAATCGGTGTTCTGGCGGAATTGAGGCGAAAAAGTTTTCTGTGACACCTCTAATAGATTCATTTATTTCATTATCATGTATAATGATAATATAATGTAATATACTTACCTTGATAAGATATATCTTCATATAAAATTATTATTAATTATTTCTTTTTTCTTGTTTTCAAATGTCTATGAAATTATATAGCAAGATAAAGCGCTCACAAAGAGAGAGCTCTTGTTTCAAAACTCGTAATGCAAAAAAAGGAAAACCACTAACATTAACGCTATCATTTACATTAACACTAACATTACCCATATCATTTACATTAACATTAGGATTAACATTAATATTAACATAAACAATAATATTAGCATTAGTGTTAATATTAACATAAAAAAGTTATCAATGCTACGAACACCATCTCTCGGATTTTCTAATGACTTATTGATCGACTCAAATATTTGTATTTGTGTAATTATAAATTCAAAAAAAAAGCGGCCGACTGCGGATGTGATTCCACTCACTCACGCGTGCCAGTCCAACACACATCAGACTATGCTGTTGGGGACAACTAATTTCCTATGCTTTATTTTAAACGGGAAATCTTACATTGATTCCATAGTTTCAAGGTTTCACTTCCGTCGGTAGGTTCATAAACCGACTGAGAGTTCCCACAGTACGCCAAGGACTAAGGGAACATCTCTCACGAGGAGTGGAAACAATCAGCAGCTCACTGCCCGCCACCATCCAAGACCATTGGTGTGCTGTGAAAGCTGTTTACACATCAGGTGCTGTAAGAATTGTCGGTCGATCGCAGGGAAGCCATAAAGCGTGGCTTTCCGAGGATACCTGGAGAAGGATCAACGAACGAAAACAGATAAGGGCTCGAATTGCAGCAGCTCCAGTACCAGGGAGGATCAAGCTAGAGTCCCTATATCGCATGAAAATGAGAGAAGTGCAGCGTAGCGTGAAACGTGACAAACGCAATCACATCAATGCGCTGGCAACTCAAGCAGAAGAAGAAGCAGCGAGGTGCGACAACAGAACCGTTTACAGAATCATCAAAGAGTTTAAAGGCGGCCGAAACTCTACCCAACACCCAGTGAAAGGCTTAGACGGCTCGTTGCTAATATCGGTTGATGATCAACTGAACAGATGGAAGGAGCATTTTGATTCGGTTTTTAACCGAGTATTCGTCAGAAATATGCACCCAAGTCAGACTGAAGTGTCCGTAGAAACAAATTCCCGAATTCGTACCACAACCCCCAGTAAGGAAGAGATTATTACCGCGATCAAAACACTGAAAACCAATAAGGCGGTAGGACTTGACGGCATACCTGCGGAGCTATTTCGAGCTGCGCCCTCGCCATCAGCCGAGGTACTGTTCCCACTTGTAGGGAGAACATGGGAAGCCGAAAGTTTTCCGGACGAGTGGAAGAAGGGAATGATCGTCAAGCTCCCTAAAAAAGACAATCTAATGCAGTGCGAAAACTGAATAAGTATCTGCGTGCTTCCTGATGTGGCCAAGATAATAGCTAAAATCATCCTGGAGAGAATAAAAGAACACCTCGAAAACACTCTGGACGCCGAACAAGCAGGTTTCCACTCTGGATCCTCCTGTGTCGACCACATCAACACCTTGCGGATCATCATCGAGCAGTGTGTTGAGTATCGATCACCACTTCTCCTGCTATTCATCGATTTTGAAAAGGCGTTTGACAGTGTCAACCGGGAATTTATCTGGCGTGCCTTGCGTAGGAGAGGCATTCCTAACATATTAATAGCAATTATTAAAGCTACATATGATGGGTCCACATGTCACGTCTTACACAGAAGAAGGTTGTCTGAGGAATTCGAAGTCCAAAATGGAGTTCGGCAAGGCAGCATACTGTCACCAATACTGTTTCTATTGGTGATTAGTGATGTGCTGAATGCGGCCTTCTCAACAGGAAATGGAGGAATTCGATGGACTCTTACATCTGAACTTAAACACCTTGACTACGCCGACGATGTATGCCTTCTGTCTCACAAAATATGACAGCAAATGTGGAGAGGGAAGCAGGCGTCGTTGGGCTGAAAATTAACTCGGCAAAAACAAAAAGGATGAGCCTAAGACCAAACCCATCAACTCATATACGTATTGCTGGACAGACGGTTGAGAGAGTAGATAGTTTCCAATACCTTGGGAGTATTGTCTCAACTAATGGTGGAACAGAACTGGATATAGGCAACCGCATTAGCAAAGCAAAATCTGCGTTTGGGATGCTATCCACAGTTTGGCGAAGCAATGCAATTCGCTTAAACACCAATCTACGGCTGTTCCGTCCCAACGTTGTATCCGTGCTACTATATGGCTGTTGTACCTGGAGGGTGACCATCACTATCACGAGGAAGCTGCAAACGTTTGTCAAGAGGTGTCTACGCTATATCTTAAGGATATTCTGGCCAAGTCGTATCTCTAACGAACAGCTTTATCAGAGAACGGATCATGAACCTATATGCACAACCATACGACGACGAAAGTGGCAGTGGATTGGTCACACACTGCGAAAGGGTGAGGCCCTAGGACCCACAAGGGGATATAAAACATAGCTAGCTAGTTCCGTCGGTAGTCCTTATTCACTGCAAATTTTACTTATTTTTTTTTTTGGTTTTATATTATTGGCTAAATCCAGTCAACTTAATGACAGGAAATTTGTATTTGACATCATCTTTTGAATGATATGCATTTTAATTTTTTTAATTTATAATAATTTAAAAAGCACATTATGTCATTGCGGGAATTTAGTAATAATAAATATTTAACATTTTTGTATATAACGTCTTTTTGTGATAAACGTCTTACAGCAGCAACCTCAAAGCGTGAGAGTTAAATTATATTTGGTACTTATCCCATAATCGAAAGTCTCCCATTTATTTTCCAGTAAAATCAACAACTTTAGGCACCGAAATAACGAAGTAAAGTAAAACTACATTAAATTCGTACACTCACAACTAATGAGTTTCTCACTAACATTTACAACACCTCATGCTTACGACTCAACTAAACGACCACTGTACATCTCTGCCTCTCTTTACTTTCAGGTGAACTCCGAGGAAATGCAATACATCAGAACAGTTGACAACTTAATAGCATCGCGGCTCAGTCTCAAAGTGCAATTGCAAGCGGTGCACTTTGCAACCTCACTGCCTGCGCTCGGCAACAATGCGGTCGGTCCTGGATCTGGCAGCGGGAATGGGGGGAGTGGCGCGCTCATATTGCGTTGCACAGCACAAATTGGCGATTTATATCAAGAGTATAAGGAAATCGAACTGGGTACACCGCAAAAGGATCCTGTACCAGCTAGAGGTGAGTAAAATTTATGTGTGCAACTATTTTTTCGTCCTATGACTGGTGTTGTTCTGGCATTATTACTTATGCACTTATCCAGTGTATCTGTTTAGCGAAATTGTGTTGAGGTACACACGGCGACAGCCTGCCTAAGCTGTTGGTATGGGGCGGATTTAATATTTGTGCTTAAGCATTTCATTGTGCTGCTGTTGGTTTTGCTGCTGTGGCAGCTGAAAATGATAAACGCACTTTTAATCCTTTAAAGTAAATTGTGACAAGATAAATATTTCATTTGCTTCATGTTCGGGTTATGCAGGATTTAGCCAGCTAGCTGAGTCAAATTGAATGCCAAAAACACTGGACAAAATTTCTGTGTGAGCGACAAATGAGTAATGCATGACTTATTGTGAGACAGTTTATTACCAACTTTCTACGCTTCCAGAGTCTGCCACCTCACACACACTTATTTCACTTATATGAAATTACATCGAAACGGTATATAACTCTTTGAGATACTGAATAACTTGTTCGTTTGTTCCTTGGAAAAAATAAATGATGAGAATTGAGGTTTACGGCAAAGCAGTTACCAATACAGAAAGTGCGCCATACGTGAACCCATTTATTTAAAAAAAGACATGAAAGAAACACCTTTTTGATTACATCACTTTTTTAATATAATATCAAACAAATGGTCACCTTGAGCTCAAATGGCGTAATGTACACATTTTCAATTGTATTTAGCAATATTTCGGACGACATGACGGCTATTTCTGGGCGGATAGATCGTGTGATATATGACGTGAAAGGACTTGTTGCAAGGGTCTCAAATATATTTTGCTTATAAAATATTTATTTTTCATTTTCATTTTATTTTTTCACAACTTCTTTTTCACATAGGCTTATACAAGTGGCGGTGTCTAGAAATTACTTAATTGAGAGAGTCCTTGCTCCTTCTACTTAAATATAAATAATGAAATACAAAAATTGTTACTAATAAAAGAAACAATGGCAAAAATAAGTATTTAAAATAAATTATTTTAAAGTTATTTAATTAGATAAAATTTGACCATTCCCCCTGATCAAAGAAACTACTGAGTTAAATATTTTCACATAAATAAAAGAGTTATTTACCTACAGATCTCGGAAAAACCTACAAGAAGTCTATGGTCTAAACATAACGCAGTAAATCATAGAAAAAGTGTAACATTTGTAGTCGTCACTCAGTGAAGTCACTCAAAAAAATTGAGTGAAAATACTTTTAGGTATGATTAAGTGACTTATTGAATGAGCGTTGTATCAGTTGCTTACTTAACCAAAATGAAATGAGTGGATAGAATTAAATATTAAATTCGGTTTGGTTGAGTTTTCAATAGAGGAAACGAAAACGAAAATATATTAGATAACGGAATCCTCTCCACGCGAGATTAACTCGCACTTGGCTAGATATTTTATATTAAGCGACCGGGGAATAATACCTTCGAAAAATCGATTCTGGCAAGAGATGTGTGAGGTGGCGCGGCATTCTGTTGAGACCAGAAGTCTCCCTACCATTTTCATGAATAATCTGCATAAAAAGAATCGATCATCATAGCTCGATAACGCTGTAATTTTGCGGTTGCCGTGTTTCACTGTCGTTTTCATACGATAATGATTCGATAACCATATACATACAATAAAAAAAGGTACATCGCCAATAATTCTAGCGCTTTCGTTGCGTAGAACACTTAATTGTGTTCTTGGATAGAGAACTTTTCACTTTTTTATTTTGACTGCACACTCATTTTCTCACAACGGAGAAGTTAGCTTGAATGTACAGTTCAGCTCGTTCGGTTGGTGTGTACTACTCCAGAGCAAAAATCTCCTTCTCCTCCCCACCCTGTATATATCTATATGAGGTTTGGCTATTAAATAACGAGACTGAAAACTAAATAATACAAGTACCGAACGAATACTGCAATTTTCAAAAACAAATAATCCCGACACGTAAAGCATTCATCAACTGCGTTGAGAAGCCTAACTGGCAATTTAAAACAACAACCACAACTAAAAAAAAACTAAACCTAACACAGAAAATATATCCGCCCTCATATGTATATCATACATATGTATAGTCTAAACACATATAGTGTAATTCATAAATCCTGTAAATATACAAACATAAGTTAACAAATAAATAGCTTTTCTTTTTTATGTGAAATATCTTTGGTTGCGGTAGACTGACATTTTACATGCGCGTCATCTGTCATCCTTCTTCGGGTAGCATTCGAGCGTTGAGCCGAAATTGTGAAACGAAAAAGAAGTCGTTAGCTGTAAAAACAACAACAAGGACTTTTAGCTGAAAGTGCAATCGTTTGATTGAAGCAACGAAATGAAAACAAAAATGATACTCTGCAACAACAATAAGTGCATGTATCATTACTGAGAGAGAAGTTGTTTGACCGAATCAGAGAAACAAACAATGTATCTACTGAAAACAACAACAAGAGGAAGAGCACGCGTTTTAGTTATATACATATTTCTCCTTGAAAGCTTGTGAGTGTCTTCAGCAAAACCGACAACATTAACTCCTTCCAAGAAACCTAAGCGCAGGATTCCATCGTACATAATAGTGGTCCTAGAACTGACCCTTTGGGGGGGGGGGGGGGGATATCGCCTCTAACCCGGTGTAATCTAGCACCTACCTCAATTATCGACAACTTTGTCATGGCCTTTACTTCGACATTGTCACCCGGCTTAGTTGTGTCCGCTTTCCTTAGTTTATCGGTGGCTGAATCAACAGAGAACCCGTCTTTATTTCGCCCTTAATCCACTAGTTTCCAAATTTTCTTTATCTCCAAAAAAAATATTTCTACGTTGGGATTGGATTACAAATAAAGAATCAATCAAAAATAATTTTTTTTCATACGGACTTTTTGTTTGAGGATTAAAACTTTAGACCGTCTCGAGGCGGTCTTGGAAGCCCAATAACTAAAAATGTCAAAATGAATGGTCATGGATATATTGTAAAACAAATAAAACAATATTTTCAAATTTCATATCACATATCTTAAAATGGAGAAATTGATAAAAAAAAATAACATAAATTTTCGTATCTTTATAATTAAGAAAAACAAAATTTATTATTTATAGTGAAACTCGTAAAGAGAATCCTTTTGCTGAGTAATACACAAGTTCAAACTAAATATTATTTGAGTTTCAGAGTCATGAATTTACAAGTTTTTTTTTTACTACTACGTGACAAAAATTTCGGAAAATGTCAAACTCTACCATAACGTACTTCTTCAGGTGGTAGAGTAGTTTTTGTTACTGTGTCTTTTTTTTCCAGTTTCAGTGCATGGGTTTCAATCATGTAGTTCTAAGCGTCGATACGTGCTGATTTGAACAAACCAACTCGAAAACTAGGTAGTTGATATTGGTTATCATTCTGGATAGGATTATTGATCCTTTTAGTTACATAGTTAAAATTAATAAATGTGCAAAGACGTGATTTGAGTATTTTTTGGACCTTAATGGAATCTTGTATCTTCCAATCAGCCCATCCCGAAGATCGACAACTCCCATATGGCAATTATATTCTTTTATTATCTTAGGGCAGTTAATATCAATAAATGTTTTTATGCCGAAGGAATTGCATAAGAGGAATAGTTGACTCTCCATTTATGTGCTTTGTCTGGTTTATATTGTCGAAGGAAAGACTTTATCTTGGTTGATCACATTTGCTTATCTGCACATAGTCGTTGTGTCATTCTCACGGTACTTTGGGTTTAAATGGTTTAAAATTGACCGTAATTTATATAATTTATCATAACTTTCAGTATTTCTATTGGGCATTTTACTGTTGTTATTGAAATATATATTGCTTCGAACTTGGTCAAACCGATTCCTTGATATTGTTATTTTAATAATTTGAAATGCATGCTCGTTTCAGTGTGATCTGACATTTCGGTACTGGTAAACGGACATGAATAACAGGATACCCATATATTGACGGATTTCTGAAATTGGTTATAAGAAAGGAAGTTTTAATATTTTTTAGGCTGGCATACAGATTAGTCTGTTCAACAATTTGTTGAATAATAGTCTCATCCAAAAAGTATTCAAAACCTTCAAGTGGTGTATCCAGCTTTTTTAAGTTTTTTAACTTAGAATCTTGAAATTCCATTGCGACTGCATCCAAAATCATATTTTATCGACCCCACGAGATTTGTTTGCTTGTTTGCGATTTTGGATCTATTTCTAAAGCTTTTGCAACAAATGCTCCTGTATCATTTATATATTCATTTTTAAGTTGAGAGATGAATCATGCGCATAGAACGCGGCGTGTATTCTTCGGTGCACTTGGGACAGACGAAGGAGATGAATCAGATGGGTGTATGTCCGTAGGTAAACTTAAGGGAGTTCATACTTTTACGCTACTTTGATCTGAATCCAAATAAATGGCGGAAACTAGTGTCGAGTCGGATATGTCAAGGGCTTGATCAATAGCCTCATTGGCTTCGCCAACATCTGCGAGCACAGCACAACTTATTTCTGTTTTTCGTTTTCTTTCTCATGTTTCTTTTTTTATCCCTGAGCAATGCACACAAAAAAAAATTGTACGTCTGCAGTGTATTCCTTCTCTGTTTCTCGTATATATTTTTCTTCCATCTCTGTCGTAGAACCCGCCATCACGGCGCCGAAATATTGTAAATACTACCAATGCTCCCTTAGAAGTTTCACTTCAAAAAACTTTTATAGAGTGTAGAGATAGAGTGTACGTTGATGGCCTACTCAGGCAGATTAATGTCCTTCCACCTGCGCAATCTCATGCCGGACGAAAAATCAAAGCAATTCTGTCTTTTCTTCAAGGATTGTATGTAAGGCACTGCTTTTTTAAGAAGCTCTTTGAGACTAGTAGTAACTTAAATCTATAACCTAAGTGAATAAGCACTAATGCTCGCTAAACAAGCTCCGCGGTTCCACCGATCAAAATTACATGTGCGCAACGCACATATTTTACACTCTTATAAGTTTACTATACTTGAATGGCTATGACCTTCTTCAGAATTCAGTTAATTCAAATTTTCAGTCTACATTATAAAACCATTAGCTGAATTTTACCAGGCCCAGGTTTGACTTGTGCTATAGCGCAATTTACAAAAACTGAAAGGAAACGCTAGAAAATTGTGCTTATAAGTCGGAAGGTTCTTGTTCTCACAATACTGGCGGCCCGCTCTGACTTCGATATCGCTATATTCATAAGTGATCACACTCACTCTCTTAGCAAGTTTCCCCTTACACTATTATTGCATACAACAAAACACAAACAAAGAAATTAAGAAGAAGCATAACACAGAAACGTATAAACTACACAAAACGTTTTTGTGCTATGCTTCTTCTTGCGAGATTAATATTTTGGACAACAACTAAAACAAACAAATAAACATCTTCCAAAGCATTTCCACAATATTTTTTTTGCATACAAACCTTGCTGTCAAAATAAAGTGATGAAGCTTCAAATATTTTAGGGAGACTTATATATATATAATAGTATAGATAGAAGATTACATTTCTTATAGTATTAATTTCGGACATTCTCTACACTTCTCAGTTACACTCTCATCTGGATCGGGCATACGCAACTTCTTCGAAAGCTATTTTGCATCATCGAGTGCAGCCGCCACAGTCTCCACAAAAAAGCACGCCTGGCTAATCGTTTGGCTTTGGGCAATTGTTTTGGCATATAAAACAGCGTTCCAAGGAAATGTGGCTAATTCGGCAAACACTAACAACATCAGATAGGAAGGAAAGTCCCTAGTGACTTCAAGAAAATTTATAAAGTCAAAAAAAATTTATAAAGTGGCCGGAAATCAAATTATTACAAGAAAATATAAATGAGTAAAAAAAATTAAATAAAGTAAAAATAAAATAGATTTGATTTAAGAAACCGAAGCGGACAAAAAAATAAATAAAAACTGAAAAAAAAGTAATAAATGAAAATAAATTTAAGCGAGAATCTCATAGTGCATAATGCGTAGCATAATGAATTTGTATTTGTATTTGTTCGATATTTGTTATTAACAATTACATTTGTAAATACTTGTTTGTTTAAATGAATACATAAATACACACAATGAAGCATTCACACCCATTAAATACACACGCACACATAACCACCAAACAGCCAATTGCTAATTATTGAATATAAGAATGTGGGGGAACGCGGTATAGAAATAAAAATATTATTTATAGTGTTCGGCACAATAGCCTCAGTATCAATTACCTTGTCCAACACTGCATTAGTGGTCTTCCTTTTCTTAGATTCTCTATTGGCTTTCTTCGATACTCCCTCTACATCCTTTTTCCCAATATTTCATTTTCTTTCCTCGTATGTATTTTATTTGAAAGCTCTGAGATTTTATTCTGTTTTATGAATTCGATATCAGAGGACTTCTCTTTGAACGAACTTATTGTTTTTAATTTAAATGTTTAGATTAGAATATACCACTTCTCAGCTAAAATAGCTTGCTTCAATAAGCCTATTTTCTTTCCCGCATGTACTCGTAGATTGGAGTGTTACGTCTGGTCAGGCTTATCTGCTTATCTTAAATATAAGTGTTTTTAACAATGGAAAGAAAATTAAACGATCTGTAAAGGGTGGAAGAGAGGGTACCGAAGAAATGCAATAGAGAAGCTAACATAAGAAGGCCACTAATACAGTGTGGCACAAGGTATTTGCTACTGAGTCTAGTACCTGAACATATGTATACATTTAAAGGGTTTATAAATAATAGAACAAAAATTAAATAAAAAACATTTAAAACAAATTATTAAACCATCGTTCAACTAAAATACGTAGAACTACGTGAATGAGGAAGAACACGCTAATTACTTATTATGAGAAAACTGTTTACGTTCGTTAAATGAATGGATTAAATAGTAAAAAAATTGTTTGTTAAACAACAGAAAAGATATTACTAAATAAATAAAACAGCTAACCAAAAACAGAATGGAAATGAGCTAAACCCAAAGAAAAACTAATAATATGAATTCAAGAACTTTCAAAAGTAATTAATCGAAAACAAAATGTAAAATAATATTTACGTAACGTTTGTATATGATGTGAATGTATTTGAAAATATATTAAATAAAAGCCAATACGGAAAAAAACACATAATTTTAAAAGTGGAAAACCTTATTTATTTAAAGTATTGGCCATTGGATTCTGTCAAGCCCCTCTATCTTGACTTCGTAAAAATTGGCAAAGTGCTGCGGGCTGGCTCCATTAATGCAAAAAGGTTATAATCGATGGGGCCAAGTCTGTTGAGTATGACGGGTGCGATAGTACGTCCCATCCAAGCGTTTTGACTGCGTGTTGCACCGGTTTGCTGTGTGTGGCGGTACGTCATCATGCAACGAAATCACTTTTCCATCACTTCCTCTGGACGTTTTTCAAGCAATGCATGGTTCAAAATTATTACTTGTTGTTTGTAGCGATCAGTATTCACTGTTTCTCGAGGTTTCAAAAGCTCCTTGTACACCACACCTTCATGGTCGTATTGTCTTCTTTCTGAAGCCGTTTGGCCTTGAAGTCGATGTGCCAGCTTCGAAAGGCGATAACCACTATATTTTACGTTTAAGATTTTTGAAGTAAATTCAACTTTCCTTACCTGTCACTATCCGATGCAAAAACGACTTTCTTTCGAACTGTTGAAGCAGCATTTTACAAATGGTTTTTCGATTTTCCATTTGCCAGTCATTCAGTTCACGCGGCACATATCTTCCCAGTTGTTGGATCTTCCTCATTCCTCGTACTCGATTGCTAATTGTTTCTTGTGCCACATTGAACATTTCTGCCAATTATTTTTGTGTTTAAGTCGAGTCTTCTTCGAATAACTCTTGCAATGCCGCACCCACAAATGATTTTGGTCTACCAGAACGCTGACTGTCTTACAGATCAAAAGCAACAGTTTTAAATTCGGAAAAACACTTCTCACATTTTTTTAACGATAACTTTCAACAGACTTTTTTTCATTAAATCAGAAAAGATTTGCAGTCTGCAAATACTCTTTTCACCGGTTTCAAAAATTGGGGTGTTAAGTTGACGACATAATCTTGGTTAGTTAGTTAGTTAGGTAGTGGAATCAATTGATTTATATATCCACCATTCAGCGGTAATTTCTTTTTAGAATTTTGAAATTCAATTCATATTTTCATGTTTTTGGCAGCCAATATAGCTCTTTCGCTCAACCAAATATGATCTCTGTACGTTTGAGCAACGTTCGGGAACATCATTTTAATAAGTTCGGTTTTTGTTTTTTTAAACTTGTTGAACTTTTATATTTTGTTTTTTCAAAGAAGAAACGGTTTATTGAAAAATGATAGAGAAATTATTATAAATTATTTCACGTTGTTCTTTCGCCGACATAAGAAGAAGCAGCTCTTAAATATACTAGCATGTACGCGCGGTGCTATTATACTTTGTCTACGGTGATATCACATTGCTTTTTTTCAATAAAACTGACAAAAATTGTCAGGAATAATAATGTAGCCAATCAAGTCGTCTAAAGGGAATATGTCAATGAATTGCTTTGAAATACTTCTACAGATCGATCATCTGGAAACTCGACACCCATATTTTTGCTTAAATATAGTATTTTAACATATTTCCGTAAAATAAACAACAACAAAAAACGAACCCAGTAAAAACGCAGGAAATAAGACTGAATTCTCAAACGATTTGGCGGAAATAAAAGATATAATAAAACAACTAGCGCAACAAATGAGTAATATGATGAACATCATTACAGTACTATTGGCCGCGTTCAGCAGACGTGTTTGATTACATTTTTTGATGCTTTTCGCTCATTGTGAATGCCTAATTCACAATTTCGTTAAATATTTCGTGATGCCGATGGCTAAAAATTCATCACAAAAATACTTTGATAACCAAGTCATCACATTTCAATCAGATGTATTTCGTTGGTATATAAAGCAATAAAGACACAGAATTTAAAGTAAATAATTTGTGTGTTGTTATTAGTTGCTTTAAAAGTGAAATGCAATGATATTTATTTATTTAATTTTTGTTTATATGTATTTATGTTCTTAATATGTATTTAACAGATGAGTGGAATGGAGAATACGTTAATTGTGGACAAATTATTTAACGCAGAAATAAAAAAGGCTATTCGCGAAGTAGTTAAACGCCTTAATTTTACAAATCTAGCATCACTGCGTTCAGCAGTGACAGATCAGTAATCGATTATTAAGTCAGAGAAAATGATGAGTAACGACTTCTGCTGAATGGACACTAAAATAAAGATTTTAACTTGGAATGCCAACGGATTAAAAAACCACTTGAATGAACTACAGTTTTTTTACACAACAATAACACTGGCATTGCTTTGATATCGAAAACACACTACACAAGTAGCCAGCACATGAACATACGTGGATACAAGATGTAACACACAAGACATCCCGACGGTACAGGAACTCTCGGGACTTTATAGCTGAAGGCGACTATAATACGACGCATACAAACTGGGTTTCCAGAATATCAAAGAAGAAAGGTAAAACCATACAGATTGCACTGCTGTTAGCAAAAGCTAAACCTCTTAGTACCGGCGAATCAACGCATTGGCTAACAGACAAAAATAAAAAGCCAAAAGACCTCATTAACAAAGACCTAACAACAAAATTGACTGGGATACCTTTCGCGACTACATTAACACAAATTTAACTACAAGCAATCCACTGAAATCACCCGACAACATAGAATCAGCTATAAACAATAATTAAAAAGGCAGTATTGCAAGCAAGTTAATACACCAACCAATACACACCACCTTTTCTGAGAAATTTAATACGTGAAAAGCATAAAGTACTGGATGAATACTAGGAACCCCGAGACCAAAAATAAATACAACAGAGCAACAAAAGACATTAGGAGATATCTCCAATACCTTAAAAACAAACAAGTCACAAGTTACCCTCAAAGCATAACACCGACAAAATACACAGAGTACTCTCTTTGGATAGCTTCAAAAAAACTGACTAACAAGACTATGCACCAGGCACCAATAAAAAAGGACAATGGATCATGGCCAACGACTAATCCAGCTAAATCATCAGTTTTAGCAGATTGTTATGAGAAAGTATTTGCTGACGAGCAACAGAACTTAGACGTTCCACACTGTAAGCCGGCTAATGAACCTCAAATATTGCGACTCAAAAAAACAACGTCCTCCGAAATTCAACTCTTCACTCAACATGATGTAAAGCCTAAAAAATCACAAAATGTACGACAAACTCCTAATAGATCTTCCACCAATTACGGCGATTTATATACGCAATATATTTAATGCCCTACACAGATTAAACTACTTCCCCAAAGTCTGGAAGGTTGCCGAAGCCATTGCGATTCCAAAGCCGGAAAAAGACATATCTATGCGTCATCATATTGACCAATCAGCTTACTTCCCGTGCTATCCAAAATATTCTAAAAGCTTTTGCTCATGCGGATCCTACCTATCTTGGAACGCGGCGACATAATTCCAGATCACCAATTTGGCTTCCGTAGAAACCACTCAACCATACAACAAGTCAATCGTATTAAATATTAAATGACCTCGACGACAAAAAATTCTGTATTTGAGTGTTCCTAGATGTAGAGAAAGCCTTCGATAAGGTTTGGCATAATGGATTAATCTACAAGCTTTACGCCATATTAGTAAGTTCCCACAAAAACATTGAAGTAGCAACTGTAATACTGCAACAGAATTTGAACAACATTCTGAAATGGTTCTCTAAATAGAATATTAGAATAAATAACAGCAATATAATACATGTTATCTACACAACTAAAACCAAATTTGTAGCACCCCGTGTAACGGTTGACAGAGTCGACGTTAGAACAGAAGACTATGCGAAATACCTAGGACTTTATATAGACAACAAATTAAATTGGAAACAACATATACAGAAAAAGCGCGAACAAATAAAATGAAGACTAGACAGCTTTATTGGTTCCTTAACCCTAGATCTAATCTATCGCTAGAAAATAAGCTTTTGATATACAAAGCCACAATCAAACCCATTTGGACATACGGTGCGCAAAAATGGGGAACATTCAAAAAATCAAATGTCGCTATAATCCAAAGACAGCAGTCACGAATAATAAGAATAATTACCAAAGCAGGATGGTACATCATAAACGCCGACTTACACCGCGACCCAACATTCCTATAATAGCAGAGAACTGCTATTCCGACTAGAAGAAGTCGGATTTACCTAACAAAGTTAGCGCAACACATGAACGTCAATGTCAGCTTACTTCCGCAAAAAGAATTACAGCGCAGGCGACGTCTAAAAAGGACAAGACCAGTTGGTCTGATAAACTAACTTTAAAATAATTAATTAATAAATTATTAAAACTACTTTTTTCTACTTCTTCATTACATTACATTATACAACTTCTATGAACTGCTCATAGAAGCTAAATACACCTATAAACGTCACTTAAACATTGTACTTGTAGTCTAAGTATTGAAGTATTGAATAAAAAGGTTAAAAAAAAAAAACTAGGCTTCGTTCAGTAGTTCTAAATTCTGAGTTAGTAGGTTTACCACTTTTAGAAAAGATCATAGTGGACGCACTGGTGGTGAAGTGTTGATCTCTGTGAAGTCATCGTATTCCTCAGATACAGTGTCTTTTAATAATACTGATGACATTGAGTTCATTTGTGTAAAAGTATCGCTTACTAATTCACACTTATTTTTAACTTGCTCGTATTTTGCACCTCGTATACAATGAATACTTTACTGCTAATAAAGAATTTATTTCTTTGGTCAAAGATGCCGATAAAGTCCTAATTATGGGAGACTTCAATCTTCCGTATATTTCTTGGTCCGCTTCCGATAATTGCAACTCAGTTATTTTATCAACGAGTTGCGAATTTGTTGACTCATTGCTGGGTCTTTCCTTTCAACTATGTAACTATTTCAACTATGTAACAAATAGCAAAAGCCGAATTCTAGATTTGGACTTTACCGACAGTATTGATGATGTCTCCTTGTTCAGAAGTCATCCTTTTTGCACTGCTGAGGATGCATATCACTCCACCATGGAATTGAATATCATTGTAAATATGTCCGGTTGTCAAACTAATAACGCCTTTAATTCGCAGTCTGCATCAAAACGTGTATTCTGCTTCAAAAATACTGATTACGTTAAACTCAACCGACTGCTTATTAATATTAATATATATTAATATTGTATTCCTGCGAAAATGTCGAACTAGCA
Organism: Cacoxenus indagator; assembly: GCA_035041755.1. Lineage (NCBI taxonomy): Eukaryota > Metazoa > Arthropoda > Insecta > Diptera > Drosophilidae > Cacoxenus > Cacoxenus indagator. Next base: position 378,377 of record JAWNKX010000067.1, read on the forward strand.
ACACAGTTTTTTGTATAAACCTATATAATATTTCAAACTTTGTATTCCTGGAGTTAAACTTAAATGTAAAAGACACCACCGTAGCTTTTTAACTTAAAAACATCGTGTGTGCAGTTCAGGCATGGTAGATGTGAAACTTCTTAAAAATAAGAGAAAATTAAAACAGCAAAATACATCCGCTCTGTCTTGAGGTCACAATTCCACTGAGTCGTGCGCTTGCCTCTTGTATGATTATATTTATTTTGAAACAGCCTTGCGTCCGAAGCTATTGTTTATTCTTCTTTGATTAGCTTATTTCAAAGCAAAAACGTAGTGGCGCGTGCCATTGTTATTGTTATATTTACGTTTGCCGCTTGCTCTCCTTACAAACAATTGCGAGCACAGCACAGCTTATCTCTGTTTTCCTTTTCTTTACTCTTGTTTTTTCTTTCCGCCGCTGAGAAGCGCGCTCACAAAAAAAATGTATACGTCTGCCATGTATTCCTTCTCTGTTTCTCTTGCATACTTTTCTTCCATCTCTCTCATAGAACTCGCCATCACGGCGCCGAAATATTGTAAATTTTTACCGCCACTGCGCTTTTAGAAGTTTCACTTCAAAAATAGGCTATTTAAAAAATTCAAAAGATCAGGCTCTTCCGCTGATTATGCTACGCAATATCTTGTTATAATGTTAAACACCTTAATAATATTTACTACACGTCATATGTTACCTGTGTCAAAGAGTATATGAAACGCGATCCTATAAAATCCTATAATTTTATTAAAATTAAGGGCAATAGTGCAGTCATTTTCTACCAGTATGAAACTTATTAGTGTTGAAAATTGTAACGATATAAAAATTGTGAATCTTTTTGCTAATTTTTTTAAAGCACGTATAGTAATTATAATAAAAATTTCAACAATCATTATCTATCCAAACGGCAATTCTAACTCTGATTGTCTTACAGCAGTACCACAAACAACCTCAGCTATTCACCTCAACTCATTCGGCAATAAAATTACTGCGTCACCTCTCCTGAACAAAGAGGCGATCGAGAAACCAAAAGGTCCAGCAATACAGACGGGAATTGATCGCTACGTGCAGATTAAACGAAAACGCAGTCCGCAAACACTAAGGTTTCCGCCCCAACCAACTAAAACGTATCCCACGGCACGAAAGAAAATAGATTTCCCGTTCTAAGTGAAGACGACGCAGACAAAGAACGGGCCCCAACAGTCATGTATTCTAAGCCTTAACTTAAATTCGTGAACGCAGTTCAAATAATCTTGTCTCTCAGCTAGCGCAACTCATCGGCAACAACAACATTCATGTTGTCCCGCTAATGAAAGACAATGTACACGAATACATTGATAATAATAGATAGTTTCGAAATTCCCCAGCCATGACAACAAAAACTTCTACACGTATCAATTTAAGAGCAGCAAAGGTCTGATTGTGGACATAAAAGGAATAGGAGCTGGTGTTGATCCCATAGTTATTAAAAGTGCCCTTGAGGAAAAACGGTTCCCAACTACAGTTGTAATCAACATCTCGAATAGAAGCAAAGTCTGCAACACATTTTCAAAGTAGAGCTCTCTCCTGAAATTAAGCCTGCGGACAGAAATCAGGTCCGCCCAATACACAACCTAAAATACCCAACATAACATATGCATCCGTGTTGCGATCCGAACCTCAACAAATACCCAATACAAAGCCGGAGAAAATAACAAGCAACACACTCCAACAACCTCAGAAAAGTGAACTCCCACAATATTGTGTAACCCAGACAACTCCACCTACACCACATAGCTCTCTTGAACAAATGATTGCTAGTTTTATACAATGCATGTCTCAAAGTACTTTAATGATGCAAACCATGCTTCAGGAGATACTTAAAACGCAGAGATTTATCCTAAAAAAACTTGGTAAACAAAATGCCCCACTTAAAATAACCTCTTGGAAAGCAAACGGCGTATCGAAACACAAGCTTGAGCTCACAAAAAACCTATCCGAAACAGAAAATGATGTTTTATTGCTTTCCGAAACGCACCTTACAAACAGGTACAAATTTGAGATCCCAGGCTACTCCTTCTAAAGACACATCGATGGTGTCCTCATACCGGGTTATAAGCATGTTCGCGATGCTGTCAAAACTATTTGAAGAAATGTTTATTAATAAGCTCACACCACATGTAAACACGTATAACATTATACATTTGAACACCGAGAATACTGTTCAGCTACATTAATTGTCGTTGCTCAAGCTTTCGAACGAGTATGGCATAATGGCCTTATTCACAAAATAAAAAGAGTGCTTCCACGGAACTCACCCGAACACTGGAATCATACCTCACAGAAAGGCTATTTCTGGTGAGATGTAAAAATTTAACCTGAAAGGAGTATCACATAAATGCTGGCGTCCAACAAATCAGTGGGATACAACCGCTCATATCCCTACAAACCACCGCCTGTCGCTCACGCTGCCCTAAAAAAACGTCAAGAGCTAAGCCACCACCTGCAACTATCGGACTGGCTGGACAATTGGCGTATAAATGTCAATCGGGACAAATGTAAGCTAGTGACAATCCCCCTAAATAAAAGCGACTGTCGGTCTATAATTTTTAATAATACTACTGTCCCACATTCAACGGAATTCATTTACCTAGGAGTTCACTTGTTCTGATGACTCGCCTGGCGGAAGCATATGGAAGCCGCAAAAATCTGTATAAAATTAAAAGCCAAATCCCTCAATGGCTAAAGGTTCTACTATATAATACGATAATAAAGCCACTCTGGATATACGGTTCCCAGCTTTGAGGGAACCAAGTAACGATACCAAGTAACGTTGAAGTCATCCAAAGAGCACAACCAAAGATACTTCGTATTATAACTCTTCCTGTTATATGTCAAACGTGAACATCCACAAAGACCTAAACATCGCCCCAATCAAAACTGAGGTGGTCCAACTGAACCAGAAATATTACATCAAACTCTCCCAAAATCCTAACCCACTATCTCGTTCACTCTTACAGACGAGCAGAACTTCGCGGCTAAGTCAGAATGACCTTCCTGCCACATAAACCTAGGAGGACCACGCAACCTAGAAAAGTTTCTTGAGCTCATTACCAAAGAAACTTTTATTTCTAAATTATTGTTAGACTTTGTGTTGTATATAAAGTGATTCAATAAATAAATTTAATAGTCCAAAACGAATATATATTCATATTCTTTGAGTAATTTAACCAATTTAATATGCCGGTAATTGAATATGTACAGTTGTTAACTACGTAAAAGCTTTAAAACCAACTTTTTTACCTGGTCCGGATGGTATGCCTAGTTGTGTTCTAAAGCTGTGTGATGCTGCTTTGCTTAGAACAATCTGCAAAGCGTTTGACATTTCCTTGAACACCTAAAACACCTATGTATCCATTTCACAACTTCGGCTCAACGCTCGAATGCCACACGAAGAACGATAATGCGATAACGCGATGGCACAATGAAGCGTCATAATGATGATTATCATGTAGAAAAAGAACACAACGAAAAGCGCAATAGTTGTGTGCGTGCTCAAGAGAGAGTAAGGTTTGTACATTTTCAAGCAACTCACAAATACAAACACAAAATTTGTACGTGTGCAGTGTATTACTTCTCTGTTTCCCTTATATATCTTTCTTTCATCTCTGTCGTAGAACGCTACATCCCGGCGTCGAAATATTGTAAATTTTTTTAATACCAATGCGCCCTTAGAACTTCAAAAACACGAAGTATCAAGAAGAAAAATCAAGTTTCTATCTCAAGGCAAATCAAGCATGGATATGATAGATATGGCCGAAGACATTGAAAATCAAATAATAAAAATGGTGAAAAATGCATCAACTTATTCAATCCAAATAGACGAATCTACAGACATTACACACAAATCACTCCTTCTTTGTTTTTTGAGAATTGAGTATGAAGGAGAGTTGTATGAAGAACTACTTTGTTCGCTTAATTTGCAAGGTAGAACAACCATCTCTGAGATTTTTGAAGCTCTTAAGAGTTATTTTCGGGAACATAAAATTGACTGGAAAAAATTTATTGGGATATGCACAGACGGTACCGCAAATATGACTGTCATCTTACACGTATTGTTGCAAAGGTGAAGAATGTTGATATTTTATATACACACTGCATTATCCATTGAGAACAATTTGCAGCCAAAAAAATTTTCCCAGAACTAAAACAAGTATTATCAAATGTCATTGAAATTATAAAAGAAATTCGATGCAAAGCACTCAATTCTTGAATATTTGAGGCACTTTATGGAGAAATTGGTCCCGAGTATACTCATCTTCTTCGCCATGGTGAGGTGAGATGGCTGTCGAGGGGCAAAATACTGACCCGACTATTCGCCTTGCGGGAAGAAGTCAAATTTCTTTTCCAGGAACAAAATAATCCGAAATTGCAAAAAAAAAAGCAAAGCTTGGATAACTGGCAGATATGTTTTCCCTGTTAAATGAATTAAACATATCCTTACAAGGACAACTTAAGGACGTGTTCATACTAAGAAGTAAAATGGATGCGTTTCGAAAGAATATATTACTGTGGCAAACGCGGTTGGTTGAAGACGATCGGCAAATGTTTTCTAATTTTGATGAATACATGAAGGAAAATGATGTTAACCCTAGTTAAAAAGCACTTGGAATCACTTACAAGATCTTTTGCTTGTTATTACCCAAACAATGAAGATCCCAGGCATGGTAATGTTTGGATAATAGATCCGTTTGCAGCGAAAATTCAGAATAATAATTTAAGCATGCATCTAAAAGAAAGATTCATCGACCTATCGTCCGACGAAACTCTCAAATTGAAGTTTCGTTGATCCTTATCAAGATCTAAGTTTTGACTTTCCATAAAAAGTGACTACCCTTTCCTTAGAGAACAGGCTATGAAAATTTTGATTCAATTCTCCACAACTTATTTATACGAAGAGTCAATCTCACCTGTCACAGCCATTAAAACACGGTACCGATCTCAGCTTGAAATAAATGCAGTTCTTCGTCTTGCAGTAACAATATTGGATCCAAATATCCATAATCTTATTTCACGTAAACAGGAACATCCATTTTTTAATTGTTTTCTTTTTACAGTTTTTGTTTATTTTATTAATTTTATTTTGGTTTATTAATAAAGCTTTCATAATTTGGTTACAATTAATTGTATTATTATTAGTTTCATTAACTAGGTACATTTTATGTGTTCTTAGATCACAATTTTTTTTATAAATATATTTAACACTTAAAAAATCCTATTAGTGGTGCGCGGGATTCAAATTATGAATCTACTGGTCCATGAGGTCACAAGGTTTGGCGACCGCTGATTTAGGGCATTCAAAAGAACGGAGCGAATTTTGGTGCTTGTTTTTTGTTTTGTTTTGGCGTTACTTGTATTCTAGCTAAAGGTGGTGTTTTTGAGAGGAGGATGGGTTTACTACGAATGAGATTGATATTTATTAATACTGAGATTGGATTACAAATGCATTTGCTACTAGAGAGGCATTTGATGATGTTTAGTTTTTTGATAGAGAGGATATCAAGTAATTAAGTGATCTGTCTAATATATGTGTGAGTTTTGGTAGAGAGGGAGGAAGATATCAAATAATCTAGGGAGAAAAGATTGTTGACTTTCCCTTTCTGAAGCCACTTTGCCACCACAGCCTGTTAGAGACTATTTTGTCTAATGTTTTTGCTAAGCAAGAGTTGAGCGAAATGGGTCAGTATGAGTCAAGACGTGTTTTGTTAGAGTCCGGTTTATTTATTGGGATGATTTTACTGGAGCAGTCTAGTCAACACTGATGGGCGGTGAATTTTTAACATGGGGTAGAAGATTCGGTCAAGACTGGGAATCTTATCTTTTAGATTTGAAAGTGCACCGGATAGTTCTATTAAGTTCGGTATTTGTTTGTACGAGAAGTTTGGGTGAAGTTAGAACCATGTAATTGACCTTACAAATGACAAGGCTATCAGCCATTGCGTTTGCTGAGGTAGAGAGAACGATGCAATCGATTGCTTAAAGCTTCCTTATTACACAAAATGTGTGGATTTTTGACCAAATTTTTGATGCAGTGATGTGAAGGTTGATTTCTATTGTAAATTTTAATATCGCGTTTAAATAAGGCGTTTGCTTTATCTTTCAATATATTTTCTGGGCATATAGAGCCTATAGGCCAGTGTAGGCTGTTTTGGTTTTTGAGAGTTTGTAGGTGGGAGTTCCACCACGGTACTGCATGTGTGTTTCGGTAGGCAGGTGAAGTTTGTGGGATAGAGACATTGGCACTTTCTCGGATAATTACGTGTAGAGAATCTTTGTTCAAGTTATGACATGGCGCTCACGATGATATGAGAGGGTTGCTGTTGTATATTTAGGACAATCAGCCAAGTCTATTTTGAATTTTGGAGTGTGTCTTGCTGGTGGAGATTTGTCAAAAAGGGACGTAGTGATTGGGAAATGATCACTGGCATAACTCTGCGATTCGATTTGACATGTGGATTCTATGGTTCTATGTATGGCCAGTGTTAAAATGTTTAATAATATGAGAGGGGATTAATAGATGAATTTTAGCATAATATTTCCTCTTTGGTTGTTGATTGGAGGACCCCATAAGTTGTGCCAACTGTTAAAGTCTCTTGTTTTAACTGTTGCAGTATTAAGGCAGTTAAACATATTACGTAGGTTACGGATAGTGATTGTGGGATATACAAACAGATTATATTAAAGGTGAGTGGTTGAGGGTAATCGTCCATGTTGATAGGAATTGTGGATGTGGAGAGCGATTCCTCTAGACGGTCCAATGACTGAGTTAACGTTGTACATTTTATGGTTTATGGGAATGGGTATGTTAAGTTTAGGTGTTACCTGAAGAGAAATAACTTTTGGGCTGTATTTATTTGTAATTGATCATAATTATTTTTAGGACCAATACAGTTCCACTGAAAAATTTTAATAGTCATTGTATTAAAGAGTGAGAGGAGGTTATAGGGTTTGGAAAGATATTAACTTTATATTGAGTTGATCAGTTATAGTTCCGGGATGAGGGCAACTCAGCAACCTGCCCGGGTTGTAGTATATTTAATGAGTTGGGGCAGCAACAGAGCCTCGATAGGTTGAGGCAATGAATGTGGTAATGATATGCCTGTATTGTAACGCGACTTTTGTCTATTATATTTTTTTTCATATCTTTATTTCTTAATTTGCCATCAATTCCAGAGGGGACCACTATTAAGTTACTTAATTTACCCTGGTTTCTACAGAAGAATATTTTCAAATACAATACATTTTTACATCATGGTTTAAAAAAATATTAAAGAGGGAAAAAGAAATTATGAGAGATTATGAAAAATGGAAAGTGGGTGAAGTTACATGAAATTCGGTTTATCAGCCTGTATCTCTGAATGGGTGGTATAGCGGGTGATAACGCTTAGTCTTCCTTCAGTTGTACTGTTGTCGAGAAGATTGACTGCAAGGTTGTTTGGATGGTCAGTTATTCTATTGATGGGCTGCTGACTAAATCGATTTATTTTCTCTGATACCCAAGAAATTTGAGCTCTTCGTGAATTTCCTGATTACTAGTTGACAGATGAATGATTTTAATGTTTGAGTCATTAGCAGTGCCCCACAATTGAATACAGTAGGTCCAAATCAATTTTGGTATGGCCTAGTCTAGTAGCAGTTTATTCCTTATTTTTAGTTGGCAGTGACGTCCAATGAGCCAGTATGTGCCGCAGTTTCGGATTCAGTTTGTTGTTTTGCGATAATATGAGGTCACCATATGCGCCCTCTATGAAGGGTGAGTACAAGACATTTAACGGTCTCTTCTTTTGAAAAATGTTGTGTGAGACGATTTCTCAGGGTTGACTACAATAATAAATCTGTTCAGCCATACTCCAAAAGAGTCAAGCTGTTTCAGCACTTTAAAAGCCTCGGTGAGAGTCCTTGAAACTGCTTTAAATGCAGGGTCGTCTGCGTAGGTGGCTGCAGTGGTAATGATCTCCACTGATGGGTAGATCTGCGGTGAGCAATGTGTACAAAACGAAGCCAAGCACACTACCTTGGGGAACACCTGCCCTAATGTCTGTGATTGAGAATACATTATCTCCACATCTCTCTAAATAGGATTGTAAGAACAAGTAGTATGGTGGTGGAAGCTCTATCTTTAGCTTATAGAGATCTGTTTGGCATCTAGGAACACTGCCTCCAGTACTGTGATGGCACTGCTCAGGATTGCCATGTCTGCGTCTGAATCCAAATTGGGTTTCAGGTATTAACCATTATCACCCGGTATTGGCCTTAATTTGCGCAAAAATACTCTATCAAGTATATTTGCAATTCTAAAACCTGGTAAAGACGTATATCATCCAGCATAATATATACCAATTAGCTTACTTTCAGTGCTGTCAAAAATAATCGAAAAGCTCCTATGCCAGCGACTGTTACCTATCATAGGACGCAAACACATAATACCTTACCACCAATCACGCCTTATTACATATAAATTACTATGATTTTTGTAAAACTTACAACAACGCGTGTCTTTCCTTTTGCTGTTGTTTTCTTTCAAATGATTGTTCTATCTTGGTTTCAGATTCTATGTTTTACTCAAACGACTTTGCTCTCAGTAACAACACATGCACTTGTTGTTATTGTTTTGATAGAATATAATTTTTTTTTTTTCGTTTCTCTGCTTCAATCAAACGATTGTGCTCTTAGCAAAATGTACTTGTTGTTGTTTCATAGCTAACGACTTCGTTTTCGTTTCACAATTTCGGCTCAACGCCCGAATGCTACACGAAGAACCAGATGCGATGACGCTATGACGCACATGTAAAAAAATCACTCCATCGAAACCCAAGATGTTTCACGACAAAAACATCTTTACCTCGACTACCTCGCTGCCCTTTCAAAAAACAAAATTTGTCTTTGCTCACCAAGTAATATTATGTTTGAAAATTTAAACTTATAGCTCAACTTCCCTTAGATTAGCTAGATTCATTCATTTGGGTGATCTTGCGGATGTACCCTCTTCAGTCTACGCCTTGTTACGATACCGGTGAGGAAGGACGCGGGAGTTCTCTCTGGCAAGAAGGAAACTAAAATAGCAAAAACAATTTAAAGGGAGAACAAAGCAGAAAAAAAAGAGATTGAACTCAAATAAGAGAACTGTGGTACATACTTCTTCAGAAAGCTCCACAGAGAGAACTTATTCATATAGAGTTCCCATTTCTCCCTTAAAAAAATGGCCGGAGAGACTTTTAAGAAACGATTGGCTTATGTTAAATTTTAAGCAGTTGTGCAGATTTCTTGTCTGTTCAACCATGTGGAGTAAAATATTCTGTTGGTTTGCTTAAGGTAAACAAGCAAATGGACGGACTGCCGTAAAAGGGGAAAATATTGAATGATAACAAAATTATAAAAACACAAGAAAGACATAATAAAAACAAAAATCAGAGACACTGTCTTCTTTCTTTGATTTTTTTTTTCAAATTTTTTTATTTGCAAGGTGTTCGAATTTGTGTGGAATTTTCTTTAATTTATGAAATCGTTCTTTAACAAACGAAATCGAGCCATGGCTGCCTTGTATTTTGCCTATATTCATTTATATGAACGAAATGAAAATACCAGGCGGCCAGCAAAAAAAGTAGGCATGATCACAGAGCAAAATCGTACAAAAATATTCCCAGTGCTATACACAATAAGAAACTTTGTACGCAAGGTAGAAAAAGAAGACCAACACAACCTTATACACACACTATACTTACACAACACACTCAAACTTATCACATTTCGCTCGCAAGGGAGACACAGAAAACCAACACAATCCCATACACGTACCACACCTACACAACAAGGTCACCCACACAATGGCAAGTTTTGATTTTTGACTTCAACTTCTTGAAGACAAGTTTCGGTTGTGGCATTTTGAAATTTCAAGAGCAAGTACAGTGAATGCGCATTTATTGAAAAACCAAAGAAACCACAGGTGAAATTTTTAAATATCGTCGAATTTCCATAGGTCGAACTTTTATAAGCCGAATATCTCCATGACTCGAATTGAGTACGTTTATAGTGAAAAATCAATATAATATGTCTTCCATAACTGGAATATCCCCATAACTTGAAATTTTGTTATGCATTATGGTGATTCAAGATTTGGCAGTTGACTGTACGAGCAATACGCACAGTCAGCGAAGTTCGAGTCTCAGTCGCGCAAAGCAAATTTCGTCACCCTTACTTTGTGTTGTGTTCTTTCCTCCTCTTTCCTTTTGATCGGCAATGAGGAAAAAAACAAATGGTCTAGACTTTGTTGTTGCGTGATCGTAGCAAAAAGGAGGAATTTTTATTCCCGCACGCGCCCCACTTCACATCGTAACCAGCAAGTCAATCTTCGCTTGTCAGGCCCCGAGCGCGTTTCGTTGTTGACTTCAAATTTGCGTGCACGCAAAAAGTATACATATTCATTCGCGCAGGAATATCTCTTTTCTTTGTCTTCCCTTATATTCGGCAAATAAGGAAAAAACAAATGTCACACGTTGTTGTTGGGCGAAGGCAAAATTTATTTCTTTCTTTCCTGTATTCGCAGTAGCGCAGCTGGTTTGATATCGTTTTCACATGGGACAGTTGCAGTTGCTTGCTGTTTTATCTGTTTATCTGGTAGTCAACGTAGAATTAGCTGTATTCAAACCTAGCGCAAAATATGCATTTTAAATCAATTTTACTTATTTATTGAATCATTTGTTTCTTTATTTCTAACGGCCCGAACGAATAATTTATTTGTTATTATTATAATTATTTATTATTTATTCCTTAGAAGTCCCACCAAAACCAATACAAGTAGGTGGTGGGAATTGCACTAACAAAAATCATGTTCATCATTCATAAATAAATCGCGTCAAACCTATACATGTTCCTCTTTCGCTATCATATCATTCCCACAACAATATCAATACAATCAAAATAAGAATGGGTGACGGCAATCAAAACAAACAAAACAAAGGTGATATACAGAAGTTCCTTTTCATGCTAATTCGCGCTAAGAACACAAAATGTAGGAAGACACATCAAGAAGGGGAAACAGCGCTTGCTTCGATTTCACAACAGGACCCACCTTCAAAAATTTCTGTTTGCCTGATTACTTCAGTTCAGTAGTTAGCACAATGAGTTTGCTACACAGCGACCTGCGCTGCTACTTCGATGTTAATAGCAGACAAATAACATAAGCCAATGTCTTCTTAAGATTTGGAAAAAGCTCCAAAAGCTCGTGAGAGAAATGGGAACTCTATATGGATTAATACTCTTTGGTTAGCACCATGAGTTTGCTACACAGCTACCTGCGCTGCTACTTCGATGTTAATAGCAGACAAATAACATAAGCCAATGTCTTCTTAAGATTTGGAAAAAGCTCCAAAAGCTCGTGAGAGAAATGGGAACTCTATATGGATTAATACTCTTTGAAGCTCCATGTCAAAAGCGTCATAATCGCTACTAGTGGTGCGAATCGATTTACATCCAAAAGTTGTTTGCTAACTTTAAAAAAAAAAAAACCACTCCAACAACGGAGCTGCTTTGTTCGAAAAAGCAGGCATATTGTCATTGCAAGGAAGGCTATTTTTTTCGATGATAGTGGCTTCGTGGTCCGCCTGGTCACTCATGTCAGAGCGACCAGCATAAAAAATAAGTCAATTAAGTCCGAAAACCGTTTGTACACATTATAAATCATTCTATTCTAATATCTACTTTTTCCACAAATCGCAATTTTCCAATTTTTTCACTTCTCACAATTTATCAACGTGTGTATAACCAAAACAATGAACAGCTGATCATGATTTGGAATCGGCAGTGTGAACACCAAGATTCGATTCAGTGAGAAACGTGTGATTTCAAATGAAGAAATGGAGAAGGTGGTTTGTTGTTTTTGGATGCGCCAGGAGGCACCGGCAAAACATTTCTTTTGCTTTTAACACAAATCCGCAAAATTAAAGCTGTTGGTTTGGGATGTGTACAATATCCCACAAAAGAGCAATCGAAGCATTAGATCGGACTATGAAAAGCAACCAAAGCATCATGGGAGGGATTGTGGTACTTTTTAGTTATACACAATCAGGGCAATGTGTGGCTGCTCTTTTGAAAATTGGAGAAGATGGTATAGCACCAGATAGTAACGGTATGATTACACTGAATCGAGAATTCTGTAATATTGTCCATTGATGATTTGAAAAGCAACGTCTATTCCAACCTGAAAACTAGTATGAAGAACAGAGAATGGCCGTGTGGAAGGGCGATTTTAGCACCGACGAATGAAATAGTGGTGCACATCAACGATGAATTCATGTCACGTGTGGATGGTGATGTGGTTTATTATATTTCCGTTGACAATGTCGTGGATACTGAGCAAGTGTCATCGTACACTCTGGAATTTCTCAACTCTTTGGAATTGTCAGGAGTGCCTTCCCATAAGTTAAGGCTGAAAGTTGAGGTTCCACTCCTGTTAATGCGATATCTTGACGCACCAAGATTGTGTAATGGCACACGGCTACAAATAACACATCTAGGACAGGACGCAATATTATAAGAGCAATAATAAGAGCAAAGGGAGAAGGTGTATTAATTCCCCGAATTTTAATAATTCTGACAGACTTGCCATTCCATTTTAAAAGAGTCCAATTTCCCTAGAAAGCAGCATTCGCGATGACAATTAACAAAGCCCAAGGACAAACACTGAAAGTAGCAGGTGTACATTTAGAACTGAAACTAGAAAAAAGTGTTTTTCCCATGGATAGCTGTATGTGGCGTGCTCACAATTATCGTGTCGACAAAATCTTCATGTTTTAGCAAAGGATGGAAAAATCAAAACCGTGGTTTACAACAATTTGTTAAGTTATTTCAGTCTCAAATATTTCATTAACATATTTACTCACATTTTGATACATACATATTACATTTTCACGACAAAATCACTGAACAGTTTTTTTTATATATTTATTTTATTAGGATATGGGTATATTATTAAGATTGATAAATGTTGGAAGAAAAAATATACTACTCGAAATTCTACGCCAACGAAGTCGCGGATATCTACTAGTTAATATATAAACTCGACCTACTTTCACTTTTGCTGTCGCCGAACGCTGCGGTGGCTCCACATCGCTATGATGTCCAATCCAAAATAACCCTGATTGTATTCGGCTACAATGACAGCTGCGGTGATGCGTCCATCACTCGAAATGGCAAATGGATATATTCAATTTTTGCATTCTTCCCATAGTCAGCATCGGTGGCATTCGGTGTTTATCTTAGCATTCGCATTAATGCCAGCGTAGTAAACCTGAAAAAAAAATTGTGGGGTATGAATGCATCTAACTGTATTATAGAGTAAGTTGGTTGCTTCACTTCATTATCGAAAACTGGCTTATTATCGTTGACATCCATCCGGTTATCCAAACTTTTCCCACGGCATTATCACGATTCAACGTTTTGATCGAGAACGACGCACGCTCCTCATCCGAAATATGCATATCGAGTTGATTACTTTCCAAAATATATAGCGTATATGAATCAGTCATCTCACTATAATAGATTAATCATAATTTGTGTAAACGTGCTCCTGCAGAAGCATCCTTTCTGGTTTACCAATCTAAGCTTTTGTTGGTGAATATATCGCCCGTTTGTTTGTATATGAAAAATGCGCCATCCTCATTTCCCAGCAGCACGTAGTAGAAGACACCTTTATTGTGCTTCCTACGCGAACTATCTTTTATGTGACCAATCTTAATATCATTTCTCATCAATTGAAACCTTATACGGATGTATAATATGGCAGTATTCAGAAATTCTAGAGTCGCGTGCCACAAGTATCAAGTCATAACTGAAAGTAGAGTACATTGCAAGTCTTTAAATAACACAATTTTATCCATAAGACCTAATTGTCACGCGTATTTCGATTGAGTTAAATTTTTTGCGTAGCTCGCCGTTCTCAGCATCGATTTTGAACTCTTGTGTCTCCGGCACATTTTGATTGCCCAACTGCAAGTGATAAGTTATTCTGTCATTCTCGTCTGTATCGTTGTCCACAGCGATCACAGTCAAAATTAGATAATGTACAATATCCTGAAAATTGTACAGTTACCATTTAACAACGCCTCAATGCTTACGCCTGGTATTCCAATGGTTTCATTCGTTTGCGCGGGTATCACAAATTCCGGTTTATATTGATTGACACTTTTTACATTAGCGACGGCTTTCGCCAGCGCCTCCGTTGTGCCGCACCTTGTGTATCACGCGCTGAAATGCTCAACTCGTAGACACCCTTCTTATTGAGCAGACTCTGTGAGGGATAGAAAATACCCGTTTGTAGCTCCTGTTTGAAGAGGGAGTTTTCATTGCCCGACTTTATGGCATAGCGTGTATCATCAAAGAGTCCATCATCTAAATCGTCCATGTGTATTTCCAATACAGCAGCCGGTGGTTTGACGGCAGCATTCTCCTTGTAGACTTGTTGCGTAAAGACGGGTATATTGTCTTTCACATCAAAAAAGTTTATGTAGACCTTTAAAAGCTGCGAAGAAAGTTTTAGTTTAATAATTTAAATCTAATTAATTCCATTTACTCATATTTGCCGATGCAGATTTTTGTACTATATCCGGTTACTGCCTTTTGCGATTGCAGACAGCACTATTTGTGTGACTTGCTCACGATCAAAAATCGTTGAATTGGCTACCAAAATGTTACCGTTGAATGGATCAATGTGAAAGTATTTATTTTCGCTCAACAAAGAATACGAAAGCTGGTCAAAGACGCCAATGTCGCCAAAGCCATCGAATTGCAGCAAAGTCATTATCAAAAAGAGCCAAGTTGTAGACATTACCAAAACCATAAGACCGTACATAATGAAGCTGAAATGATATCTTAATATTATACAATTCTTTGAGTCAGTATGTTCAACCTCTTTGCTTTGAGTTTGTATACATCCGTAAACATTACGTCGATTTATTAGTTTCAAGGTTGTTACATAAAAAAATATATCAATGAAAATTGTACAGGCAATGGGTGCGAAAAATATTGGTATGCCAAGCCAACCGATTGTTTCTATCGGCGATCATGTTTGGTTTCTTGTACGACTCTACGACAACCACAAGCGTAAGCCGAATAGTAGCAGTACTTTCGCCTATCTGTTACGCGGAGAGAAGTGACCGAGAAGTTATCCCTATATAGTACCCAAAAGTGTTCAACCAACAAACGGCTGCCAGTAAACTCAAGCAGAGAATGGCATCAGCAACAATAAAGCTGATGTGGTTGGTAAATTCGGTAAAGATTTGGACTAAATCAGCCGCTTGGCTCACCATCAAGTAGACAGTAATTGTCATGATGATGTTGCCAACGAGGTCTTTGTGGAAGAGAAAATTGAGTGTTAAACATGAATTTCGACTAACAGATCAGATTTAGCCATATCTAAGCGAAGACAATAACAAGTAGTATAACAAGCGATATGGTATGAATAATCAGATTGAGTATTTAACATAGAAGAACATTGGAATCACTCCATTTGACATCTTTCTTTGACAAACAGATATTTGCACACAATAATTCTCTATAGTCGCCGATGGTTGAAATGGCCTGAAATACAAATTACAGTTTATTAGCAGAAAGTTCTTATACATCAACAAACCTAGTCATACCTATCAATGCAATGTTGATCTTGCGGATAATTATGATGCGGTGGCTTTTCCATAAAGTCTTCATCACATTCGCTTTCGCTCGTCGAGTTTGTTTGTGCTTTGACCGCAAGGCATTCCAATTTGAATCGTTCCAGCTTTCATGAGCAGCATACTTTTCTGGCAGGCTAAAGATAGCCAGTTAAGTGCCGTCATATGCTGGGCGGAGCTTCGTAATGTTTTCTTTGTTTATCTCTATATTAAAGTGCTCCTTGCATGCAGCTGTGATGTCCTCTATATCACCGGTGTCGTCAATGTCTGAGATCACTAGCAGGCTTTCTTGCATGAAGGAGCAGATGCTAACGCCTTCTCCGAGTGCAGAGCCAAGGGCTTTTCTGAGCTGAGGGAGGTTTACTTTCATTATAACGTCTAGTTCCATCCGGACATTACCCCTGATGGTTCGGGGTTTCGCTTCATAAAACTGACCACTTCGTTATATGATTTCCCGTCATCGCTTCTATGACCACTGCATACGACTGTGCTTTCCCTCTTGATTCCTTTTTGGCCTTCTTAGTAGCTGAGGCAGCCTTCGCCACCTTCTTCCACTAGGTTTCCTTCTGATTGGCCGGTTCTAGATTATAATTTGGTTCCGGAGACGCTGTAGAATGCGGTTCTTGAAGTTCAAGAGTTTCGCTGAATGCGCTGGATTGATCCGCATCTAACGTTTTTGCCTTTTTCTGTGATGGGGCGTTAGCGTAGCTTTGTATCCCTTTATCTATATTTTATCTCTCATCGCCTAGCTAATGCTTATCTTCTCTTTGTCACTGAATATAGTTCGTCAATCCACGCCTTCATCTCCACCAAAGTGGTGTTAAGTCCATTGGGTTCCACGATCATCTGAGTGGTTTCCGCGAGAGGAGATTATATTGCCTGTTTCTCCATTCCTTTCCCAGGTTGCTTTGGTGACCTTATGGTTTTCCAGGTCACTTTACACGCGATCCAACACACTCGGTGTTAATGCCACACTCCTCCTTCTTTGTTTGATTGTTTGTAATCATGATGTTTGTGTCCCCACTCTAAGACGTTGTCATTAGTCGTTGTACAGTCAACTTGTAAGATCCCATGATTATATTGCGAGCAGGGAGACAATGCGAGGGTGGGCACACACCTTCATTGGGATATGTTTTCAGAGCCGGATCAGTGAAAGTCGGGAATTTTGACAAGGCTGTACCGGTGCGGCGATAACATTAGCCTGAAACCCGTTTCCGTAAAATGTCACTTCGACGTATTCAGGTTCAAGAATACTATTTCTAACAAGTCGTGTAGGGGTTCCGGTATGCCATGATCTAGACCTTACCGGTCTCAGTCTAGATGACAGTATCGACCTACTGCCAGGTGTTTGGTGTATTCCCACGATGCCACTCTAGAGTGGTGTGCACTTTAGACGGCGCTTACTCGTGTGTAAGTACGGTTTCTTTGGGAATATAGGACATTTTAAGGCTCGCCCTCCAACACGAAGAAAGTAAAGCGCCAGAGTGTGTGTGAATTTTTTTTTTTTTTTTTTCATTCGTGTATAAGATATACTGTACAGACAATATGAAGATAACAGATTAAAGATGAGACAAGCGCCACATCTTCAGAAGTCGTACGGAAGGCGCTGTGTACCCGTAAGTCCGTCAAGCTGTATGTAAAATCGAGTCCTGTGCGGTAGCTCGTTTTGGCCATAACCTTAGCCCAAAGTGGGGCGCCATACAACATTATAGATTTCGTTACCCCTTGAATTAGCATCCGGCGTACTTGCCGGGTTTCACGGGAGTTGGCCATGATCCTGTTTAGGGCTATGCACGCCACAGCGCCGGTTTAGTTCACCTACGCAAGGTTCTCCTTAAAGCACAGCCGCGTATCCACCATCACCCCGAGGTATTTAATGCAGCTTTTTGAAAAGATAACAGTGTCGTCTTCTTGTACCCGAGCCTGTTCCACATTTTTCCGACTACTGATGTGCACGGATTCGTGCCCCAAAAGGGCAATGTCTTCCGCAAATTCAACAATCTTGACCCCTCTCGGCAAAGCTTGTTTTAGCACTCCATCATACATAATGTTCCACAAGTTGGGTCCTAAGACCCAGTGAGTTAAGCCCTCGTCTCTATTTTAGAGAAGTATATGTTCGCTGAAATAGCTCATTATGATATTGATGAGATAATAGGGGACCCGAAAGGTACAGAGAGCTCCCTACACCCACTTTGCCGAGTTAAAGGCATTTTTAATGTCTGGTGTCGGTACAAGGCAGTATTGCTTGGTACCTCCCTCCCATCGCGTACCTTCGATTACCACCTTGGCTGTATTGGTTAGCTCCTAAATAGGGTCTACAGTGGATTTCTTACTAGTGAACCAGAACTGCACCAGAACTCCGCACTACTGCCTCGATCCTGTCGCATATTATTCTCTCAAGTATTTTTCCAGCAGAATCGACGACACAGATGGGCCGATATGAAAATGGTTCCCTTGGATTCATGTCCGCAATTGCAATCAACACGAGTTGTTTTGTTTTCCACCATGCCGGAAATACCCCGTCCTGGAATCCACAGCATACCCTTATTGCCACCAGTCTGTAGACCGACTCTATTCCGCTCCTATTGCTCTTCGTCTTCAATGCACTTACCCAAACTTGTGCGCCGTACAGCAGGATGGATTTCTTCACCCCGTGGAGTAGCAGTCTTCGTCCCTGCCTTGGCCCCCGTGTGTTGACTAGCATTTTTGCCAGTGCCCTGTAAAATTCCGCCGCTTTTTTTTTGTTTTGGATCATTTTACAATGGCATTTGAATGAGGGTCGGTCAACCAGGGTGACACGTAGGTAAAAAATTGCTGAGTGCGCCTAGAATATCGAGCCAGCGTACCGTGTTAGTGGCGTTCTTCACACCCAAAGTGACCAATAGGCAGTGATTTTTAGTACCACCTCTCCATCTAGTGCCTTCAATTGCTTTCTGCACAGTCGTCGTTAGTTCTAATAGAGCGTCTACTGTGGATTTCGCTTGGTGAAGCAAAACTGTAATTGCGACAAGCCACCTGATTGCTCCAATGATGCATCAATCCTATTGCAAACAATCTGCTCGAGGATTTTTCTCGTAGTATCCAGGGAGCAGGACATATCTGTGCCTCTTCCATTGTGTTGGAAAAAGTCCGCTTAGAAGCCAGTGGCTGTATATCTGCGCAAACTATGCCGCTCTGATTACAATCACCATCTAGAGTGCGTTGTTGGGAATACCATCTAGGCCAGATATTTTGCGGTAGTTTATCGTCCTTGCCGCTGAAAGAAAGGGTGTATAGGGGGTACTGGTTCTTGTTCGGGAAAAAACGTGGACACTATTTGCAGCATCTGTCCTCTGTCCTGGGGAGCAGTAGCTGCAATGGAATTTACCTTCTTCGAAACTACTTTGAACGCTTTTTCTCATGGATCTCTGTCGGAGTCATGCAATTATTCGTAGTTTATCGTCCATTTTTATTGTCAATAGTACTCTCATGATGTTCATCATGTTACTCATTTGCTGCGCTAGTTCTTTTATTATATGTTTTATTTCCGCTAGATCGTTTGAAAATGCAATCTTATTTTCTGCGTTTTTATTGGTATCGTTTTTGTTGGGTTCGTTTTTGTTGTCCTTCTCATCTTTTTGTTCTGGTTGTACCTGATTTGTGGGGTTTTTATGGTTACTGGCTGCTGTTTGGGCGTAAGTTAATCCAATTTAAAGCAACGTCTCTTACTAGAGCGAATAGCTGGTTTTAGCGCCTTACGCTGGATTAGGAACCTGCAAGTGCAAGTCATCGTACCTATCGGTACCATGGGCTCTCGTCTGCCGTCGTCTTGTTTGGATTCAGTCTCTGCGGATAACTGCCAGTTCCTCTGACCACTAAACAACTGGTGTATGGTGTCGGTTATATTGGTGTCTAGGCTGCATGCTCGCATTGCATGCATGTTGTAGAGCCACGCGAACCAACTGTGCAAACGATGGCTCGGTGATTGCTTTCTATTAAACAATCGCTTAGGGACCAGGAGGTCGACCTAAAGAGTGAGCCACTTACGAATGAAATGTCGATTATGGAACCAACCCTACCATTGCTGAAGGTGTGTTCAAATCCTCTATTTGCCAGAACAACATCGATAGTTGCAAAGGCTTCCAACAGCGTACGTCCTATAGAGTTGGCCCGAGGTCAACCGCAATTGATTGAAATCCCCAGCGATAACGACGGGATGGTGACGGTACGACCCTTCAACCAGATCCTCGATAATCGCCCCAAATTCCCGGAGACTGGTACTTGGATGCAAATGTACGCTGTGAAACAACAGTCCACCAATTTGCGATATTACCTAACCACGCTCAGAACGAACAGAGTCAAGTGTCGATCGATCAATCTAGTGTTACACACAAATATCGCAGATTTGTTCTCCCGATTTGAGCATAATACAGTAGGGTTTTGGCTCGTATATGGCTAACTAAGTAACGCCACATCAATGCCCAGCTTGCGAACTGCTTGGGATAGCAGAGGCTGTGCTTGCGCAGCGGTTGACGTTGAGCTGTAGAAACTTAATCCTGAATACGTCTGCTTCGCTTCTCGATAGCCAAAGGACACCAACGGCTACCCGCGTGATGATTTACGTCCTTGGCAATTTTTTTTTTTCGCAGATGAAGCATCTTGGTTTAGCTTTACATTATATAGCTTTGTGACCCGATCGTCCGCACCTCAGGCAGCACCGCTTCTGTCGACGCTGTTCTTGCATGCTCTTGCCAAGTGACCAAATTCGTGACACCTAAAGCAGCGTTTAACAGCTGCTCGCTCCTTTGTAGGGCATACCGTCCAACCAATTTTCAGCTTCCCATCTTTGGTCGCGAGCTTAACCAGTAGGCTGATTATAGCTGTTTGAGTACCAGCATAAGCGGGTCTAAGCTGCTTATTGCAGTTCACCGAAAGTTGCATATCGCACCCCAGGTAGACATTAACTACTGATAGATCCAAGTCCTTAATCTAAACCAGCAGCTCTTGCATCAGGGATCGAACTGTTGCGTGGTTTGCGAGGGCTTTAACCACCTCGGCATGGAGGATTTGGGTATTTTCTTCATTGACCCGTCTAGCTCAAGGAATACCTCGACCTTCGTTGTATGACGGATTTTCCTCACACTTTCGCCAACACATTGAAGGTTTCCATCACTTTTCACCATACGGAGTATTTCGCTATACGAAAGCTCACCAGTTTTCTCTATATCTCTAGATCGCATCCGGTCTTACTCTACGTAGAGGAATAGATGCCCTTTTCGCTCTTGGCGCTACCTTCTGCCATTTCTCCTTTGTAAATGCTGCTTGATTCTCACCAGTCTGAGATAATGGTTTGCTGTAAGAAGTGTCCGTGGCGCTTTGGTCCAAGGTCCATGTCGCCCCTGGCGATCACAAAGGGCGGTGGGCTTGGTCTACCGGCCATCAGGTTCTTCGACTTCTTTGGTGGCGTTTTAAACGATGGTCTACCTGCCCCACTCCCTCTGCAACGCTTTGGCGTCGCAAAGGGATTTTTTTTTTGGTGAATCCGTCTGTGCTTGGCTACAGTCATTTTGAACGTGACCGCGTTGTCACAAACCACAAAGTTGGAAAAGGCTTGAATGCCAAGCACCACTATATCCTCCAGAAGGTCGCGATGCGTCTGATTTATGTTTCTCTTTGTGGGCACCATTATCTCCGGCAGATTTACCGTTTTTATAAGAAGAGTCTTCAACGCTACGCCAAGTAAGTCCTTAGCGGCCTCCTTAATGCCTGCGTCCGCTCGTCGGGCTTCATTGGCTTGCGTCGATTTTGGTGTCAGGACAGGCCTCTGTGGTGACCTGCTGCCTTTAGACATCAGCGCGAAGCCGAACAGTGACTTGAACTCTTCTTTTATCGTCCCTTGTGTTGCGTTCCGATTCAATGGCTAAGTCGGCCACCATCGAAACGTCTACATCGCATTGTGGCGACAACCGCGGACAGGCCTGGTCCTTGTACCCTACCGGGCATGCGCCACTGGATGTCGAGGCTTTCGGTGGTGACCTTAATTTGGTCGAGCTTCGCCGGAAGGCCGCTACATCCGTGCTCCAAGCTCCACTATCTTCGTTAGTTGTTGAAATTTTTTTATGGTTTTATGGGAGCCGTTATTGCTATCCGTAATGTGTAGTCTCTTTCGCGATCCGATGGGTCCCTTTCCTTGGAGTCTGGTCCGTGCGGGGGTTAGCCTCGGTCCATATGAGATTCGCAATTCAGAGCCGGATCAGTGCTAGCCAGGAATAGAATTCGACTAGACCTACACTGCCAACCAAGTGTGTGTACAGGCACTGCAGGGCCTTCAACTCTGTTGTAATGGCTGGTCGTGCTAACAATTGGTCGCTGCTAGGCGGTTTTCAAATAGTCTTCGTAATCAGCTTTTGCTCTTCTACGTGTGTGAGACGTACGTGATACTAGCGTGTGATATGCATAGAGCACACCACCGCTGCAACTTATTTGGGTGGCCATGCTTAGCACTTTGCCATGAGGGTAACGCATGTTGAGCACTGTTACTCGCAACATACGACATCCCGGCGCTGTCGGTTAAGGATCGCTGCTGCAGCCCTAATGGCAGCTGTGCAGCTCCAAAGGGTGGCCACATTTAGCGCTTAGATGTATATCATATTGTGCATAAATACTCGTAACATACGGCATCCCAGCCCTGTCGGTTGGCGATTGCTACTGCAGCCCTTGTAGAAACTGTGCAGCTATGCAACAGCTGGATTGAGGCTATTTCGCGTGATCTTCGCTGCACATGGAATATTGCCGCAATTTATAGATTGTGTTGTTCTTTTTTACTTCAAATTTCCGTAAATACAACGGCTGCAACCCAAGCCGCACTGGATTGCAAAAATCAAAACAATCACGAATAAACGACTCTCTTTATCTTCCTAATGAGGGGCTGCACACAAACAGCAAAAACCAAGCCCGTTGAGCACGTGTAGTCACTTTGCACTTCAGCTTTCTTTTCCATAATCTACCACAATTCTTTGCAGGCCGCGAAGGGAGCCTTAGCAAACCGCGTCTTCTCGACTTCGACCCTCCGCTCGTTTTTCTTGTGTGTGAGTGTGTGTGTGTGTGGCGAAGGGGGAATCTAACATAAACCCTGCCGTGTGGGCGGAAGTGTGGGATTCCCTCCCACGAAACCTTAAACACCACATTGAAGTTGGTATACAGTTGGTATATACCGCTAAGCTTTACTTCATAGGGGTGGATGTTGCCTTATTGGCGTACACTTTGATTGGGCACAGTCCTACGAGTCCTTTTAATTGACGTAGAGTCATCAATACTGTCTTCGAAAATAAGCTGACAGCCTCCAATTTATCAGGGCATACTAGCATGTTCCCCACTATATTGTTTGCGTTCTCACTCTCGCGCAGCCTTTCGTTTAGCACCCTACGCTCTAGTGTGAATCTCGGACAACCAAAGAAAATATGTCGTGCGTCTTCAATCGTGTCTTGTTCACAGTCCGGACAGTACGGCCCGTCATCGTGTCGGTGTCGATGTAGATAGCATCGAAAGCATCCATGACCACTTAGCATTTGTGTGAGGTAGAAGTTGACCTCACCATGCCTTCTCACGATCCAGGGTTGGATATTTGGGATCAATTGCTGTGTCCATCTGACGGTGTCTGCGCTCTCCCGTTGGGTTTGCCAGAAACTCAGGCTCCTTACTGAGCCTTATTGTTGCCGCTCTTTTTTTTGTTGACCTCTATAACCAGGCCATTTTTCACTACTGCCGCCTCTTTTACAGGATAAGGATATCAATAAGTATGCAGCCCGCGATTACCATCGCCACCTAGTGCGATAAGGTATGGTAGGCGCAGCAGATCCGAATTGCACCGAGTCTATATATCGACTCTACTTCTTGCTCATACGACCGTATTTTGAGGGACTCTGACAATATTGGCGCTGCATACATGGTGATAGACTTAACCACAGCAAACACGAGCTTCTTGCGAGTATGCTTGGGGCCCCTTGTGTTCATCATAATTCGACTAAGCACGCTACAATCACTAACTGCTTTTTTGTGTGTGTATTGCAGGTGTTCGCGAAAGGATAGTCTGGTGTCGATCATGATGCTCAGATATCTGATGGATCGTTTTGATGTTATCGACACTCCATCAACATTTATTGGAGCTACTTCCACTGCTTAGCGACTACTGATGATTACTGTTTCGGTTTTTTTGCTAGTCTAGTGTCAAAACGACTGACTACGATAGCGCTGCACACTTGTCTCTCCGCGTCACATATGTTCTTGGCAACCATGACCAGGGCAACGTCATCCGCAAAGCCTACCAGTGTTATGTTATCTAGCAGGGGGACTTTTAGGATGTCATCGTACATCACGTTCCAGAGTGCTGGGCCGAGCACTGATTCTTGTGGGATTCCTGCAGTCACTTTGTAGAGTTTTGTGCCTGCGTCAGTATCGTAGAAGAGAGGTCGGCCTTCTAAGTAGCTCGAGATTATCGTCTTGAGATATAATGGCACATTAAGGCGATCTAGGACTAGATAATGCAATTCCAACTTGCCGGGATGAATGCGTTTTTCATATCCAGCGTCACCACGAGAAAGTGTTTTTTATCGCCTCCTTTCCAACGCTTGCTCTCGATGGCCTTGCTGGCTATGGCGGAAACAGTTTGGACAAAATTTGCAAGATTTTGGCCATCCACACTCGTCTTTTTGCAAGAATGCCAGTCCGTGCTTCCATAATAGAGATTCTTCAAGGTCTTTGGGAAGCGCCCCCTTCGATAAGATATGCGCAGGATTGTGCTCCGTTGGCACATGCCTCCAAGACATGCCATGCGACATCTCCTGGATACTACTAATACGGTTTGCAACAAAAATGTTATAGTTCTCGGCGACATTATTCAACCAGGAAAGCACTATTGTTGAATCCGACCAACAGAAGAAATCTCCACTAAAAGCTTACAGCTCAAAAATAGACAAAAATTAACTCAGCCAACAACATCGCAGCTCACAATTCCAACTTAGGCACGTTAAGTGTCTTCAACGGAGCTACTCGCGACTTTGAGCAGAATAGGTTGACCTGCATACGCACATAAATGTACGCTCCATAAGCCTTTGTGCTAGCATCACAAAATCCATGTATTTGTAAATCTGAACAATCCAGTCCAACGAACCGAGGGAAACGAATGCTGCTGACTGCATTCAATTCTCAATATAATTGATTATCAGTAGAGTGTAATAACTGTCGCACTTGGCGTCTGGTGACACGATCAGCAACCGCAATTGAAGCCAGAAAATTATCCTCCTTTGGGTCCCATAGCAATCCGAGAGTTTTTGTGCAACACTGCCATCACTGAAAGCTATCGCTTGCTCCCTGCTCAATTCTTAAACTGCTTGCAAGGCCCGCTCGTTATTTGAACACCACTTTCTGAGCACGAACTTTAATCGTAAAAGCAGCGCTCTTATTTGAGATATGATTTCTAGAACGTCATCTTCCGTACTTCCACCCGAGATGATATCGTCAACATAGACGTCGCGCAATACTATCTTCGAGCCAAGAACTCATCTGCCGTGTCCATAGCTGTCTGCCGCATCGCCCGAATGGCCAAAAATGCCGCCGGTTTTGTACCATAGTTCACGGTGTCCAATCGATAAATTTGTAATACGTCATCAGCATGCTACCGCCATAAGATACACTGCAAAAAAGAATCCGACCCTTCCATCTGCACACAGCGATACATCTTGCATATTTCCGCGATGATGGCAATCCTGTGCGATCGTAAGTGCAGAAGTGTCTCAACGGGACCTGCCATCAGCATATTCAGTGAATAACTCTAGATGTTGTGACTGACGCGTCAGAAACCACACGTAATTTAGTCGTAGTGCTGTCAGCTTTCAGAACGCAGTGATGAGGTAAGGTGGTTAAGGTCACTGTATTCTTTAATGGCGTCGTTGTCACTCATGGCGACGCCAGCAGCAGTATAGTAATTTTAAAATCGCGCACAAAGTCAGTTAAACAAAAAGATTACAAAAAAAAAGGGGAAAAACAGCCGATGTACTTTTATCAATATTAACTAACGCGCTTGGCTGGGCCAAACAGAACAGAAAAGGACTGCTAACATCCATGTCAGCATTCTCGGTTTGTCTATTTTTGTTGTTGTTTTTAGAATGCTTTGGAGTGTCCTTGTTCTGGGGTGGGTCGACATTGGAATTTTTCCAGATCTGAAGGGTTATGTTGCTAATTTGAAAGGCTGCTTTCCTTACAGTTAGTGCAGCAATTTAGATTTTTACCGACCCGGGGTCTAGGTTTTCTGCATTTCCACATTGGAAACAGAGATTATCACTCCTACAATGTTTAGTTGGGTGTCCTAATCTCACGCCGTTTTTGCAAATTTTTAATGTAAAGCCCACCTTATTTTAAGGAAGCCGACAAACAATTTTTCTGGAAGGATTGGTGTATTAAATGTTAAAATGATTAGGCCTGTCTCTTTTAATGCGTTGCTTTCCTAATCATTTTTCAATATTTTTTTGCATTCAATGAGATTTTGAGATTTTATTTCCTGTACGATTTCTGATTCGGACACTTCCCTAAGATTATTACAGTAGAGAACTTCCTTATAGCTGTTGCGAGTGTTTTGTTCGGTGACTTTTATTTTTATAAAAATGTTTAATGATGTTAACGAGACTAGTTTTGTGGCTTCTGCGACGCTTGCTGTTTCAACTGATATGGTATCGTTGAAACGGATTTCTTCGATTTTGTTAACATTTCCGGAAGAAATGCTTTCAATAACATTTTGCACCAAGATATGGTGAGTTATGCTGAGATATTAGTATGTGTTACTTTGCTATCCATGTGCCCATCTTATAAGTATTTCTGTGTCTTTTTTTATCGGTTGTGAATAGCAGTTGTTTGTTTTTATTGTCACGGTCGGATGGTTTTGCCATGGTGTTATTTTATTTTTCGGCGAGTGCCGAATAAGAGATCATAAGTTTTCGTTGTTCAGTTGCATATGCCTGAGCTACGATTAACTGTAAAAAATTTAGTACCTGTAGCTTTTTGCTTGTGTTGTTCGGTTGTGATTGTTGTGCGTTGTGTTCTTTCGCGATCGTAATATGCATCCGATCACGACAAGAGCAGAATTGTCACTGTATTTTAAGTTGTTTTAATCTATTTAGGCGTTTTCGGAAACTTGTCTCTGAAGCTTGATCTTAAAGACCACAAAGGCTCCGACTCAAAAACAACCAGTTGAAGAAGTCCACTCCTTAGCAAAACCGCTAAAAAGATGTTTTCTTAAATATCCATACTAAACTGCTTGTTTAAAAACAGGTGACCTTGTTTTGCACAGCAAAAACCCTATTCCTATTACAGATATACTTGCAAGATGTATACTCCAGCTAGGTAATTAATGCTAAGAACAGACACTTTGTACGCAAGTAAATACAAATATGTATTTAATACGTCATTTTTTGAAACAACGGGTTTGCAAACCCGAAAAGCTGTCCCGAGACGTTCTGCCATACTGTGAAAATACCCGTTATGGTTTGGGGCGTAGTGCACAACAATAAATAAAAAGAATGACCGTAACCAGCAAACTGAATAAAGATTTTGTGGAAGACAAAATGGAAATTATTTTCTTCTTATATTTAGGGAAACTTTGAAAGTTAAGTTTATCTTTGAGATAAATAAAGAAAACATAATTTTCCTTTAAATATTGGAATATTTAAAAAATCAGTCCCTCTGGTGTGGACAACATGTTTCTTGCAACAAGTGCTCTTCTAACATCCTGTTCTTTGTATCCAATACATCAAGGCACAAATAAGAATTTGATAACAACTGACTCTCAAAGGTATCGCTAAGTCTTCAATTAGTATTGCATACTTTTTAGCATTTTATCTTTTTGAAGTGAAACTTCTAAGGGCACATTGGCAGTAATGTGCCTTGTAATTTCTCCTTGTAATTTTGGCTCTTTTCTGTAGACAGCTTCGTTTATTTGTTAGTTGTATACTATATATTTTGTCTTACTCAGGCCTATTGAAGTTTCACTATTAAGTGCGCACTTAGTTGCAGGAGAGATTTTTTTTTTTTAGTTCCGTTCAATTTTTACTTTTTGTGTGCAAGGCCCAATTCCTTCATAGCTTGAAGCATAAACGTGAAGCTCTTCCTTGCACATATGTCATTGTTTTCTATAAGCATTTCTCGAGAACTAAATCAATGCCAAATACAGTAATTAAACTCAAATCAAAGCACATAATTATTGTACTCACCAACGCACACACATTGCGAATGGAGATAGACAGAGGCGACGAAAGTCTCTGCCTTTAGCTAACTGCATCGAATTCGATGACGGCAAAAGGAACTGCGCAAATGCTTTTAGTAATTTTCAAAGCGAAAAAGTCATTAAATGATAAAATCGCCAAATCAATTAGCCAGAAACTTTAACAGCAGCCACCTACCACCACCGTTTACAAAACAAGGCCTTTTGGAACGCCTACTGCGGTTGGGTATGGTTAGGGAGCGTGTTGGTGGCTGCTCCCAAGTGAAAACGATGCTCAGTTATGAACACTATGCGGCGGCGATTATGGCGATGAAGGCCAACGCAATAAATTGCAACACTGTAAATGTCGCCCCTTTTATGCTTTGGGTTTGCGTCGACGCCGAATACCAAATGCCGAACGCCGACAGTCGCCTGGCGGTTTTCTTCTTTCAGGCCAAGTTGTGTCGCTGTTTACTTCTTTGTCCTTTCTTATATTCGCCGCTTAGTGCTTACACCATAGTTTCTCCCTCCTAGTTTTTGCATTATTTTCACGATTGCACAACGCAGCTTCAGTTTCCGATTTCCGTTTCCGCTTTTTGTGGCTGCTGAGCTACTTGTCCTGCCTCTTCTCCTCACTTTGCAGTATTTCGCTTTGGCACATTTTCTCATATATTGGCCAAGTGCCAAAAGTGAATAGCAAAGAAAAAGAAAAATAAATAGCAGAGGAAGAAGAAGCAAAACACAACTTTCGAAATTTCACTGTTTTGCTTTTCTTTCTGTGCTCATTTTTATAAAATTCATCGCAAAACTACTCTGAATGTAAAAGTGTTTCACTTTTACACACGCTGACGCCGTTTGAAAATAAAAAAAAAACAACAAAAGGCATTTCCGGCTTTGCTTACTTGTGCCACCAATTCTTTACCGTTTCCTCTGTGCTGGAACACATATACGCCCTTTTTGGCAATTTTTTTCTTACTAGTGCCGTTACCCTACCGCTATCTCTTCAGTAGCTGATATTTCTCTCTATTTAAGTAGATTTTTGCAATTGAAATCGTTCGAAATTGTGACAAGAAGTTACGATATGGCAACGTAGGAAGAAAATGATTTATGTCGCAGCATTAATGTACAAATTTGTATATTTAAAGGAAGCTGCACTAAAATATATGTCTTTTAATATTATAAGGAGCGCCGTCCGTAGTAGTAGTAGTTACTTTAAAAAAATTGTGTAGCCTGAATGAATTCTCTGAACGAAATTATATTTTGGACTCGGTAGATTACCCATGAGTGGGGTTATTTTCATTATTTAAATTTACGCATATATTAAATGCTCACTGATACGTACCAAGAGTAGGCACATATAAATTAGTCCGTTATTTGTCAAAATTATTTAGATTATTAATTATAATACGCTTTCAAAATTAAAATTGCGTGGATCATCCTTTAAAGTCCTTAAATATTCCTGCTCAAAATCAAAAATTAAATCATCCATAAAATCGGGGTGATTATCGGACTAAAATTAATAACGCACCTCGATATATATGTATTCCCTAGAAATACGACCTAATGAAGATGCGGCTTTTCAGTTATCCGTAGCATTTTCAATGGATCACATATGGTCAACTTCTAACCATTGTAGCGAGCATCGAGTTTCTTCTAACTAATCTTTGAAACTAAAACAGCAACAGCATAACCACGAACATAGCTTTAGGAATAGCGATGATGATCTGACCGCAAAGGTACTTCTTTTGATGACGAATTAATTTCGACACACGTATTTAAAGGGATAACGTTGTCCGGTCAATGAGCTCGATGCAGACGAGAAGGTACACAAACAGAAAGGTATTTGAAAATGGAGTGTATCTGAGTGTGTGTGCATTTGTACTGCACTGAATTAATTCTGGGCACACACAGTCAGGCATACAAACACATGCACATACTAACTCAGTAACACAACTGCAATTTGAATACAATCGCTTCGTTAGTATTTCCAGCATATTCCAATTGAACACCATTCAGGCATTTTCATCCACATATTCGATGACCGCGATCGTAGATGACCGCCGGCGATGGTTAGGTAAAATATACGCCAGCTGGCTTACTCAATCTATAGCGTTATGAATTTTTTATGCTTTAAGATGTCGTATAGCTGATGTGGTCCTAGTGTATGCTGAAATGTCTGTGTGTCTCAATAATGATATTTCCTACGATTGAAAAATTTCATTGCATATTGTTTGGTGCAACTCCGTGGTCATCAGAGGCAAGACAAATGAGCGTTAAAACGTGATTATTTATATGTATATGTTAATTTCTAGCGTGTGTGTGTCGTGTGTTCTATTTGTGGAGGCTTGCCTTTTCCTCTATACGGTTAGGTGTGTAGTTTGTGATTAATGGCGCTTCATTAATTAACGGAATGCAAACCAAATTATTTAACCAAAAAATTCAATTGCTACAAACTATACATTTGAAAATGAAAAAATATATATCTATATTTTGTATACGTATAAAATTGGAAGTATGTTTGTTTGTTTGTTTATTTGTTTGTTTATTTGATTTTGATGAGTTTACCGGCAATGCAACTGTACAGAGTCGAATTGTTCAAATATCCGAATGAAAAAAAAAAATCGAAAAAGTGAAGAATGCGAAGTGCCACCAAGAAAGTCAAACACTGGGAGATCCACGAAAAATATGTAGCAGTAGACAGAGCGCAGAGCTGCTGACAAATCCAAAGAGCGACACGCCTTTTTCAAAAGTATTTCCATACATTGCATAGCATGGTACTTGGAGAGCAGTCAGAATGCGAGAAGCAATTGTAAATCAAACAGGAAAAAAGGGCTGAAGCGAATGAGCGAATCAGACAAAGAATGGCTCAGATGCGCGCCGTGCGGAAGGACTTAAGAATGCATCGTTGCCAGTACGGCGGAGACGTTCTACAGATTTAGAAACAGCAGACCAGAGTACAATACGACACCGTGGTAAGAAATAACGTGATTACAATGGCCTATCATTCCGATACAACTCAGATGATGATTACAGTTTGAGCCGGCTTGTTTCCATCGGCACTATGAATAAAGTGTGCAAGGCTCTAAAATTTAATAGTGAAACGAAAGGAATGTGTTGCACTGATGGTAAAATTAAACTGCCTCAAATTGGGGAACCACCAGAGCTATTAAAAATTTTGTTTTCCGGATATACCGCTGAATCGAAGCAGTTCTTTTATAATATCACGAAATACTCATGTCTCCAAATGACGTTGTTCGCCGTTCTTACAAATGTATTTCATCAGAACTTTTAAAACCATAAAAAGGTCCATCATTTCGCAACTTGAAGAGCTTTTTCACGAAAAAAGAACAATTAAGTGCATTTGTTCATATACTTATAAGATAATAATTCATGCTGACAGAACGCCTTCTGGAGAACATGTGCATAGATGCAATGCTCCAACAATAGATGAACTGGCAATTGTTATAGTCGGAGATCAATTCCAACCTAAAGATACTATTCTTCATCGGTGAAACGATCAATTGAGAAAAGTTGCAGAAACTCATCGATGCTACGATGCCTTGCAATATCCAATAATTTTTTGGGATGGCTCCGATGGATATTATTTCAACGTAAAGATGATAAATCCGGTCAGTGGCGAAAAAATAAATATGAAATGCAGCGCAATGAACTATTTTTCGTACCGATTAAAGATTCGAGAGAATGAAGAAAATCGCATTTTGAAATGTCGTCAATTGTTCCACCAATGCATAATGGATATGTATACAAAAATCCAAACAGAACGTTTTTTATTCATCAGTTTGAATCAGACAAAACTTCGCTCTGAAAAATACATCCATTTGAAAGATGTAGTTGTAAATTATGACAAAACAACTAACGTTGGCAGTCCACGTCATATGCATGAATACGCTCAAGATGCAATTACGTATGTTCGTCAATACGGGCGCTCAGACCTATTCATTACATTCACATGTAATCCATCTTGGGATGATATACAACAGCTGTTACTTCCAGGTCAACCGCCGGTGGATAGGCATAACATCACAGCACGTGTTTTCAGACTGAAGGTGAAATCGCTGATGGTAGAATATGAAGTGTTTGGGTGTTTGGGTTGATGGATCTACACAGTAGAATGGCAAAATAGAAGATTGCCTAGCACATATACTAATCTGGCTCCATAACAAAATCACTTCAAATGAGTTCGACAATATTATATGCGCTGAAATATCCATGCCGACGTCGACAAGGATTTATATGACGTGGTGACTACAAATATGATGGATGGACCTTGCGGTATACCAAATCCCAATTCACCATGCATTATAGATGGAAAATGCTCAAAGCGATATCCTCGAGCATAAATATCCAACACAATTACAGGAAACGATGGATGTCCTTTATACAGAAGAAGATCAGCAGAAATGTACATATCTATGAATACGCACAGAACGAGCTGGAAGATACATAAGCAGCAATGAAGCACTATGGCGAATTATTTCATTTCCAATTTATAAACGAAGTCCATCAGTCAATCAGTACATTTAGAAAATGGACAACGCGTTAATTTTACAGATTTAAATGTGCAACAAATAGCTGTGAATCTATGAAGAGCTACAACATTTAGCGCTTTCTTCGTGTTATGTCAAAATGACGCGTTTGCGAACACTTGGCTATATTCGGAAGTGCCAACTTATTACACATGCGAATAGAAAGACATTTGAACGACGTAGGCGAGGACAAAAAGTCGATGGCCAACCTGAATTTCTGCAAATTAGTGAAATCAAAAGAAGAATTGGATGAAAAAGTATTTCCCAATATCCAAATCAATTACAAAAATCACGATTGGCTGAGTTAACAAGCTATTCTTTCCGCAAAGAACACAGACGTTTACAATATTATTGATTCTAATCTTCAAAGAGAGGCAGTAATATACAAGTCCATCGATACTGTTCTTTAAACAGAAGAAGCGGTTAATTTACCAACGTAATTTTTGAATTCAATCGATCTTCGGGGTAGCAATTATCATGGTGCAAAATATTAACCAACCAAAACTTTGCAACGACACTTGGCTTGCAGTAAATAAATTAATAAGCAACGTCATAAAGGCAAAGATATTGAGAGGACCATTCCAAGGTGAACATGTACTCATTCCTCGCATTCCAATAATTTCAACGGAATATGGCATTACAATTTAAGAGGTTGCAACGAGGCTCCTACTAAGATGTACAATTGGATGTAATATTCAACAACAATATTTAGTATGTACAAGGAAAATGAGGACCGAAACTTTGAAATTTTGGTGGTTATAAAGTGAAACCTATGACGAGTAATGGCCTTAAGCAAAATAATTTTGAAGTCCCATACTATAGAGTTGGATTACAGAGTCATTGAATTGAGAAAAACTTATATGTGAAGTTGTTATCATTTGATCAATAGTGCACTTTGCTTCTAGCGTCAAACAAGTGAAGTAAAGTTATAAAGGAAAAACATATATATATATATATAAATACGTAAATTTTCACAACATTGTTTAATAAATTATAAAAAAGAAATATTTTAATTCCGCGGAATCTTTGGAAAGCGCTTATTTGTTGTTTCCTCCGATCTGCACTGCTGGTCGCTCCTACATGGGTGACCAGGCGGACCACAGTGCCATAGCCATAAAAAAACATAGCCTTCCTCCCACTGACATCATGCCTGTTTTTTCGAACAAAGCTGCTGTTCCGTTGCTGGAGTGGTTTTCATCGCCCTCATCAAGTAACCGTATAAAAAAGAAGCGTAAACCAAGTTCGTTAAAACAGAC
The DNA here is from genome assembly GCA_035041755.1 of Cacoxenus indagator. NCBI lineage: Eukaryota > Metazoa > Arthropoda > Insecta > Diptera > Drosophilidae > Cacoxenus > Cacoxenus indagator. The sequence goes on from JAWNKX010000067.1 coordinate 412,123, forward strand.
AAGTATTAAAAAAGTTAGCAGAAAACAAGTTTTGGATGCAAATTGATTCGCACCACTTAGTAGCGATTCTGACGCTTCTGACATGGAGCTTTCTTTTGAAGAAGTGTGTACCAATAAGAGCGAAACACCTTCTCTGGAAACTGTCAATGAAACCGCTGCTTCGACCAGTAAGCCTGAGACCATTACTCATACTCCTATTATAAATAATCGAGCTGATTCAAGGATTCATAACAAATCTCCGAAGCCACCACCCATTTTCATTGTCGGCATCATAAACATTAACGGTTTGTTAGCCAACCTTGACACTGTGACCGAACCCGAATCATACATGCTGAAGGCATCTCCTAAAGAAGGTCTGAGAATCCTGCCCTCCACCAGTGATGCCTATCGTAGTATTATACGCCATCTTGAGCTGCAAAACATTACGCTCCATTCGTATCAGTTAAAAGATGAAAGAGCATACAGAATTGTTATTCACGGCCTTCACCACTCAACCCTCGTCGAGAACATTAAACGAGAACTTGCTGACAAAGGTCATTCTGTACGCAACGTGCACAACCCAAAAAGCAGAGCTGATGGTCATCCGCTCAACCTGCTTTTTGTGGACCTTGAGCCCAACGCCAGCAACAAAGGGGCTTATGATATAACGAGGCTTTGCCGTCAAATAGTTAAAATCGAGCCGCTTCATCCGTTTAAAGATGTACCTCAATGCCATCGCTGCCAGGAGTTCTCGCATACTAAGAGGTACTGTCGCAAACAATTTAAGTGCGTCAATAAGGCTAAGCTCACGCCACAACTTCTTGCACCAAAACACCTGATAAGCCACCTAAATGCGCACTTTGCGGCGAGGAGCACACTGCGAATTATTAAAGGCTTCATTAAATACAAGGAAGCGATTACCAGGAGAGTCCCGGCAAGACGCCCTGCACCAAGTGCCTCTCAACACCATGAGATATCTGGCCACAATTCTGTGCCTAACAAGATTGTTGACGGGGTGTCGTACGCTGATGTATTTAAGAAATCGGTGTATCACCAACCGTCACAACAGAAACTGCTACGTGAGCAGCAGAAGCTACTTCAGCAACAACTAAAATCAGTCCAACTACCTATTCAACCTCACTCCGAGCCACAACAGTTACCAAGCAAGACATCTCTACCTAAGAGTCGTCAAAAGTCTCATCCGTTATCAAGTCAACGTCAAATCGCAATCCCTCACCCTGTTGGAAATAATGGATCGAATTGTCATAATTATCCCTCGCTCAGCATAGATAATACCCAATCATTCTCATCTCCTAAACAGGTCGACCAATTATCGGTTGTTGTCTCCCGCCTGGACAGTCTTAACGAGAAATTTGATCGCCTGATTGAGATGCAGACCATGATGATGGAGATGCTCGCCGCCATATTGTCTAAAAAATGAGCAGACCACACATAAACCTCGCCATATGGAACGCTGACGGCGTCCTTAATCACAGAAATGAGTTAGAAGTGTTCGTGGCGGTCAACTTGATTGGTCAACAGTTCGACACCTTCTTCAATCAACTCGGACCTAAATTCTTAGTCGGAGGGGATTGGAACGCCAAACATCGGCTATGGGGGTCCAGACTTGCCACCCCAAGAGGCAATCAACTTCACAAGAGTATAATAAACTCTTCCAGAGAGGTTCTCTCCACGACAGCACCCACCCTTTACAGATACGATTCCTCAAGGTCGCCCGACGCAGTAGACTTTGCTATATAAAATGACATTCATCCAACAGCTCTGGACATTGCGGATTCATCTGACCTTAGCTCAGACCACATTCCACTATTTATTAAACTTGCATTTATTCCAGATAGCATCGTATGCCGAACCAGATGGCTCCCCCCACGTTAACATAACGGTCTTTCATCGAGTCGAAACGTAAGGATCAACCTCAATATGGAAATCAATTCGAACAAGGATATAGAGATTCGGTTGACCTGTTCACCAAAAACATCCATGAGTCCTGAGGTTCTGGAGTTGGTGAGATATAAACGAAAGCTACGACGTCGCTATATGAGATCACGGAATGAATTTGACGAGGCTGCATGGAGGAGAGCTGACCGAGAACTTAGAAAGGTAATGCAAACTGTGCGATGGGAACATTTCAACAATCTGTTGGCTAATGCGGATCCAACGAAAAAGTCTGGCTTCAATCTATGGCGTGCCACCAAGTGCATCAAACAACAGCCTCAGAGACATGCTCCAATCTGTGGGCCTCTAAACCAGTGGCTGCGCACGGAGACCGAGAAAGCAGAAGCATTTGCTAATGAGTTGGAGAGCCGGCCAACTGGCCAGTCAATGCCATCGCCGATGTAGAACTCTTTAAGAGCACACTGGTGTTCATAATTCATAAACAACTCTTTCAAACTTTTTATTTCGCTGTTAACTGCAACGAACTTCGTGGCGTTGTCCGACCAAATTTTCTTAGGCCGACAGCGAGTGGCAATTAAGCGTTTTAGTGCATTCATAAACAGATCCTGCACTAGCTCTAAGTGGCTAAGCTCTTTCGTAGCAAAGCAGATAAACAAGCTGATGTAGCACTTCATTGGTGGTCTTAAACGAACATCACTTCTGTAGAAAAATGGGCCGCAACAATCCACGCCGGTAATTATGAACGCATACGACAGCTCGAGCTGCTCCTTTGGCAAATCGGACATAATGTGCTCAAACAACATAGTTTTGGCTCGGAAGCACCTGACACATTTGTTCACGATACTCGCGACCGTCTCACGACCACCAAGCGGCCAATACTGATGACGAATGAGAGCAGTTAACGAACGCGGTCCATCATGCATCATCCAAGTGAAGTGTCGAATGCTTTAGCCTTCCACCCACTCGGAGTAATCCAATTCCATCGCAAGAGACGCTAACGGGCTGGATTGTTTAACATTCGGGTCAGTTTGCTTTAGAACTTTCTTGCGAAGTTCTGGATGAAGTCCCTCTAGGAGACACCGACCTGGCCAAGCGTCCTTCTCGCTGAGAAGAAACGTTGGCCCTTGATGCCAAAATTGGATTGCATCAGCCCAGCTGGCGAAGAACCCCTCGATAGAGGGTTTAGGTGCGTTGGCACATAACGCCCCTCCATACCGACAGTTTGTTCCTGAATGGTAGAGACACGATTTGAGACAAAGACTTTAAAGTTTGATGACTCACTGCGGATCCACAGCAAAGCGTCAGCTGAGTCAGACCAGCAATAGAAATTCCCTTTCAAGATATCCATTTGTGCAATCTCGCTCACAAGCTGAGCTAATAATAATAATCACATAGCTCCAACTTTGGCACCGTGAGTGCTTTGAGAGGTGCTACCCGTGATTTGGAGCACGCCGAGCAGCTTGGAACGTGCCTTACCTCTCGATGCTGGAATCGCAGAAACCGTGCACCTCCACCTCAGAGCCAGGCAACAGAGCCAGCCAAGAGAACCTGATTCGCCCAGACATGCAAAGGCAGGATCGAAATAACAGCGAAGTTGAACACAGCAACGAAGGCAGACTTTCGTCCAAATTTAACTTTTCCTTCCTTAGTGATGACCGGATCATTCAAGCCTAGTGGGTCGTAGAGTCGTGAAATTGTTGACAACACAGACCACTTCGTTGGCTTCGATGATTCCTGTATGGGCGAAAAAGAAAAGAAAAGATTATCTGAAGACGGATCCCAGGCAAGATACAGTGTCTTTGTGAAGTCGCTGCCATCATAGAACTGCAAAAATCTTTCCTTATAACCATCCGGTACACTCTGCAGAACAGTCAATTCATTCGAGCATCATTTCCTTAACTTGAAATTGCCCTTCTCTAGCAGGTTGGTTGTCTGCCTTATGATTTCGATGACTTCATAAACGGAACTGCTACCAGTAATTGGGTCATCAACGTAGAAGTCACGACGCACTATATCCGAACCAATAGGAAACGCAGATCGCTCATCCAGGGCCAACTGATGCTTTGTGCGGATCGACAGGAACGAGACAGTCTTTGTACCATACGTAACTGTGTCAAGTTTGTACATCTGTATGCAAGGTGACCAAGAAAGTGCAATATCGATGAAGCGTTATAAACAGTATTGGCTGTATTGTCGGCCCTGCCATAGGCACTTCGTTTAAGGCATATCCAGATATGTGGCCACAGATCAGTCGAATACCACTCGTAAATTGATGTTCCTATTGTCTTCCTTCAACACGCAATGGTGTGGCAAAAATTATTTCCACTGGCTTAACCAACCTGGGCTGACAAGAGACATATGGTTCAAGTCCAAGTACTCCTTGATAAAAGCAGAGTATTGCGCCTTTAACTGCGGATGACGTTTAAACTTGCGCTCTAAATTAAGGAACATTTGATGCCCTCGGGCATAAGAATCAGACAACAAATCCAAACTCAGCTTTAATGGCAAACGAACTGTATATTCACCCAATGGCAGCAGAAAATCCTTGAAATGCGCCTCGCAGTCTAGCGCTTTTCCCTACTGCTTTTCCCTACTGCGTACTCATTGCAGCTCTTAACTTCCCAGAATCGACGCAGTAGATCCTCTATTGGTGCGATGCTGCATCCTGTCAGGTAAGGCGGAGAATGCGCGGCGAGCAAAACACCATTGATTGATGGGAATTGACCACCGCCCGACACGACCCATCCAAGGCGTGTCTTCTGGAGCACTGGCAGTCTGATTTGACAAACACACAGCAATTCATAGAACAAGCTGGCACCTAAAACGAGATCGACACACTGCATATTAAAGAACTCAGGATCAACCAAGCGAACATTCCGTGGCATCGTCCAGCTCTCAACATCCAGATCAAAGCTTGGCTGCTTCTGGGTGATGACTGGAGCTATCAGCGCGACAATATCCGTGCTATATTCCGAGCATTGCGACTGCAGGCTAACGTTTACCGTGAAACCGTTCATTTCGAAGCTGGCATAGCCAAAACCGGAGACAAGGACTTCTTGAGCTTCAACTGCTGTGTGAAACGAGACGTTATCATGTAAAGTTGTGATCCTGAATCTAAAAGCGCTCGGAATAGAACAAATAAGCCGGCATGATTCTTCACTTGAATGGCAGCCGTCGCCAAGAGCAGTAATCTTATTGTATGTTCTATAACAGTATTGCTATTATTATATTTAGTGATTTGATAATTCAATTTTTTGCGCACAGTTTGCATATGGGCTTGTAGAAAAGTAAAAGGGTAAATTAAGGAGTAATTTAAGAAGTTTGTTTTGGCAAATTTGTAGACGCCTGATGTGTATGTTGGCAGAGTCACCCCAAACTTGAGATCCATATAGAAAAATAGGGAGAAAAATTGATTTCAAAGCAATCAATTTGTGATGTAATGATAACTGTGACTTCCGGTTAATCATTTTGTTGATTTTGTCAAGAGTTTTGGAAATGTAAATTTTAAATGTAATTTTGTTGCCCATTATTGGTACAGGGTAAGTTACTGTTATTAATTGTCAGATTAACATTAGGTAAATGAATATTCTTTCTTCTCTTTTCAACGCTCAGTTTAATTTTCCACTTTTTGTAATATACTTCAAGGTAGAACAATGAAAGTTAAAATGTATTATATATTTCAGAAAAGTTGTTTCCAGTGCAATAAAGAGCCGTACAGGAATTTATAAATTTCTTAGATTTGTTTAATTTTGGAAGTCACTTCATAGCAAAAATATACAAATAATTTGAGCTATGTATGTAGGTTTGGAAGACTCCTTTCACATGATTTAGTTAGGTACACTGCTTGAATTTATGGTGGTATGTTTCCCAACAAAGAAAGATTTACATATTAATTTATTAGTGTGAGCATTTTGACACGTCTATTCACACGAACGATCACAGTCTAAACCGAAATGCCTTTTTGTGCCCCGCAACCAACTCAATTTGTTTATTGCATCAAGCATTAATTTTTGACTATTTTAATAAATAATTTATCCCAATTGCAAGCCACAAGTGACAAAATTTTATTTGATTTATTCGAAAAATCATTTTAATTACATAAAAGGAAATAAATTCAACAACAACCCAAAATGGTTGTTTTAATAAACTCAAAAAGCACGACCTATGAGCCATAGCGTTTCAGGTGAAATTAGAAATTTTAAAAATTCACATTACATTTTAATGAAACTTTATTGCAAAAAGCAATAAATAATAAAATAAATATAATAATATAACTGAAATAAATATTTGTCGCATTTGTGGCAACAGGAACATCATCCCCTAATGCTGCTCATCAGCCAATTGGCACGCTTGGTAATAAATCACGAGAGTGTTCGATTTTATGGGCAAAATTACTAAAACTGTTAGCCTTTTTAGTTTGAAATTATTATTGTTTTTACTTTTTGTTAATTTTATTTCCATTTTATTTTATTTAATTTCGATTCATTTCATTGCGGGCTTATTAAATTACATTTAATTTTTAATGCACATTTGCTAGGTAGCTTTTTGCTTTACTGCAATAAAAATAATTAATGGACACTCTTTGGCGTAATTAGTATGATTTTGTTGTACTTGTCGTTGTTAGATATCCTATACATTTCGGTTATTGGGAAAGTTCTTTTTTGCTCTGTAATATTTTTTAGTCATGTTTGCTAATTTTTGTTGCGATTTATTAGTAAATACTTGCATTTTAAGGGACAAAAAGCAGTTTAATTAAAATTTTGATGTTTGCAATAACAACAACCAAATTTATAATAAGGGCGACAAATGTTATGAAACATTTCGAGAACGTGCATAATGTAATGAGATAAAATGCATAAAATGTTGAGATAATTTTTGTTTTTATGTTTTTTATTTGTGTTTTTGCTTATTTTGAAAATACAGTATAACCTCCCTAATCGCTAGTCCGGACATTTTCTAATCCGGACAATTGAATGTTTCGGACAGTTTATAAATTTTACCTCTACAGTCCGGACACAACACAAAGTTTGGCTTTATTCTCTCTCACCCCATTTTATTCTTTTTAGTTTTATTTCTTGAGAGAAAAAAAGATAAGATCCTGTCAATATTGCTATTTTTAAACGGTTTTATTCCGTTAGCCGAAGTCCACCAAAAAGAAACAATGAATGAGTGAGTACGAGAGAATGCCGAAGTTCCTGAAGGAGTATTAACTTGCACGAGATTTATTTTGGTGAAGCATTTTATATAGTTAAGAATATATGATGGAACCAAAAACTAAACGACAACAAAAAACCATGACGCTGGTGGAGAAATGCAAAATATTGCGTACAATTGAAAGTGGAAAGTCGATTCGAGAAGTGGGTGAAATATATAATGTGTCAAATTCGACTATTTTTGATATTAAAGCCAATACAGAGAAAATAAGAAATTTTGTGGCTAAAAATATCGAAAAATCAGGTAACTTAAATATTGTAAAAATTCTAAAGAGCATAATAAAAATCAACATAAATTATTCGGCAAAAAGGAAGATTGTAAGACAAGCTGAACATCCCCGGGTGGAAGAAGCGTTGACGACATGGCTTATTCAGCAGCGAAATTACCATGTACCAAATTCACGGATTAATTCAAAAGCGAGGCTAAATACTTCCACAATTAAATTGTAGGAAGTGGTGATTTTCAGCCCAGTAACGGGCGGTTGCAAAAGGTTAACTCTCGAAATGGAATGAAGTGTTTACCAATTTAATTTTATTTTTAAATGAATTAAAAAATAGACCTGCAAGTTTACGAAAAGAAAATTGTGTTCACCAACAAATAACCTCGTATTTTAAGTACTAAATGTTGTCTTATTTCATCTTTTGAATATATTTATGATAATTAAATGAATATCAATTAAAAGTTATCCCTATACAAATTGTGTCTATCATCTTTGTGTAATGTTTTGATTTTATACTGTAGGTCGGCAGATCCCCACAATCAGGGAGAACTTCACTCCGTTAAGGTGGCATTCGTCACGCTTGAGAGAGCACACCAACCATTTACTTACCAACTTGCTGTAGAATAGCGCACACCTATATGAGGTCTATAACGACTATATATCTTGAGGTGTATACTTCTTAGATTCCAGACCTTTTCTGTGTTTATAGTTAACCTTTTCAAATTATTATTTTTATGGGTTTCGACCAGAAATTTGGTCTGCAGGTCTATCTATATTCACAAATTTGAAGAATTGTTTCTAGATTGTTTAACCTCCATACAAATAGATAACTTTCAGTGTTGAAATGCAGTATGTGTAGTGACTATTACCTAAACGAAAGTCCGATCCATTTTGTAAAATAATTATGTGCCGAATGTGAAGAGTATATACACATAACTTTAAATACTGGATGGCGCCAATGATTCAATATCATACTCCGAAAAAAAGATTTTTTTTAAAACGATGACATAATTTTGACGATGAAAAATTTATGCCGGGCTTAATAGTCCAGGATTATTTTTTGATTTTAATTTTATTTTATATTTTGAGATAATATAGTTTAAATTTCTTTATTTTTAATTGAAGATTTAAATTTCAGCTAAATGATACGCTGCCCATTTGGACACAAAACACAGAACACCTTTACGCACGTCGACTCGGTTGCTTAGCTTCACACTGTTTCTAGTGTTCGCTCGTTGCCTAGAGCTGCTAATACGTGTTCCTTTTACATTAAACCGGTCACCCTTTTCTACAATAGAAATCCTTAAGATTAGTATTATTTTATGAAATTATAATTATATAATTATGTAAACAAGTGCATTAAGAACTTAAATTGTGTGTAATAATTAAGCAATTGTTTAATGATAAAAAAGGCATCCTATGCTGCGTTTCTCACTGCAGATCCTAATACAAATAGAGGAAGATATTGTAGAAACAATAAAAAATTAAAGAAGAAAGAAAGGATAACCTAAATACAAAAATGTGTTAAAAACAAGACAAATAGTTCTTAATTTTTTTAATAGATACAATAAAATTTACAAATTAAAGAACAACAACGAGTGCAATAACACTAACAAGTGAAACCAAGCTCCGCTTTGCTCTCCACCAACCAAGAACACATCGACCACTGCTACAACAACGGTTGCATCAACAGCACAACCACTACGCCTTCAACTGCATAATTGTCACCATAACGACTATGGCAACAGCCCCCTCATACAGGTAAGTGAAAACGAGAACCAGAGCCTTGCATTAATCAGAAAAATAGGCTTACGAGCTGCACACAAAAATTTCGTGTCAAGCAAAACGAGTGAAATCGAAAAGTGAACGAATGTCTTTACGAATACGAAGAGAAATTTGGTTTAACTCATGAATAAACCACACACTCCTCACTCAACATGAACTTCTAAAAATAACTGATGGTGGTTATAAAAGGAATATGATCTGGTGTTGGCCCCAGAGAAATTAAAAGCGTTCCTGCGGCAAAAGGGTTCCCAAATCAGGGTTATGATCAACCTTTAGACCAAAAGAAAAATACCTCAACCAATGCACAAGTGCTTAAACTAAACCTGCAAAAAGAATCGATATCCACAAAAACACCCTGTTTAGAGGAACCGACCAAAAGGCAGCGAATTGAAAAATTTGATTTAAGTATACGTCGTCTAAGTCATTTTCAACAAAACGTGTGAACGCGACAGGGGCGGTGCCAATAGTGTTGCTTTTAATTGGGTTGATTGGTCCAGTCGCCAAAAGCACACCACCATCAAACCTTTCAATTTCAGATTCCTTTTATTACAAAAACTTAAAACTTAAAACCTATCATTATCTTATAAATATACTTTAATAGCTAGACCCGGCAAACGTTGTGTTGCCATCAAAGAACGATTGTGCATTTGTTTATATAGTACGGTAACAAATCAATTAAACAGCTGTGTGTAATTGTATGTAAGGGAGTAAGTTACCCACAATTTGCATCACAAAACAGAACAGACTGCTTTTACTTAGAAACAATTCAGAAGAATCTGTAAAATTTCAATGCGAACTCTGTGCCTACTCTGTGAACGTATCAGTGAGCTTCTAATACATACGTAAATCTGAATAACCGAAAAACTTCACCCTTGGGTCACCTCCATGGTCAAAAAAAAAATTAATTTTGAATAGCTTGAACAGAACCCAAGGTACAAACTTGAGGTGGATAGCCCTTATGGATGCGGAGAACACGCGTTTCTAACAAATGCACAAAAGATTTTATATATGTGGATACAGTGCTGCGAATAATTATAAACTCAAGCTTTATCACTTTTTACATTTAATTTGTTTTGTTGGGCTATTAATATATTTGAACCACGTGGAAGGACTTATTTACCACATTAGCTCTTTCAGTTTGGTTGGCTTTATTTACAACTAGCTGCGCCCGCGACTTCTTCCGCGTGCAATGTTTACCTCTATAATACCTCTGTAGTCTATCCTACACTTCTATGTATACGATGTTAGAAGTTGAATTTCCAGGAATGTGCACATTTAAATTATTTGAATTGCTAATATGGGAGAGATCCACTTATAACTGAATATGCGAAAAGCAATTCACCTCAAATCTACACCTGCTACTGATAGAGTTTGTCCTTGAGCTTTGTTTAAGGTCATTGCATAACATAATCTCACCGGAAACTGTACGCGTTTAAAATTAAATGGGAAATTATTAGGAAATAGAGGAATTCGAGGTATGTAAAAAGGCAAAAAGGCCGAAAACTCTGGTGTATTTGGGCTACATCCTGTGTGTGCTCGCATATTTAGTGTTAATTTCGTTGGTATAACGGTACGCCATAGACTTGAGCTCTTAAGGCAAGCTTTCATTTCATCAGCCCGCGTTCCTCGAGGTAGTACTGGTAAAGTCTGTCTATATCATGTCGTCTTATATCTCGCAAAGTTCTATTCGCTTCAACTGTTGTTTGTTTCCATAATGCGCTGCAACTGCTTACGCAAGTGCGCAATACGGTATCACGCTTATCAGGAAAATTCCTGATCTGCCAAAACGACTGCAACCTCATCTGTGACAGGGGCGTTGTGTCTTGCGCGGTGTTCTATGACAGGACGTTTATCGGCTTTGATGAGCGATTTGTAATGATTTCCTTGCCTTTGCGGTATTGAGTCCAATGCAGCTTTAAAACTATTTACGTAAGGATTGACTTGATGCAGCATGATTTGGAGTTCAGATATAAGTTCGTTGTTCAGTTGTGGAAAATTTATATTTCTGATATTAGTTTGTTGGATATAGTCCGATACCAAGTAAATCTGAAGAAATTTTGACTCATCCTGTAGTAGCACCGATCCTATAAGATGATAATCTTAGCCTTGTATTTTAAAGGTTGCCATAAATGGCAATGTTGAATGTCTTTGGCTCCGAAAGACGTCATTTGAAATGCGCTATTGTATAAGCGGATATTTTCCAAAAGTGATTAGATGATTAGTGATTGTAGATGTTCACAATCACCACTTATTAGTGATTTATTTTATGAGGTCTGGAGAGTCTTGAAAAATTTCCATATGAACTTTTCCATTTGAGCAGCATAATTCATTTGACTCCTTTCTCCAATTCAGAGCGCCACAGAAATTACAGCATATGACGATACCACCTATGGAAGCAGCTTCAGCATAGTGAATTGTAGGTAAATATGTAAAACCTGCTCTCTCTTTATTAATCCAATAAACACCATGATCCGCAGCATCATATTGTAGCTCATCGACATCGTCAGATGAAATTGACATTCCATTGGCATTTGTATGAATCCGACCAGCGTGTAATCGTACTTGGCATTGTTCTGGCATTTCTGCTTGTCGTATCTCTTCTCTCCTTTAACTTTCACGTATGAAATCATTGTCATTATCTTGGTGTCTGTGATCGTAATTGTTGTTGATGTTGATCATAATTTTCAAAAGATCTAGCAACTTTTTGGTGTTTATGATCTTCTGCATTACTTTCATCACTATTTTCAAGTTCTCGAGAAGCCTCAGTTGAAACCCTTTGAGCACTCAAGCGAGTTTCTCTGTCGGTGGAAGCCTCCGATACACGTGCTTCGCGTTGCTGGTTAGTCTCGTAATACGTAGAAGTTGAAATGGGAACACGTTGCATTCTTGACCGAGACTCACCTTGAGTACAATTTTTTGCGCGAGATGTGGACGTCCGTCGCTTTGGTTTGGCGTCGCTTACACATTTCGAAATACTCGAAAGAAAAAGAAAAACGTTGGGCAACGTTTTCAAGTAGCATACAAAATTTTTGTATTGAAATAGTCAATTAATGAATCCTTGTTTTTTAAATGTTTTTTTTATTTATTAAAAAATTAACAACAGTCAAATGTGAAATAAAATTTCTCAATTGGAGTTGAACCTGGACACGTGCACAGCAAGCCGTAGTTTAACACCCTGAACCAAGCGCCCGATCGTGAAATACTGATCATTGAAGGCATATAATGTTTTCATGTTTTCAAAATAATATAGATAACGCATGCCGCAACGTTGTTGTTGTTGTTTTACCACAATACAATTTAGTTTCGTTTCTCTGTTTCGCTTCTTAGTTTATATACATAGCACGCGAGATAACGTGTGTTGGGCTAACGTCCAACAGATGTCACTATTTTTGAAAACCTTTAGTGTATAATAAACTTAACACTTTCATAGAGAATACAAAATTAATTATTTAAAACAATTATATACAAGCGCGTCGTCATACGGTCATTATTAGTAGCGATGTGTTTTCTGTCTCAGGAGTTAGAGATGAGTCAACGAAATTTTAGCTTGTCGCTATGAACGTCTCATTCGCACACCTCTAACTTATCCATCAGGTGTCAGCTGCTGTCGCCACAAACCCTATTTTCTCCCGCCACGCCTGTTTTGAATATTTTTGAAATTTTTTTGTGTCTATGATATACTCCTAATTTAGCTTCTTATTATTCAGTAATTATATTTCGAATGCAATGAGCGTCTTTTACACCAATTCTGCACAAAATGCAAAGTCTACGATTTTGTTGATTGTATAGATTAATAGATAATTCTAGTACCTTTAGTTTGTTGACGTTTGGTATATCTGTGGTGTGAGCAGAGACGTCACATCTACCGGTTAATTTCCTACATATATATATGTAGGTGTTTGTAATTTGAAAGAGCCAAGAATGGCGGTAAATAACGTGTCAAGATGGTGAAATTTTTTGATTTTTTAGCTCTACGAATATAATGAAGTCATCGGCATAGGCTGTGAATGTGCAGTCTTGTGCATGGAAAATGTTTTGCTAGTTTGTTAAATACAATGATGAATAAAGTAACTGAGATAGGTGATCCTTGGGAGACACCATTGTGTAGTGAGAACGTATTTGAAAATGCGTTGGTGACTCGAACTCTGATTTTTCAGAATGTCATGAAGTGTTTGATGTAATATATGATTTTAGGTCCGTTTCTGTGAGAATCAAAGACAATTTTCGTATAATGAATAATAAACAGTTGGATTTGATAAATTTAACCTCTCACCGATCTCACGTGTTCGTATTCGCGGGTTCTCATCAACCATTGACTTCATTGTGTCTTTATCATGACCAACCGGCCTTCCAGAACGTGGTCCATCTTCGACATCAATATTGCCGGAACGAAATTCCGCAAACCAGTTGTGGCACTCGCGTATTGCCAATACATTGAAGTTGGGGGGCAAAAAAATATAAATAAATCATCTGTCGGGAAAAAACGAAATTATTTTTCGAACATACTAATAATTGGCTTTTTATTGGCAAAATTTTTTAAAATTATTATTATCAATACCATTAGGCAATAATATGCAATATTAATCGAATGGTGCCAATTTTTTAAAGCTCCTTAGAAGTTAACTAATTAAGATAACACTATTTCTTAACATACACACACACATCAGACATATAAGACTTATTCAACCACATCCAGGCAAGAAGTCTAAATGCAGTGGCTGATGCATAATGGACTCACGTCTCATATTTGCAGTTGCATCGTAACATGATATGGCGTTATACTTTTTGCAACCAGTCACAATTACAACAACAACAATGACGACGATGAGAGCTCTGACAATGACAATTGTAGCTGCCGCCTGTCAACGACAAATTCACAAGCTGAATGCCTAATTGTGGCAATTGCAGTTCATGTTGCGCAAGTGTGGGGATGTGTATGTATGCGCTCTTCTGGTCTACCTTACCTGGCATTGCAAGGGCATTCGAATTGGAAGTGGACGCGTTTCGTGACGCGCATACTGAAATATAAATTAAGTTGCGACGGTACAAATACCAACAACAACACTACTGTGGCAATGCCGACATTTACCACATCATAAACGTTTGAACCGCATTTGCACGCATGAATTAACCGTTATGGAGGTAACGAATTCCATCGTCAATGCCCAATATTTAACAAGGACTCTCTCACCCCCTCCTCTCTCACGCTATAAGATATAGTTGTGCCAAGCAGCTGTGCATGTACAAATGCGCACAAAGGAAGGAACAACACGAACGCAACGCTTGCAGCAATGAAGTTATAAGAATGATATAGGAAGAACTTGTTTACACTTCGTGGCATACGACAATGATAGCTGTGGATTGCAATGGATTGCATTGCATTGGTCTATGCCCAGTGGCTAACCTATGGCTTTAGCTTTAGTGCTCCACTCTTCTGCAACCCGCTCTGCCGTCCCACTTACCGCAATTCACATCCATTCAAGTTGGCCTCGCTCGTTTAGTAGTTTGGCTTTATTCTTTAAGCAGCAATAGCGCCGTTCACCAGTCTTGGCTTAATGCCCTTGCCATTTATTATTGCCTGTTACAAGTGCAAACATTCGAATTGGAATGCATACGGTACAGTACAGAAAATAAACCAGTAGATCTTCTACACCACGCGCTCCTTAGATATTCCGTAAAACCTCACATTACTGCCCTTGGATCATTTTTATGCATTGCGCAACGCATTCTACTAAAACCAATAAAGACAAAAATTGCATTCATAAATTTCGAGTTCGAATCATATTTCATTTAGTTCGACTTGAAAGTAATGATGTAATTTCCGACCACAATTGGCTACTTTTCGACTCTAATTTCATTTAAGTCGTGCCCTAACTAATGCCAACAACAGAAAAACTTCAACTAGTGATGGATTATAATTTGGATACGCTAATGCTTAAATACTTATCACTGCTACAGGGTCTTAAATGTATTGAAATTACTAATATCTATACATTCTAGTCATCCTAGAAACTTTTAACATTTGCAGGTATTCTCAAGTTTTAGAACCTAAGGCACAACATTAAATAGTTTTTATACGTACACTGCGATTGAAAGCATGGCTTTCTATGGTGCTGTGTGATCCAAAAATCCCTAATTTTACTAAAATTTCAAACGGATGAGGATACCTATTAATCCCAGAACTTCAAAATATGGCAGGAAAATATGTAAAGAAATACGATACTTCAAAAACTAAAACTCAATTTTACAAACAAATGTTTTTTTCTTGTCTTCTAGGTTTGTAGCCTAGTGGCTATAAATCCTGGTGATTCCATTGAGCCAGTTCCAATTCATCAACTCATTCTTTGCTTAAAACATGTAAAGCTCAAATTCATTTGAAATGAGTGCAACAATACAAAAGTAAGCGATTTTTTATTTTAATTTTAATTATTTATTTATTTTTTTTATATAATAGGAAGACCGCATAACAAAAATACTTACATAGGTATATGTATATATTTATCAAATACAAACAAGCAATAATAACTTAGACTCCGTCCCCTGTTTTCGTTTTGTTTTCCTGTCTTAACTTTTTCACAGAAGGCGACTTTACGCCTTTGTTGCATATTTCGCCGCATCAACTTCCGGCGCCTGCCTGCTGCTCTACCACAACCACGTTTCCAACTTGATTTGGACTTGTATTCGCAACTACGCTTCCGGATTCATCGTATTAAACAAAAACAGTGGTCGTCGACAGCAAAACATTGCCGGCTGACTCGTTGCCGTTGCCGATAATTTGTCTCCCTACTACTATCGCCTAGTTGGTGTCTTTTTGGGCAGGCTGAGTGATCAACAACTTAATTTCCGTTACAATGCCAGCGGTACCGTCGTTCCTTGATGTCCGTTTCGGTTTTCCTTTCTGTACATTATGATTTTAGATTTTTTTGTGATTTTTCTTTGATTTTTTTTTATCTACGTTAGCTTATTGTGGGTTGGCATCTTTTCCTCCAAAAATCTAGTCTAGCTTTTTATGCATGAGGTCCACTAAGGTTTATTAAAAGTAACTGAAAGTTTGTTTAAGGTTTGGAAAGTCCTTTATTCGCCTTTGGTTCGAAGTCTTAGTACATTCTCGGCCTTCCGCTTCTTTTCCGACGTCAAACTCGGCGTTGTGAAACCTCTTGAAAGAACCTCTCGACTTGAAGCAGCCTCACCACCTCACCTTGTGGATGTCCACAAGCCTTCGATGCGCTCAGCTGAACTTTTCATCAAATTAAAGAAGTAAATTATTCTGCTCAACCCATATGAAACTGGGGTGTGTCCTTCTTTTGTTAAACAAAGGAGACCTTCATATTTTAAACAGCCAGTAATCTCACAACTAGAAAAGTAGCTAAATTTTTTAAAACCTAAAATCGCTCGCCTCAATAAGTGTTTTTTATAGGAATTGCACCGAATCATACAGTCTGCGTAGGATCACTAAAGTAACCCAATATTCAAAGCCACTTTGAAGACTTATCTCTTCCCTTATCTTCCTTAGGTATATTTAGACTTTGTGGCAAATGTCCCCATTTCGATAGAAATTCATG
This sequence comes from Cacoxenus indagator, assembly GCA_035041755.1. NCBI lineage: Eukaryota > Metazoa > Arthropoda > Insecta > Diptera > Drosophilidae > Cacoxenus > Cacoxenus indagator. Next base: position 428,800 of record JAWNKX010000067.1, read on the forward strand.
AATCCTCTTTTCGTTGGTAATGCCAACCACTATGTGAGAACAATTGACGTGTATTTTTGTCTTTTACTCTCATTCAACTAGTGTTGTAATACAACAATTTGAGTTAGACGTAAATATTCTGCTTCGGTAGTCGTCAACCACTTCGGATGACGTAAACGGCCTGTGCGTAACAAGCACACGGCGCAGTGCACTGGTGCGTATTCACTGGCGAAGTGACTGGTGATGGTAATGCAGGCGGTGGCAATGACCTCTGCCAATGACATCTCATGTTAAATTCACCAGTAAAATGCATGTAAAAAATGGACACAGTTGGAACTAGTGGGGCTTCCAAACGGAGTGTTGGCGAACCAGTCTTGGACCAGTGAGTTATATTGCAAACATGACCAAAAAAATCCTGCCTCCCGTGGGGTTTGAACCTCGGCCTCAGCGTTCGTCAGCCCAGTGCACTTTCTCTAGGCCACCGAGGTACTTTGTATAATCTAGGCACTTAGCTTTATTAACTCTCTTCATTTCGATCATCACATTTATAAAATTGGATAACACCTAATTTTTCTCCATTTAAAATTTGCATCAAATCTATTGCACAGCCCCGCGTTGTTTTCATTTTTCATGAATCAACTAAAAAACGTCAGAAAGCGTTTATTTAAAAAATTTAAACGGTCTGGTTCTCTGGTTGATTATTTGAATTACGCAGAAGGTCATTTAATTTTAATCAGACAAATAAATTTTCTTACTATAATTACCTATGTAAAGTAGAATTCCATATTAATCGAAATCCTAAACAACTCTGTAAATTCATCAACATTAAAAAAGGCAGAGTTATTTCCAACTTCATGGGAGTTGCAAGTATGTCTGAAGAGGGGATAGCGATTTTTTTCAAGGTACGTACGCTAATAGCATCTGTGGTAATATTTCTCTGTATCCCTATAAAATAAAATTTACCTCTATGGTTAACCGCATCTTCTCGATAGGTAGACAAATCGATGTTATCTACACTGATTTCAGCAAAGCTTTCGACACAGTATCGCATACTTTACTTGTAACCAAACTCAAAGTGTTCTTAGTTTGATGGATGGCATCTTATCTTGATTTTCGAACTCAAAGGGTACTTTCAAGTATTCTATTTCAAAATCTGATATTGTAAGTTAAACTATGTTAATGGCTCCATGGCCCCTCTCAGCGGTTCCATCTTCAGAATGATTTAGACTCTTTAACTATCCACTAACTATCTTATACTTAACTCTAATAAATGTAAAGCTATGTCATATTTCCGTGGAGCTTTGAGTTCGATCTCATATTTCATCAATGGTAATAGGTTGGAACACGTTTCTCAATTTATTGACCATGGAGTTTTGTTTGACTCCAAATTGCATTTCGGCACTCACATTTCCTCTTCAGTCTATAAGGCCAGAGGTGTCCTTGGCTATTTACACTCTAGTCTAAGGAATTTGACAATCTTTATATCACCAAAGTCCTGTACACCTCACTTGTGAGACCTATTCTTGAATATGGGTCTTGTGTTTGGAACCCTCAACATAAAAGGTATATTGATTGCTTTAAGTTTGTTCAAAAACAGTTTCTACTCTTTGCTGGGAACCTAATGTTCGCCGTCAATCATATCAGAGTCATTTGAAATTGATCAATATGCATTATTTATTTAGTCGTGGAACAATTCTGGGTATGACCTTCATGCATAATCTGATTTACGGTAATATTAATTCACCTTTCTTACTGAGTTTGGTCATTTTAATGTACCTGTACTAAGCATTATATTATCCTATTAGCCTCGCCTTATGTAGAACCTCAACACGATCCGTTCTATGTCTTATGTCAATATTTTAACACTAACTATGCGTTGGCATTTCCCCCGACCTTTAACAATCTCATTAAAACTGAACTATTAGAGTCGTGGAAATTATTTAAATTATTACATTGTGCCATTACTTCCTAACCTTTTGACAAACACGTGCTCTTTGGTAAATTTTCTATAGCATTTGTAGTGATTCTAAAAGTTTGTGCAATCCTTGGTATTGACACCAGCTGCTGACATTTGTGTGTAAGCTGTGGCACAGATATTAGGTCCAGTCTCGTAAGTCCATTTGCGGGTAGTGTGGAAAAGAAAAAAACTACCTTTTTTTATAATCTCTTCGTTCTGTTCTCCTACGAATATTGAATTAACAAGCCATCAGTAAGAAAACGGGGAGTTGGGAATTACTATCGAAATGAGGGAAATAGCCACAAAGCATACTGCAGGGTAACTATTTAATAATATATAATTTTATATATAATTTTTTATATATATAATAAAATATAATTTAATATAATATATAATAAATAATACAAAAATACATCGAATAATTAAAAAATCTATTACATCTATTCCGTAATTAAATTAAATGAAGAGGGAAATGAAGAAAGAAGAACATTTTCTGTTTCGAAGGTAGCCAAGGGAATTAATTAAACCAAGCTCTGTGCTAAATAGGCTCTTAGACAGAAAGTTAAAATAGTAGAACATCAAGGAGGAAAATATAAGATTAGTTGAAGTAGTTCAAGTACTAAACCGCAGCTCAAAACTGGCAAATTTGCCTCGACAAGGAGGAGAAACTTGCATCCAATTAAATGAATCATATAAAATTCAATGAACATATGTAAGTACGAAGTCAAACAAGTGCAGAACAGATAAATTCACACTCCCATAAACATATATACATATTATATATACAAATGGTGCCTCTAACTAAATTTCTTTGTTTGTGTGCGTATGTGTGTGTGCCGCACATACATAGGTACTTTAGCCAACGCAAGCACTTGAGCAAATTAACAAAATTTCAATCACACTTCATTAGCAGAAAATTTCAATAGATTGTTGTCTCTGGAGAGGGGTGCAGGAAACGAGTGACACAGGAAAAGGAAACGCAGCGTAATCATTTGTAAGATGAAGCCTAGAAAGTTGTTTTTTAGGATAAACTAGCAAGGGCCCCGGCGTTGCACGGGATTTGTAAACGGCGCCTTTAGACGCGTAAAGCGATTTGTTAGCCAATGTTATGACTTCGAGCCACATTGTTGACATTGTTTATTCCTTTTTATGTTTATTCATCCGCCTTCTCCTTATTTTCTATATATAAACTGTACCTCATTTTGATAAATGATGCTCATTTTTCCCAGGTCGACCGATATATTTGCGTCATAGTAGCCTGTTAGATCATATCTGAACGCCAAACTCTGCATCTGTTTTTGCGGACGTTTGAGAAATTCTTATTTGATTAGTCTCCAAACGCTGACTACGCTGTTCTTCAGTCTCATTGACTCGACGATCATGCTCTTGCCCGGCTACGCGTACCCCGACTAATATTTCATTTCAATGGTGGCAGAGTTTTTTGTCATCCTTACGGTTTCGAATTTGACATAATAGCAACGGCAAGCTAACAAAGCCATATATATATAAATTTTCATGTTGTCGGCCGAAGAGTATCGGAGTCCATAGGCAACAAACAAAAAGGCAATAAATATCATATATATCATATATTTTCTATATATATCTATATATAGAAGATATACATATAAGTTGAATCGTAGAGCATAACATAACATAACATTACATAACATAACATGTGTGAGGCGAATCTCTTCAACACACCTCTTTCAAGTGAAACACCATAAATGTTAAGTCAACTTGATGAAAGCGCACACCTGGTCACTAGGTTTAATGGTTGAAGCAAGAATGGTTAGTTACTACAGTTATAAAGGAGTGTTAAACCACACCACTTGCAATTAGTTTCAAAAACCAAAAATTCCGGCTACGCAAAACCAAAAACAACAAGAACATGAAGAAATTTCAAAGAAAAAAAAAAATAAGAAATTAAATTACGAATAGTGATGAAGTGGAAAAGAAGCATAAAACCATGAAACCTAAAAATGAACGAAGATAGTGAGAAGGAAAAGAAAAGGGAGGAACAATTTCAACCACAGCCGTTTTGGTGTTTCGAAATTAATTACAAGTGCTTTAGCTTTGCGATGTTTCTATTAACTCAGTGCAATTTAGGTGAATGCGTCTAGCATCAGACTGACACACACGCACACACAACCTCAATAACTCATGTTAAGCGTCATGAGAGTTTTCAGATGTGTGTGTAGCAGAAGACTTACGCCAGGCTGAAAAGGTAGCAAAATTGCAAAAATCCAAGATCCGAAACATAATTTTTATGTGTTTGGTATATTATTTTAGAGTTTTTTATTTCTATTTACTTATTTATTTTTTTTATTATTATTATATATATATATATTTTTTTTTTTGTTCAAAACACTTTTAGAAATATTATTTTGCACCGCAGCATGAAAAACGGTAGAAACGACGGGTAAGTTGGAAGAGATATTCATCTACGGCTGCGAGTGTGCTGCGTGTGTGCATGGCTATAGCCAAAAATATTATTGTATGAAATTTGCTTAAGGATGTCGAAAGTTTGCATACACTTGAAAGTTTATTTTGCACCGGAAATCTACAAAATTGTTGTTGCTGGTGTTGATGCTGCTGCTGTTCAAGTATAAGCGTGTCGTAACGCATCGCATATGTTGCCTACTTGCCGAGGCAAATCTGTGCATGAATAAGTCAGTGACGCACCAGGGTATGACGAGAGCGAGTTTGGTTGACTACGGGGCGATGGCGTATGGCGTTGTTTGCTGCTTGTATGCATTTTGTTCGTCACCTAGCAAAGCCGAAGGTGCATGTGGAAATAATTTTGGTTAAAAGTTTTCGGTTGCAATGCAAACAGACTGCAATGGTGGCGACTACAACATCGACGACAATGATGAGACTCATGATAAAGACGCACAACTCTGGTGTGTTAGTAAAAGCAAATTTGGTTTGTTTATTCCAGTTAAATCTTAAAATAGTCATCAAGTAAAGATGATGTGACAACCAACTTTTTTGTGTGGGTTAATATTTAAATCGTACAAGAATGAAAAAGGAGTTCATAAGTAAACCTGAGAATAGTTTTCTATGTAAACCCAAGTGCTCACAAATACTTGTAAGTACCATTAGAAGATTTCCGTGAAACTGTAGAGTATTTTGGAGTATTTTATTTTCATTACCGTCATTTTGTCTTTTTCTAAATTAATTCTGATTCTAATTTGGAAAAAATGATATAATTCATGTGGGAACTCTTGTTATCAGTAGACCAATGTAAATCATTAATATGAAGCCATATGCTATTTTGAACTTATTTTTAAATAAACCTTCATGTAGAAAACAACATACACACATGCATGTTAATTCCGAAAACCATTTAGTCGAGTTGAGGGTCGCTTAACATGATCTTTAAATATTCGACATGAAAAAATCGCAGTGTGTACATCCATACTCAAAAACCAACTACAAATGGCTTCATTTAGCTGAGATATTTGTATAGCAATTATTTTCATAGTGAGTGAAACGACAACAACAAACATGGACTGCAACAATAACAAGTAAACTGAAATAGCTACAACAACCACAAGTAATGAGTGGACATAAACAACAAAGACGAATGCATCATTGTTGTCGACGTGGCTGCTGGTGTTATTATTGTTATTGTTGTTGCTGTTGTTATCCTAACATAGCATAATGCAACGCAACACAGTGCAAGGCAACGCAACCATTAAGAAAACATTTAATTGTTATTTTACGAAAATGAATCGCAAATGTCCTGCAGCCAAAAAGGACGTGTATCATATACATCTACACCGAAATAGTGTACTCATTACGTGTAGGTATGTTACTTATTTGCGTTTGTGTGTGCAGTCTAATGGGTGCAAAAGGCAGCATACAGCAACCCTACTCAGACGCAGCACGCCCTTTTACAAATGACACTTTTTGCGATCCTATTCCTTTGTGGTACTTTCCTTTCCTTTTTGGCATTTATTTTCCAGCAACTTGGCAACCCTTTTTTGCGCCATTGTCAAAACGCTCGCGGTTATGTGCCAAGCCACTGTGCTGCAACGGCAGCAACTATTTTTCCACTAATTATAATAAACCAAACTCAACTCAACTATAACAAAACAGAAGTAGCGCAAACGAATGCAAATTTAAAACAGCACATTGGCAGGAAGGACCAAACGCTACAAACGCTTGCAGCTGATGACCATTGAACTACTAACAAAAAGCCAACAACAACAATAACAAAGAGGAACAGCATAAAAACAAAAAACGACAGAACAGTATAAATGGATATATAAATGGAAACGAAAACGAAAATGAATCTATTAGAAAACTCGCTGCGAAGGTTAACAATGTTAGAAAATGGGCCACCATGCAACAGTGAATTGTGCAGCAAGGACGTGCACTAAGCAGCACACAGCACAGAATAGTACACCAGTAAATGGCCAACTGAGTGCGCATCCTGTTAACCGAAAGTGCTTGAAGGCGTGGCTTTCAGTCAATCAGATAGTCCATCAGAATAGTGGGTAGTTTTGTGGTTGTAGGAAAACGTGGATTCGTACACCTGAAACCCTGAGAGTGGCTATCATTTAGCTGCCTCTTCTAAACGAACTCCAAATTTAAACCCGGTTTTCTAGAAGTTTGCAGACCATTACAATTTTGAATATGGTTACTTCGCGGAGCAGTTATTCATGAAATAAGAATCTCATACAAGATACAGCCAATACAGAATTCAAATTTCTTTACAAAGTTGTAATAAATTGCAAAAAGTCATCTCCTAGTCTAACATTCCTAATTATTTTGACAACAGACCGACGTCTCATAAAAAAATTTTGACCTAGGGTACAGCAGACCGCGCGAAATATCAACAGTTAGTTTGGCTTAAGCGTTACTACGCAGACAATAACAAATTGGTTCGCCAAATTTCGCACAGAAAACGTTGACCTCACAAACACGCCACGCGGTCGCGCACAATCAAAGGTTGTTACCAACGAACGAAAGGTCACTATTGAGGCTATTAATCCTACATTTCACTTTAGTTAGAGCCGGAGCAATAGAGCGCCGTATCATCGGCGAAAATTAAAGTATTGCAATGATAAGCGTTTGGATGTCGTGTGTTGAAAGGTTGTACAGAGTAGGGCCTAAGACAGAACCTTGAGGGACGCCAGTTTGGTTTGTTTTTGGTCCTAACACCGACTATTTCAACACAGAAATATTTATCAGATAGGATAGTATTTATTATATTCAGGTGTGTGCCATAAATGTAAGATGGTTTTGAGGTCGGTTAGTTTCAATAAATCTCAAGAAATCCGTAGGTATGCCAGCAGTTTGGGAGATTTCATTTTTCGAACTTTGATGTTCGAATAAACAGCTAATTTCTAAATTTTTGGTACATGCTGTGACTGCCAAACATATGGTTCATAGCAGACAATTTGGAAATACTTCAAATTCTGCCGTGATTTCCTAAACTAAAACAAAAGTATTAAAAAATGCCACTTCCATGGTTGATGGTGATGGAGAGATAGAGATGGATAGAAAATCTCTCTTATCTCTGGAAAAGGCAGCTCGCAGAATCAATTTAATTTGCTCGTGGCAATATATACTACATATGTATATTTTTCACAAGTTTCTTCAACAACTACTGGGTGGATAAAAGCACGTTCGTAATGATTTTAAATATAATAGAGGCCGATATAAAAAAACCATCAATGTCACCAATTTTACAACTTGCTACAGCGCTACGCCTCCTTGGAGTTGGCGGTTTCCAAGGAGTAATTGGGAAGAGCGCAGACCTGAGGCTTTCTCGAACCACAGTTTGCAAAATGCAAATTGCAATTTTTGCCACGATTTGTGTTTGTTTATGATTTTATTTTACTCTTCTTCTCGTTTGTGCATTAACAAATATGGACAAGCCAATTTTCACCAAAAAGATTATTAAAAATTTGGATTAATCTAATCACTTTTTACGCACTTTTAAGACAAATTTAAAACATCACAGCTTTATTTTAAATATATATAGTTTATTTTAATATTTCAATTATTTTAATTAAAGACAAATTTGAATCTTCGAAAATGTTATGAGTTAATTTCGAGCAGGTTAGCATATCAAGCATTGGTTGTTTTGTGACTTTAAAACCACTGAAAGATTGAATTCTTTAAATGCAAATTGCCGAGGAAACCAAAAGGCTACAGTTGCTAGAACTTATTTTTTTAAATAACTTCAGTTAAGCGTGAATTTACCCAAACCTTCTCTTAAAAAATGGGAGATTTCAAAACCGTCAAAAGAGATTTCTGGCACACCGATAATTGCAATTGGGTCGAAATTGGGAGAAAGAGATTACTGACTAACTGAGATTTCCCAATTAACTATGTATACAGGAACGGGTGAATGAGAGAGAATAGATCGGTCCCATAACGAATGCCGATTGTTAACTCCTTGATTAGTTCGAAAGGTGATACGAGCGTGCGCTAAAGAATGTCTGTGGTCATGTAGTTTGCAAAAGGTAAAGACTTTGGTGTCGTGTGCAAAAGGTAACGCCTTTGGAGACGTTTGCAACAATAACACTTTAATAACGTGTGCAAAACACAAGGCGCTGAGTAGTATGAAAAGGCAGGCTCGAGTCGCAGTCAGGGCTTCTTGGTTCGCGTCATCAAACAGAGTGCATGTATAGTTTAAATTACTAATGTTGTTAAACTTAACCAAAATCTTAAGTAAACCCCACTTCTATGCAACAGTTAAGCAAAATAAGTCGTTATTGTCGAAGAATTCGCCACTTTGTTTGAAAGCACCAGATTAAGTCATCGTCGCAGAGAAATTAGCCGCTTCATGGGAAAAGTAAAAGTAAGCCAGCATTGTTACAATTTATGAAACTAAGGTTCCTAAAATTAAAATTAGATATTTTTGTTCAAGTGGAAAAAGTGCGAACTGGGTCTGATAGTAGATAGGTTAAAGCAGAATTTACAGCAGTTACGTTTGAAAACTATTGATAAGAAAAAAGAATTACAGGACAGACTTCTGAAATATTTTGAGTTAATAGAGGACGATGAAATTGACGAAGAATCAATTGAAAGTCAGTTTACGTCCAAGAAAGTAATTCAGGAAAAGGTTCGGATTTTACATTGCCGATGTAAGTGAGAGCTCATCTTCATTCTCTGGAAACCCTTTACTTTCGGTTAGAACTTGTGTTCAGGAATTTGAAGACATAGCAAGCACAGTTGATTGGAGCGATCTTCAAAAATTTCTATACGCATACCAACTTCTAAAAGGTGCTGCAAAGTTGTACGTGAGAGGATTGGCAGGGGTTCGGAGTTGGAAGAAATTAAAAGACGACTTAATTATTTAATATTATTTTAATAGATTTAAATAGATTATTTAATAGAGGGTATAACAGACTCGAGAGCAAACAAAACAGTCCTTTATTTGGCAAAAACTATTAAGGAATTAAAAGCACAGATTACGGTCTATGAAAATATTAAAAGTAGAACCACGAAGAACTTCTTATACAGAAAAATGCATTATCGATAAACGGATACAAGAATGGTTAGAAATGTGTATGTATCCGATCATATCGGAGTATTCGGCTTCAGTTATATTAGCTAAAAAAGGCGGATCAAAAGATTTTGTTCCGATTCTAGGACGATTAACGGCACTATGGCACTGATAAAGGACGTATTAGAAAGACTTTATGGATTCACTACATATACTCCTCTCCAGTGAAATGGTTCCTCCCATGTGCCCATAGAAAAGGAGTCAGAGAAATTTACGGCATTTGGAACTTACAACGGGCAATACGAATTTACACATGTTCCGTTTGGCCTTACAAAATCACACGTAGTTTTTTGCAGGTACAAAAAAGCAGTTTTGAGAGAACTAATACAAAAGGGAACGGTTATTACATACATGGACGATATAGTAATTCCAGCGAACTGTGTGAAAGAAAGCATAGAGAGACTGGAAAAATTTTTAGTAATAGTGAGTAAAGTTGGTTTGCATATAAAATGGGAAAAATTTCAGTTTGCACATCAAATAATAAGGATTCTAGGCTATTGGGTGGGCAATAATTAAGTCTACCCAACAAAGGACAAAATCAAATCAACACAGAGTTATCCCATGCCCACTTCGTTTAAAGCGCTACAGAGTTCCCTAGTTTCCATATTTAAGAAGATTTGTGAAGTATTATGCTTTGGTAGGTAAACCATTATCACATTAAAATTAGAATTAGAATTAAAATCACTAGTTCGGTGCGTTTTGTTTATACGTTGCAAATATTTGTGCGCGATCGGTAATAAAACAACAACAAAAATTCACGTAGACGTAGACTACATCAAACCTACGGATCCCTTATTCGGTTCAGCAGCCAATATACAAAAATATGTTTACAATGCCGCCACTGTCGCATTAGGTTCTAATATGTTCCCACAATTAAGTGACGAAAGTGATGATGACGTAGGTATGGCAAACGTCGAATCCTAGCCCCCTGCAACTAACGTAAAGACATCGCCAAAACCCCCACCCATCTTTTTGCCCAACATAAGCAATAAGAAATTTTTTACGGACTTGTCGGAAGCAATAGGTGAAAAAAACTATTTCTACAAAGCCGAGAAGGGACGGTCAAAAATGGTGAATCATATAGAAAAGCTATAAACTTCCATAAAACTCTTGAATATAACTTTCACTAATACCAGCTTAAAAAACATGGCGCTTTTCGAATTGTAATTCAAAATCTGCACTTCTCCACAAGTTTAAAGTGTAAAGTTTAAATTACAAGCTTGGGCATACTGTTCGTAATTTAACCAATGCTAAAAGTAGAGCAAACAGACAACCTATGTCGATATTCTTCGCTGATCTTGAAGCAGCTGCCAACAACAAATTAGTTTTTCTTGTGAAAACATTATGAAATGCTATTGTGAAGATTGGAACAACACATAAGTTTGATGATCTAGTGAAGTCCAAATGTGGACTTAATCACTCATCACCTGACTGTGCCAAGCACAAAGATTGATCCCCACGTTCATTTTGATGAAATGCACACCTCTTCGAATAAAGGCTGTAGGGTCTACCAAGCTATTTAAAAAAAAACGCTATGCAGGCAAATTGTATCGCATGCTAGACCTAGCACATACTGACTGCCATGAAAATACCTCACACTTAAGAGTGGGGTGATTCTTGAGGTGACACTAACTATTAACATACTTCTGTCTGCATCTGATTCAACTTGTGCTAAGCCAAGACAAGCTTTCAATTTTAAACATAGTAATTTCAATAGTCTTAACTCATTGCTTGCTTCCACTGATTGGTCAATATTAAGTTCTTCTTCTGATATTGATATTGTCGTGCGTTTTTCAACACAATATGCTGGACTATGGCAATAAATGTGTGCCTAAATTGCATATTACCGATTATTCTAGGCGTCCTCCTTGGTTTTGTATAAATTTAGTCCGTCTAAAAAATATTAGGAATCGGTGATTTAAAAAATATAAACGCTCTTGTTCCGCAGTTGATTATGAGATTTATGCCGCGACTCGTAGTAAATGTAAAATTTCTAATCAATCTTGCTATAATAGATATTTGCGCAAAGTAAAAGTTAATATTAACCAAGATCCCAAAAATGTTTTTTTATTCATTTTTACATTTAAGTTTTTATTCATTTGGTCGAAATTCGCTCACTAAAAGCAAAATAATCGGCAACTTAATTGTAAAACATTAAAAACGAAATAATCAGTTATTTTGACTTTTTGGATCTTTTACATACATATGTCGCTGTAAGGTCGAAAAAGGTAAAAAGCTCGCTGGCACAACATTTGGTGACTCCGACGTGATCCGGTACGTCATTTCGTGATTTGTTTGTGCGCGAATAGTTGTGCTTCAACATAAACAGTGAAATCCGCTACCTGCTACCTTTGCGATAGTTAACCGCTTAGCGTTATATACGTAAAGAAGCAGTGAAATCCGCTATCCCCTACCCTTGCGATAGTTAACCGCTGTAACGTTAAATAAATAAAGAGACAGTGCGATCCGCTAACTCGCGTGTGTACATAGAGACCGCTATCCGTACAATGCAAAATAACACAAGACGTTCAGTCAAGAAGGACAATGATGACGTTGTTTCACCCACACCCGTTAGCAAGGTGGCCTTTTACAAACGCATGGTTGCTGCTTGTATCAACAGGCACTGGAGGAGCACGCTGCTGTTACAGAAAAAATAGAAGACCTAAGTGAATTAGACTTAGCAACTAGCGAATGCATCCTCGATAAAATACAGACTTTTTTCGACAAAGCAGTTTTCCAAACGGAACACTCAAACGCCATCCTGCTAAACTATATGGAGGCAACTATGGAGCAGCAACAACAGCATCTCGACCTGAAAGTGCGAGATGCCGTTTGCCGGAAATAAAATTGCCGACATTCAGTGGCGGGTCCACTGAGTGGTCAGAATTTTTCTCCGTGTTTTCAACACTTATAGGAGTTGGATCTGCCCAACATAGAGAATTTTCATCACCTACGATCATGTCTCGGAGGACAGGCGTTGGACATGAACCATGATAATTATGCTATCGCTTTACAATTATTACAAAAACGGTGTATTAATAGACCTTTAATTTTTCAGGCACACATCACTGGCGTTCTGGGAACAGAGAAAGTGGAGGCTGTATATGTGAGCAATCTGCGCCATTTATCAGATAAAATCAACGCACACATGAGAGCTCTGCAAACCATTGGCAACACCGAGGGAATTGCCAACTGTATCATCGTCGCCATGACAACACGCACGCCTGGCCAACAGGTGGGAAACATATTAACAAATCTTTCATGACCACTAACATTAAATCATCTGCATGTGCATTTTGTGAGGACATAACATATAACAGTTATCATTGCTCACTTGTCGACAACCTGCCCCCTTCCCTTCGATTTAAAGAAGCTAAACGGTTAGCGCTTTGTTGAATTGCTTAAAAAAGGGACAGCAACTTCGCGCATGCCGCTCTGGCGCATGTCGCATATGTAATACTAAACATAATACCTTGTTACATACTGGCGATTCCGTTACTGTTGCTGTTGACACTCAAGTAGCTGCTCCGACTAGCAATATAACTTCATCTGTGCCTTCAAGCTCTGCTCATACCACCATGATTGCGACGTCCACCTCTGCATCTGTAAATCCAGTCGCCCAGAATCTCAAGTTCGATGTTGTGCTGTTGGCTACCGCAAAATATATCGTTGCGTGCGTATGTAGTCAGAAGACAGTTACTTGCAATGCATACTGTGGCGCAACTCCCACCAGGAAGAATTGTAAACTTATAAACTCGACACTGTTACGTATGGCACGAAGCCTGCCGCATTTCTAGCAATTCGTACAATGCATCAGCTGGCCATGGATGAAAAGGCAGCTTCTCCTGTCGGGTCTGAAATTCTTCTGTGCGACTTTTATGTAGACAACCTCATCACTGATGCTGATGCTGATGAAACAAATAACTGCGTTAGTTGTCAAAGGCAATTTCAAAATTCGGAAACAGTGCTCAAACAACACCGCCGTGCTCGACAGCATTCTTTTAGAGCAAAGGGAAACATTCCTAAAGTTTCACGATGGCAGTGTTGTTACCAAAGCTCTCGGTCTTGTCTGGAACCCGGCATCCGACAACTTTTTGTTTTCATTCTCACTTCTTAAACATTAAACCAAATCTAACAAGCGTTCTGTCCTCTCCACAATAATTCGATTCTATGATCCACTTGGTCTAATTGTTCCTGTCATATCTAAAACTAAAATCTTTCTGCAGGAACTATGGAAAGAAAAACTGGAGTGGGATGAGAGGTTACCAGAGACATTAAATTCAACGTGGCTGAGTTTGTGGAATAGCTGTTACGCTGCTCAGTGGTGGCTGAAACTACACATTCTGTACTAAAGCCGCCATTAAACTTAGCTCATTACTAAAAACAGCGAGCGTGGTCGAATATTGCAGCAACGTAAGTGTACGATATCCTACAAAAGAGCAATCGAGGCATTATATCGGACTATATAAATGCATGTTTGAAAGCGTCTATATTATGTAATATTGTTTATAACACAGATGATTCGAAAAGCAATGTCTATCCCTACACTGAGCAAGTACCCTAGTACCCTATGGACTTTCTCAACTTTTTGGAATTGTCAGGGCTATCTTCCCATACGTTAAAGCTGAAACCTGATGTTCCAATCCCGATAATGCGATATCTTGACTCACCAAGATTGTGTAATGGCACACGGCTACAAATACCACACCTAGGACGTAATATTATAAGAGCAATTATTATGACAGGATTAGCAAAGGGAGAAGATGCATTAATTGCCCGTTTTCTAATAATTCCGACCGACTTGCCATTCCAGTTCAAAAGAGTCCCGTCTCCCCTGAAAGCAGCATTCCCGATAACAATTAACAAAGCTCAAAAACAAACACTGAAAGTAGAAGGTGTACATTTAGAAAAAAACTGTTTTCACATGGACAGCTGTATGTGGCGTGCTCACGAGTATCGAGTCCACAAAATCTTCATGTTTTAGCAAGGGATGGAAAAACCAAAAACCTAGTTCAAAAAATTTCGTTTAGTTAGTTCAGTCTCAAATAATTACATCTCCTTCAATAAAAAACACTGAACAGTTTTTTTTTATATTTATTTTATTAGTATATGGGTATACTATTTAGATTCATAAATGTTTGAAGAAAGAATATACTACCCGAAATTCTGCGCAGACGAAGTCGCGGATACCTACTAGTATTTTATATTATTAATAGGTCGTACAAATTGTCTCAGCGGTTTTTTCACGAAGTGGTGTTTGTGTCCATAAATCTAGCAGCACTAATCCCATTGTGTGCTTTTGCTTTTTTACTATAAAAAAGGGCAAAACGCTGCAAGAACATGCCGAAAAATTATTGCAGTTTACAGTGAGAATGCTGAGAACCAGAACTGGTTTGCTAGGTTCCGTTCCGGAGATTTCGATGTAAAAGATACACCTCGCAACGGTGGGCTTGTCACTGAAAAAGTCGATGAAATTTTGCAATTGATGGAGCAAGACCGACATTGAAGCTGTTGGGAGATAGCGGAGGTAAATATCAATCATATGATAGTTTGGAATCATCTAAAAAGAACAGGCTACTCAAAGAAGCTCGTTGTTTGGGTGCCACATGAATTAACGCAAAGAAATTTAATTCACCGAATGAACATCAGTGAAATGCTGCTGAAATATAACGCAATGAAACCATCTTTGAAGCGAATCATTACGGGCGATAAAAATGGATTGAATACGAGAATATCCAACGCAAGTGATCATGGTCAAATGCCGATGACCTTCTACAAACGACTTCAAAGCCTGGATTGATAGCAAACAAGGTCATGTTGAGTGTTTGGTGGTATTGGAAGGAAGGAACAACTCGACCGTTTGAATGAAGCAATCAAGAACGATCGACCAGAATTGATCAACAGAAATGGAGTTGTCTTCCATCAGGAAAATGCTAGGCCACACACTTTTGATGACCCGGAACAATTGACGGAAGTTGCTTGGAAAGTTTTGATACATCCACTATAAGGCCCGGATCTTGCACCCTCTAATTACCATTTGTTTCGGTGTCTGCAAAACTCTCTTCATAGTAAAAAATTGGCCAACAGAAGAGTCACCGAAAATCACTTGGTCAAGTTTTACGCTGATAAACCACAGAATTTCTACACCGATGGAATTATGAAGCTATCCGGAAAATGACAAAAGATCATATTAATAATGGCCAATATGCACTTGATTGAAATTGGTTTTGAATAAAGAAAATTTTTGTTAAAAAATGTACCAAAAAAACCGTGGAGACTTTTTATATGAAATACATTTGAGTGCACATAGTAGAATTGGTATTGCTATATATTTTACACTGTAGATTTAAAATGGCAATCGAAATTTGAAATTTTTTACTACACTTACACTTACTTTAATCGCTTACAGTGCTAAAAATCTGTTGAATTATAATACTACCTTCCTTGGCCTAGGTATGGAATCTGTCTAAGAACCTCGACAATTTATCCGAAGCTGAGTTCAGTGAGGCAGGGTTGAAGGTAACTGTCGTATCGTCCGCGTAAGTAGCGATAATCAATTGCTCATCTGTTGTTGATGGCGTATCAGATGTGCATTGAGAGTAGAGGGCTGGAGATAGGACACTCGCCTATAGGAGACCGGCACTCATACACCTGATGGTGGATATCTTGTCTCTTACCGCCACGGAGAAGGTCCGTTTTTCCAAAAAGCTTCGCATGAGTAGAAAATGTTTGCCAGGCCGGGGTACTTTCAACTTCTGAAAAAGTACATCGATCCAGACCCTATCGTTAATATATGACTCGATACTGTTGCTCCGGCGTGCTGCGATCTAAATCCGAATTCGTGATTAGAAATGGCTTCTTGAACGCCCCGTACTGCCAACAATCTGCTCAAAAATATTCGTTCGAATATTTTGGAAAACGCTGGAAGAAGATGTGACAAGGTTCTCCGGAGTACCGAGTGCAGGTGTGATGGAGATCCTTACGCACTTCCACTGGGTGGGAAAATGGTAGATCCGGAGCGTCAGGAACAGTACGACCTTCCAAGAGAGTGCTTTCATCACTTTGTTGTCAATTCGATAGTGACCAGGATACTTTGTTTCTTTTTTCAACTTCTTTGTTTTCAACTTCTGGATTTAAGTCGCAAACTCCTGTGGACTGGTCCATGTCGATATGGCTTCTTCTGTCTCCCTTATCTCTGCATGGTCAGCCAACCTGGCTTCCGCTTTTTCCGACTCCACGCGCAACTGCTGATTTCCAGGGCCGTGTATTAAATCGTGTTTATAGAACTATTGTTTGGCGCACTTGGTAGCTCACCATAGATTGAAACCTGATTTGTTCCATCGGTCCGTGTTTTATAACAAGTTCTTAAAGTGCTCCTCTCGCACTGTTTGCATTCCCTGACTCAACTCATGAGCATTTCTCTTCAAAGCGGCTTTGTCATATTCGTTTCTCGATCTTATGTATCACCGACGTAATCTGCGCTTGCACCTCACCAGATCCAGAACCTCTGGTTTTAAAATAGCCAGAGGTATGTTGGGAGAGGAAGGAGGATGATTTGCAGAGGAGTTTCAGAAGCTGAGCGAATATTTTGGATTAACAGATCAACCGCTTCTTCCATATCTTTTCTGGAATCGATCTGAACGTTAAGGTTTATCCGTTCATTGAGGTACTGATGGAAGACCGCTATGTTAACGTTGGGACGAAGAAGCCTGAGCGAGCAAATGTAGCTGTCGGGAGTTAAGCCAAGTCTTGCGTACAGTGGTATGTTATCAGAACTGAGGTCGGTTGACTCAGTAATGGACAGATTTGTAAGATGAATGCCATTGAATTGAAGTGTAAAGCGTCCGGCGACCTTGAAGCATCATACAGGTACAGAGTGGGTGCTCCGGTGGTCAAAATTTCTCTGAAAGAGTTTACTGTGCTCGTATAATGTTGCTATCCTCTTGGTGAGGGGAGTCTGGAGCCGCATAGTCGACGCTTGGCATTCCAATTCCCGATAACGAGGAATATGACACCAAGTTGGTTGAAGAAGTTGTCAAACTACTGCTCGGATATCTGGGGACCCGGACGACAATAGATGGCTGCAACGACCAGTTTGCATTTACTTGTGTGAACGTTGACTCAGGCGCTTGGAATCGAATCGGTTCGAATGATTTCCAGCGGTTGGTGACTTGGTGATGACTGGATGACGGCGACGAGAACCTCCAACATTTTGGACTGCACCTCTATCAGGCGATCAAACTATTCGATAAAGAGACCAAGTTGGTTGCAAGCGGGAGATGTAGATGATGATGATTCAATAATTCGTTATCATCGTAAGATAATACGATAGGTTATGTAACTTGTGGTTGCTGCCGCAACGCCTGATGTTGTCGCACTACGTTCTGTTGGGGCGGTTGGTGCAGTTGCTTAAAGGCATCGGCGAATTCCATGCAGGCAACCACCTTGCTTGACATAGGAGTGGTGTCAGGGTCAGCTTTAAATGCGACGGACCGAACATTAGAACCTACTAGTTGTCACTTTATGTTACAGACTTGTTGGCTCTCAATGCAAGCACCCAATCAGTTTTGTATCAACCCTCTCATGGACCTCACTGCCTACATAGGGACCCATGGGAACATTTCGGACAACTGTACGTATGAGAGGAGATAGCCGCTTAAAGATTGGACCCATTCCCTATGAGTATACAACAACAACAACAAAATAAAGAAGAGCGGAATGTTCCGGAAAAGTAATTTAACGATGCGGTCGCCAAACCAAAGAGCGACACAAGTGAAGGCGAGCCTGATCCAGATAACTCAGGAAACGCCGAAAACTACACAAGCAGTCGAAATATAAAAGGAAACCCAATTCAACGCGGAGACCCCACTTGTAGATGTGGAAACCCCGAGCACACAACAAGGAGTAATGCACACCTAAGGCTTCACAAGGCAAGAGTTGATTCTGAAGATGAGGACCCTGGAAGAAGAAACTCTAGAGGAGTGCAAAGTGGTACTGCGAAGAATGAAGAATGCCATGCGGAGGCAGCGAAATATAAGCATGGACATTAAAGACGGTGTGTCTGAACTGAGTGAACTCTTCGATGTCATAGGAAGCTACAGGAAGAGCTGGATGAACGCCGAAGTAGAAAGTCCTAGTTAGGCGAAAAAGCAAGGCACTGAAAAACAGGACCAATACGAAACTTAAAAACGAGCTCTGGGCACCCAGAAAAGAATCGCTACAAGTCTTGTGATACAAGGTTCGAGCAAAAAAGTAAGACACAAGGAGCCGAATGATGGATTCGAGACGGTGAATCACAAAAAAGGAAAGTCGAAACATGACAAAACAAAAGTAAGCAAAACTAAGAAATTAGTCGGTATTGGCATAAAAGTAGATAAGAATAAGTCAATTACGTGAACTCGGCCGGAAGATGTGCTAATTAAGCTAGAAGGCGGAAGGAGCTACGTGGAAGTTCTGAGAGAGCTGAAAAAATATATGAAACCAGATGAAGCTGATAGTTCTGTCCACTCGGTCAGGAAGACAAAAACACGGGACATGCTAGTTGAACTTACCAAAGGAAGCAAACTTGATAAGCTTTGTGAAAGCATCAAATACATGCTTAAGGAAAGTGCGTCAGTGAAGGCCATCAAGTCAATGTGCAAGCTGGAGATACGTGACCTGGACAGTCTACAGAGGTAGAGGAAGTTGTCTCTGCAATCAAGGCAGTGATAGGCGACAGGGGTTAAGAAATGCAAGATCGGCTCACAGACGCCAAAAATTTAGAGTTGAAGCGGGCCTTTATCGTACTACCCACAGAAGACGCAAATGAAGTACAGAAAGGGCAGAAGATTAAGATCGGATGGACGCGGTGTCGACTAAAGCAGTGCATCGAAATTAAGAGGTGCTTCAGATGCTTTGGCGTTGGCCACTTGCAGAAGAACTGTAGAGGACCAAACCGTAGTGACCTGTGCATTAGGTGGGGAGAGAATGGACACAAGATGAACACTTGCCCGAAGCCACCAAAATGTTGTTTATGTGCACATGATAAACTCAAGGAGCTGAATCACTTCTCTGGGGCCAAGAACTGCGTTGCCAATGCCAGGAAATTTCGCAGATGAAAGTTCACCAAGCAATCTTACATAGAACCAGGATAGCGGATAATCTTTTGTCCCAAATAGTCATGGAGGAACAAATTGATTTGGTTATAATCAGCGAGCAAAACAAGAGAAAACAAACTGGATTCTGGTTGGAAAACGACACCAAAACTGCTGCATTATGGTTCCCAGATCCAAGCAAAATACGGCACCCGAGCAGTGTTAAAGGAAGCTGCTACGTATACGTGAGAGTCAAAGACTACAACGTCATCTGCTGTTATCTAACACCTAGCGATGGTATAGAAGCATATCAGAGAAAACTCGACGATATTGAAAAAAGAGCTAAGCGATTACAGGGAAACCTTGTTGTAGTTGGAGATTTTAACTCGAGAGCTGTAGAGTGGGGCATGCCTTCAACAAACTCCAGAGGTGTGAGAGTCCTTGATACGGCTGCAAGAGCGGGTCTCGTAGTAGCCAACGTCGGTACAACTGCGACTTTTCGGCGAATGAGAAACGCAGGAACAATTCCCGACATTACTCTGGTCTCAGATATAGCACATAAGATAACGCACTGGAAAGTCTTAGACGGTAGCGACCATGATTATCATCTTTCACCCTAGCAGAGAATAACACATTCAATGCATAACGTAATACCGCACGTAGTAACCGCAGATGGCACGTAAACGGCTTGAACAAGACCCTCTTGATCAACGAAATCGACAGGTGCCTACTCGATGTCTCTCACAATGGAAGCCTTTAAAGTGTAATAAATAATACCATGAAAGCCATAAAAAACTGTCTGTAATTCTGCTAAGCCAAAGGCAGGAAACCCCTGCAGACAAGGTTAAGAGGTATATTGGTGGACAAAGGATATAAAAGCTCTGAGAGGAGACTGTATCCGATGCAGACGTCTCCTTACAAGAGCATGGCGCAGGGAAGACTCCACAATACAGGGGGAGATGTACAAGACAGCTTAAAAGAGCTTAAATATCGCCATCCATACCAGCAAGCGGGACAAATGGAAAGCTCTCTGAAAGCTCTCTAATTTAATGTAATGTAAATTACGACCCGTGGGGTCTGCGTTATAAAATCATCATGAAAAAGCTTATGTCTAACCGCTCACACTATGATATAGAGGAAGAACAAATGGAAAACATTGTCAAAACGCTCTTTCCCACCCATCTTGTGAACATCAGCGTACCGAACACTCTGTATGCTAAATACATCTGGTAAATTGCTGGAGAAGCTGATCAAGCCCCGATTAGATGCAACGATCGAAATCACCAGCGGGCTCTCCTCGAAACAGCACGTTTTCAGGTCCGGAAGGTCTACAATCGGAGCAATTGAGGAAGTTGTTGAGGTAGCACTCAAAACCCAACAGGGCAATCATCTCTTGCGGCCTGTCGTACTACTTGCAACATTGGACATCAAGAACGCATTCAACAGCGTCAAATGAGAAAACATAATAAAAGCTCTAAAAAAAAATTCGTATCCCCAATTACTTGATGAGGCTTATAGAAAGCTATCTTGAAGGTCGGAAGCTGATATACCAGACCAAGACCAAGCGAGAAGTGTGTTAAAATAACGTCAGAAGCAGCTAAAGGATCAATCCTAGGGCCAGAACTCTGGAATATAAACTACGACGAAATCCTCCACATAGATATGCCTGATGACTTCTTCTTAGTGCAGATGACATAGTCGCAGTAATCTCGGCACGTAACACCACGCATGCGAAAGGCAAGCTCAACCAGGTAATAATACGTGTTAAGCAAGGGGTTGACACATAAGGCCTTCAGCTGGCTACTGAAGAAACCGAGCTATTGCTGGTCACTAGACATCGGATGGCAGTGGAAATTGATATGAGGGTCAACGATACCATCCTAAGGACACAAAAAGTGATCAAATACCTAGGAGTCAGGCTTGATACCAAGCTGACGTTCGGGGCGCAAATCCATCACGCGAGATGCAGGGCTGCAGATACAATCAAATCACTCAGCAGGCTCATGGCAAACATAGGCGGACCACTTCAATTTAAACGGAGACTACTGATGGACATAAGCAACGTTATCCTGTTGTACGGATGCGAAGTCTTGGCAGACACGTTAAACGTGAATTGCAGGGCAAAATCTTTGCTGTTGGTACAACAAATCTACGCGATGAGGATAATAAGCGCATATCGATCGGTATCTGGAGCAGCAGCACTTGTCATCGGTGGGGTGAAGCCGATTGATCTGCTAGCCATGAAGAGAGAGAGGTTTTACGAGCTGCGTCAAGCAGGGGTAGCAACGAGCCAAACAGTCGACCATTGCAAAGAGGAAACTCTTGACTTGTGGCAAGAGAGATGGACTAATGAGCACACCGGAAGATGGACAGAAAGGCTTATAAATGATATCTAATTTGGGTACAAAGAAAACACGGCGAATACTACATTACACAAATGCTGACAGAACATGGATATTTTAGCTCCTTCCTGTTCTCAATAGGCAAAAGTGCTGAAGCCAGTTTTGTTTACGCAGACGCCGAAATACACAACGCAGAACACACAGTCTTTCACTGTAAAAGATTTGCAGAAAAACGAAATCGACTAACAAAAACGATCGGATATATCACACCCGACAACATCGTAGGCAAAATGACCAGTATTGAAGAGAACTTGAAACAAGTGGCAGTTTTTGTTAACGAAATTCTTCGACTGAAGAAGAAGGACCTTAACATAAGGGCACAACAGGGTGGTCTGGACGCAGATCATCCGTAGACGGGAGCGCAGAGCGCGGAAAGAGGCCCCACTTTGAAGTAATTCGAACGCTGTTTCGAAGTGGTGATAGGCCTGATGAGGACGGGGTTTTAGTGGGTGCGAGCCCCACATACCACACGACAGTGTGAGATGCGGTAGGCATATCCCCCTTCCTACCCACAAAAAAAAAATTATTATTATTATAATTATTAGATTATTTATTTATAGCTTACTCTAGCTTCACTACTAAGATATAATAATATATATGTAATGAAAAAGATTAAAGTTTTAGAGATGTATTCAAAATATTCGTAAGGAAAAGTGGGGGAAAAACCTTACGTATAAAGTAACCTGAAACTAAATTAAGCTACAACTAATTAAGACTAAGAGATCGTTGCTATCAATAGCTAATTTAAGGAATTAGCATAAGTAGCCCGAATCAGCACTAGAGATAGTGCAACAATTTATTTTCTTGAAATAAAAGTGAATAGAGCTAGACCGACTAGGTAAGTGATCCGAGAATAGGTCATATAGAACAATTGGCTCAGAGAGGAGATAATGTGAACTAATTATGAAGAGATCAAGTGTAAAAAGTTTTGCATTCAAACATCGTGGAATATACGTGGGATTTTTGCTATAAACTATGCTAAAGTCACTACGCATATATAGTTCATATAAAATATTACCCCAAGAGTTCGCTTTCAGTCAGTTCCACTGCCGGTTACGGCAGTTAAAATCGCAGCCTAGTAAGATTTCGATGGAACATAAGTTGGTCTGACTTGGATTTTTCTTTTTTATGCTTGTCTTATCATTCACGAATATGCAATTATTAGTCAGACATTTCGCAGATGCTCCGGAAAAATACACAGTGAAAATTTTTAGGGAAGTTCCTCCTATAATTTCGTCCTCTATACCAATATTTTCATTAAGATGAGTGTCAATTTTAGTTAACTGTTTGTGTTTAATTCCGCTTTTAATAACAATGGCTACTTCGCCACCTCTGTGACAAGTTCGGTCCTTTTATTTACTGCATTGCTCTTTTGGGTCAAACGCCTGAAGGATATGGTTTGTTATCCGGTGTAGTTGCTTTAGTTGTAGTGTAAGCCGCTAGTGCTGTGGCTGGAGGGAAACCGAATTGATGGTCATGAATATGTCAGGAAAACCACCATTCTGGAGGCGACCAATCGACCCTAAACATCAAAGGCGGTAGACTGTTCGGACGATTGGATGCAGGATCACCATCCATCCAGGCTTTTGAATCATCGAAACAATGGCAAACTTCCACTCATATGGAAAGTGCTGCACTCTTAGAATGCCGTTGGTGACCATCATGAGGGTGACCAGCGCATTGCCAGGAAGGGCCTGCAAAGTTCTGTTACAAACCAATTTGTTTCCCGGGCCTTTGTTAGAATTGTGTTTCTTTATAGTACTTCGGCCGAGGTAAATGGAGTGATGGGGAGGCAACATGATTGACCAATTAAGAACTGTTATTTCGGTTTTATGAAAGCTCTTAAATCTTTCACCTCCATTAACACAAGTGAATCTTGATTGTCCAACGTTTTTAGGGAATATTCTTTGATCTTATTCATCAGTTTGTATAATCATTGTTGATGACATCCACTTTTGGTATCGTAGCTCTGTTTTAAAACTTTGTGCCATTCTATTGCATTTGATATATTTTATACATTTGTGTGTATTGGTCACTAAATTTTAATTTTTTTATGTTTGCTCGTTTTTTTTTTTTGACAGACTCCACATTTTTTAAATAAAAAACAGCAGATATTTTACGGCTATTTGTTCAGTGTTGCCAAATCAGCTTTTTTCCCGTCGTTTCTATTGAGACTTGATCGCGGGAAAAAATATGAAACAGCGGGCAGTGAGAATTCTGGTTTATTTTATGAATGTGCAAGGATTTTTCAACTTTTTTTATTACTTGACGTCTGTTTAAGTTATTAATCTATATTGTGAAACTTTGCAGTTTTGCCAGCAGCAAATCGAGAGAAATGTCGGAAAGCCAAAATATTGGCTTCAATGTTTTAGCACAGTATAAACTACTTATATTTACTTTTTCTGAAGCCAATATTACCAGATATGCAAAAGCTAAACAAGGGCTACCAGACAACTGCAACTAATGAAACAGAACTATTAAAATATCTGCTATTAATTATCTAAAAAAAAAATTATCCTAGAAGACATTAAGGTGGACATTATTAAACAATATGATTTTGAAAGATTAGTTGTAAAGGATTTTTATTATTAGTTGGAATAACAAATTAAAATTCCCCACATGGATAAGGAACCGGACAAACTTATTCGAGAATGTTGCAGACTTCACAGTGGAACATATAAATAACTAAACAGAGATATTTAACTACAATTGGGAATTATTTATACACGTAACATACATTTAACTATTTTTTTATTCAACTTCCTAACAATTTCATCATTCTCAAACAAATTGAAATATTCTCGGTTACGAACATTTTGCGACCGAAAAGAACGTATTGTTCCTATTCTAATTGAATTTAGAAAACGACAGATTTTTGGAAGAGGCGTCATTTGCTATACAAATGCTTCCCTTGCCTTGTTCTAATACCGGAGTGGAGAGAGTCTTTAGTCAAAATATAATCAAAGCTAAGCAGAGGAATAGAATAGATGTTAACACGCTTAATGGTATTTAATGTCTAAGGTAATACATATTATTTATTTTTTAACAATCAAATCACACTTAACATATTTATAGAAATATGTATGTAAGGCATGTAAAACGTTGTGACTAGGAATTACAATACAATTATATTAGCCTTATATTGGCACAACTGAGACTCACGACGATTTTGAAACAATTGCATTGAAATACCATTCATACAAAACAAACAAAAAATATCAACTTTTTTGTTTTTTTTTTTTTTATTACAGCATATGATCCCGGTAGAAACAGCTTTTTTTTCTTCGGAAAAATTGGCATCACTGCAATTTTTTTCCACACTTCAAGGATTGCTTTATGCTTAAACACAAAGTTGTCTGTAAACTTCGTGATGATTACGGACTCATATACCATAACATTTGAGATTTTAGAAAGAAAACAAAATTTCATATCACTTAAGGCGCGCAACACTATTTTTGAAAGTGCCCTTGCCCATTTAAGAACCTCTTTCACCTCAGCCCCTCCCAATAGACCAGACATACTAATAATGACGTATATACTGCGTTCTAATTGATATAAACAACTTATTTTGCAATTTATTCCGTCATTCTCTCCCCTTTAGAAAATATGTTTAATGCACTTTTGTATTTTCTACCTCTCCCCCTTTCCATTTGGCAAGGTTTCGCTTTGCGTTTAAACGTTTCATAAAATCGTTTCATTTTCGCATCATTTTCTTTTTCAAGTTTCATTATGAGTTTTTTACAGCACTTTTTGCATAATAATTTTAATAACAACTTTTTAATTGCTTATTCATGTACAGAGCCCAACGTTAGCAAATAACAACACAACGAGAACAACAACAATTTCTAGAAGAAGAAGCAACACGCGAAAACTTTTCACAAAGCGCTTTCAGTTGTTTGCCCCCATTTGCCTGTTTTATCCAATGTCCTGCAGTATGTCTTTCTGTAGGTCCTGACATCCGAACATTAGTTCTTTCATAGGTCCACCCGCTTTAACTTACTTTGCGGCCCAACTCGAATTCATCCGCTCAGCCACGTTTTCATTGCTTTCGAAAAGTGCTCAAATGCAAAACTTTTACTTTTTAAATGTTTCTTCATTAGTTGCATGTAATTGTTTTTGGAAGAGAAGTTTTTTTTACAGTTGTTCGAGCCGTCGAAGAGCAGCACTCGAAAGAATTTGCTTGAAGATGTTTAAAGAGCAGCAAATCAACCCTTTCTAGCATTTTCCATTTCCCAATTGGAGCGTGAATTTTGACATTTTTCCCTTAAAAATTTGGAGTATAACTTTAAGTGCAGAATTCATTTCTAATTGGTTTATAGGTTGCTGAAAATGGATTATGGGAGCTTCAAAAAACTTAAGGGGTATTTACAGTAAATCTGGGGAGCTTCCAATTAGCGCCTCTTACAGAAACTACGATAAGGTTAAAGTAGAGAGGCGTGTGCAGAATTTGATTTGCCACTGTTCAGTTCTTACTAGATGAAGGTTTAAGCTTCTTAGCGGCCTTGTGGTTTTTTTTAGGTACGAGTATATATTAAAACTCATGGTTACTCATTTTTAAAAATCGTAACATTTAAATACATACGATTTCTAACAAAGTAAGGACCTTAAAGGTGAGATATTACCTCCAGCGCATTAGGATGGAAACTTTACAGGTACAGTCATAAGTGTCAAAGGCAATACAATTGTCAGGGTGATGGTTCTGTAGATAGGGCGGCTTACGAGATACTTATTTCAATCAATCAATAAATTTATCAATGCTTTATTCCCTTAAAATTTACAAGTTACACTTAAGCTGATGATTTTACATTATATTTACAGAGTTTAGTAAGCAAGTTATACTCATCTACTATACAATTACTTATATATATGTATTTGTTCAAATTTTGCTTAAAATATGTATTAGATATTAAGGAAACTGGGAAGACCTTAACAAATTTTAAGTAACTTAGGTAGAAGTCGGTACTTAATAATACTAGGAAGTATAATGTAAATGAAGTACTGAATAGTACCATCATTGTGCACTATGACATTTCCTAATATTAAAATTTGTTTTTGCGCGTAATATTTTATCATGGATAATTTGGACTTTCAAAGATGCAGTCTGGATGTTGAATAATAAAATGGAACGTTGAAAATCATTTTAAGTAGTTTATTTTGAGATGTTTAATTTAAGGTGTTCAAAAATAAGGTGACTTTATATTTTTTTCGCAACAATCGTCGAAGCAATTCTGATAAATGCTTTCTGGTATGGCCTTTACGTCTTCTAGCGATGCGGTCTTTATCTCATCAATTGTGCCAAACCCCTGTCCTTTCAAGGTTTTTTAAAACTTATGGAAGAGGAAAAAGTCACAGGGGGCCAAGTCTGTTGAATACGGCAACTTAGGCATGATTACCGTTTTGTTTTTCCGCAAAAATAACGAAATTTTGATCCATTTTGTTTAGAAAAAAACACGTGTAACCTTCATTCTGCCAAAAACGAACTAAAAATTCAGAGTGGCTGCAAATAACAACATATGTTAGAACCCAAGGTAACAAAATAAAAAAAAATAAAATCGATAACAGGTAGCCCGAGAAAATTAAGAAGTTATCTTATTTTTAAACTCACCTCATATTTTGTATATTTTAAAAACTTTATTTAAATTTTAAAAAGGCAGAAATCGTGTTATATATTTACGATTCAATCCGTGTGCTCGTTGCATTTGTCACAACCGACTGACTGGTTACAGAGGACAAAATTAAAGTATTCATTGTCGTGTGCAGTATTCGTGTTTCCTCGAGCGAGTGAAGCCGTGAATAATCTATGTCACCTTCTGTACTCAAACCAAAGTTGAAGGTTTTCATGTGTAACAAAAACAAAAATCCTCTAAAGAACCTATTTACGGAGATCAGTCAGTTTCTACACTATGCGGGAATCAACCCCTCTTTAGACTGTGAATATACAATGTATATGTCAGTCAATTACGAACATAAATGCTATAACAAACAAAGATGTAAATATTTGATTTTAACAAGAATTTATACCGAATGCGAAACGTAGATTTAAGGTAAACACAAAATATGTGCACACAAGCATTTTGTTCTTTAATGATAATTATATTATATATATTGTTAGATGTTGTTATTGTTATATTGTTAGATAAAGATATAATCCAATTCAGAACCAAACAAAGCAAACCAAAAATCTGTTTGAAAATAAAGTTACCAGAGACAAAAACGAATTAAAAAAAGTAACCAAAAACACAAAACTATTTAGAAGAATAGACGATACTCTGTCAAGCAATCCGAACCAGAAAATGCACAAATTGTATGCTGTTTTTATTGTCAGCAGTCAACATCGGAAATGCCTTTGAGTTGACGTTGTTCGACGATTGCACCGAGCGTTCAAAACAGGAAACGCTCCAAACTTTGGCTGAGAAACATTCACCAAAACGAAGGCAAAGGGTGAAATGGCAACACTACCAAATTTTAGCAGTAATTTGCTCTTTTGTTTTTCACAGGACAAAGTGTGGAAATAAGTTAAATTAAAGCAGCCAAAACTTGTCACAAACTATAATGGAAAAATAAAAAATAAAAATAAAAATATATATATATATAAGACAACAAAAACAAAAAAATTTCCTAAATAACAAAATTTAAATCAAAACTAAATTAAGTAATGCTTTCAGCGACAAAATATCTTTCAAAAGAGACACGAAAGTTCCATACATTTTACCACTTGAAGGCACAAGCAGTTTTCCTCGAATCAAGCCCCAAGCAATGCAACGTTAAGAGTGTTGGGAAATTCGTGCAGCATAGTTATGCGGAAATTTTTAGTGGGACTGCATGCCCAAAATTGGATTAGGAATCAAAACCAAAGTTTTGAGAAAAATCTGTTGAAGTAGCGGAGAAACGAAAACTTTATTAATTTAATCTTGGATACTTTTAAATCTTCATTTCATGAACAAGAATGTACTAAATTCGTATGTATTAAACCTATTCAATGTAATTAAATTAGCACAACTATGCTATGTTGTTGTTATTGATATTGATCGCTTGTGTAACATGATGATGTATTAAACCAAGTGGAAAGGCAAGAATGCAACATTCCGCGGAAAGGACGAAGTGCGGCCAATTCAAAAACAATGCCACTTCTCACTAAAGAGAAAATGGTGATGGAAGGAAATACCCTGACAACCCGAACCTGCGGATTAAGTAATGCTAATTAACAATTACAATACGCATAACGTTGCCCATTAGCGATCAGATTTCAGTCTTCCAGGTGGAGTAAGCGTAAAAGATATATACTCGTAGGAGGTAAATATCGAGCTACTTATCGTTTTTTAATTACTTTTTTTAAAATTTTTTTTTATTGTGGTACGCATGTCTCTAACATACTTTGTCATTGTCATTTTTCATTGTTAGTTTGTTTTTGACAGGGATAAAATTGTTTTTGTGTTTTGGTCGACTTTGAAAGGACGGAGGTTTGCCAAAATTGATGAAATAAACGCTGCCTCACTAGAAGTCCTAAATACCCTACCAGGAAGCGCATATCAGAAGTGTTCGAGGAGTGGCACAAATGTATTATTTCTGAGGAGAAATAATATGAAGAGGATTAAATAGACATTGGTAAATTAATAAATATTTGCCGAGAGAAGTAAAAAGTCTCCTTATTTTAGGAACACACTTCGTATACCGATTTTCTGTTTTTTGTCTGACATATGGGCCTATCTTGATACGTGTGCATTTGCCGTTTAGTATTTTTTAGTGACTTCGAAAATGGTTGTTGCACAACATTTGTTAAGCCAGGTTCGCTCCTATTTAACTTATTGAGTGCTAATGACTCTATTTAATTAGCGCAAAGCAAATGGAAGACAAATGGGTGGGAATATACAGCAAAGTGGTGAAAAGAGAGGACAAGAGAAGCAAGAGAAAAAATGCACTAAACAACAAAAACCAATCGACTGGTATTTACCATCACCTAAAAAAATCTTTTAACACATTTGTCAGGCAGCCATTTGTCGACAGTGCTGGCGAACCAAGCTGAGCAACTGGTCATCCATAACATACGGAAGGAAGAATGTGTAAACTCACAGGCCACTAACATAGTAGACCCAAGGAAATTCCAACAACTTCATTCATGTTTGCGTCACATCGCATAGAGTTGAGTTGAGCTAAGTTAACCAGACAGCTGCTACTTCCGCCACAGTTGTGGCACACATCAGCTCATTAGATTAATGACTGCGGTAATGGCCAAAGAAAGTATCAAGCCAGGGTGTACCAGGCTGAAATAGACAGACTCAGGCAGCATTCATCACATAAGGGTTAAGCAATCAACAGCGGGCAACACTGCTTTACTTCACAGTAGTATTTATATTAAATGTTAATTAGTGGTTCTTAGGTCAATAAGGGTGAAACAATCTCGATCGTTGGCACATCCACTGATCGGTTGTCACCATGGCAGCAAACATTAATATTCATCGTCGTGCTTTCCAACAGAGTAATTACATTGAGAAATTGCATTGAGGCAAATAGGAGTAATAATAATAGAGAAGTAATGAGCTGCTGCACAATACTTAAAAATGTTGAGTCAACATTCATTCATAATGTCCATAGAAGTCGGCATTACTTCCCGACAACGAAATCTGGTTAACCACCACCAAGGATAATAAAGCTTTACATCGTGTTCATCATCTATATGGTGACTTGGACAACTGGAGTCCCTAAGAAATACGCTGCTCTAATGGTCATAACTCTGGGGTGACCGCGCTGACCGTAAATTTCGTATGTAGCTTTGCTGTCCACTTTGTCTTTGATTTTGATGCCTATGATTTCTTGTTGTTGTTTAAAGTAAACGGGACATTTCTTGTCAATGGATGAGTGTGTGTTGCTGGGGAGGTTGTTGTCGGTGCAATTAATGCAGTTTGTGTTGTGTTCGCACTCTTCGTTGAGGTCTTTGTTGGTGTGTTCCTCTTTACCGCACTTTGCTCACACTTTGTGATTTCTGCAGAACTTCTAAATGTGGCCAAAAGGAAGGCAATTGTTGCAGTGAATCGTATTCTGAATGTAAGGGCATATGTTTGTTTTCTCGTAGCCGATCATGACATATTCGGGGAGAGGAACAGTGGAGAATGTCAAGATAAGTAAACCGGTTTCGATGAGTTTGCCTTCACTCTTTCTCATTATCTTTTTCACTTCGCACCCGTTTTGGATTGTTAGTTCGCTCTTGATTCCTTCTTCTGGAATTTCCCTCAAGTCGTTGGAATAGATAACGCCTTTTCTGTGATTCTCCGCTTCGTTCCTTCGTAATGTTTGTCTAATGCCGAAAGAGTTTATTGTTGTACACTAATGAGATGATAAGCGCCATAGAGGCGCAGAGAATTTTAGGAAGACCACGCAAACTTTGATTAGAGATAAAACGGAGTTTTGTTTTGATAACAATCGTCCTCGTTGAAAGTTGGATTGCAACTGATTAAATTCTATATATCAAGAAATTGTTTGCAATACGAAAAATTACACTAAAACTATACTTCTACCGCTTATTCATGATGTTTGGAATTACTTAGAGAAAAATGTAAAAAATTCAGTTTTATTCTCCAATTTATTTACAAGAAAACTGAATTTAGAAAAAAACATTTGTTCTTAAAAACATTTAACATTTATCGCAGTTAACAGCATAACACATTTTTCGGATTAAAAAATAATGACGTGAAAAAAAAAATAGACTTAGGCTAATTGCTAATTGCGCCGAAAAGGCATTGACATAGAAGGCTGATTCCTTCTTAGGGTGAGATCATGCGGGTGTAGCCTCTTCAGTCTACGCCTTGTTGAGATACGGGTGAGGGAGGACGCCAGCGGATTTGGGTGCGATAAAAGTCTGTAGTGATAGCGGCAGCTGTGAGAATTAATCACCTCTATAACAGTTGGCACGGCAAGATCCCTGTGCAGCGTGGTGTTGCGGACGTACCAAGGGGCGCCCGTAAATCTTCTGAGAGCCTTGCTCTGACACGCCTGCACTCTTCTGATGTTGTAGGCAGCAGTAGTGCCCCAAATTTGTATGGCGTAGCGCCAAGCAGGTGCCACTACTTGCAGATAGATCAGCCTTTTATTAGTTAAAGATAACTTATTCGATAGGCGGAGGAGCCACTCCAGTTTCTTGAGCTTTTGGTAGCAGCGCGCTGTAACTTCCAGCGCCTGGCCCATGAGTGGAATCTATCCAGGTAGCTGGACAATTTCTCCGCAGCTTCGTTCAGAGAGACAGAGTTGAATATAACTGCCGTATCGTCCGCGTAAGTAGCAATAATCGAATGCTCATCTCTAGTTGTAGGCATATCAGAGGTATATAAGTAGTAGAGGACACTCCCCTTCGGGTTCTTTAAAACTAATTAGAAAAAGAAAAAAATATAACGCTTTTCAGCTGTCAAATTCTGTGCAAAATAAGAAGAAATGATGAAAACAAAGAGAAAAATATGATTTTAAATAGATTTAGGATTGCTAGTACTTGGTATGTCCATCATCGGCATCAATTACAGCTTGTAGTCTTCTTGGAATTGATGCAATTAGTTTTTTTATATCATATTCCGCTGGAATTTTGTTCCACTCCCCACGAATGACTCGAATAAACCCGTTTTTGTTAGAAAGCACCCGTTTGACCACTTTTTTCAGGTGGCTCAACAAATTTTCAATCGGGTTTAATTGTGGACTTTGGGCAGGTGTGTCTATAACTTTTATGCAGTTATATAGTAACCAAGTTCTACACAATGACTTATGTTTCGGGTCATTATCTTAATATACCTTATACTTGAGCTTCTCTGGGTTTTGAGGGTCTGTAAATCCGAACTTTTGGGCCTACTTCAATATATCCAAATACAATTCTTTAGTCATAATATCTATGAAAATACTCAATTTACCAACGCCTTTGCCCTATACAATTACTGATAATTTGCCAAATTTAATAGTAGGTATCAAATTTTTCCTTTGGAGGGTTGTACTAGGTTGTCGCCAAACTCTGTTGGGACCTTCGTGACAATACAACATTATTTTAGTTTCGTCACAAAACATCACATCTCACCAATACGCCATAGGCTGAGAAATATGTGACGTAGCAAATGTCAACCTTTTCAAAATGTTTTGTGATGAGAGTAAAGGTTTATTGGGGGCAACTGTTGATGAAAATTTGAATTTTTTTAATACTTGTCGAACAGTCTCATGAGACACTCTTGTGCTTCTTTGCGGATCATTGTAAATTGGTTTATTAATCTTTGACTCATCTCTCCTTGACAACTTTGTTAACTCTTTGCTAGATTTACCCTTATAGTAGTGATAATACACCAACCTGATAAAATTTTCATCAATTCTTTTTCCTGGCATTGTTCGCAAACTTCAATTTTCTCTAAAATAATGTTTTCTACACCACGCCAAAGAGAGCCGTGTTTCCTGGAACAGGGCGTTTTGCACGCGCGTCAAACCCAATCTTAAAATCCCTTTTTTCTGTTTGTTTTCATCGTTTTTTTCTTACTTTGCAAAGAATTATTTGACAGCTGAAAAAAGTTATATTTTTTCTTTTTTACTTTTTTTAATTAATTTTAAAGAACAAATGTTTTTTTTTTTTTGTTAATGCAGTCTTGTTGCAAATAAATTGAAGAAATAAACTGGATTTTTACTTTTTTCTATAAGTAATACCTAACACCAGTAATAAACGGTAAAAATATACTTTTAGTGTTAGTTTTCGTTTTGCAAACAGTTTCTTGATAAACTGTATATAACATTGACAATGAAGACATATTTCTGTGTGTAATATTATTCTGAGCTAACGCGTATACGTATCGGAAAAACTATTTTTGTATGTGTTAGAGGAAGGCGACACGGTGGTTTTAAAATAAGTTTTTTTTTCTGGTGCCCTGGTATAGATGGTGACTTTAGGCAGATATTGCAAGTTATACCTCGATCTACTCCTCTTCTTCTTCTTAGCTATCACAGTCCGGTGTGGACCATAGCTTCATCAACAATTTTTCTCCATTCCGCTCTATCTCTAGTCAGAGCTCTCCAGTCGCCAACACTCAGCTTGTTAAGGTCTGCTTCGACGTCGTGTATACATCTTTTTCTTGGGCGCCCACGTTTTCTTCCTCCAATTGGGCGCATTATAAATGACTTTTTTGGCATTCTTTCTGCTGACATCCTCATCACCTGATCAATCCACCTAATACGTTGTGCCTCTATGAAACGTACAACATTTTGGCCGCCTATAATGTTTTCTAGCTCATTGTTGTATCGGATTCGATACGTTCCGTCTTCTAGACGCACTGGGCAAAATTTTTTTTTTTTAACTTTTCTTTTGAAAGTCAATAATTGATTGGTATTATTTCTTTTTAATGTCCATATTTCTGCATCGTACGTAAGAACTGGTCGTAATAGTGTTTTATACATTTTCATTTTCTGTGTTCTAGATAGAATTTTAGAGCGAAACAACTTAATGTTCGCGTAGTACGCCCTGTTCGCAGACTTGATTTTCACGCCGATAGCAATTGTTAAGTCTTTATTTTCCAATAACGTGAAGCCCAAGTATTTAAATTCCGATACGTTCTCAAAAATATTTTCTCTTTTGGCCATTATGAGCACATCGTATGCATAACCGCATATTTAGAAATCTCTTTTGAAGATGTTGCCATCTTAATTTATCTCCTTAATAACTGTATGAAGCATTATATTAAATATTAGAGCAGACAGACCATCACCTTGCTTCACTCGGGACAATACTTTGGAAGAGTCAGATACTTCGCCTTGAACTAGTACTTTACTGGTCGTGTTCTCTAAAGTGCAGACAACTAGGTCTATTAGTTTCAATGGAATACCAAGCATTTGCAGACAGAGATTTATTTGTTCTCTATCTATACTATCGAAAGCCCGCCTAAAGTCCACGAAAAGGGAGAAAAGGTCTATATTGTGTTCATAAAACTTCTCAAATATTTGGCCCACCAAAAATCCTAGGGGGGCCGCTGATCTGTCCCTTCTAAAACCACATTGATACTCATCTATTATTTCTTCGGCGTAGACATTTATTCTTTGGTCAGTATTGAGTAAGGATATACCTCTATAGTTTTGGCATTCAGCCTTATGCCCTTTTTGTGTATAGGTACTATTACGCTATACACCATATACTTATAATTAGAGTATACATTTCATTGTTCAGAGCCTATTTTAGTAATTCCGCGGGTATTCCATCTTCCCCACTGCTTTTACCATTTCTAGTTATGCTATAGCTGCCTTCACCTCTTCCAAGGTTGGTTCTTCGACATAGGTTTCAGTTGTACATATTTTTGGTGTTTGTCGTCATCAATATATTCATCCGTGTATCGGTTAAGTAGCTCAGAGAAGTGCTCTTTCCATCTGTCCATTATTTGCTTCTATCACTAATGGTCGAACCATCTTTGCCCTAACATATATTGGCTGGAAGGCTTTGGTTTGCCTCTTTATATTCTGATACATGGCCTTAAAATTATTTCCAGAATCTTTCTTATAAGTTTCTTAGCTTCTTTCCTCTTTCTTGGAATTTTTCATAGTTTGCTCTAGTGGCTCTCTCAGTATATTCTCTTCTTGCTTCTCGTTTTATCTCATTTACTTTTCTGCAGCCTTCGTCATACCACTCATTCGTCACTGGTCTTTTCCCGCCGATCGTAACTTTTGCGATATTTATACCTACATCCTTTATTTTATTCCAATGGTCATCATTATTCAAAATGCTTTCTCCAGCAAGGGTGACGACATCATTTCAATCAGTATATACGATTTCGTTAGTAAATGATGTGGTGAATTATCCAACTGAATTTTTGAATTCACTCGATTTGCCCGGATAATTTATAATTTAAAATTGGTGTGACGATTATTATGCTTCGTAATATTAATCAACCATGACTTTGCAATGGAACGAGACTTGCTGTAAAATGTTTAATGCCAAATGTCATCGCAGCAACTATTTTGAAAGAAAAATTCAAAGGCGATGATGTTTTGATTCCACGCATACCACTTCAATTTCAAATGACTTCAATTTCCGGTTCGTCTTGCTTTTGAAATACGATCAATAAAGCGCAAGCCCAGTCTTTGGGAATGTGTGGAAATAATTTGGAGTTTCCAGTCTTTTCGCATAGGAAATTATATGATGCGTGCTCTCGCATAGCCAAACCATGGGCACTATTTGTTTATGCACAAGACAAAAAAACAAAAAAATTTCTGTATCATAGAGCATTGCATTAAAAAATAAAATTTTAAATTTGTTGTTTTTTCTTTCATACTATTTAATGCGCAGCAAAGCGGGCAGGGTTCCGATAGTAACATATAAAACGGTTGGATCTTTTCAAACTACTTTCGGTGCCCTAATAAAAGAGTCGTCTTTCAAAGAAAGTATCGAGCTCATTTACTCATTTTAGTTACGAGTAATGAAATGCGCTTTTATAAATTTTTTTGGGCCATCATAATATTTTCGCATTATAATTTTTTGTTAACTCGCCCAACAAATTTCTCGGATCTAACCATAAGCCGAATCGCACAAAGTAAGTCAACAGCACAACAAAATTTTGCATCAAAAAATCAAAAGCATTTCCAATTTGAAAGCTTCTTGTTGCTTTAAATAATTTTAACGCGACATTCATTGTACGTAAACGTCAAACAAAGGTTATTTTATAATTTTGTGCTTAATAACTTAAGGGCCAGACGGAGTGTGTGCGCACTCAGTGCAAGGCTGACTTGCATGTTAATTAGACGGTTTCGCTGCCAAAAAGTCGAAAGGAACAGCACTAAATGGTTAAAAACAAAGGCAAAAATGTACAACAAAAATTTTTATATATAAATATAAAGTTTTACGCTTTGTTGGCTTGTTGGTAGATGCCACACCGAAATGACTTTGACTTACTTTGCTCCAGATTTCACAGGCTCGGCAACGAACACAGTTCGCATACTAAGAACACGAAGAAAGAAAAGAAGGTAAATAATAAAAAATAAAAGTCTACTCATAATTTCACTTGACTTTATACAGTAGTGTGGCTTACTGTGGGAGAAAGATGTGATTGAAAGTTTTACTACATCTTCTCTAAGACAGGCCAGGCCGGGTTCAATCCGCACTAGAGACAGGATCCATAATACTGGGTCATGGTATGGTTAGGCATGATTTATGGTCATGCACCAAGAATCAAGGACTAGTAGCGGCTAGCTAATATATCAGAAACAACTTTTTTTTTCTAATTATTTATTTAAGCGTCAAACAAGAACTCAATATTGCCTTATAATGCCTCCAGACGAGGAGCCTTTCATAGCCTTTCCTTTCGAGACGTGTAACACCAGCACAAGTCTTAGATACTCAAAAAAATATATGTATATATATATAAAAAAAAGGATATATATAGAACTAGCTGAACATCGCTCGCTCCATTAAGCGAATCAAAACTTTTTCCAAGATTTTATGTGCTCTGTACTTCAGTTTCTTCTCCTCTGGCAGCAGCTTGTCTACTTGTACAGATCTTCTTGTCATGATTCTCAAAATAAATAATTAGGCATAGTAGATAATTTAAAGTAAAGGAATAGTAAAGTTCGTATGTATGTTCATTTATGTATGAGATATACGATGAAGTAGTATGTGGGTGACGCGACCTCATAAGGCGTTGCAATACCAAAAATCGCTATGTATTTATATTTTATTGAAGCTTAAAGTAACAGCAACGAAATCGATAAAATAATAATTCAAAATTTCGAGATTCTCATTGTCTTCTATTTAAAGTGTTCTATTTTTACTTTTTCGCTCTACTTCGGATGCTTTTAATTTTTTTAAATTAAATGGAACGATTAATGCGCCTTATATTTAATAAACTTACTAACGTATTCTTCATTATGGGTTCAAATTATTAAACCTCTGACAGAGTATCGATTTCGAATTTGACAGACTTTTTAAAGACCAACTGATGAAGCACTATTGATTTCATACAAACATTCCCATTTTTTTCCCTCATCTTCCGAGGTATACTAACGCACGAAACTTCACAGGATTACTTGACAGGCTATTGTAGAGTTTCATCAAAATCGGTGCAGCATTTTTTATATATATAGATTCTAGTGAAGGTACTATACTCCTCCTAAATGGCTGGATCGATTTTTATTAATTTTGTTGTATGTATTTTAGAGGGTTCCTATATTGTTTAGACTCACGTTTGGATCCAGTGGGTAGCGTGGTTGCTGAGATATATGGAATTTTTTACCATCTTGTTTAAATTTTTTCATTTGGCTCAAAATATATCCAACCGATTTCAATGAAATTTCGGAAATGTATACGGATGAGTCCCATTTCTATAAGACGATAATTTTAAACATAATAGGATATGCTGTTGTCGCGATCTAGGCATGTCTCTAATTTGTGACCCAATTTAAAGGTTTTTTAAGAGTATCCTGAGCGTTTTTAATCAATGTAACAATTTATATTTATTTTGTTTATTATTTGTCTACCTTTTTTCTATTTAATTGTGCTGTTTAAAATTTTGATTAAAATGCCGCGAAGAAGAACCGAAGCGGGTTTGTTTACACTGCTCAATGAGATGCCTAGGGCTTCTACTAAATCTCTTTCAGTCACTCGACGATTTTCCTATACTATATCCTGTATTTTTTCTATGATTTCTGGTGTTGTTGTTGTTTTTGGACGTCCTTGACGTGCATCGTCTTCATATATATCTATCTATCTATATATATAAATATCAAAATCGTTGGGCGTTTGTTTGTTAGAAACGGGTGTTCTCAGCATCCGTAAGGGCTATCGGGCTCAAATTTTTACCATGGGTTCTGTTCGAGCTTTTATAGGGTTTTCTCTTATTTTGGACCCGGTAGGTGACCTTGGGATTGACGATGACTTATTTATATTATTCAGGCTTACGTATATAGCAATCTTACTGATACGTACACAGAGTAGGCACAAATTTCTCATTAAAATTTTATAGAAACTGTTTCAAAGTAAAATCAATCTTTTCTGTTTTGTGATGCATATTCACGTCATTATTTTTTTTTCACGTCATTATTTTTTTAATCCGACAAATGTGTTATGCAGTTTACTGCGATAAATGTTATACTCTTATTCTAAAAAAAAAAATTTGATACATATTTTAAGTAACTTATACCAATTTTTTA
This sequence comes from Cacoxenus indagator, assembly GCA_035041755.1. Lineage (NCBI taxonomy): Eukaryota > Metazoa > Arthropoda > Insecta > Diptera > Drosophilidae > Cacoxenus > Cacoxenus indagator. Next base: position 467,869 of record JAWNKX010000067.1, read on the forward strand.
GAGTATTAATATCACGCTTTGTCATTCACCATTCACTAACACAGTTTTAAATTTTATATATATAGTGTACGTAAAATAAAAATGTATGAGTGTTTTCATTAATAACACAATTAATTAATTAGTTACCTATCAATACTAACAAATGCACAAACGTTTTTGGAGAGCAAAACAATGTTTGCCGGGTCTAGCTAATACAAATATATATATATATATATATATATTCAAGGCAATAATTAAAAATACATGTAAGTTACTTTTCTTCGAAAATATAAATTTTTATTACTAAGATCCACTATGCGGATCAAAGAATAGACTACTCGGTAGGTCACTCTGCCAAACACGCGAACAATATGAAATTTATTATATAAAAATTAATGTAGAAAAAAAAGGTCGAATAATCGAGATAGTGTAAAAAGAACAAATAAATTAAGTGACAAGTACTACTTGAGTGGAGTACATGCCACAAAAATTGACAACATGACATTTACCCAGAGATAAGTTACGAATCCAAACAAGTGCATAGAAGAAGCACTTGAAATTGCGCTACGAGAAATTATTGTTGCACATTCACAGACAGGGAGATACTGACAATGAAACCACAAAACGATTTTAAACAATTACGTGAGCTGCATGCAATTTTAGATTTATGAACTAAAACGACAGTAACAACGAAACGAGCGACCAGAGGCAAATGGAATGAAAAGTCAGCAAAAAAAATAAACTTTTCGAAGAAGCTGTACTGTACCTTGACTATAATAGACCACGCTCAACATAAATGTGCAACTAATGTGGTTGTTAACATGCTAGAGCGAAAGCGAGTGATAGGCGCAGTTAAACGTAAACTTTGTGCAACTGATTGAGTGAGTGAGTGAGTTAGTGAGTGACTGAGTGAGTGGAGTGATTGAAGCGGGTTTGTTTTATTCCATGAAGACCAGTCGACACTTTAACACAAATATGACTTCAAAACACTTTCACTACCATCGATGGTAAAGCACGTTAGAATTCGATGAAGGTGTAAGTAAAATGAAGTTGACATTTTGTGGTTGTTGATTACAGCGGGAACAAAGGGAGGAAGTGATGAAATAATTTCGTTTATAACTGTTTACAGTGTTGCATAATGCATCTGACTCTGTGCGTGTACCTGATTACGTTGGTGCAGATTTTGTAGAGTGTGCAATATGCATATACAATTTTGTTTGCGGTTAGTTTAATTGGATAGCTTTGGATGTACATTTGTTTTTGCCCGAAAGTGTGTGTGCTTGTGTCATTTTGTCAACTAATCGGTTGAATTGATAGCACTCTAATTTTGTTTCTTTTTTAATAATTTATTTATTTTTTTTTTTTTGGTTTTTGTAATATTTCTCGTAATTTGAATTTTATGTGAGATTTTGGTTTTGGTCAACTGATTTTGTGTTTTTCAAATATTGTAGTAACACTTTTTTTTCTATCATTTTTGCTTGCTACTATCGTGTGACGATATCCAGCAAAATATATCAAGCATAAAAGTCACATGTTCAAATTCAGTAACAAATGATTTTAATGACATTTTTCATTTGTATCATTTCATTTTAATATACTTCATTGCAAGGGTATATTGTAGATATGTTTGTGGAAGAACACTTTAGTTTGTAATACATGTGCTTGAGCCCACTGAGTTTTGATAATTTTTTGCTTAACTTTATACTTACTTAAATATGTGCGAACAACTAAATAAATCCTTTGACATAAAGATAGTAGATTTAATATTATGCTCAGTCGATGTTTGTCCTCTCTTTCCTCTCATGTGCTCAATGAACGTTTGTGTGTCACTATTTGATCCTTCGTCATAGAAAAATACACCAGGTAGGCGTAGAGTAGTGCCATATAGAAGTTCGGCAGGTGATGCTTTCAGATCCTCTTTGAAACTTGCTCTTATTCCCAGTAACACTGTCGGTAACAGGTCCGGCCATGGTACGTGAGTTGCACACATCAATGTTCTTTGCATTCGTTCCACTATACCGTTAGAATCGGGATTATATGGCGTTGTTCTGGTTTTGTCAACACCTGCTACCTTAGTTAGCGCTTTGACGAGGGCTAACTCGATTGCGGCCCTTGATCAGACGTTATCATTACTAGAGAACCATAACGGCATATCCAGTTCCAATACAATGCGGATACGACTGTGTCTGCTATTATATCTAGAAGCGGAATTGCTTCCAGCCATCTGGAGAAACGGTAAACTTTAGCTCGTTGACAGTTAAGACAATTTCTAGCCCATGCTAAAGGGTCTTTCTTCATCTTAGGCCAAATGCATTTTCCTCGTAAGGTGTGACTCTCATCCATTGTTGCCAGTGGAAATGTTGAACTGGTTGATGCTGGTTGCAAAGTCCCTGCTGTAGGCAACAACGTGGATGAGTCGCGTAAATATCGTTGCATTAAATCAATAAGTAAGCCATAGTGCACCAAAAAAACTGCACCTATCATGGCACCCTTGACCACTGAAAAGATGAACGGGCACACAAACTTTTATCGTAAACCTAAGTTGAGTTCCAATATTTTGCTGCTGTATGTTTTTATCGTACTGCCATTTGTTGCGAACAGAACGATTTCGGTTGTAGAATCTTCGTTGAAGTTTTTTACCAAGGTAAAACGACACTATAGAGCCAGATTCAACGAGAAATTTAAAATGGTTTATTTTATCGTGCATGTGTAAACGGAGTTTATTCAAGTTGCCGTTGCTGCCATTGTCCGTACGTGGCAATGACAGCTGATTTAATTTCCTGACTTTTCGAGACCAGTGTAGCTACGTGGCTTTCTACACTTCGTAGCTTTGTTACCAAATTTCTGATGATAGTAGCACATTTCAGATTCAACACGTCAGATTCATAATCGTCAGCATGCTTTTTATTCAGGGACGCTTTTTGCTCCTTTGGTCCATCCGACGACTTCGAGGTACTTCCTGACGTTTCCAGAACGAAGCGAAATTGTGAAGTTTTCATCATTTGGTCCGCTAGCTTTGCTAATTCATCAATGTTTGCGTCAGACACTTGTAGTATGCTGCTGATCTTTGTTGGGAGTTGCTTCATGAACATTGATCGCTGAAGCTCGTCTGTGGCTATGTCTTTTACTAATGATTGCATTTTTCGTAACAATCGCGAAGGTTTCGTGCTACCCAACTCGAAATTTCAATTCGTTGAGCTTGCTTTGTGTAGACCGACCGAGAATCCCAATAGCGCTTTTTAACACGACTTCATATTTGTTGCCATTCGGTGCGTCCGCTCGTGATACGACGCAGTCTGAAGTACACATCCAATTGTATAAACCAGGTCCGCAATTGTAATCTAAGCGGATCATGTCGGGGTCACCGATTGTAGAGTTCTACTCACTTGCAATTACCTCTATTTAACACTAGACGATAGACTGATTTAGTCTTCATTGATATTTCTTTATAATTTTTAATTTAATAGAATATTTGGTAGTTTTACACGTTTTTTATTCAGTCGAGTCTGTTCTCATTTTTGCATGTCGAGAAACGTTGACTGTAACTCCATCATTGAACTGCAATTCGATAATTCATTTTGATAATTGTACCACACTCTGTGTTTTTATATTTTCTTGCCTTTATGGTGTCATGACCGCCACAGTTGCGTTAATTACAGCGACATCTACTGTCAACGCGACCAATGCTCCCTATTTGCCCTTGGGTTCTTTGAAATGTGTAATTCGACTCTAGAAAAATTGGCTATGCCAATTTTTGTTTGGGTAATTCGTTTGTGAGAAAAATTGTGTTAATCATGGATGCCAATAAGGAAAACAATTGGTACATTTGATTTTTTCTTTGATAAAGGCGAAAATTCAAGCCAGGCAGCTGAAATTGTGAACTATGTTTAGGGCCCCGTTAATATCTCAGACAGTTATGCGCCATCTTGGATTTGACAATTCCGTTTCCGAAATATCGACGTGAAAGTACAGGTCGATCTCTCGTCGAAAATTGCGATAAAATCGTGGAAATGATTAAATAGCCCAATAGCTTAAAATTGGCCGAAATCTGTTTGAAACCTATTACGTAAAGCCAAATTTAAATATAAACTCGATGTATGGATGCCACAAAACGCATTGGACCGTCTGTGATGTGTTGGCCAAGCGAGATGAAATCGAGCCATCTCTTAAACGGATGGTTACGGTTGCTATCATCAAGCGAAAATGTTAGGAATTCCGAATGAACAACATCACGATAATCAAAGGAAATAGTGAGCATGATTTTAATTTTCGAGGGATTTCGACGCGGTTTTTCAGGGTTTGGTTCATTTTCTAAGTGACATTCCGAAGATTGTTGACTTGTTTGCAGAGCGTACTTATAGAACCATGTTTCGGCACTGGTTATGATGCGTTTCATAAAGGTAAAGTCACTAAAAGCTACTGAAAACATGTCTTTAGCAACTGCTTAACAAAAAGTTATATGTGTAAGTTGCACAATTAGAATAGAGTTGAGAATATTTTTCTGCAGTAAAGTACTGAAGTGTATATACTGAAGTGGAACTTATTCATACAGACCTCTACTGTGTACTTAATAACGGATTTTTTATTGCAGCTGCAGCTTATTTCAGTGTTCTTTTCTGCAGTCATGAGGCGCTTGCCCTGGGTAAGCAGTTATGGTCGTACTGCTTTCGTTTAAGGTGATGTCACATTACGTCTTTTTCTAACTTAAAGCACTGTTGGTGGAAAATAACAAGGTTATACCAATTTTATGTGCTGTACCATTGCTTCTTGTCATTTCAATAATTTCATTTTTCAACTTAAAAGGTAGTTACCTCACTTTCAAATCAAAGCTAAGCTGCAATAATTAGGTCACTTCGTAGTTAACATGCAGAATATCGACCAGGCATATAAAACACTCTCACTCTTCACAATCGAACTTAGAACTCAAACGAACAATATAGAAACATACATCTCCACCAAATAAAAAAACCTTCGGGTCACAAAATGTGTTTTATACTGCATACCGCAAATTATAATGGCTATTAAAATCAACCCCGAACGCCGCCTCAAACAAGGCGCCATGCCAGGCTGATCCCATAATTATTAATGACATAACTATTGCAAATTCACTACCCTGCCGACATACAAGCACAAAGGTGGCATTCCTCTAAAAGCAATACGTTCTAGTAACTGCAACATACTTTCAAAAGGAGAGCCCACTTACTGGCCCACAGACATGCCACAAAGCATTAACACCGAAGTCCTAACTAATAGCTCTCGTTTAGAATTAAACGTTACAAATAAATTACTCAGGCGACATTTACAATGACACTCTATAAAATCGGCTGTGGTACTTATCGCAAGTATCTAAATTGAATCAGTGGACTGACATTCCCTCAAAATCTCTAGATAATACTGAAAGTTCAGCGATTCAATCTGGCAGTCTATAAGGCAACAGAGAAGGCAAAATTAAAAAAGAAAATTAAACAAAACAGCTAAGGACAACAAAAAGTGCTATAAATATCTTAAAACGTAACATTTGGGAGCTAACTCAAAAACTATTCCCTAACTACATACACTACTAACTATATAATTTGGAAAGCTATAAAAGTAGTTGATAAGAGAACAGCACACAATCCTCCTTTAAAAGAAGCAGAGGATCTGACAAATCAGCGACCTTGGCTTTTTTATGGTAAGTATGAGTGAAAAAATGAACCAGTTTAGGATCACTCGTATGTCTGTCTGTCTCACTCGTACAGCCAATTTGCTCCCAAATATTTGAAAAAAATATAGAAAATCACTCCACTTTTCACTTATAAATTTCGGAAAATGTGCTGTGTAAAATGTTGATAAAAATGTCATGAAGTAAAATAACTATTAAAGCTTTTATTTGAAACTGCTTACTTGCACTCTTAATTAAATGTTATTCTTTAAACCCAAATTTCAAGGGTTTATTAAAAACTGTGTTTATGGAAGCGGAGCGAACGGGTCAGCTTCAGTCTGGGTGAAAGCGATTGACTTCTAGTTTTTCGCTGTATCCAGTGCCTTACGAGTCACGTCATTTCCAATAATGCAATGTGTAATATTTGTGATGGGTCTCAATTCTGTGCTCAATGAACATCATCTTGCGAAAGCAGGCCATGAGAATTAGCTTACTTTATACCCTACTAAAGTTAGGGTACAATAAACACGGATTTATTGATGTAAAAAGCTAATGTATTTCGTCCGTCATTTAAATGTACTAGTAGTCTAAGTAGATACTAGTAAGTACTGAAAAAAAAGGTTTAAAAAACATATTTTACAAAAATATAAATGTCAAATATAAATGTCCTATATATATATATACAGGATGGGCAATATTAAGTCAGCTCATCTGGTAAGATTATAACTCTAACAAGAAACTTCTAATAGACTAATAGCAGCACGTCTTTGAAGCGTCAACCTGAGAAAATTTCTACTATCGAAAGAGCTGAAATTGTTCAGTTGTACATTCAACATAACTTCTAAATTGTGCAAACTCGACGTGTGTTGAGACTCAGAGGATCCCATGAAAATATCGCGATCGAACAGGCCAGTGTTGGAAGATCACCGCAAACAGCAAATTATCTTTGGTGTCAACACCATTATTGACCAATGCGTCATTAGTTAGTTAGGAGCATCTTTTTATTTTTAGTAAGCTCTTGTTGCGCACCACATTCCTTCTTTGCTGCAAAGTTATTTTATTTGCTTTCGTCCGCCTGGTGCCGAATGTTGTTTACAGAATGTATTTCGGGTGCCCCGAAAACATTCTTCAGATAGTTATCGACAAAGCGCGAAACATATTAGTGTCACCCTATAAGTTTGAGTCGATAATTGAATTTGCATTTGCGGTAAAGAATATTTACTCTACAATTGAATAAAGTCAGCTCAAGGAGCATTTAAGTAATCTAACGTTACCACGCGAACTGGTGGAGACACTCGATATTCACAAAATGTTGAATTGGGCTATGCAGGCGGAAGGTGTCTGTTACCCAAGCTTGAGACATTTATATTTTATTCTCAAAATAGGCATTTGTCTCCGGAGGTTACCTTTTCATTCGAGTCATATTTATTTCCAGTTACCCCCTCTGGAAAATAGAGTGTGTTCTGAACCAATGCAAAGTGTAATTCATGCAATTTGGCATCGTAGCCAAAGATATGTAACGCGGTGCATTGTCTTGGTGAGAGATCCCCTTTTGATCTGATCACTCGTCCATTTTTACGTATCGATGCAAAACGTCTCTTATTCCGCCGAAACAGCTCCAAGCAAATACGGCACCCACTTCGAAAACAATTTGCTCCTAGACAAATGTTCTCGCATAATAAAGCCCACACGTTTCTTGGATATGTTTCGTGTTAATCAACACACGAAAGCAAAAAAAAGCTGCTTCACTAAAACAGCTGTGACTTTTGAAGTTGTTGCCAGACTGTCATGAATGCTACATCATCTAGATCACATTGCGCATGTAAATATCATGTACATAACTGAAAAGGGAACTGCATTTGAGGCGTTTTTGTTTACAAAGTTGTTTTGTTTCGTCGTTTAATAACCTTTCTATCCAGAACTTCCATGCAACTCCTTTATGTTTTCACAATTCATAAACTCATTGACAAAACTCATTTCCACTTTACGCGAATGCATGAGAATACTTCAAAACGACTTAAAGGAAATAACTGCAAATCAATTGAATGGGAAACTGGGTTAAATAAACAAAACTCTACTCGACTTCAGAATTTTGTGTTATCGTTCTGCGGAAAACAAACCCGAAAATTCTAAAGAATCGCATTCGAAAGAAGCCGAAGTGATAGACAAACAAACCAACCCATAAGAAAGAGTCAAGACTTGTTTCTCACCGCACACGTTTGAATAAACGAAGAAGAAGAATGAAGAAGAAAATATTTGCATAATTTTGCACTTTACACTTTTGGCGTTGACACCACTGAAACCGGGTTCTGCAAATACCACCAATGGGAAATCGCTTCGAAGTGTAAGTATATGGTATATGAATCGGAATCATTCCAAGAAGTTATGTGTCAACCAAGAGTGGAAAGAAAACAATAGCTACAACCTTTCGTCATGAGAAGGTAGAATATAGAAGATGTGAATTTTTGGTTTTGTGATTTTCGTAATTAAATTTTTTTTTTATTTTAGCGACAAGCGAAGCTCGACTTGATTTTGAAATTCTCGCACGTTTGTGGCGCGTATCTGAAAATGTTAACGATGACGGCACCGGCTTATAGTTCAACTGAGCAACTGTTGCTTAATAAATTCGTCATTTTATTTAAAATTTCACATTCATTGACAATTCTATTAGCTCGACTCGGCGCAACTTGACTCCAACACAGTTAACAGACCAAAGTCACTGTCTGCACAGCACTGCTCTCTGCTCCATGTAACAGTCTTTCTTCGGTGCGCCTTTTGTTCTTATTTTCAAAAGTAATTTTTTTTATCTTTTTATATTTATTTATTTATTTATTTATTTATTTTTTGTTTTTGCGCATGTCTTTTTTATGTGTTATCCATATTTATGTTAGCTTTTTGAGGTTCTGGTTGTTTTCGTATCTCAGTCAGCGCCGTTTTTATATGTTATAATTCTACGTGCGCATTTCGTGGGTGAGAGTTGTTAGCCAGGAACCTTGGATACGACGTTATTCTTGGTAAGTGGGTCAGTAAGACTCGCGTCAATACATCGTCGAAAGTATCACACAGAAAGACCCTCGCATACACACAAGCGGTTACTCACCTGCAAACAGGCAACATTTAAATACAAATGCTATAAAAATGTTTTTACAAGGTTTTGAAAAGAGAAAGTCTGTCGGTCTTACTATTCCAGGGCGCGGATACTTTCATTCTGATTCTGGTTTACTTTCGCATTAATGTTTATTATCATTGACGAATCTTATTGCCGAAGTAATGCCATAAAGGCGCCATTTCGGTATGTGATTTCGAATTTAAACAATGCACAAATCGCACTCGCAAATGTGTGAAAGTTCTTTTGGCCTGGGTGGGTCTCCCTCGGCTGTTTGGGAAAAAATTAAATTTATTACTTGGTCAATGGTGTTATTTTTCTTGAAATTGTATAAGGGTTCCAAAGAAACAATGTGAGTTTAGTATGTTTGAATATAAAATTGGTTGGCTAGCTGAATAGTTAACTGCGGAAATATTTATTAATTGTGTGCTACACCCTAAAGGAGAGCGGTTTGGAAATGTTGTTCGAATACAAAAGTTACTTAAAATTATGTTTAATAATAATATTTTAGCCGGCAGGGAAGCCCAAATTTTGGAAGGTTGAATTGTTTATGTATTTTACGCGCGTTCGTATTTAGAAAAATACCAAACCCTTTGGGCGAGATTATCATAAGTGCCATTTGTTTGGAATTGACTTGTTGATGCACATTCGTTTTAAAGCCAAAGTAAAATATTGTAATAATCTTCGATAATACAAAATTAATTTTATCGCCAAGGCACTTACGGGCGAAATAGTTGTATGTGCTATACAAAATTAAAATGTGAAGCAGATATCTCGATTTGTGTAGACCTTTCTTACCATGCCATTAGAAATAAAGCGAAAATAAAGTTATCATTAAACTATACTATGCAAACAGTATTGCAAAGCAACATCGTCAACATTCGTCTAATACATCGAAAAATTCCTAGCTCGTTGAACACCCACCCGATGTGTTGTTACGCTTCTTGATCCTCTTATATGTGCCCACTATATTTATGAAACACCTAATCATTTCTTGGTTTGAATCCTTTCTTCTTTGAACCTCCTTAATCTCCAGCATTATTTTTTCCCAAATTGTATTCCTTTTCTTTTTTTGCCGCTAAATTCTCTTTCATGGTACAAACGTACTTCTGCAAGAAGCTTCTTCCTTTCGTGAGTCCACTTTTTCTCACTATTGCAATATTTAATTAAATTAATTTAAATTATTAAATTAAAATATTAAATAAAATTAATTATCAAATTAAATATTACTTGTAAAAAAAAATTTTCTTACGACATGTCGATTGTTTCACGCGCCAAATATTGCAATGCATCACAAATGGTGCGCAAATTTGAGAAATGTTGCAAAGTATTGCCAGGCGTTAATGAACACTCGGCATTTCCTTACTTTTAGCAATGCCGTTTATGAACAGTATGCATTGCAGTGTTGCGATTATGAAGTCAGCCATAGTATTCCAACAAAATATTACAATGAGTATTTAAGTTCAAAACATACTTTAAATTTTGAAGACTCGCTAAATGTGAAGATGACGAAAAAATTAATTACATTTTTCCGAATTTTAAACAAAACATTGGCTAATATTATTTTTGTTTAATGTTAAATATTTATATTACCTTAAGGAACGGAATGTGTTAAAACTTTAATTTCTTCAAATTTAAATGACAAGTCACTTTTTTTTTCAATTTATGTGCAATTTAAACTGTCATCGTATGTGACATGCCTGACAAGCACACTTACGAAACGCTGTGAGTGAAATTATCGTATATGCCAAAAATATGTTTTCTCGGAAGATACAAACTTTTTCACAATAAAACCCTTGGATTTACTTATATTAGTCAATTTCCTAGCATATTTAAAATTTGGTTTTGATATGGCATGCCACAGCACAGAAAAGTATAAAAAACGGTATCTTGGAAAATTTGGTTTTTGGCACATTCAATAATTTTGCGCAGAGGTGTCGATATTGAAGGGAATTAGGTGAATTTCCACTAAAAAAAAAAAAACCTATGTATTTATGTATTACTCACTTCTGCTAGGTTTTCGGGCTATATTGTGGATATACGTTATCAATAGTGTATTTGTTGCTTACCATGCAAGAGAGATGGTGGATTCTTTGCTCCTCACGATCCATACGCCAAGTTTTTCGTCACAATATCGAAAAACAGTGGATATCCTTCAGTACTAGGAAATTATGAACAAATGTAACCAACAATTTGAGCCGCATGTATTTCCCTTTTGAATCATTTGAGAATAGGAGCATGTGGAGATCCGTAAGAATCAAAAGGGGCCGGACCAACACCATGATGTATACATTCAATTTGGAAAGGCATGTACTTAAATTGAACATTTATTCGGTTCCAAAATATGTCATTTAAAACTCTGAATTAAATTTGTGAATGTTCTGCAAAAAGTGTTTGAAATCAGGAGAGTCGCCCGAGCGAAATGCTATCAATGGCGGGTGCAATGTCGACAAATGAACTTTGCCATTTTCGCAGTATATTCCTAATGTTTCACTTTAACAGCAATGCCCACACACACCTTATAATTTATATAAATATATATATATATATATATATATATATATTTTATTTTTGTTTGTTTTTGATTTGGAACCGTCTATCAATAAAAAGCCACCATTTCAATGCAGTTGATCATTAATCAACATAACATAACATGCGAGCTCTGATAAAAAGCTCAATCGACAAAAGACACCTGACAAACAAGAGAAAGCATCTTACCAGTTTCAGGCCCCATGAAATGATATAAAATGGATAAATGCTAATACTGGCAAAATAAATCGAGAAACAGATCGAAGTTCAACAGCGACAACTTAACGGAGCGCAGGCAAGCGTGCCGTAAGACAGAGTAACATCAACGTCAACGTAATGCGTACGGCAAGCAGTGGACTGCATGTTCGAGGGCAGATTCTCAAATGCCGCTGAGCAACAGAGACTGAATAAATGCAAATCAGATTAGCGTTGCTCTGACAACTGGTACCAGCCACCAGTTGGGGTGTTTGGAGGCAGGTCCTTCAATGGCTTGGTGCTCCTGCCCGCAGCCATGGAAGTTGACGCGATGAGAACAACGTCGCCGTCGACGACGGATTACACAAGTTTGAGTTGTCAATGTGACGTAAGCTGCTGTCGCTGACGATGCTATTCTCATCGTTGTGAGCTTTGTTGCCTTTGCTAACTATCACGCTGCTCAAGAACAACAAAAATATTACGAACGGATAAAAGCAAAAGCAAACTGAAAGATCGCACATCGATTATTGCGGGCACTTAGGGCTTGGGTGTGTGTGCAGCAAGTAGCACAGCCAGCGATTCAAGGAGGCGTTTAAACGCAGTCAGGCTCGCAACTAAGCTGCTGCACAACTGAAAAATTTCATTTTTATGACGCAGCATTTCAAAGAAGATATAGAGGGAGGTTTCACTCTAATCGACACTTTTGCTACACAAAACGCTGTCACATTGCTAGTACAGCAACATGCTGCAAATTGATTTCATTTTCATATTAGAAGTAAATGATTCGCCCTACTACCCCGTGCAATGAATTTGAGCATGACTACATGAACGACATATCTGCTGATGATGAAAAAGACAACTGTCTGACATGGTGCCGTCTGACGTCATGACTTTTCGCAATTAGTTAGACAATGTCTCGGCTATAGTCTTTGAATATACTCGTACTTGTTGTTGTAGCCGCAGCTCTCAGAGTTGGTGGGATTTAATTAAGCGCACATTTCAATTACAATTCGCTTATTATAAATGAATTCATTAAATACTCGGTGTGGCATGTGGCATGAAAATACTGCAGCAGCATGCAGAAAGATACTTTGAGAAAAAATGTCAGTAGTACAGAGTTGAAAATTACATTTTAATGCGCTTAGCGTTCGTCAATTAAATTATTGCGTGGGTGGCTGTCATTTATCCGCACTCTCATACTCCGCTACTACCGTAGGCCATTAGAAACGAAGAAGAAACTGTTTTTTAATCAACTTAAAAATAACAAAAAAAAAAAGTATTAATTTTTTAATGTGCTTCCACTTCTGCACTGTTAAGGGTGCCGACTTTGTGATGCTTAAATAACGTTAGTAAATTATATATAATATAAATATATATATATATATATATATATATATATATATATATAAAGATAATAGATAAATGACAATAGATAACAGAAATAAAGAAAGCAAATGATAAAAATAGAAGAAAAGATGTGGCAAAAGGAGATAAAAGTTAATTTTAACAATTTACTAAGGCGTTGACATTGTTGTTGTTAATGGCTCACAAAACAAGCTAAAACAAAGTAAATTGCCGACAGCAGAAAGTCTGCTAACGAACAACAACAACAATAACAATAAGAAAAGGACATTTCAAGACGCGTCAAACTCGAAGTCAGCACTTACCAAGTCATTCACGTAAGGCATATTGCACCTGTCTCAAACGACTAAACTCGTATGCTTTTATATGTATGCATGCATGTATGTATTATGCGTGTGTTTGGGGAGTAGTGTATGTATGTGGCTCTTGGCAATGCCAACGAAATGTAGACAAGAAAAATTACCTGTAACGTCCTACTTCAGCAAGCGAATTCAAGTGGGTGAGATGGGTCTGGATGTGATAGGTGTGTATGTGATGGCAACACCATCATTGTCATCAGAAATTTGCATGAAGCATTCAGGAAGATTTATGCTCGCATTTGACTTGATTTAGCTTGTTTATGCCTTGAGCTGAGCTGAATTGAGCAGCACCAGCACAACAACCAGCAACAGAAGCAATGGTGCTGCTAAGAGAAGAGGAGAAGCACAACTTATGACTACACGTGCACGCGGTGGGATAGTCAACGGACCAACTAACTGGACCGCCGACCGAAGACTGACGAGATTGGCCAATGGGCGTGGAATTGCATGAACGCGCGTCTTTTGCCATGCTGATGAACGCATAAATTATTCGGATAACCTGGCAAATTGTATTGGATTTTTCGCTTTTTTTGACCAAATTGGGTTTTGTGTTGACGATTTTTATTCACCGTTCAACCAAGAACTGCATTTGACACGGGAAATTATGTTTTGTGAAATCTGGCATATTGATTTTCATTTGCTCTAATCTTAATGGGTTTTTTTGGTTATCAACAGTCGGAGCGCTAATTATGGGCATGTATATTCCATGTTGATTTCTTGTTTCTTTCTTAATTTTTTTTACACAAATTAATGAGCATTATTAATGTCGAGAAGTAGAACAAATCGTGACAATAATGTAAGAAATGCAAGCATATGGCACCTCATATATATATGCATATATTTGGAATAGGAAACCTTAAACGACGAGTAATTTTAAATCCAACTGGAATTTATTCGTGATCCTAATCCTTTCGTTATGTGTGTTTGAGTGGGTCCCTAGATGGTTTAGATTCACGTTTGAATCCGGTAGATAGCGTGGTTGTTGAGATATATACAGTCTTTTACCATTTTTTTTTAATTCATTCATTTGGCTCAAAATATACCCAACCGATATCAATGAAATTTCAGGAATGTATATTGTTGGGTCCCCATTCTATAAGAGGATGGTTTTGAACATAATAGGTAATGCCGTTGTCGCGATCTAGACATATTTTTATTTATTTAAGGTTTTTCTTTTTAGAGAGTAGCCTGAGCATTCCTAACCTTTTTTTTACATTGACTTAGCAGGTTCGCAATGACCACTAACTAATCTCACACGGGGGGCACGCCCAATGTGAATTAAAATTCACCGAGTTACATAGTAGAATAGGCTCAGCTGGTTTTAATTGCTAATTCCTTTGGTAAACAGGCGATACCACAGCTAATGTCTATGTGCTAAATATTTGGCTACAGATAAAAACATCATCAGCCTCTAACAAATAAGCATGCAAGATTAGAATTAGAATTTAGAACTTAGAATTCAATACATACAACGCCAAAGAAGATTCAAACAAGGAGAAAAACGTAGGTTACAAGTTTAGAAAGTAAATTACGCAACTAAAGCTGGCATTAACTAAACGACGCCAATTTAGTCTTGATAAGATTAGAAGAGGTGGGGGGAGAAGCCCACGCAAAGTGGGTATTAAAAGATTTGCATAATCATACATAATAATAATATCATGCATAATTATCATACTAAGTAAGAAAGGTGAGTCAATACTACCATAAATGAGGTTTACATAAAAGGTTTACATACCCACGCCAGTTCTTCGACTGGACAAGGTGGGGATGTTCATAAGTTTTGGATGGCACCGATCAATGTTGCAAGATTTGAATGTAGCGCTGCATGGGTTTTTGATAGCCGATTCCTTTAATTTCCATTTCGTTCTTAATGTTATTCTTCAGTCAGATTAGACCTCCAATTTCCTGTGTTTGTACCATTTCGAGTTCTTCGTCCCAAATTGCTACGCCTAGGCGGCATAAATTAAAATACAATCACAAACACAATCAAATAAACTAAGTTCGAGGAACTCAGAATAGCCGCGTTTTTTCTTTCTTATACGAAACACACACGCACTTCACATTTTTATGTTTACGGATCTGTGCAACTCTCAGAAGTTGCTCTGTGTTCGTTTGTTTACAGTTTAGGGAGTGTCTGGGAATTGAGTTGGTCTTAATATTAAACGTATATAAATTTAAGCGTATTTGAAGAAAGTCGATAGCCTAACCTTCTCAATAATGACATCCGTATATGTACCAAAAATTTGCCGAATTGGTCCGTTCTTGAGTTAGCAACACATTTAAGCATACTTTTTTTCTATAGATATAGATATTTTGTAGTTAATGTTCTGATGCTAGTATAGCTGTACTGTAGTATAACGCATTCCCTGCATCTTAATAATTAGCCATTCGAAACACCAACCTCATTTTATCACTCAGTTCAGATAATGAACGTCCTTTTTTAAAGTCACTTAAAAAATATACAAAATGTAATTATATATAGTCATTATTCTATTTCTTTTTGTCTGTCATTTTGCTGACGCTGATTTGTCTGTAAAACCCCTTAAGGCACTCAAGTACAACTTCAGCTGTTATTTACTGTAGCCCATTACCCGACCACGGTCTCATCAACGGCATCGTATGCCTGTGTTCCGAAGAAGATATTGCTTTTGGAGGCTCCCCTATAAAAACGCTGGCTTCTTTTTGTTGTAAGGACACAGAAATAAATCAACAACAACAGCGAAAAATTAAAATGATTATTATTCTTCAGCTACGTCAGACAGACTAAGTAAAAGGTCGAAAAACAAAAAACAACTTTCAGTTGTGCAACTAAAAAAGGACAGCAAAACAAGTCAAGTTATTAATCCATTCTATTGTTATGTTTATTTTTCGTATAACAAACACAAAACAAATGCAACACTCACAGGACATATGACTGTTGTATAATGTCATTAAGAATGCCTACGCAAATTTCAAAGCCTTCTGCTGCTGCTGAGGCCAAGTCAAACCTCTGTGTGATTCGACACTTGTCTTATTTACGACTGTGTTCACACAAGGGCTGTGCATATATTAAACGCTCAAGTTGACAAATACTAAAATTTATGCTTAAACACACCACGTTTAAAATGTCCGGTACTCAGCGTAGCAACAGGAACAAATTTGATATTTATGATGCAATTAAAGGAAGTGCACATGCTTGTTAGCCAAATACACGGAAAAATATCAAAGCTCTTGACCGAAAGCACATAAAAATAAATGTTTTATACGATTGTTGTTACTTTTCCAGAAAAAAAGTACGCCGAAAATTATCATGTCATATCTGAAATTCTGCGGTAATAAAACTTAAGTCATATGCGTATGCGATGGTGACTCAAGTTAGGCACGGCTTTTTTATGTGGTACCTTTTCGTCAACCACAAAGTTGCAGAGAAGAGCAAACGAAATGAAAATATAACACAAAACGAAGCCAAACTTTTTAATTATTTTAATGCCATTTTTCAGTTGGTTACAGTTTTGCTTGTGGTTTTCCGTTTTTATGTGAGAGTGTCTATGTCAGCACTCAGTCAAGCATCATTAAGCAATGAAATGGACGGATCGGTTGGAGGGCATACAACTCAGTAGCGCAATGATAGCGTTTATTTATTTATTTATTTTTCTTTTTTTTTAATTATTGGTATTGTATAAGTACACAGTAAAAAGTATTTTATTATTAAATAAATACATATTCGTATATACGAACGACAACAACGACAACAATAAAAATATTAAACAATTTTCGTCCTTGGATGCGTGAAAACTCCTGTTGGACATGCAAAAACCAATCATATAAGTCGATAATAATGACAACAACAACAAAAATAGCAGCGTTAACAGCGACTCGTGAAATTGTAATAAAAATATTACCACAATACAAAATGGAGGAAAAAGCATAATAAAATTATAACTGTCCATGTGTCTGTATATCTGCGTGACTGTGTTCAGTGCACGCCTCGAAACCTGATGAATTCTCATTTTTCATATAACATTAACTATAGTAGTATACAATAATAACACTGAACCGCATCACTTTTGTACATAGGGAGTAACATAAAGTATTTTTTAGAGAGTAAAATGAAGACCACTACCACATCTGAGGATAACCTATAACGACACTACATTCTTACTGACGTAGCACATAACTTTTTTAAAATATTTTCTTAGCCTATTTGGACCGTTGCAAAGTAAAATAGTATATATGAATCTCTATTAAAATAACTATGTATATTTGATAAAAAGTTGTACCGCATAAAGGCCTCTAAAAATTTTAACTCTATTATCGATAACTATCGATAACTATGAGCCAATTACTATAAATAAACTATAACAGCGAAAGCTAATGTCGCACCACCGATCTATAGCCCAACAGCCTAGCCAACTCAGCAGAGAGGGGTTATACATTCGAGTTCTATTTTCATTTTAGAGTAGATTTCCAATAAATGTCAAATATCACATCAATGCTGAGATCTTAATCGTTGAACGAGGTATGGATAAATTAATGGTTAGTTAAAAAGTATAAGCTTACTCCGACTATTTCTATTTAAGCAGAATTATGTACATTTCTTGTAGATTGCTAAACGATAGCTTAAAACACGCTCCATATTTTATGTTGTTCAAATAATTGCCATGCAAATTAAAAGATCATAGTTTGAGAAAAATAAAGGACAACTTCCGACTTTGAGCTCGAACTCTACATACAAAATGAATGCTAAAAAGCGATTACTTCAAATTTGGCACACGCAAATTTTTTAGACATTTTCCACTTTTATTTTCAACTGATACGAAATCATTAAAATTAATTTTTGAAGCCTAGTGTATTATTTTATTTTGCTGCAACCGCATTAAGTATTACGCTTCCATCAACAACAATACCAGCAATAATAATGCTGAAAAACAAGTATTACCTTTTAAAATATACACAATAGAACAGACAGAGAAAAGTGTAATGAGAGATGACGAATGTTTAATGAATTAAAGGGATACTCTATAAAAATCTATCAGAACTGAATGTTGAAAGCCTTTGCAAGAGAAAATAAAAATTGCATAAAATCAGTTTGCCAAGCAACTGCTTATGTAAACAAGTTGAACAAGGGTTAGCTTAATAAAAGAATTTGCTTACAGCAGGGTGCAAAATTTGTCTATATGAAGAACACACCTTTCGGTGAAAACATGTTGATTAGATAAACAATCCTTCAGCACACGCAAATTTAACGCGGCTTTGGTGTAATTAATAATGTCAGACAAGGCGAGCCAGTGTATAAGTGAATGAACGTATGTCATGCTAAAAGGTGGTATGTCCTAAAATTTTAATTTAGAGATACACAAACATGGAAATGCTTTAAATTATGAAATTACTCGAATTACATAAGAGTTTTAGTCTTTTCGGCTTCTTGTTTTCTATTGGCACGCAAGGCACAGTTCTTCATGCAAACGAGTAAGTTACAAAATCTTAATAAGGGCAAAAATAACTAATTTATAATGCCTGCATAATTAATTTAACTATATACTTATATACTATTAAAGTGAAAGTACATATATGGGTATATATGGTCCCTATAGACTCCGTGACCGCTGGACAGATTTTGATGAAACTTGGTGTGAATGTCTACTGGGTAGGATAATTTCAACCAATAACAATGGCTTATGTTTGAAGCCTCGCAAACTCTGTAACTTAAAGCGGTTCGTAATTTTGTATGAAATACTTGTATAGTTTTGTATAAAATATGCAGTAATCATATACAAAAGATAATCCGAAACACGAAGAAGGCGTAAGAATAAACACAAAAAATAAATAGACAATAGGATATTATCGGTAACGAAAACTTATCATATTTGTTATTTGTATAGAGACAAGTATGAAGTAAATCTTTAAAAAATATGATAAAGCCGTTTACTCTTAAAGAATAGATCGAATATTGTTCGTAGGGTTCCACAAACAATACATAAAGATTGGTCTAAAGACAATCGAAAAGAACAAAATCAAAATAATTTTGCAATTACAATGCCCAAAATACGACTTTATGACATTTGTCAGGAATATCGTTCCTAAGTGCTTTGAAAATCTAGCCTGAAGGCCTTCGTTGCTCTGGCTATAAAAGTATTTTAATTTAGGATTAATTCTAAGCTACAATAAAAATAATAATAATAATAATAATGCTTTGAAAACTTTGTCCTTCGGGCACAAAGTTACACGAGCCACTGGCCTGGGTTAAGTTGGGTTTAAGTTGAGGTGATTTGATTTTAAATTAATGTACTGACTAGAGTCATGCGTTAGCAATAAGTAATATATATTTGACATTAGCATGACGCGTTTTGCTAGGCCAGGGACTAGCACCAAATATTACCTACAACATTTTCGCACAACTCAGTTTGATTTTATGAAAATGTACGACACATTTGACATGCAGTGTTAATTTTCGTGGCTTCACAATCCATAAACTCTAATTGAATTTTGGCTGCTGCTTAGTTAAGCTTACCAGGCAGACCTAAAATGGAGGCAACACATTGTGTGAAAAGCTACAACAAATATCACAAAATCAAATTAAGTATGTAAAATCTAAACAATTTAGGCGAGCAATAACAGAGACTGCGTGAAACATATGAAAGCAGATAGAAAAGTATCTACAACATACACGTACTATGTATAAACATAAATATAATGACGACAGCCAACGGACATGACGTTGGCTAATTTCGTTAGACCGGTTTGCGGAAATACCACAAATGAGCCTGACACGTAAATAGGCTTCAACTGAAATTCAAAATCCGACTCACTGCGGCTACTCGTCTTAGCTCTGTTGCGGGCATCAATTCGAGGCATCAACACTTGTTGCAAAACATAACGTCCACCTCACCACGTTCTAAATTTAGCCAAAGCGCAAAGAACCTTTTATGGGCTTTGATATTTTTTGTAAGCTTCAGCTGTGGAATGTTGTCCATCCCAATCCCTCTACACCCATTAAACTAATTGTGGTGTGGTATTTCTCGGCAACAACACTGCTTGATCAGCCAAGAACAAACTTGTATCTTCGTATTGCTTTTGGCCTAGAGAACATTGAAACATAATCAGCACAAATAACAACAAAAGCAATTATTGTTGGTATTTCTTCTATCTATATTTAGATTTTATGATATGCGTCTTCCACTTTTGTATCTGTATCTGTGTACTTATCAGTATACGTCTGAGGGTTAGGCCTCTTGCAATTACTGTAATTTTATTGAGCGACACACACTGAACAATTTTATCTCTGCCGATTTTAGATCTTGATACTGAAGTTGATTTTATGTTAAGTAATAATCAGTTAGGTTTCTATGTTGTTGTTGTTTTTTATTTATTGTTTGTTTTTTTTTTATCAATGAGATACAAAGCACAAGCAACGAAATGGAATTGAAATTGGAGACTTCAAAGGCGAACTGATTAAGCTGTAATGGATACCATTGTAGAATCACAGTGGCTTTGATTAAAGAAAACTAGTAATTTTGGATTAATATAAATAATTCGAATTATATTCAGCTTCAGATAAAAACTCTTCGCTTCGAAGTTGTTATTAAACCCATTTACTCTTCTGTTTATCGAAATATCTGGATATTAAGCTGCTTCACAACAATAGAACAGAGAATATAATTTTCTCCGTTTCTGTTCAGAAGACTACAGTCGCCGTCGAAACGCACATTAATAGGGCTTGCGAAATTTATTTGGTTTGGACACATGGTTGCACTTTATTGCCAATTGAAGCATCAATCCTTTATGTTATGGTATAAAAAGAATAGCAAAGGTGAGTTTCGCCGTCAGCCCACTCACTCTTATTCAAAAGGCAAAACACCGAAAGAAATCAAGTCTAATTGGGTTGAAGTTAAATGAGTTTAAACATTCTCAAACGATTTTTTACATTTATTTCTAGGGACTGTGAAGTGATATGTGACTGATCACCAATGCGGATATAGATCGCAGCACGGCACGCCGGAACAACTACATCGAGTTGTTCATCGCATACTAACTGTGTTTGACACGAAACAATATTCCTCTGCAGTCTTCTTAGACGTTCGATAGGGTCTGGATCGTTGGACTGCTGAAGAAAATTAAAGTGCCACTGCCTGGCAAACAATTTCTACTCATCCGAGCTTTCTGTAAGGACGAAACTGCTCCATGGTGGTAAGAGACAAAACAACCACCACCAGGCGTATGAAAGCCGGTGTCCAACAGGAGAGTATCCTAGCTGTGGTCCTCTACTACCTACACACTTCTTATATACCGATATATAGAGATGAGCAATAGAATATTACTACTTACTCGGACGATACGGTAGTCATCTTTAACGCTGACTAATTGAATGAAGCTGCGTTCAAATGTTTTTCAATGTGGGAACATAGTAATATGGTGTCATCTGCAAATGTAGCTATTATTGATGATTTTAGTCTTGGTGTTGGTATATCTTCTGTATAGACGGTACACAACAGAGGACCTAGTCTGCTACCTTGCGGAACTCCTGTTCTAATATTTCTCACAGTGGTATATTCGTACGAAAACTTTACGAAGAAGTACCTATTAGTAATGTATCACTCCAGCATTTGTACATTAATCCATTGTGCCAAACCTTATCGAAGTCTTTCTCTACGTCTAGGAACACTCCATTACAGAATTTTTTGTCGTCGAGGTCGTTTAATATTTTGTGCGTAACACGATTGACTTGTTGTATGGTTGAGTGGTTTCTACGGAAGCCAAATTGGTGATCTGGAATTATGTGGCTGCGTTCTAAGATAGGTAGGATTAGCATGCGCAGAAGCTTTTCGAATATTTTGGATAGCACAAGAAGTAAGCTAATTGGTCTGTGATGACGGCAGAGATAGGTCTTTTCCCGGCTTTGGAATCGCAATGACTTCGGCAACCTTCCAGGCTTTGGGGAAGTAGTTTAATCTGAGTAGGGCATTAAATATATTGCGTATGTAAATCACCGTAATTGGTGGAAGCTCTATTAGGAGTTTGCCGAACATTTTGTCATAGCCTGGGGATTTTTTAGGCTTTACATCATGTTGAATGAAGAGTTGAATTTCGGAGGCCGTTGTTTTTTTTTTGTTGCAATATTTGAGGTTTATTAGCTGGGTTCTAAGTTACTAAGTTCTGTTGCTCGTCCGCAAATACTTTCTCATAATAATCTGCTAAAACTGATACTTTAGCTAGATTAGTTGTTGCCCATGATCCATTGTCCTTTTTAATTGATGCCTGGTGCATAGTCTTGGTAGTCAGTTGTTTTGTAACTTTCCAAAGCGAGTACTCTGTGTATTTTGTCGATGTTATGCTTTGAAGGTAACTTGTGACTTGTTTGTTTTTAAGGTATTGGAGATATTTCCTAATGTCTTTTGTTGCTCCGTTGTATTTATTTTTGGCCGCGGAAGGCCTAGAGTTCATCCAGTATTTTTGAAACGAAGTTCCTTAACGCCGCTTGTGGTAGGTGTGAAATCACAGAAAATACAAAAACCGTAACAACATTGTTGTTGTATTTTGTAGTATTTTTCGCTGCTATTTGGTTTTGCTCTTCTGTTGTGCTCATGCAGAGTGCGCAAAACCAATCACCAACAAAGGTAACAACAGCAAGACAACTGCTATCAATTTCAATTTTGCGAAGAGAGAGGGCGAGCGAATTTAATTTAAGTGTGTTGTTTGTGTGTGTACCCTACTCGACGCCGATCGCGCATATCACCGGCATTTATGTCGCCGAGGCTTGGCTCTTATATTTTATATAAATATATACATTATGTGCCTCAATTATGAATTATAATGTGCTTCCAAAAGTGAAACTGGTCATATATATATGTTATTCGATTCGCACAGGCTTTTATATAAATTATAAATTATAATCCAATAGCTAATCTAAGGGAAGGTGAGCTATAAGTTGGCATTTTCGAACATAATATTACTTGGTCAACAAAGACAAATTTTTTTTTTTGGCAAAGGAAGCGAGGTGACGACGTTTTGTTGTGAAACATCTTTGGTTTCGAAGAAATGATATTTTACATGCGCTAGTGACTGCTAAGCACACTCACACATCGTCTTCTCTCTGCCATCTGAAATAGCGCATTTGTTTAGATCTCTTTTTAGATATGTACAAGTATCAATCATCGATGAAATAAGCCACTTTACTCTCTACAGCCACTGATTCAATTACAGGATCTAAAAATCATGAACAAAGTGCTAATTTTAGAGTAAAGTTACATAAGAAGTTAGTTACAGATACTGGTGGTTTACCATACGAAATTATATTTGTAAAAGGCGTGTTTTATCTCATCACAACAAATGTTGATATATCAGATGGCTTATGTAATGGTACGACAGGAAAATTAGTGCATTTAGATTATGATACGCACAACATTGTAGTTAGAGTTTTGTGGTTCAACAGCGATTGGTTGGAAGAAAATCAAAAAAAGCTGCTCAGTACAAAGTGGAGTTAGTAGTCTTGCAGTGCCTATTGAACTACGATCTGCGAACATTCCATTGGCATCACATAAGAAAATTATTGCTACTCGAAAGCATTTTCCTTTAATTTCGAATTGCGCTATGACCATACATAAATCACAGGGTGCAAATTTAAGTGAAATAGTTTACGCGTACAGCCAATATTATTTGCAATAACTTGTTTACGTTGCGCTATCTCGAGTAACACATACGAAAACTTGTATATTGTAGAACCCCAAGATGATCCAACGAAATTTAAACTTTATCATAATCGAAAGCAAGCTAGATCAACAGAGAAATTACTACAAGATTATTGTTAAACACGTTGCAGACCAGAACATAATAACCCTGGATATGATTTGTAAAAAAATAGGTCTTTCATTACTAATTTTTAACTGCCAAAGTTTGAAAAGACATACCTTAGATTTCTTGGATCCAGTTACTAAAAACTCGAACCTACTATTACTTTTCGAAATGTGGATAAGATATGAAGAATAAATTGCCCTTCGTAATTTCAATTGCATTTCTCATTATAAACGACAAAATGTTCGTTAAGGTGGAGTCGCAATATATCGTAGAAGTGAAGACGCGGCTCAAATTTGTACAGAAAATATGGGAACGCTTTTATCCAACATTAGTGATTTGAGTACTAAGCACTCATCAGTTGGTGATATTTGTTTAGCTATTTGTAAAATAGGAAACGATTTTGCAATATTTATTGTAGCTATTTACATATCCCCAAAACAAAATATTGAGGATATTATATTATTCATTCACCGATCATTGTTAAATATACCAAGGGAGGTATTAAATTACTTAAACAAACAAAATGTAACAAAATGTTCATAAACTTCCACTCATATTGGTTGGAGACTACAACGTCAACTTCAATAATAAAGAACAATTAGAAGAAGAATTAATATCCTTTTTATTAGATATATTTGATTTATATATTAAAAATGTTCCAGCGCAATTCGCAACAAATTAGTGTACTACCATTGACGCTGTTTTTTTAAAATACTTGGACATAATTTAATCTCAAGCATACGCATTTTATTATAGTTACCATACGCCATTAATTACCATGGTACAATATGATGAGATTTAAAAAGTTGACTGGCTTGCAATAGAAGTTGACAAGTAGACATAACGTAACATAACGAAGGAGCATTACATAAATAAGGTAAAAAATTGACAACCGCGCAGTTCTCCGAATAGTAACTTTAAGTTACACATAAAGAAATGAGAGTAAGTTTAAGGCCACAGAAAAAATCATTGTAATTTATATGTAAAAACGCGTAAAGAACTTCTTTCTTGACGGTGGTTCCCCGACCCAACATCCTTTTTTTTAATTTACGCTTTTCACGTATTACGTTTCTCAGAAAAGGTGGTGTGTAGTGCGCTATTGGTTGGTGTATACAGTTGTCCGGAGTTGATTGCAATACTGCCTTTTCAATGATATCGTTTAGGTGAACTGTAGCTGATTCTACGTGATCGGGTGATTTCAGTGCAATGCTTGTAGTTAAATGTGTGTTAATGTAGTGTGATAGTTATCCCAGTTTTGTTGTTGTGCAATAATTTAGAATTAGTCGTGTTCACTTCAATTGAATTAAGTTCTAGTAGTATAGGTGTATGGTCTAACGAGAGTTCCAGCCTTGATTTTATGACACATTTACTTAAGTCTATGGTTTTAAGGTACTAAGATGTTTAGCTTTTGCTAAAAGCAGTGCACCCTGTAGGTTTTACCTTTCTTGTTTGATATTCTGGAACCCCAGTCTATATAGCTGCAGTCAAGATATTGCGACTGTGAGATATTGTGTTTTGGTGGGCTGTATAATACTTAGACAGCATTCACTTCTACGCCAGGAGCTGGAACATTGCCATTAATGTTCAGAAATAATCTCCCTGCACCTTTACCTTAAGGCAAGGCGTCTGTCCGGTTGTTACTTATAATACAAGTATCATTCGTCAGGTTGATCAAATCCGATATCCCGGTCTGATACTGGACGTCTTAAGTGGCTCCGTCGCCCTTCGAAGCAGCTATCCATAGCTTAGCTATGAACTAAGAGGCTCATATTTCTGCAAGTAGTAGCACCTGCTACTTCCGCTTTAAAAGTTTGGGGCACCACTGTTGCCTACAATATCAGAATAGTACAGGCGCGCCAGAAAAAGGCACTCCCAAAATTTACGGGAGCCCCTTGGTATATCCTCAACACCACACTGTACAGGAATATCTTCGTGGCAACGGTTATGGAAATGATTAATTGTCAAAGCAGCCGCTATCACTCAAGCCTTTTGATGCACCCTAATGCGTTGTCGTCCTCCCTCATCCATATCTCAACAAGGCGTAGACTGAAAAGGCTGCATCCGCATAGTCTACCCGTAAGAAGGAATCAATAACCTTCTCAGTCATTGCCTTTTCAGCGCAACTAGCATCATAATAACCTTAGTCTAAGCCTAATTTTTTTTTTAGAAGTCATTATTTATAATTCGGCAAATGTGTTATGCACTTTACTGCGATAAATGTTATCCTTAATTATCAAAAAAATAAATAAATAAATAAAAGAAAAGCAAAGCAGTACAAATTAAATAATTAAGCACACATTTCAGAACCAACTTACTTCAAAACACTCTAGTGAATCCTTTACACGTTCCGCCACATTAAGAATGAAGCCGAGAGTGACGCATTCGCCTCATCGGAACGTCGAGTTTAAATGACTGCGTTTTACTTTAGTAAGTGTTTTTGCTGTAAATAAATTGTTGATTAAATTAAATTCATAACACAAGCACTTTGTAACTACCTCTGCCATTTATTTTATCACAATTACAATTGAGCAGATTTGCCATCCATATAGGGTCTTCACGAAACGTCAAAGACGTGTTGTATATATCGTAAACGTGGTACTGAAAAAACTGTATGGAGCTACGATACAAACAAATATGTTAATATATGCCGTAAACCTAACACACAATTGAGTGTGTTAAAGTGTAAACGCGTTGCCAACATTGTGAATTTATTATAAATGGCAAGTCTGCTCAATCATATAGATTGCTTGCGGATTGCTTCCTTACATCCGTTGGTGGCAAACTGATGTATGCGCTGGGTTTCCTGAATCTTAAATTAGGTTGTGACGTTGGACTTGAGATCCACGTATGGAAAAATTCAACATCAATGAAAGATGTAAAAATAGTCTCCGAACGGATACTCACTATCGTTTATGACCATAGCAAAGGTAAAAATCACACAATTATGCATCAGGCTGAGACCCAATAGGGTTGTTATGGCCAATTAAGAAGAGGAGGCAAATTAAATAAGTTTTTAATTGTGATATATTTAAAAAAATATTTTTGGTTTTTGAGCATCAAAACAAGAAACGACAAGTTCATAGATACCTGCAATGCTCCTTTTTCTTGTGCTTCGTCTAAATTTAAAGTGGACTAGAATTCCAGTTTTAAGCATTCCCTTTGTCATATTGCAAAATTTTAAATAAATAAATTTTAAGTGGGCCAAGTGCAAGCCGAAGTCTGGCTTAAAATATATCCCAAACAACTTCCGCAGAAAAGGTTTAAGCCAGGGAACAACAATTTTTAGAATTTAGATGATGAAAAGTCGGAAAAGTTACCTTCCTTATGTTATCGGTTTTCTTCTATGGTCAGAATTCGACTGCCTTTCTTTATTTATTCTTTTTTTCTTAACGATATGTTGCACTCGTCTTATATTTACTGTTAACTTAATCAAGCTTATATTAATGTTAGTGTTAATGTAGAAGGTGCACCTCGCACTGTGCGACCTGTGACTGAAGAAGTCGATGAAATTTTGCATCTGTTGGAGCAAGAGCGGCACGGAAGCTGTAAGGAAATAGCGAAGGCACTAAACATCAACCATATGACAGTTTGGAATCATCTAAAAAGAGCATGCTACGCAAAGAAGCTCGATAGTTGGGTGCCACATGAATTAACGCAAAGATTAATTGACCAAATAACCATCGGCGAAATGCTGCTGAAACGTAACGAAATGGAACCATTTTTGAAGCGAATTATTACGGGTGATGAAAAATGAATGAAATACAAGAATATCCAACGCAAGCGAACATGGTCAAAGGCCGGGGACCTTCCACAAATGACTTCAAAACCTGGATTGACGGCAAACAAGGTTATTTTGGGTGTTTGATGGGGAGTATGGGGGTATGAAAGGAAATGTTCTATTATGAGCTGCTAGAACGTGGCGAAACGGTCAATTCAGTCCTCTACTATGCACAACTCGACCGTTTGAATGAAGCAATCAAGAAAGAGCGACCAGAATTGGCCAACAGAAATGGAGTTGCCTTCCATTATGACCACCTCACATATTTTTGATGACCCGGAAAAAATTGACGGAGCTTGGTTGGGAAGTTTTGATGCATCCACCGTATATCCCGAACCTTGCACCCCCTGATTACCATTTGATTCGGTTTCTGCAAAACTCTCTTCATAGTAAAAAATTGACCGACCGAAGAGCCGCTGAAAATCACTTGGCCAAGTATTTCGCTAATAAACCACAGCTGTTCTACATCGATGATATTATGAAGCTACCCGGAAAATGGCAAAATGTCATAGATAATAATGGCCATTATATACTTGGTTAAAATTGATTTTGGATAAAAAAGTTATTGTTCGAAAATGTACCAACAAACCGCGGAGGCTTTTTATATGACGTTATACATTTGTATATTTTATATAGTTATATTAAGACTTTGTTATTTAACATAAACAATAAAAAAAAAATTTTGTTTACAATTAGGTTTCATGACTTAACCTTCCCTCAGAATAGCAGATAATATAGAATATATCGCCGTAGTGCCACAATAGTACTTGTGATATATTAAAACGAATCCGAGTAATTCATTGAAAAGTAAAAGTAAGTAAAACGAGCAACAAATGAAAGAACAGAAAAATAAAAATAAAAAAGTAAAAGAAACTAATTTGAACGTTCAATATTCAAAACAGCAAGCCAATCGAGCGGTCGATTTACATGCAGATTTGTATTGTACATAAATTAATGCTGAATAAATAGAGAAAGAGACATCACAAAACTGTTGGCGACAGCTACTTTACATAACGATGGCCAGAGGGAAATTCAGAATTCACGACTCACGCAATCGGAAAATAAAAATTTGCGACATGACTGAAGATAAAGAAATTATGTTGCCAATTACGTAATTTGCATAAATACGTCATTACTTTTTATGTTTATTAATTTATAAAGTATGAAATTCAGTAGGCGTTTCATATGCGAAACATGTGGTTAATTAAAATGGCAAAGCCTAAATAAAAATGGGTGTGAACATTGAGAAGAGAAGTTGGTTAAAAAATATCACAAAATTAAGTTCATATTTTAAGAATGAAATAAACCTAAATAACAAATTTAACAAATTAGATCGGATAAATTCAAATTCAATAAAGTAAAATAAAAAATAAATAAATAAAAATTGGCTATACCGTGTATGCAAAATTATGTGTGCCATTGTGAAACCTGTTATAAAATCTAAAGCGAATTGTAGACAAATCTAAATTGACGACCCACACAGCTGGGCAAAAAGAGCTAACAGAGAAAGCAACTCTATCGGCGTTACAATAACCAATTTAAATATATTTCTGTCATTCGACAATGCCAATGTTGCTTTAGATTTTTGTTATGATGTTTAGATTTTATCTGAATTTATTATAAGCGCAGCAACGTTGTTACGCTAAAACCATTCAAATTTTGTATGATATGTACATATACCAAAAATTCCCGAACTAACACAGCTTTACCCCCGTCATCTCTTTTTTTTTGCACTATAAATTTTATATTTATTTTATTTATTTATTCATTTATTTATTACTTTTTTACTTTTTTATTTATTTATTTATTTATTTATGTAACTAATTTGCATAAAATACCGAACAAATTCAGCGAGATCCGTTAACCTAAACAAAAACAACTTAAAAAACAACAAAAAAGAAACGAAAAATTAATTCAGAAACCTGTTTTTACCGTTGGAACACTGAAGTTCAACACAGGTTCAAAAGCAAACAAACTCGGCCTATAATGAAATAAATTACGTGACAAACGAAACAAACGCACTTCTTTTGGGCACGCGTGACGTCACAGGCAAGCCTTTTGCGTCTGCTCGGGCGCTCTTTTTCGATTGAAACTTTTTGCGATCTCTTGTACTCTTCACTCAGTTAACTAAATTATAAGCTTACCGTGAAGTTTGTAACACATTGTAGGAGAACAACTAAGGATATATATTCTTGATCAGCATGATTAGACGAGTTGATTCAGCAATGTCCGTCTGCATATTGTAGGTATATATATGCAAAATTAGCATTACCCATCGGTGGAATGCAGGTTACTATACTTTTTCCTTTGCTTTTGGCATTACAAGTTTATATGAAACTAAATTATTCAAATTAAAGTATAACTTTTTGTGTTTAATTAATTTAATTTTTTTCTTATATAGAAAAGTTTCATCAAACGTTGGTTAAATGTATTATAACTTTGCTAAAACGAAGACAATAATCTCTATTGATTTTTACCATATATATTTTTTTTTTCTTTATTTATAAATTGTTAATTTTTTATTTCTTTTAGTCATTTAATAATAAAACCTACGGTTCTTTAAAGTAGCAAAGTCGAGCGAACTTTAAAAAAAAATGTGTTCCACAATCAACGCACGCCTAGAAGCATGTATTCTGTCAATGGAATTCTGTAGCTGAATTCACCTATTACCATGTGTCTCGATTTAATTTGTTTTTGTTATTATGCTGATTATGATTTTTGCGGCTTCAATTCGATAGATACATTGCAACCTCAAAGCAGAAAGCCGTTCTCTTCAGTCTCGGCCATTCGTTCTTGCCCAAATCGTTGTCTTTGAAATGTGACAGAATGTAAACTTTCTATTGGTGCTCACGGTGAAAGTTCTTGAGGGTGTATTGCGTTTTTTCCAAGATACTTTGTATCTTACTCTATTTTGTCGTGTATCTTACATCTTTGCTTTCTTTGCTTATATTGTTGTTCTTGGCAAAAATGGCATTAAATACGACATTGTTGTACGAGATGTTATTGAAGAATTGTGATTTGTGATATTTCCCCCTGGTTTTCGACGAACGTTTAAATTTTAGATTTTATTACGTTCCACCTTTTAAGTTTTTTTTTTGTTTTACGTCTCATTAACTTTTTTCATATTTTTGTTTATTATCTATCCTTTTTGGGAAGAAATTATTTTTATCATATATTTTGATGTGTTGCCTTTCTTCGCGCTTGAGTCATGCCAGTAATTAATGGAACGTTCTTGACTTTGTACAATTAAATGCTTTTTTTGCAAGACTCTCATTAATTATGTAAAGTGGCGCTAATAACTTTTATAAATATTGAAAATAACCTTAAGTGATTCATCAAAACTTCACAAAAATGTCGGTGGGGTAGTCCAAAAGGATTCTGGATTATTAATTAACGTGTACAGGGCGAGCAGTTGAATGACCAAATAAGATATAATATATCTTAAATGAACCACCAAAATTATGAAGATGTGCTTAAGGTAGCCAAGACGGAGAATGACAAATTCCAGGAAAATAATTAAGTGAACAATGAGCAATTCGAGTTCAAGATGAAGCTAAGGCAGACAACTTTTATTTAAATGTAAATAAGACTGACAAGAGAACAACCAACTGCTTCCATAAGGCACTTCACTTAGTTTGTGTTGTTCTTCAGAGAAAAAACTGAACAACAAAAGTGATTCAAACTGTTTCATTTATCGCGTATGCCAAAAACCTAAGACTCAATCTCGCTCTGACAAGAGAATTAGAAACATAATTAAGGTTTTTCTTTTTTGTAGTTGTCTAATTTAACGTCTAAATCAACGGCTCGTAAATTATAATCCAAAAAACGGTACATTTTTATTTCTGAACTATTGTTTTTCAAGCTTCCCATTTACCATTATGCCCAAAGCAAAGTGAATGTCTAACTATTTTCTCTAAAATAAGGCGAGTTATACAAATAAATAAATATATATATATATAACGAGCAGGTGCCCCGGTGTTGCTCGGGATTTGTGTAGAATGAAGATGTAAACGGCAAGTGAAAATTTCATCAGTCACGTTGAGGGCTTTTTGGTAGGGCAACTTCTTATAACTTCGCGTCACCGACCTTCTATTGTATATTTAATCTTGTGTTCATTCCATCGACTTTTTAATGTCGTTTGTGCTTTTATATAAACAGAAGATCATCCATACTTTTATTTACTTGTTTACTTGTATTTCTTTTTTGTGGTAATTTTACCTTCCCAAGGTATTGCTCATTGGGCCAAGGTCAACCACATCTGCGTCATAATAGTCTGTTAGATCGCATCTGAACGCCAAACCCGTCAAATGCAACTTTTTTTCTTCCTTTATATTTAATTTTTCTGTTATTATTAGAACAACTTCAATTAAATTGTATATGCAAAAAAAACAAAACAACTTAAATAATAAGTGGGGATATAGTATAGTGTCTTAAAAGGATCTATTACGGAAGTCGGCAGGGTGCGATTCTGCGTCGTTTTAGAAGGCGCCTTGCTAGTTTATTTGCATGATTTTTCAACCTCTCTATATATTTTTAATCCTGACGATTTATCAGATCGCCAATTTTCGGTATTTTTCAGTCGTTTTCAAAGTCATCCGTTCACATGAACCAAGGGGCACCAGTAAGCATACGCAATGTCTTGGCCAGCAGTACTCTCAACTTCGTGATGTTTGACTTCGCTGCTATGCCATACACCTGCAAACCGTATCGATAAGCAGGAGCAATTATTGTTTTGTAAATGTTCAACTTATTTCCCAAGGGCAATTTATTCCTGCTATTTAAAAGCCAATGCAATCCTTTGAAATATACTTGAAATATGCGTCTTGAACGTTAGCCGCCTATCAAAATACACACCCAGTTATTTGTAACTTGAATGGTGTTCCAGCTGCTGGTTCCGGACAGAAATCCGGGAGTTTTCATTGTTTCCTTTTGCAGGAGTAAATAGATCGCGCTTGAAAATCCTTATTTGATTTGTCTCCCAACACTGACTACGCTGTTCGTCAATCTTATCGACTTGCCTTACTGTGTGAATACGCCGACCAATATTTTCATTTCAATGCTTCACTGGTGGCATTTTTCCGTCACTAAGTTTGAAAGATTCTAAATTGAATTTATCTTCTTTAATGCACCAAAGACCGTTCAAATATCGGACAGACATATATACAGACAAACATCTATTTGGAAATTAAAAATTAGAATCATTTTCCTCCTCCTCCTCGTCATCCTCTGTTCCATAAATTATGTAATGGTAGTTCCCAATCTTATCACAACTCATAGTACTCATACTCAAAATTTTGGCACCAAACCAAAGAATTAATATAAATACGACAGCTGCGCTTCAAATTACACCCAAGGGAAAGTGCGGATATAAAAAATATATAAAAAACACCCTTGAGGCTTAATTTAGAAAAAGTCAACAAATATGCCAAATACGGAAAACGAATTAATGTATTTGCCGAAGTCCTATTAGAAAAATATCATTTGACTTGCAACGCGGCATGAAGCCCAACAATTTGTTTAATGCGTGAAAATATTGAAAATGCGCACATTATGATAATTTAATGCGAGCTTATTGAAAATAATATTTTCAATTTTACGTTTTCCCAGTTTTGTTTTTACGAGTCACGCGACTGAGTAAAACGCAACAACGACTTAGCACATTCTTATCAGCGACTTAACTCAAGGACAGAAACAAGGACATAAACACGAGGTGCTGCGTTCCACGCGGCATAATGTTGCCGCTTTTATTACATGACAACGATGATAATGATATCGATGATAATGACAGCAATGATTTCGATGAACCTATTGCTTATGTCACCGCTGCCAATGTTGATGAAGACGATAATGATGCTGTGGTTTCGCGTTCTCTCCTCTTCCTTATCAACACCAAAGTGCCAATAATTCGAAACAATTTATTATTTCGACATCTGGGACGACACTGGAAACTGACACTGCAGCCTATTATCACCATGTTGGGGCCCAAAGTGGCTCACGTGTAAATAGCGCCAAGTGAACAGGGATTGGGCAACACTTGAGAAGTATCTGAGTATCTCTTCAGAGTGGCAGGAAGTGGCGCGAGCGATTCACGAATGCAAATCACGTAGGCGCGTAAAGAGCAACTACAACACCAATAACAACATCGACAGCAATAACAACACTGATGGCAAGAAGCAATTGACTATGACAAGAGTACGCCTCAAGTTCTTGGCTGCCACCTCCTGCCATTCAAATTGACGGCGCCATCAAAAACCTCCCCCAAAGCAAATCTTCTTTGTTTGTGTGTAACTACACCTGTACTACCAGGTCGAACTGGCTTAGATACCTGGTAGAGCTACCTGCTTATCAGCAAAAAATAAAATTCGCACAACGCTACGATACTTTTTTATTACTAGCAAGGGTTGGTTACTACTCTTAAAACCTACCCTATTTCACATTAGTGAATATTTCATAAAATATTAATATTTCAAAGTGGAAGTGGCTTGTAAAAATATATTTGTATGTTCGAGATAGACATAAAAACGCTTTCAAACGTTGTCAGTGCCAATGAACCAATGATGTCAATGTACTGTAATCAAATTCACGCAAATTAATTGCACCACGTGAATCACCTGTTGCAGCTAAATTTTTTAATGTCCTACAATAAATCACCAATGCAAAAGTAAACAGCAGCAAAAACACTCCACAAATAAAAAACCCAAAAACCAAAAACAGAACTTGCCCAATTGAAATGAAAGCTCTAAAATTCAGAGAGAAAAGTGAAAAAGAGCACGGAAACAAAGAGCGACCGAAACGAGTTCAATGAAAGCCAAGCTTGGCCAAAAAAGCAAATAAAGAGGCTAGCCCGAGACAATCACACAAAAATGGCCAAGAACAAAAAGCCATAAAAACAACAAACGCTGAGAATTCGCAAAAAGCCGGCAGCAGCAAAAGTTGAGTTACAATTTATGCTGAGAGCAGCAGAGCAGAGCTCAGCTTGATTTTTTTTCTTAACATGGCTTTCATTACAGCGTTCATGCAGCGCTGACGACGTTGCTGCTCACGTCGCCGTCATCGTAAGCGTCAGTGGCAGAGTACGCATCGCAAGCGTCGTCTTCGAGCGGCGTCCGCCGCTGATCTTTTTAGCCCTACGCGTATCGCAAATTGAATTCAAAAGAAGCTCAGCCGCGCAGAAACTCGCGAGCGCAATTCGCATAGTCAGAATCGGATTCTGAATCATTGCGAACCACGACAAAGAACTGAGCTGAGGCAAGTTGAAGCTTTGATTGCTGCTGCCACAACTGCTGCTATCATCATCATCATTGTCGCTGTGGACCTCTTTATGGCAACTCTTGTGACTGCTGCCAATTCTCATACTGATGCGATTGCTCTTCTGCCACTATCATTCTGCGCGTTCTGCCTTCGCGAGGGTATATAAGAACCTAACGCAGTGCCGTATTGACCAATATTTGTGCCCAGTACGCGTGCGTCACTCGAGAGCGTCTCCTAGAGTTGTAATCAACAAGAAAAAAGGTTTAGTTCCCAACACATCCTAACAAGGATATACTCACAATGGATGTGGTGGACTGGAAGTTGACTGTTTAAAGTGCACAAAACATGTTAAGTGAATTCCCAAACATTTTTAAAAATAAAATAAAACAATGAATACGCTTTTTACTATTACAATGGTGTAACATAAATCGAGACTTTCCGTAAAATTCGAAGAAAATTTTGAAAACCAAAAAAAAAAAAAACTGCTCGATAACAATTTAATAAAATAAACAAAAATAAAGCATTTTAGTTTCGAAAATAAAACGTGATTTTTTTGCTATTTGACGGTAAGTGTTTTTCAAAAAGAGATCAAATTCTTAATTATTTTCAGAAAATGTTCTAGAATAATATATTGTAGTTTGATACGGCTATTACTAAAATAATAGGATAATTAAACTCATAAGTGATTTCCTTGTTATTTACTTAGTTGAAACTGCAATATTTTCAGTAAAGAAAATCAAAAAATGTCTCCAAAGATGTGTCAAACCCGTTGTTGCACATCTTAGGTTAAAGCCCAAATACTTCGAAGAGAAACTAAATTTTGAAATACACTAAGTGGCTGTGAAAACCAACAAATTCAAACAGAGGAATTCTATTTGAACACAGTCTAATGAAATCGGGTTCGAAATGTACATTGAAAGCATTTTGAACCAAAATAATTTTTAAAATACTACATAGACTCTTTGCCATCAAAGAACGTTCGTGCACATGTTGATATTGATAGGTAACAAATAAATTATACACTTGTGTCTTATTATCAAAAATCTTCATAAATATTTAGTTTTTGTGCAATCTATATACATTTAAAACAATACGGTAAAGAGAAAGGCGTAAGTTACTTACAATTTTCCTCACAAAACAGGACATACTGCCTTCACTTTGAAACATAACAGAAGCAGAGGAACTTTGAAACATATCACAGTTTATCAGCGTTTCTTATTTTCTCGATTTAGGACTCGTGTGTGCATTCTTTCTCTATTTCTCTTACGTCATTTCTCTTACGGAACAATACAAATCTTCTCTCCCATGTACATGAGAAGTTTCACTTAAAAAAAGCAACAAAATAATTAAGTTCATAATTAGTTTATTAGATCAAATTATTAATTACCGGTTAATGAACAAATTTATAATTTTTTATAATAAAATATATAAATAATTTAAATAAAGTACATATTTAGAATTCTTCGTTCTTAAAGTGCCTAATTGAATTGTTTTTTTCAAATCGCCAATATACATAATTTTTCCTGCTTAGTACATTAAGCAATTCCAACTTAGATGTTACACTCAATTAAAGCCACCAGCAAATAATGGTACCCAAAAACTTGACCAGAACCATTAAAGTTAAACACTTGAATAGAGCTCAAAAATGTGTTACTAAAAAATTTTAGAAAAAAGTGGCACTTAAAACGTGTTAGTACGTGTAACAAAGGAAAAAAAATCTGAGGAAAAAATAGTGGAAGACATACAAAATGCAGGTCCTTGCACAACCACACCCAAACGAAGCCTACAGCTGCAGACACACGCACACTCTACAACAACTATGGCAACAACAAAAACAAAAATGTAAAATTTAATTGACGCCATTGTTCGCGAAAAAACACTTTTTGCTCCATTTAACACATTGAACGCGTATAGAATCCTGGAATCGAATCAATGTTCTTCTTGTTGGCTCTCAGTCTTACTCGCTCGATGTATAATGCCTTAAAATGGCAACGTCAGATAACGACAACACTTCGCAAAATCGCTCAATCATTCATTCACTCACTCACCCTATCACTCAGTCACCTAGTCAATTTAGCTTTTTGTGTTTTTTTTTTTCTTTTTATAAGCCCCGCATGATAAAAACAAAACCTGGCTCTAGGAATGGGGAATAATAGAAGCAACAAAAAGTGACCAACATTGGTTGACTTCGACTGCTGTCGTCGCCATATCAAACGAATTTACACTCAACTCTATCCAAGTGACTTTTTGTCTGTCTGACTGCCTGTCGTTACATCAATTCCAAGCACGTCTGCCAAATTATTATTATGCGAAAATCGCTTACCCACCGACTGAATCTGAGTGCGAAGAACACACAAAAAGGATCTAGGGTTCGCCCTCTTCCAAACGGAACCAAACGAACACGGTCGACAAAATCCGATTTCTCAATCGGACAATGGACAGACGAATAAACAGACAACACAATGTAAACCAGATCTTGTAAGAATGAAACACGGCCCGAAGAAATGGCCTTCACCGTTGAACGACGCCACTTGAGCGGACAATCAAGAAATTTAAATTTGATTCGTTGTGCAAACTTCCAGCAATTCAACTGAACTCAACTCAACTTGACTCAACTCGGCTCGAGCACTCAAATGTCAAAACAAGACAGAAGAATGAGCAGTAAAAAATAGAATAAGAGATTTTGAATCACAGGATTGAAGTCTGTTGAAATATTTCTCCGTTGGCCACTTTGCTTCGCACCACTTTGTCAGTTTTTTTGTTGGGGATGGTGTTGCTGCCAGTGGTTTGCTTTCGCGTCAGTTTTGAGCAGCGATTTTCATAAATTAAATTGTTTGTCACAGGACGAAACGTCAAAAGTGGAATGAATGGGTAGCAAATTATAATATAAGAAAGGCATGCAAAAAATGTTGCAGGGGCACAGGTTCAACCAAGTGAATGAGCAGCGGCGAGAGTGCACTGAAGTGTTGCCATAAAGTGCCATGAAGAGTTCGGTGCTACCTGTTTGTTGTGTGTTGTGTTTGTTGACGTTTTAAAGTATTTTTTCTATTTTACTAGCCATCTCCCTCACACTTTGATGTACGCGTTATCAGCTGAAGTTTGACATTTACGCCGATTCATGATTGTTGGCCAGATGGGCGTTTATAAATGGTGGCGCCTGGTGGTGTAGACAGTGTGACAGCGATTGTTGGCCTTCAATGGTGGAGCCCAGACGAGCTCGTATACGATCTCAGACGAGTATTTTTAACGTTGCATCCCTGTTTTTCCCAACTGAGCTAGTCAATTTCATTAAAATACTTTAAGCGTTGCAAGGTGCTTGACTTGGTCGGTTATTTGACTTCCACCTCCACCTCCACCAACTCAAGCGCCATTCATATTGCTTGTCATGCTGTCAGTTTTGACGCGTTCGCTTGATTTATGTTCTTCAGATAAGTTTCATTTGAATGGTTTTACAACAACTCAAATTATTAATGCATAATTAGGTTCAACAAATGACTTCATTCTGTTTATTGTTTAGTAGGATATTCATTAGAGAATTGTTTGTGTGTAAAAAGCATTCAATTGCAAAGACAATTGGCAATGTATTAAGTTGTACACGCGTTTAGATAAAAATGTTAATTTTAAAATTTCTTATATAAACTTTTTAGTACTATTCTGAATATAGATACAACGACAATATAATGAAATTGGTCAAGTGTCATAGAAGTGCGACTACTTCTCCTGTGATCATTTATCACAGGCTACCGAACAGTTTCCTATGCATTTAAACTGAATAGCTTTCAGCTCCGAAGACTTCGAAGTGTTAATCCATAAAAATCTTGGGAGACTCACACGGTCGCAGAAACATTCAAAGTACTAGCTTAATGATAATTTATTTTTAAAATTTTTTTTTTACATCGATTTAGTAGGTACGCAATGACCACACACTGATCTCACATGGGGCAGGCCCAGGTGGCATCAAAATTCACCCAGTCACATAGACTGGGCTCAGCTGGTCTTAATTGCTAATATCTTTGGTGATCATGCGATACCATAGCTAATGTCTACGTACTAAATATTTGGCTACAGACAAAAACATCATCAGCCATTAACATAATCAGCATGCAAGATTAAACTAAAGCTAATATTAAATTTAGAATTCAATACCCACAATAACATATCTATTTAAACAAGGACGAAATTTAGGTCTTCGTTCTAAATTTCTTCGATAAAACAAATTTTAAAAAATCGAAACCCTAAAATTGTAAAAACTCTAAAGGATTGTTAAAATTGTTTGAAATTCATGATGATTTAAACCTTAATTTTAGGGAAATAAGAGTCTTTCAGAAATCCCAATTGGGATTCTTGGAAACGAAAATATTATATTTAGAAATAAGTTTTGATGGATTTTTGTAGTAACTATCTCTTTTGGCATGTTGAGAACGTTTGAGCTTCAATGCTCGGCTTATTGTTCGTAGCAATCCCTAAAGATGGTGTCGTTAGGCTGGATCTGATCTCATCATAAAGTTGTGGCATGACTTGGCTTACCCGATGATTTTTTGCGCCTTGGATTGTCATAGTCCACAATTTGATACATGCCTTTTTGCAGTTGTTCGAACGTAAAAAAGCCGCATACGACGTATTTTGGCTTAAGTACCTTGGCACAATAACACCTCCACATCATCGTCTTCGCCTTCGCGTTCTTTGTCGCTGTTGTTAAAATAGTAACTTTCAAAACGCGGGAACCAGAACTCACATGTTTTTACTGCCGGAACATGTCCATCAGCTGAAATGATAACACATTAACTTGAATAGAGGGGTCAGGGGGCACACTTTTTTAAATCCCTCAAAAATTATTTGTACACTTAATACCTTTTTAGAGCTTAATCAGCATAGACTCCAAAGAGTTAGCTTGCTGTGATGTTTCTTACCGGATCATAGTTTGGTAGTCACTGACTTCAACCATTGTGTTACAGAAGAAAGTTATACGTTCCATTATAACGTTTTTAGAATGAACAACATTGAACTTAAAATGGCATCGTAGGGCAACCATATTAATAACAACCACATCCGAGTAAAGTTTTGCAAAAGTCTCTTTAACTTGTAGTAGTTATAGCCATCGCTGCATTAAATATTAATAAAATCATAGCTGGTCAGAGTTAATAAAAAAACCAATTCGCATTGGAAATCTTAAAGTATTAGTAACTTTTTCTTACGAATTTATAAACCATAAAAACACGGGGAACTTATTAAAAATGAGCATGCAAATCACCTAATTGATTTATATTTTTATTCACTCTTCGAATTTGTGTACAAAACAACTTTGCTAAATGCCAAAAATGACAGTTTCTAGTTGGAACATAACTACTCTATGACTCGTTAGACCACTCATAACTGTTCCGTCCATTGACCTACTTCAAATGTTTTGACAACCACAAAGAGAAAGAGAACCCGAAATCGAAGAAAATCAGAGATAGCATCAACAATCTGGGATGAAGTTAAAATACGTGTCATAGCATAATAAGGTACAAAGTTCAGACAGTTAGTTAGCTATAATATTCGTCTTGTTCCTTAATTAGTTACTCTGAACTGATACAGTTAAGTATTTGGATCACCAATCCTTAAATAAAAATCAATGAAAATTATGAAACTTGTCAATACTCGAAATTCGATTCAGCCCAAATTAACTGATAGGGTTTAGATGTCTCGTCTCCCAGAACAGAATACAACTTCAGCCAAACTATAAGACGAAATACTAATTTAAAGATCGCGGGTATAATCCGATCATACAATTACTTTTTTGCATCTAATATACATGTGTTTCTGTAAAGACATTAGGGTATAGGTTTAATAACGTCACTAATGTAACTTGTCTAATATCTCACATACCAATAATAGCACAGATTGACCAGGACAGAAAACCCAACAGGCTTAGACTAAAAAAATAGACCCTTGAGGAAAAGAGTCAAGATAACTAGGTCCGGGAGAATTAAAACGAATTATAATAAATCAAGAAAAGTATAGAAAAATATATTTTTTATTTTTTTTGATATTTAGAGAATAACATTTATCGCAGAAATCTGCATAACACATTAGACAATGTCTAAGAGACAAGCACTAAAAAACTGGCAAATTCACAGAAAGCTGAAGATTGAAAACTAAGATATTTATACGTAAAAGAAGGAGGCTTAAGAGTAAAAGACACCAAATAGCAGACCCAAGAGGCGTATAATTCGTAAATTTCGACCACGAAAATGAGGTGCAATGGAATGAGGCAGGAAAGAAGAAGACAAATTTGACATTGTTCAGAGATGTAATACTCATTTTCAATATGTATTCTTTGAAAACAATTTAAAAAGATATTTAATCTTAGTTTCTTTTATGTTTGTAATTAGAGAAAAAAATATAATCAAACAAGAAAAAAAAATAATTTTAATTTCTATTATAAGGAGAATGAAAGTGAATAAAATAGAATAGAAGTGTCCTACCAACAAGAAGTGAGGAAAGTCATCAATATCCATACCTACACCCATGCCAACTTCACTCAAGCATAACAAAATCTTCCTTTTTACAAATTTTCTCATAGCTGAAAATCATGAGAAGAGTGAGTTCTGGGCAAACATCAATCTCAGCCCACCACACATATACATTTTCCAACATGTATGCGGCGGGACGTTGTTTAATTTAGCCGACTAAA
The DNA here is from genome assembly GCA_035041755.1 of Cacoxenus indagator. Lineage (NCBI taxonomy): Eukaryota > Metazoa > Arthropoda > Insecta > Diptera > Drosophilidae > Cacoxenus > Cacoxenus indagator. The sequence goes on from JAWNKX010000067.1 coordinate 509,515, forward strand.
GTAGGCAAGTGAAGGCAGCGTAAATTGGTTAATTTAAATTCCACACATTTGCGGCGCACACGAATTTTAAACCCAAATTGAAACGCTTTCGCAAAAATTGGGCCAACTGAGGTCTTACACACATTTCAAAATAATAATTTATCAGACGAAGCCAAACCGAGTCGAGGAAAGTGAAATTAGGCTAAAGATATGTTTCTCGCCTTCGCACTTCCCGGTCGCTTAACAGAAATGCCTGAATGCCGCTCCCACTTATACCTCAACTACACTCTTTACATCGATGCACTCCCAACGCTCCGCATGATTTGCCTTCTACTTGCTACTTTATTCTCGGTTGAAGAGACCCCAAAATTATGCTAATTTGATATGTCAATTATCTGTCAATAAGCTTCATTTGTCAGTTAGGCTGCTAGTTAGGGGGCAGACAGGCAGCAAACAAGTGCGAGACCCATTTTTGTATTAAAAAAAAATATCCCTCATTTTCTGGGTCTTTTCTGAATTATTTTGAGTCATTATTTCCACGGTCGCTTTTTGATTTCAGTCAAGGCATTGCGCAATGAATACTGACTTTTTATTCTCCATTCTTATTTACATTATTATTTTTTATGTGCTCTAAGACCAATTTTCATACAGATATTATGTTAATTAATTTTTTGACCTAAATACTTCGTACAATAATTATTAAATTGGAAGCTGTAGTTTAGATTTTAGTACATCGTATGACATTTAATTAAGCATAAATGGAAATGAACAAATTTCAAGAACATTAATATAATTGTTATTTTATATTTTATTCCATCGTAATTCGAGTATTGACGTTTTATTCACAACGATATTTTTATTACAAAACACATTTATTCACTAAATGCCGTTGTTGTTGTTTTAAAGGAATACCGTTACTCATTTTCGTTTCCCTTCTTGATGAGACACGATTTGAAGTAAAAAAAAAAGTGAGAATGAACAAATTTCAGGAGCATAACTAAAATACAAATGATTTAAAGTCGACAAAATAACGCCAAAAGATCGCGGATTTGAACCCACGCACTTGTCATGCCAGTGTAACACCCTACGCACTATGTGGTTTAAGGAGAACTAAGTTTCCTTACTTAAATAGCTTCATTCTCAACGAAAATCTGACCAAGAAAATGTTTATGACTCACGCCACAAAGCGCATAAGATAGCTTCGCTCTACAAATTCTTTACTTGTATCTAAACTTCACTTTGAAATTTTAAAAATATTCTGATGTAAATCAACGTACAGCTTTAAGTCGGCGATGTTGTCAGAAACATCTATCAACATAATATGACGAAGAGATAAATGAATTAAACGTCTCTTAAAAAAGTAGCAATAATTCATTGTCATAATTCATTACACACTGCAAGTAAGTAGATTGACCCCTCTGACAACACCATAACTTTGACAACTAATCAACCAATGACAGCAAGTATTTGAAGGGTCAACCTTAGGAAATTTTTGCAATGGAGCAGTCCACACCAATCGAACGCGCTGAAATTGTTCATTCAAAGTGACTTCTCAATTGAATGGAGAAAAATTAAATAAATGAAACGTGCACCGTGAAAGAACACAATAAGGCGTTTGCATTTATTTATTTATCCGCGTCAATGGAAAATGCTGAAGAGCGATCACATTACGCCATTCGAGCTCAGGGTGACAATTTGCGCGACATCATATTTAAAATGTGATGTAATCAAATTTTCTAAAGCAGGTAGAACGAAATTTGACTTTCATTTCAGAAATCAGAAATCAGAATACTGTTGGATTCGTCTTGGAAAATGTCAAAACTAATGAAGAGTAAAGCAAATCATTTCATTGAAATTTCACCAACACACGCTTACATGGGTTCACATAGTGAAGTAGATTCGGAGAGCAGGTGCAGAGCAGAGCGTTGTGTGGTCAAGGCAACAAATGCGTCGTGACATTCAGGCTCGCGTGCTCATCGTATTGTGCAATGCAAAACTTTTGAATTATTCAATTAAACTTCAACTTGAACTTAATGGGACACGCATCAAAACCTCAACGGCATTCTAGCGAACAAATGATATAATCGATGATTATCTAAGGCATTTAACGCCAACGAGTAGAGGCGGCAATCAAAATTACACGCAACTGCACATGCAAAAAGAGCTAGGGCACGCGTTCATGGCTAATGCGTTTTTGAAGAGACTAATTGAAAGTCATGAATGGATGATGAATCAACAACAAAATCTAATGCAAAGTACTTTAAGCTGTTGCAAGTGTTGGTGCGAAAGAGAAAGATACGATTCTTACTGATTTGCTGTTTGTAACGCTACGGGCTTTTATGCTAAGTCTTCATCACCAGCGCCAACAACGCCAACGTCTACTTTGTTTAACGTTATTGTTATGATTATGATTATGATGTTGTGGTAATGTGTTTCATGCCTTTTTGTTCACAATTTTTTGTGCGGTTTTAGTTAAACGCCGCCAAAGCCGTCAACACCGCCACAGCGGACGCCATCACTACACATAGAGTGGTGTAAAGTGCGTCTGTGGCTCAGCACGACTTTTTCCGGTGATTTGTTCCTTTTTCCTTGTTTTTGTTGTTCTTGTTTTTATTCGGGAGAATTTTGTCAAAGTGTAACACTTTAATGTGGTCTCAATTGTTTAGCTTTATGCCTTTTTAATTGATTTTAAAGAGGGGCATAAAATATATATGACTGTATGTATGTATGTATGTATGTAAATGCTTAATTATGCTTACAAGCGAATGCTTAGCACAGATTGGAAAATGCGAAAGGCAATAGTTGTTTAATGAGCTTTCAATATGGCAAGACAATTGAACTCAGCTAATTGAAACACTTTTTGCTGAGAAAAATGCAATAGAGAGGAATACTGGAGTGGGCATGCTTGTACGAAAGTTATAGAAAAAAATTACAGGTGGTAGTGATGGTGAGAGGTGTTGCTATCTAGTGAATGGTACATGAACTTAAAGATTGAAAAGTAAAGAGATAAGGGAAGGCCTAGTGGAGGAATGAGTAGAGAGATTGGCAGAAAGGCGAATGACTATGCGAAGGTCACCAACATACATAGGTAGAAATATAGAAAGATTTATGTTAAACAGATAGATAAGTAGAGGAATGAGAATTTGTTTTCCAGAAAAGACATGAGATGTGAGTAAATCAATCAAAGAGTATAGAAGTTACATTTCTCCCTTAAAAAAAGGCGGGAGAGACTTGTCAGGCACGATTAGAATCGGACACTGATTCTATACATCAACAGAATTGTTGGCTGTTCAACTTATGCAGCGTAAAATATTGCTGTTGGTTTGCTTGGGTTTGCATAAACAAACCCAATATATGAATATGATATTTGAATATGATATTCAAAGAAAATAAAGACATAAATAAATACATAATAATAAACATAAATACATAATAAAAACAAAAATCAGAGCCACTGTCTCCTTTCTTTGATATTTTTTCAACATTTTTATTTGTATGGTCTTTGAAAATATTCAGCAAATTGTGTGGAGTTTTCTTTAATTTATGAAATCGTTCTTTAACAAACGAAATCGAGCCATGGCTGCCTTGTATTTTGCCTATATTCATGTATATGAATGAAATGAAAAACCGAGGCGGCCAGCAAAAAAAGTAGGCATGATCACAAAGCAAAATCATACAAAAATATTTCGGGTGATACACACAATAAGAAACAAATGCAATATTATACACGCACTATACCTACACAACACACTCGAAATTATCACACTTTGCACGCAAGGGCAAAAAAGAAAACCAAGCCAATCTCATACATGCACTATACCTACACAACACACTCAAACTTAGCACATTTCGCACGCAAGGGAGACAATAAAAACCAACACAATCTCATACACGTACCACACCTACACAACAAGGTCACCCACACAATGGCAAGTTTTGATTTTTGACTTCAACTTCTTGAAGACAATTTTCGGTTGTGGCAGAAAACGAAATCCATTTCAATAGCAAGTACAGTGAATGCACATTCATTGAACAGCCGAAGGAACCCAAGTGAAATTTCTAACTACCGTCGAATTTCCATAGGTCGAACTTTTATAAGTCGAATATCTCCATGACTCGAATTGAGTACGTTTATAGCGAAAAATCAATACAATATGTCTTCCATAAGTGGAATATCCCCATAACTCGAACTTTTATTATGCATTATGGTGATTCGAGATTTGAATGTTGAGTTCAAATTTGCCTGCACGCAAAAAGTATACATATTCATATACGCATGCAAATTTTTTTTCTTTGTCTTCCCTTATGTTCGGCAAATAAGGAAAAAGCAAATGTCACACGCTTTGTTGTTGGGCGGTCAAAGGCAAAATTTATTTATTTGTCTTTCCTGTATTCGCAGTAGCGCAGCTGGTTAGATATCGTAGTCAAGATAGAATTCGCTGTATTCAACTTGGATTTTTGGACATACTTAGCGCAAAATATGCAGTTTAAATTAATTTCACTTAATTATTAAGTTATTTATTTCTTTATTTCTAACAGCCCAAACGAATAATGTATTTTATTCATTCAAAGTCCCACCAAAACCAATACAAGTAGGTGGTGGGAATTGCAATAACAAAAATGACAAAAATCATGTTCCTCATTCATAAAAAAATCGCTCCAAACCTATACATGTTCATTTTTTGTTATCATTCCCACAACAATATCAATACATTCAAAATAAAAATGGGTAATTAAAATAACCAAAACAAAGGTGATATACAGAAATTCCTTTTCATGCTAATTCGCGCTAAAAACACAAAATAGAGGAAGACACATCTAGAAGGGGAAACAGGGCTTGCCTGGATTTGGCAACAGTCAGACACCTTCTAACATTTCTGTTTGCCTGGTTAATTCAGTTCAGTAATTAGCACAATGAGTTTGCTACACACCGGCCTGCTCTGGTTCTTCGATGTTAATAGCAGAAAGATAACAGATTCTAATAGCGCCTGACTTTTGGAAAATGGTCTAAAAAACTTAAGAGAGAAATGTAAACTCTATATGAATAAGTTCTCTCTGAAATGAATGGTTAAGAGAGGTAATCAGAGCGGCGCGAAAATATAATATCGAAGGGATGTGTAAAGACTAGATTAGAGTGAGATGCTGAGAGTAACATAGAGAGATAAGCAGCAGACTGAGTATTTCTGTGCCAATACGTAGATGAATATTGAGAATACAAAAAAGAATACAGGTATGAGATAAAATAAGTATATAAATAAGTACAGAGATTAGAGTAAAGATATGAGCAGGAGAGAAGCGACATGGACGTGGAAAGAGTATTAGAGAAAGGGACAGATATGAGAAGAGTAAGATAGATAGAAGCAGTAAAAGAAATAAAGTAGTGGACTGTGATGTAAGACACTGCACCTTCACATTAAACAAATGGCAACTAATAATGGGTGAAAGAACTTATCTATAAAGGAAATTTTGTATCCCGAGGTAAACCATAAAAATGCAGAAGTGCTGATAGGATTATGAGAACATTATTGCAGCGAGCGATAAAAGTTTAACCGACACAGGATCATAGATTGGGAATTACAAAAGTTTTGAAAAATTGCAATTAAACTGGGTTATGTTTTATCTACCTCTCTGTAGAAATACTCCTACAAAATACTCTTGAAATCGTTCATGTTTGAACAGTGCGCATTCAGCAGAAGTCAGCGCTGATTTTTTTCCCTACCCTTTTATCATTGTGAATATCAATTTAGTCATTGTGCTGACTAAAAATTCATCAATAAAATTCTTCGCTTTTTGGAGTGGATTTTGGTTTTCAAACACCTTTTTTGTTTGCAAATAAAGAAATAAGAAGGCAGTAATCAAGAAAATGGAAGTGTTGTTATTAGTTGCTTCAAAGGTTAAATGTTAAAATACATTTCTTTCCAGTAAATTTTCACGTACACACAGTCTATTTAATTATCTTCGGGATATATCCCAAGGTATTTAACGGATTCACTTTCAGGTATGATAAGTGATGGGAGGGCACTTTCCACGTCTTAAAGAAAATATTAGTAGTAGACGTGCTCAAGAAAACGGCCATATTCCCGACACAGCCATACCACCTTTTTTCTAAACATCTCGCAAATCAGACTTTCTTTACTTGGACAAGGTCAATAACAGCTTAATGCAACTAGCATTCCACTTGTAATCAGGTGCTAAACCAAATATAATATTAATCACTAAATACATTTTTTATTTTATAAACTGCAATCAAGTTACCTTAATCTGTCTTCCATTGTTCTGAGTCACTGAGTTGTTAATTTTCCCACAAGCAAGCATCAATGCGTTTAGAAGACACAAACCAGTCAGCGATTAGCAAGTAAGCGAAATCAACTGACTTTTCCTAAATGCGCCCAATGTTTTGACAAAGCAATTAGTTGATTAACACCTTGTGAACAACATTACTTCTAATTATTAATTACTTAAGAACGGTTATATAGTAGTTTGAAGTCAATTATCTTTAATTTTAATTTATCATATAAATGTGTTATCCCGTTTACCTCGTGTAATGTTAATCGCTACGTATATTTAAAAAAACAAGACGAAAAGATACTTGAAAACTCACAATAAAGTCAATGTTATGTCAAGCCCGCAAACCACTTCAAAGTGGTTCAGGTTTGCTTAGTAAAATCATAGTCTTGCAACATATCAATCAATCATTTCTAAGTCCTTCCCAAACATGCTAACTGGAAACTCTTGTAAATTCGGTACGACATTAATTTTGTGGCACGACGATAATCACAACCCCAAAAACAATAAACTGTAACATTAATACCTATTACTTCGGTGAAGTGTATAATCGAAGCCCACCATTAACGTGAACGACCGATTGACATGAAAGCAAATTCAATATGACTTTTCAACTCAAACCAACCGAGGATCCAAGTAAAATACAATAGAAATCGAAACAAGTAGACACAAAAAGCAACTAACTTAAATGTCATGGGAGGTGGACGATACATTGGGACGGTGAGAGGGACGGAATAAATCTGCCACTCGTTTTATGTAATAGATTAAAGTCTTTTACGTACGTCATACCTACCGACACCCCCTGCACGAGACACATTTGAACGTGGTCGTTCAACGAAATGAAATTGAAGTAAATTGCATTTGCACTAAGTAAGGATGGCTAACTGGATAGCACGGGAGGCAGGCAGGACAATTTCGAAACAATTGCGAAACTGTTTGACATTTTACCTGTGACGTCGAAGTTGATTCTGCTGCTGTTGGGTGCTGCCTTCGCATTGCCTGCCAAACAGTTTAGTAGGTAATACCTTATAAGGATACATTACAACAACAGCACAACCCCACAATACAGACTGGCATAAGGACAGAAGTGGACAGAGCAGCTAGGCAGGCCAACACCGACCGGAGACGACAGCCGGCAATAGTTGGCAACACATGACGCAGACAGACACTGACTGTTCGATTGCTTATTTGACCGCCCAAACGATAGGCAAGCTTCCCCACTGTTAATCTACGCTAAGGTAAGCTAAGCTGAGCTGTACTGCTAAACCTGCCTCTAGCATGAGCAATATGCTTGGGACAGAATTTCACCATTTTCCAGTCATTTGATGGAGAATAATTTTGCTGTTAAAGCGACAATCCTTTTGAATGATCGTTCCTCTTTCTAACTCTCTCCCTTCAACATATCATACAGTCAATTGGCAATATTCGCTTACGAGTACTTTTAAGTACATACCTACACATATAGCCCCTCATCATACCGCTCCCAGGCCAAAAGCTACACAAAACAAATCGAATTGCTTTGCATCGCATCGCAGCATGGCGCATTGCATCGCTTCGAATGCCACATCGACTTTCGACTTCCAAATGGTACTCTACTTGTTATGAATCAGAGGCATGCGTTTTGCTGTGCAACATGCACATAGATAGTTTGTCGAGCGGCAGGTTTATTGGCAGTCTTTTTCACTGAGTTTGTTTGATGTAAGCCAGGCGGCTTAAATGGCCAACGTTTGTCGCATTATTGGCCTAGAATCTTTTGTGGGTCTTCACTGTCAGTGATGTGCATAATTACCTCTTCATTTCAAACCAGCTTCTGTTTCTCCTTCTTCTTACTCCTGCAGAGCACCGTTGAAATTCTTATACATTTTTTGTGGTGCTCATCTGACTTATGTTAATGAGGTAATCTAACGACTACAGTAGAAACTAGTGAAATATTGCCATCATTCGATACGGGAATATTTACAACTTTCATATATACATTTATTTTTGATACTTCATTGTGGAAATGCGTGTCACCTATTGAATATTGTCATGTGATAAATACATATTATATGATTTTTCATTTATGACTAGATAGCTAAATTCTACACCAAAAAGACCTCAGAGTATTGATAATTCTTATTATTATATATGAAGAGAGTACCAAAGCAAACTATTCGTCTCTTTAACATGATAAGTCTCAATCGTATGACGCATTTCAAAATATACATGTATACATTTTATTGTAACATATTTAGTTAACTTTTTCTGAGACATTATAATTTGCGAGGAAGATAATCAAAAATAATTCTTGTACTTATTATCATTAACCTAAGTTTTTAGCGATACAATACTGTAATTTACTGTAAACCTCTTTATCTAAACAAGTTCCTCAGATGTTACTAAACAGTTCCCTAAACGCCAATAAACACAAGCAGATAGGATTAGAAGAATGCATAGACAACTTTTGTCTGACTTCAAACGCGCAAGACTTTACACGCTTTTGCCACGCCCAGTCAACAAAACTGCCTGGTTTGCAGCGCGCTGTGTTGTATGGTGTTGTGTTGTGTTGTGAAACGCTTTTTTGCTGTCATGTCGCAGCGATTTGTTTGCCAATTGAGAAATTTCGATCCCTTTTGTATTTTGGTAGGTTTACGCTCGACTGCCAAGCCCACATTGGCGGCTAAATATACGGCGGAGTAGAGGAGTGCAGAAACTGGAATAAATATAAGGTTTAGTGCAGGTAGTATGTGTTGCACAATAATTCGATTTTGGCTTTGTGGTCCTATTCGATTAATATGCCACACACCTATGTCAGCGCGTTGCCTTTGTTTCGCATAAATGGCTTCTCCTTCTTGCTATTTCGTTTACCTTGTACTTGCGTACACTTATGACCTACACCTGTTGCCAATTGTTGTTGTTGTTGTTTTTGTTGTTGTTATTGCTACTCTTTGCCGGTACTTCATATTTATAGCTTGGCATAACAACGACTCAGCTTCCGTCGTTTTTAATACACTATTACTTTGCTTCTTTTGCGGTACAATTCAGATTTCTCCTCTGCCACAACCGATATATAATTTGAATTTTATTTGTTTTAAATAAATTGTACAAGGAATTTTTATGTAAATTTTATGGTAATGGTCGTCTTCAACATCAACTTCATCCTTATGTTGGGTTGGATCTAAGTAGTCGTTACATAAATTTCGTTATGTTGTCGTAGTAATGATCAAGTGATTTGTTGTTGTAGCCACTTTTGCTGCAGCCACTGGTGTTGTATCAACTGAAGTGCTTTGCGACATTGTTCAATGTTAAGCTTATTTGTATCTGATTGGCTGCCAAGCATTGCTGAATGTAGGTTTTAAACAGGTTTTTTTTACTTTTACTTTTTTCCTTTTTAGTTGTTATTAGCTTTGTTCGAGTTTGACTTGTTTGAAGAACTTTTGATTGAATTTTCATTTAATTTCTAAGGAATTAACTCAACTGCTAATTAAATAAATGGTAAAAAGATCGGAATGTTAGATAAACATTTTAGATATTTTCTCTAGTTGAGTTGTAAGGGCTTCTTCCGAAGCTTATTTAATGAGATAATGACAGACACACAACAAAGAATTGTTTGGTAACATTAACACTGGTATTTAAAATTTGAAATTTGCTGCAATATCTAAACGAGCTATATGCCAATTTTAACCTAATCAACATAACCGACTTACGACCATAACTATTATCCATTTATACTCTAAATCACAAATAGTTGAAACTATCGACGTAATTAATTATCGCCAAAAATATTCAGTTAGTGGGGTAATTAATTACGAGGGATCAGCATTTGCATCGAAACGCTTGGCCAGTTAAAAGTGGACAACATCACTTCAGGCTCAGTGACCATATTTATAAATACAATGTTCGCACTCTGTCGGATAAAGATCAAATTGTGATATATCGGTTATACAATTTGATACTATTTATGGGCTGGTGGTAGTATGATGTTCTACTAAAGAATTACGACACAACAACGAAATATCTGATACCCTCAATTATCTTGATTCAGAGGATGTCGTTTAGCTTCTTATCCACTTTTTAAAACAATTTCATACACTATACTTCTATTGATTACCATTTCTATCTTCGATTTCGTAATTCAACTCACTAAACACTGAACGAATTATAATGATAAAGATTTAGTTAAATTTTGTAATTTCCTTGAGGTAGCAATAGGTTCAATAACTTTGAGATTAAATGGCTAAAATCGGTCACGAAACTTTTTTTCAGCTGAAATTGCTTTACCATTTCCAAACAACAGAAAATGAATCGGCGTAAAACTCAATCTGTGCGAAAATGCGAATCCTGCTCGCACAAAATTATCGCATTTTGTATTTTATCACAGTCAAAGGCGATAGAGTCAGAACAAGAAACCTCGACATGGTGAGATTGGACGTAATGTGGGCCACCATAAAACAGATTCCTATAATTCCAACGCAAAACCCGAAAAGTGTTATTAATATATGATTGTATCTGTGTGTGTAAGTGAAGATACAAAAATTAAATCAATGCAAGGAAAGGGTTTCAATGCCTTTAAGAAACCGAGCTAAAACGACATCGGAATGCATTCCCATAAAAGTGTAGTTTACATTACTAAATAGAGGACACGAACAGACGCACATTTAGTATTAATGAAGAACATGTCCACCAAGGCATGGAAGTTTTTCAAAACCATTTTAAGGTATTCATTTTTGAAATTTTCATCCCTTTTTGAGCTCCAAGAGAGAATCTCATAATAGCAATTTTTCGTAATGAATCTCCACCGAGACTGTTAAAAGCCACCCATTTCAATGAATTTAGACATCACATTTAATTGCTTTCGAGACGCTCTATGACGGCTATCGCTTATTTTAAATGCTTGTTTAATAATTTTAGTACTGTTTTAAGCCGTTTCCGAAAAATATCCGAACTTAAAGTACAGACTAAAAGTCAACAATTTTATAAGAATCTTCGATCCAAGTTGATAATATGTAAAATCAGGAAAATTCTTGCTTGAATATGAAATTTAAAAGATACGCCAACATCACTTTATGGCCACAATTCAAAGTTAACGACGTGTAAGTACTTTTGGTTTTTGGGCTTTAACAGTCGACTTAAGCTATTGTTTGGGCAAGTGTTTGGAAAAGTGAACTCAGTCGAAAACTAAGTAGAAATACAAGGAAAACAAAAAGAACCATGACGCTGATAGTGTACTTGTATGTGGCTTGATTCCCTGTATGTATGTATGCATGTGTTTATTTAATGAAACAGTTACAACGATGATAGTCAACTCTGTTTTTAATAGTATTTAATGCACTTCTGAATTAAGTTGAGCGTGTCATACTCACTCACTCTCGGTTGATTTTCGACCTAGTAAAATACTTTTGTAAACCGGCCAGAGAAACTATATTGTAGTTACCAAAGTGCTGACAACACTGCCACCGCACACAAACCAAATTATGACACTTGACAATCTTTCATCAAAACGCGCACGTCCAGTAGCTATGATTTGTATGCCAGTTAACTAACTCATTTCAACTCCGACTAACCCTCGAAAGGCACTCAGTACTCCTGTGCAACTTTGCGCTTTGGTAGAAGTACTCGTATTTTGGTTAGATCTACCTAGACTGTATGCTTGTTTTTATTTACGTTGCTGTTGTGTGCATAAATGCGCTTACATTGTAACCAAACCAAAGTAGCCATCAGCTGAGCATAGTCAGAGAGTGTAGGCAGCGTAGACACTTTATACGATCTCCTTTCCTTCACCCAAACCGGCAAACACACGATGTGCGCCGCTCTTATGCAATCCTGGTTGTTGCCATAGCTATGAGCAATACCACAGCTTGTTCATGGAATTACTGGCAATTACCCAGCAGCAATTTTCTTGCATTAACACCAATTGTACAAGCCCAAACACACACAAACACAAGCATATTTTTATAAGTTCGTTTGCGAATGTTGGTTCTAGATGCAACGACGGCCAATGCGCAAAAGTGCATAAATTTGTTATTGCCGACAAGAGTAGCCTCCTAGAAGAGCTAAGACGACATCGGAGATGCCTCGCCTTGAGCCATCTCGCTGCAACTTTATTTCCTTTTATTTCTTTTTCTTCATCTTCATCTTTATCTTCGTCTGCGTCATCGTCAACGTTGCCAGTAACGACGACCTTGAGCGAAACTGATTACCTCAACCTGAGTTGAGTATCCCACGAATTTGTTAAGCGCGCGTATCCTCAACAGCCGTCAGCCAGCAACCAGCGCTTTGACCAATAAATTAACAAATGCCTTCGACAAAGCAATTTGGGACGATTTTATTGTTCAAGACGTTGCCTCCTTTACGAGTTCACTATCTCGATTTGTTGTTTTAGTGTTCGTAATTATTCTCAGACCAAATCAACTCAACTTGACTAAGCTGGTTCAACCCGCTGAACGATGTTGCCATCAGGTATGGAAATTGAAATTGAATATAATTCGAGGAGTAGCATGCCATTGCAAGGTAAGGTGTTGCATATTAAATTGCCTTCATTGGTTTGCAGCATGCTTCATAAATCTTATGACTTCTATAGTTGTAAGGTTAGTAGCCTTCTTACAACAACAACACCCGACAATTTCCAATGTAAGCGATTAAAGGAAATGCGTCTGTAATCAGCAATATAGAGACTAAGCTGAGTATCCGACTCCTATGTTTCCAGTTGGTTTTGTTCAAATGTTTCCTCAGCCTAATTTCGACTTAGTCAGCGAAAAAGGAAATTATATATTTAATAACAGCATTCTCATCCTCATCATCGATATTGGATGCAATAGTACCGCAAACATATTATAAGGCAACACTCAACTAACACGCAGCTGGACACAGCGCGCCACCACAATGGATGTATTTCAAAAATAATTTAAAACAAGCAACCAAATGGCTATCTCCAAAACTCAAGTCCCAGAACCCAGTTCAAGTGAAAGAGATAAGTGTTCTTATGACGATAGTTACACTCAGAGCTCTATAAGTAAGAAAATAGATTACGGTAGAGCTTACGTTTAAGATGACACTGGATCCCAGTCAACAACACCAACTTAGGCGAAAGTAGGATATGAGAAAACAAAGTAATACAATATAATGAATTACAATGAATGCCTTACGAAAAGCTTATAAATGCACAAAGGGGTTTAGGGAATAGGGCACCGTTTAGCTTCAACATTAATTTTCATTTTTCCCTTTGGTCTGATTTAATGTAATTTTATTTTGCTATTAAGGGCACTTTACATAGCTAGCAAGCAAGAGCGAAAGTGGTGGTAGGGTGTCATGGTATATCATTTTGAAGTGTCCCTTATGCGTCCTTTTTTACACCATCCCACCATCGTTTGCTGATTTATTGTTAATGATGCACTGCATTGCAGATGTGATTCCACGAAACTTCTAGTTAGGTCTATTGGCTAAACTAGTTTAGCTCGCTTTATTGCGGCAGTAAATTTAAGGCATAACAAAATTCATTAATTAAAGAATAAGGAAAAAAATCACAAATGACTTAATTTGTTATGGTGAGTTATATAAAAAATAAATAACCATAATCAAAACTGTAAATCAATGAAAACGTCTAGTTAACATCCAAGTTGGTTCAAGGTTAGGTTAGTTCACTTTATTTTTGAAGTGTTTTCAGGCATTGATTGGCTGTGGTGTGTGGAAATTTTTACCCATGTGAAATTTTCATCCATTCAAAAATTGCATATGGAAGCAATCCGTCAGCCTGAAAAACTCCAGTACAAGTATTTCTTGCTACAAATAAATAAAGGTATACCTCTTTAAAGATACACCAAGGGCTGCGGACGGGAATACAAACTGATAGAATATAGAGAAACGAAATTGCCATACAAAGAAAAAAGAGAGCAAAAGGTTACGAACTAGGCAGACAGACAGACGACTTACACAATCATAACAGGGAAGGAGTTCGGCGAACGGGTTGCATTGCCTAACGAGCAAATTCATTGCCGATGCCGATGACGTTTCAACTGCAGCAAGTTGTATGCTAAATGTTGCACTGCTTAACTGCTGACAAAAAAGAAAAAAAAAACGTCTAATCAACAAACAGAAACAAATTACGTGTGTGTACAACGAGAGCAACATTTGTGGGTAGTGCAACGTAGCTCTCAACACGTCTCAACTCAACGCCACTCGACTGGCCTGAACGTGGCCGAAAAGTTAAAAAACGAAAAATGGTTTTGCGGCAACATGAATGATCGCATTGCATTCAACAAACATAGGTTCATCTTAGTTTCCTCTTCATTTTACTGCTACTACTCAGCTTACCTTTTAGTGGAAAAGCTTGCAAAAACTTTGAACTTGCAAGACAACTCCAAATATTTCCTACGGCAAAGTTGTTGTTGTTTTCGTTGTTTTTCTTGTTGTTGCCATAATGTTAGTTCCAGAAAAAATGCATGAAATTCACTCAAGCCAATATATTAAATTGGAGATTTCACAGATAAAGAAATAAGAACAAATTGTTGGCATCCTTTACTAGTCCCTTAAATCGTTTTTCCCAAAAAAAGATTTTATTTACGAAATGATAAAGTCTATTTAGTGTGTTCCAAATTTGGTGTTAATATACGCTCCAACAGTCGACCACGGAACAATGAGCTCTGTTTATCAACATTGCAGTGCTTTCAGTCTTTGACACGAAATGCGAGGATTACGTTATGCGAAACAAAAAAAAAAGGAGTAGTAAACTTTTTATGGCTGTTCTTCTATATATATTAAATCACCTACAACACACAAAGTTCATTGAATGAACACACATAACAGAATGTGGGTGACACGAACTTATAAGGTTTTTCCCCACCAAGACCCACAGTTTCTAGCGCGACTCGAATTTGTTTAGACCATCCAAAAAGTGCAGGACAATCCCTACCAGTGTGTGGACTAAATTTGTAAAATCCACGCTTCTGTCATGAATACCTGCATACACGAAAATGTTCTACACGAGACGGAAAGATAAAAAATACCATATTGTGTTTCCAAAGAGAATGAAAATAAAAATATTTTCGTTTCAATATTCTCAAGTGAACACTGTCAAATATTTCAATGAGCCCTTGCAACGTCATTTTCATATTTTACAAGCAGTTCTTTCCTTGCAACAACTACAAAAACAACATTTATGAATAATAAATAAACTAATCAAATACCGAGATGTATAAATAGGGAGTTACAGTGATGCACTTTTAAGTAGTGCATAATGGTTGTTTATACACGTCATTACCTCGCATAAGCTGCAACTTGACAGCAGCGTTATTTTAAATAGCGACTGGCAAGCTAGAGGGGAGAGGCTAGAGCTGTCGTTGGTACGGTTCAGTTAGCAGCGACGTGGAAACGATCTGCCAGTGCTAAAGTTCATTTCACACTTAAGAGTTTAATTCTGATAAAGTGAAAGGTTTTGCTTTAGTTATGGCGACAGAGCAGATCCACTAACCAGCAGACGGACAAAATTTATCAACAATTGTAATAACTGTATACTGTATATATTAGGTGCACCCATTTTTTGCTCTATAAGTTAGATTTAATTACATCACTTTAGGAATACGCGCAATGGCGTAATGAATTTTTCATTTGCCAACGACTATTTCCAGGCAGATGTTGGCCTTCAATTTGTTTAGGGTCCCTGGTTTGTTAATGTAAACCGAATGTAAATCGATTTCAAGTAGAACCAGAGGAAGAAGTCTGACGAGTCCAAATTAGGTGAATGCGGAGGCCTGTTGGAATCTCAGTCTTTTATATCAAGCGACCGGGAACATTGGCTTCAATAATTCGATGGTGGCACGAATTGTGTAAGTTGGTGTGCGCCGTCTTTTACAAACCAGAAATGATACATACCATTTTTATGCACAATCGGCATCAAAAATCGGATATCAGAGCCCGATAACGATGTTTGCGGTGATCTTTCAACACTGGCCTTTAGGACCACGATAGTTTCGGACGACCAAATAGTCTGATATTATCAACAGTACTAGGACACAAAAATCTTTCTTGAAAACATCTTATTGTGTCCTTTTAGTTTTTCTTCAAATACGTTGAGTTTTCACAAGTGAAAAGTTATGTATTTTAAATATACAACTGAACAATTGCAGAGCATTCGATTGTTGAGTACTGCTCCATAAAAGAACTCTAATACGATTGTTGCTTCAAACACGTCGTTTATTTGTGTGTTTATTTTCAAAGTTATAGTATTGCTAAGATGTACCCATTTAATGTGATCACCTAATATTCGTCAAAATTCTTATATTCTTATTCTGTAAGTTTCTCATATGAAAATAATTGGAAATTGCTAAGTTGGGTACAGTTATTTTAAAGTCAAACTACTAACATAAACTAACCGACTAAACTACAGATGATCACAATAAGAGGTTGGCTGTTGTAAAATCAATCAAGTAATGAAGTTTTAGAGTAATTAGAAAGCAGATACATGGAACTGACTCATTTTCTTAGGAAATCCAGTTTAAATAATGAATTTGTTAAGTGAATGAATTCTAAAAGAAGCGGTCAATGCCTATTCTAAAAACGAACTCATCATCTAAAACAGCAAATTTAATATGCCCGAATCAGATATTCGATGTACTCTAAATCAATTTGAATATGTATTTGGGTAAACACGTCCCTCTTTGCGTTTAGTGAAGTTATGAAGTACCCTGAAGTAGAGCTCATCCACACCAAATCCACTCGACTTCTTTTCTTTTACTTATTAGAGTTTGCAGATGACATAACATGTCAAGTTTGCAATGCTAGAAGGCTACACTCCTTCATCCAATCACTCTTTAGCTATTTCTAAGTACATATCTCTCTCTCTTTCTCTCTATGTCTCTCTCTTGCTCCTTAAGTCTTTTGTGCAACTTAAGTTGTGCTGTCATTTTAACAACGCTACTCGAACAATGAAGAAGCGCTAGAAGACACACAGAAGAAATATTTTTTAAAATATCAACAAAAAAACGCATACAGGAAATGACACACTTGCATGCGTAAGAGTGTGTAGTTGAAAAATGTGAACGTAATTCACATGCTCAACCACATCTATTTCAAATGCAGTTAACTATCTTGTTGACATTTCCACACAATTACATTTGAAGTCGAGTTAGAGCAGCAGAACGGAGAAGCTTCCTAGAAGCAATTTCAAGCTACGAATATTGTATTATCTATATGTAGTTGGCATTCTTTTTGAGCTATTTGAACAGTTTCCCTTAATGATGGCAAAGCAAAGCAGCTATGATATATGAGCTTTGGCTGGTTATAGCATACTTTTCAGAGATGTTGATAATAAAGGATTTAGAAGGATTTAGGAAGGAAGTTTTTCGAAGAGAACCTTCGTGGTGTATACTGTGCGAAAGTCGATTAAAGGCAATTGGATTAATAAAGAATTATAATTGGATTACTGGAATGTAAGTCCCGTTAGTTTTGAGCAAACTATTAGAAGCAGTCGTGTCTAATACGTGAAAGAAGTTAATGTGTGTTTTTATTTGCTTTTCATACATAATGCTTACAAATATTAAAAAAAAAAAACTGAGATACTACCTTATATTCACTGCTTCTACTTTTGGGGCCAGGAAAACACTGTCATTTGAGAAAATCGCTCACGTCCATGCTTACAAGAACACTGGCATGATAAATAGGCAAAAATTAAGATCTATCATTCGGCTTCCGCGGTGAAATATGTGGACAAAAAGTGTAGCACGAATTGGTCAAAAAATTATGATTCAAATATATCAGCTCATCAGGAAGCTGCCACAGGTTGTGCTGGCGTTCAAAATACCGCAACTGCATCCAAAATTAAATCGGATTTGAAGTAAGCGGTGTCTAAATCACGGTTACAACAAACTTTCACAGGCAGCAATAGACTTGTCTGGAAGAAAATAAAATCAAAGCCATCGTTGTATTCGTTTTAAAGAATGGCTGATGGATCAGACGGTTTTAATTATTACTACCACGAATTAAAAGGTCGAGAGAGTTTTTCCACCAGTCGAAACTTTTGAGGGTTTCTGTGATGATTTGTCATGTGTATTCAACCTTTCAGCTAATTGCAATTGTGGCTGTTCATTCATGAAATTGTTCTTTTATTTATTTATTTAATGTACCTTTATATCCTTATATAAACAGACAGCGAAGATGTTTGGTTTCCAAATACTGGTTATAAATAATCTTTTACACATGCTCAAAAGCATCTATTATACTGAATCCTGCAACTATATTCATGATAAATATTTTCGATGTGTTGTTTATTGGTACCTTGGTATACTTAAGTTTCAGCTATAGACGCATTGCCCTATATTATTATATTGTTTTATTTCCTCTTATTTTTATAAAATGGGGGAACAATTTTAAGTTAAAGGCTAAAAGAATTAGCCAAACATCTACCATAACAATCTATAAAATTGATAGGCTTCATGTAAGTCAGATTCAACGTAATCAGATTTTTTCTTAGACGTGGGAGTCGCTATATTACTTAAATTTAACATTACTACTTACGCCTGACTTAATTGCAATAATAAAAAGAGCACGAAACTGTAAAGCACAACAAAACTATGACGGCATATAAAGTATTCCTTGAACACACACGTATACACCTATTTATTGGTTATATACACGTACATGTACATCTGTCAAACATACATCGTTACAGGTGCATGGAACAGCTCATAAAACATTTAAGTGTTGCAAAACGCTATGCAACATGCACGACTTCAATCAGTCGCCCACAGAACAGCTGGTAAAATTAGTTTTTGTTTTTTTTATTTTTATACAGTTCCAATAACGTAAGACGTGTGTGTATACGTGGCAAACACACAAAAAGTAACATGCCAAGTAACAAACCGACAATGTTGATCCTGATTGTGTACTTGCAACAAACTGCACCAAGAGCAAACTACGTATGAAATATATACCACTGAGACCGATGGAGCCCGCAACTGAGACCAATGCCATTTGGTAATGCACGCATTGAGGTGAAAAATGCTTTTCCAAAAGTAAAACGTTTGTTAATGAAATTACACAAATGGTAAAACCGACCAAGATGCAAGTCATATATATAACGTGGCTCAATAACAACTCAACTGACGCCCTATCAAACCGAAATTGATCGATTACCTCAATGGAATGGCTGCTGTTATTTTTAGACGTATATAAATACTATCACAAAATTGCAAAATGCAAACAAGAAAATTTACACTTTTACAATAAGCCGTGAGCTCATTTCATAATTCACAATCACAACTTCTTTAGCATTTGTCTGGCTAAAACTCGTCTGCCAATTGTGTAGTCCAGAAAGAAAAAGTCCTGCTCATGTTTTTGATGGGAAAATATTTGTAAAACAAAACACAAAAGTAAAATTCTGAAATTGCTTTTAAAATATTTATGGATGACTAGCACTAAAACACACACACACAAGCCCACGAACAAAAATGCACCCAAAATAAAGAAGCTCACTCTACGAAATGCTCAGGTACCCAAAAATACTTGCATACTTTGCGGCATCGTTGCACGCCTGCCAGCCTCATTCCTCAGTACGTAAAATCTCAACCCTTCAAAAGCTTTGATTATATTTCTGTTTCATACTTTTAGTCGTATAAGTTGGCATGCACTAAAATGTCAAAATATGTTCTCTTTACCCCACCACAACTGATTCTTTGTCTCACACTCTTCGTGGCCTGGCCTGATGTTGACATTTTTCCATGCTATCCTTTGCAAAAGAAGCACACACACACAGGCATACATAAGGAAGTGTGCGAAAATATATGCCTTTTGCCATTCAGATTGAAACAATGCAATATCATAATTACTACAGAGTTCCAATGCGAAATTTCCTCTGGGCCTAGCCAACCAAATCGTTCTCTCCTGCAAAGCTTTCGAGAAACTGCAATCCACACACACACACGTATTTGGGATGCGTATTAATAATTTCATTCGCTTTGGTTTTGGGGTTTTCCACAGATTCGATCTGATTGGGGTCTTTAGGTATTCGACATTCGTAATTCTTTTCAAGGCACTTGATTTCATTTAATTTATTTCCGATTGGTAATGTGTGGTTGTGTGTGTGTTCGCATTTATTCAGTGTGTGTCTTTTTGTCTGTCGATTGTTGATTGTTTATATGTGTGGATGTGTGTGTGAGTGTTTGCACTCTGCTTTTACTGCCAGTCGTAGTTTCTGTATAATTGCTTCCTTGAAAATGCACTCGGAATTGCTACAAACGCTCTCATCAATTGAAAAGTGACCTTATTTCTTCCACTCTATTCGTACCAATGAATATCGAAAGGTTTCTCTGTACTTTCAGGGTGTGTTTGTCAATTCTCTTGTTGTTTTTTTCTTTTAATTTTTTTGCCCTTTCATATTTACGAAATTTTTAATTAAACTCTTTCAAACGATTTTGTTTATATCAGATATCAATAAATCCTTTGTAAATGTGCAAAGATGTGGGGTCCATAAAATTTTATTTTCTGATGCTCCTGTTGAGACAAAGCAATCAGGAACTTATGTGATTCAACCAATAAATTGCCATAAATTCACATTAACTGCTTTAGAATAAGCATATATGTTATAATTTAATTTAAAAAAAAAAAAAAAAAAAAAAAATAAGCATAACTTAGGATGCCCTGGAGTCACTTAGTTAAAAAGGACATTAGTACTTAGTTTTTTCTTGCCAGTTCAAACAAAATTTATTTATTTAAATTATTAATTAATCCAAAAGTAAAGATGGTGGCCCCATCATCGTACTACAATTAATATTCAATGAAATCATAGAACTTGCAGGAACAAATAGAAGAGCAACTACAAGTATGGTCCATTTACGTCGTACTGAATGTGAAGAACATCGGAATAAACGATCACCGTAACCGAACCATCAACGTGCCATTGCAAGAAGTAGAGATACAACTCTATTCAGTTCGCTTGGAATCTCTTTCTATTATTATCCAGCCGTTGAGTACAGCGGTCAGTCAAAAGTTATTATCGAAAATATGGACCAGGAACGCAATTATTGTCACGAACGTCCATTTAAATATGAGAGAGCTGGAATATGGTTAAAATTAGGGGGAAATTTTTTATATTTCCATATGTAGACTAGTCCCTTAGTTATTGAGCTAGAGAACTGTTTTTTGTACGAAGTTTAATTTCTACAATACGCTGCATATATTTCGGAATCGTTCAGATCTGCCCACTAGGCAGGGCTTTTCTAAACTAAGGGCCATGCTGGAGCGGTCACACTCAGCTGGGATTGAGATTTCATTGAATTCAATCTGGATTTATACCCTGTGAAATGTTTCGTTGCTTTTCTGGGCTTGTACGGGATCGACTGAGTCAACGTTTCTTGTCTAATCAGCCAGAACAAGAATAAAAGAAAAATAATAAAACGTATTTACTCCAACAAGCATGTCGGCTTTCAACAAAATAACTTGCAATATTTTATGTGCTTAATCTGATTCTAATGAAAGTCTTCCATTAAAAAGAGCAACAAATGATATGTGAAATTTTCGGTTGCCAATGAAACAATGAAGTATCCCCGCAATTGCTTTAATTAAGTTTGACGCCGTCGGCCATAATTGGTAAAGCGCTCATTTTCACGTTGTAGCCTTCTTTTCACGCTATTCGCTTTTCGCTGATGTTTTTCTTCTGATATACTTTGCGGAAGTTCAATTAAAATCAGTGTCCATTCGTTTTCTATATTATTGTGGGCACGTTTATTCGTATTGCTTTTTCACTCCCTCTCTCTCCCTCTCTTTTTAATCGTTTCGCTACGGACTAGTCGAAATAAAATCAACTGATGCAACACTCAACGCAGGCAGCACAATAACTTAATTGAAAAACGCCAAACAAAAAGCAAAAGCCCGAAAGCGCGATGATAGTAAAGGATAAACCACGAAAAGACGAGGCGCAACGAAACGAAATGAGATAAATCAGTACAACCGCAAACACGACCGCAGCTAAAAAAAGGAGTAAAGGTCGAGTAGCAATCTAAGCAAGGCAAAAATCCTGAATGAGAAGTACGACCGCGAGCTTTTAGCTGTGTGTAACGCAGCAATCCAACGTACTCATTTGCGGCGACTGAACTGCGAAAATGAGAGATGGAGTGAAGAAAAGCACGTACATAATCCCAATATGCCGTAGGTGTTGCTGGTGTTTGTAGAACGCACAGACAGATGGCAGGTAGTATTGGCAACGACATGCCAAAAAAATTCAACGCACTCGAAAAGGTTGAGTTGAGTGTCTGCTGCTTTTCACTACGAAAAGTGGCAATATGAAAGCTATTTTAACGCCACTTTACCATCCTGACATACCGTAATGTCTGCTTCAGTATTCGCGCTTTTCTTCTTGGCAAGAAGAACAAGTGGAAAACAACTTGGCGACGTGCATCCTGCATATACCCAAAAAGCACATAAAAACACCACGAACGAACGGAACTGGCGCCATTTTCGCGTCGTAAACAGTAACTTAGCACAATTTTTATAGCACTAGTGCTATGTGCATGCATCTCTCTAAGAATATTAAAGTAAATCTTGCAAGCCTTCTTCAAAAAGCATAACTCCCAGCTCCAAGTAAACACGCTTATGTAAACAACTTCCTGTGATTGCTTCCAGCTACGATTTTAAGCTTGGCTAAAATCATCTAACCAATTGAATTTGGTGGCTACTTGTTTGAAATGCAACAAAAGTTTGTTGCAAGTTGCTTCAAAAACCTTTAAATCTAGCAACAACTGTAAACACATTGAAGTTTTTTTTCTCTTACCAGCCTTCACTCGCCCGCAAACCACAACACAAAAACCGGAAGTCACGTTTGTTGCCACTGCACATCCGAACACATTCTCATTGTCACAGTGTCGTAGTCCTTTGCCTTGTTTGGTGTATAGGCACGAAATAGGCGTAAACTGTTTACAGAAGCGAACAACGATCAACCGAACTATGGAAGGGATGAACAAACGAAAGGGTGAACATACGAATGGGTGAATATATGCAAGAACGTACGAACGAACAAAAGAACAAGAGCAAGCACCACCGGACGTAAGAAGAAATGCAACAGCATCAGCAACAAACAAACAAAACAACAGCAGCGGTAATGGTGTCCTGTGCAATGACGTCCTTTTTGCTGCCGCTTCTATTTGTTCTCCAGCGCATCCCTGCACATTTGGACATTTTCTAGCCCAGCTTCTATCGCACTCGATGTTGAATTATGAGCCGTGGCCTCGTTTGCCTGTTTCCTGCTTATGAAACTTTTATGAATTCGCGGACCCGAGCGAGTCCAACTTTTGCGCAAAATACCAACAACAATTATACTGAATCAACACCTCACCTACCCTCCAATCCCGGACCAACCGTTAGTCCTTTTTCGGAGACACAAACATAAATTTAATTTTATTTTATGAAGCACACTCTCAAACACTATGCTGGCATTTTAGATACTCAGTTGTTTGGAAGTTTTGACTCAAAATTGCGACTGGTCAAAAAAATGTGCAAGCAAATGCATTAAGTAAACGAGAGAGACAACCGCTCGGAACCACCTCTTACAAACTCAACTTAGTTCAAAGTAGTAAACTAAATTATTATACTACATATATTTTTTTATTTGATTTACCGAGGGCCGGGTAGGTGGAAGCAGCCAAAGAGCAACGACAAGCACACTCGAAAAACTAAGCAAGAAACTACGAACTGCAAAAAGGAGGACGACGACAACGTTGACAGAAACTGCTTCGGTGAGCTAAGTATGAATTATGCGCGGCTCGTGGTCGTTGCTTTTGTAAGACAGTTTTACTTGCCTTATTGAAATATTACTTTAGACCAGCGCCAGTTGCAACGAGTTTGCCGCAATATGTTGCAAGTGATTATTGCAAAATACGACAACAACCAAACTGTCGTTCAACCATTCTCTAAAACATAACTTTCAATGATTACTTTGGAGTGTGAAGAAACATTCTCAACATGAGACATGAAGCCTTATCGCGAAACAGATTTGGAGCAGATAGATGAGGACCTCACGCGAGCCCGTCATTATAGATTAATTACGCAACTATTGAAGTCTACTCAATATCAATAATTCTTTGAAATATTAGGTGTATCCCCGTTTTTTATCGCTAGATGGTGTTGACACCCATCCGATTTTGTCAAACGTTTGTTTGAAAGAGGACATTTGAAGTCTACATTTTTCGTGAAGGCATTTGTGTAATTTGTCGCTCGGTGAGGATGTTTCGTGTGAACGCCGGACCCAGGAGCGGCTTTGTCGATTCCGTTCCCGAAATTTCGATATCAAAGGCTCTCATATATTGCTTTTTGAAAGTCCATATCCCCTTTAAGTACGAATGTCAGTGTTCTTTGGAAAGTCATCTACAAGGGTATTCTTCGCCAGCCTTTACTTACCAAAGACAGAGTCATAGGGGTTACAGACGACTTGTAACTAAGCCTGGATGGTAAGGCGCTGCAGTAAACAAAATGAGTCCTTCATTGTTTATTGGTGGATGATGCAAAACAAAAATTGTGCGGTATTACTAAATGATGGCCAACTACTAAAAATTCAGAAAATTAAAAACTCAAGAAAAAGGGAATATTACAAAGTAAACATGGTGTTAGGTTTCATAAGAAACTTGCGAAACGCGTCCCCAAGTTAGGGTAGATTAATTACGAAATGTTCATACAACTCAACAACTACTCAAATTTTCAGATATTAATGATACCTATTCGTGATCAGGAATTCTGGTCACTTTTTATTATATGAATGGTTAGATATTCCAACAGTGCCAATATTTATGACAACAATAATAATCTTTCAATAACCTCCGTGGTAATAACGTCGATGCATAGTAATCATCTGTATAATCCAAACTCACTTCATGGACACTGAAATAGAACAGGTAGTGTTCAGAGTATCCGAAATCTAGGAAGGCAGGTCTTCCGTGTATAGTCCTGAACAGACAAATTCACACAAAAAAAATGTGATCAAACAACTGCAAGCAAGTGCCAACAGCGAATTATTTTTGGAACAAGACCGTCAATTTAAGCTCCCACCTCTGCTAACAAGACACAACAGTGTAGTGGCACTCCAAATAGACTTGGTTGCGAATTGCTAATTTATTACTAACAGCCGGAAGCCTTACCTAAAAATTTAATTCCCAAATGTGATGCCGTCATTCGAAATAGAAATGAATTTCTTTCGTATCGGCCTTCCGTCTTGCCTAGGCCAGTTCAAATACCAAAGAGCATTGGATCGAATAACCGATAATACAGAAATTACGCAACAGAACCAATTGGGCAATATAATAATATATATTCTAATGAATTATCCAAAGAAAGGGAATTATGCAAAAAATATAAAAATATAAAGAATTAAAAGTAAATCCATCAATAAATCTAGGCTTTATTCCCTTAAAATTTACAAATATACAATTTACATTAAAATATACAAAACCTTAAACAATTTTAACTAACCTAGGAATGGGTCAGTACTTAATAGTACTAGCAAGTAAATAGTGAATTAAGTACTGAATAGCACCGTTATCAATATGACATTTCTTAGTGTTAAAATTTGTTTTTGCACGTAATATTTGATCATGGATCATTTGGACGTTCGTTTCAAGGTGCAGTCTGCATGTTGAATAATAGAATGCAACGTTGAGAACCATTTTGAGTAGCTTATTTTGAGCAATTTGTAGTTTGTTTTTATGCGTTTTTGCACGCACAACTCAAACTTCAGAACCGTATAAAATAATGAGGTCGAATATTGTTCTGTAAATCAAAAGCTTGTTTCTAATTGATAACTCGGGTCTGAGGTTAATGACGGGATACAAAATACGGATAGTTTTGTTAACTTTGTCAATGATTTTTTTCCTTTATGCACGTTAAAGCAAGATTTTTTATCGAGATGAATTCCAAGATATCTATTCCAGGCTTTCTTTCCGAGACTGTACCATCCATGACAACTCTGAAAAAACGATCCATCGAAGAGCTTTGTATTAGCTTTGGTAGGTAAGTTGGTGCTTGAATGTTTATTAGCTTGTGGATTAATCCCTTATGCCATACTGTGTCAAAGGCTGCTTCTACATCCCCCTTATTAGTCTAACTGATTTCTTACAATTAAATTCCTCTTTTACGAAGTTGGTTAAAATTTCAAAGAGGTGGATACAACTTAACTATTAATTAATTGGAACCAAAAACCAAATTGAGTAGGTGGTAATATGTTGTTTTCAGTTAAATGCAGATTTAATCTGTTTTTAAGCCACTATGTAACCTGATAGGCCGATAGGTTGTTGGGGAGTCCGGAGGTTTCCTTGGTTTATGAATTGGTATAATGTTTGCAATTTTCCACTCCATTGGAAAATAGCTTAGTTGGATGAATAAGTTGAATAACCGTGAGAGGTAATTGAGTGTGGCAATGGGTAGATTTTAATTACAAGCATTCGGTATTTGATCTGGGCCAGGAGGTTTTTTTGGTTTTAAGACAAATAATTACTTGCTTGACTTCTTCAGTAGTAAAAATAAATAAAAATTATAAAAAACATAATTTAAAAAAAAAAATACACACTCAATTTTTTATCACCTACTCCAGAAAAAGTATCGGAATATCCTTTCGAAATATTGAACTACTTCTAAAAATATCTAGTTAACCTTCACAATTGTAACCTTAAGTCCTAACCTTTCTGTCCTATTAAGGCGTAACCTTTCTGTCTTAGAAGGAAAAATCAAAATTCTGGAAAAAAAAAAAATTTAATTTAATTAATAAGAAAGTCTACTGTAATTTTTTCACCTCGTTTAAAATCATGTTGCGTTCATTTTCATATCCTATTTGATTATAGCAATTATCATGAATATTTTTAGAAACTTCCTCTGATCCTTCTAAACCCAGCCATACAAATACCACCAAGCCTCACATTATTGTCAAGCAAATCGCTTTCGAATACAGCAATACCACCAACGGTGAACATGGTAAATTCATAGCGAACTTTTGAAGGGACCAACAAATTCTTATCGCAATCTATACGAATTTTTTACTTTATTTTTTATTGTTGTTGTTGCTGGTGTTGCAGTTGTCATCATTGTTGCTATTTTTGTTATTGTTGCTGTTGTTACTGCCCTTGCTATCATTGTTGATGAGTTTTCCTCAATGACATCGCAAATTTTATTTGATTTTTATTTATGAGTCAGTAGCGACAAGTTTGCTTCGAGTACTGAGACTACAAACAACGACAGCGACAGTTACAGCGGCAACTACAGCGGCAATGGCAACAGCAACAATAACAATATTCGCAACGGAAGTAGCATGAAAATGTCAGCTGCAATCGCAATGATGCACATTAAGCGTCAAGTGTCAAAGGCTAGAGTCAGGGTAGGGTGAGCCATCTGCAACCCAATCCAGCCGCAACAGCCACAAAATGGAACAACTGTTATTGACGATGACGACGATGAGAACGAACTTGACAAAGACGCACTAGAACTGCGACATGACTTGGCGACTGTTTGACGCCAATGTGCGCTGCTTCTCTTTTATTCTTTAGTTTCATTTTCTTTTTTTTATATATATTTTATTTATTTGCTTTTTCCTTTTTTTCTTTGTTGTATGAAGTAAGCACAAAATGTATTTTGCTTTATAAACAAGTAAAATGCACACAAACATATAAACTCTGATAAACGAAAGCAGCGGCTAAAAATGCATTTCCATGGAAAAATATATTTTATACTGCAAGTGCTTTCATTCGTGTATGTGTTGGTGTATTTGTGAAAGAATTGAAAAATAGAAATTGAAATATTCAATGCGCACGCGAGCACATTTTTCAATTTTCTAAAGTATTTTGCGTGCGCGTGTAAACATCGTCCTGCCTGTGTACACCTGTAGGTGTTTGAGATGGCTTTGTGTTTGTGTCAACGGTGACGTTATCCATTTGCGGTTTTCACATGGTGAAAAATCTATACCAAACCTTATTTATTTGGTTTTCCATTTCTATTTAGGCGACGTCGTTGTGCCGCCATTATCGAGTTGTGTAAACAACAAGCGACCACCATACGCTGCGCTATACTTTAACACACTTGGCGATTGTTGCCGACATCCTGTAGCGATGCAATTTACGTGCCTCAAGTTGCAAGACACGCAAAATACGAGTACGTGCCATCGACTGCAAAGTAGCTAAGCCCCGTCCAAAGTCTGGCGCGAGTCTTATGAGCATGTCTGTACTTAGTATCAGAGTATTCTGTTGCTGCTGTTGTTACCACGATATGTGTTTGTCAAAGTGTACGTAGACATTTTGTTTACAGCGCTTTTTTTCACGCGAATTCTACTGCGTTGAAGTTAAATCAGATTTCCAGGTTGTTTTTCTTTTTGAGGAACTGATAATATTAACGAAGCTTTGCCAACATTGCCAACTTTGGAATTGAACTGGTTTCCAACTGGCATGAATTAATACAATAAAATACACAGAAATGCTAATTTCAATAAATAAAAAATAAGAGGAAAAAGAAAATATTCAGCAGCACAGTGCATTCAATTGAAAAAGTTGTAAAATCAACAAGTCATTGGCGTTAATGGTTGGACTTGAGAGGGGTGTGTGCTGGCGCGCAACAGCAGAACACCTGTGCAAGCAAAACAATTTTCGCTTATTTGCATAGCGTTAGAGCCGAGAGACTAGATACTGTGGACGGATAGATATTTGGACAGACAGAATGTAGTGCAGCAAACACTAGAAACATGAAAACGTTGCAAGCATTGGCAAAAAATTGTTTACAGAACTGAAATGGGAACTGAAGTGGCGATGGAGAAGCAGGACGCGAACCCTTTTGAATCACATCCATGAAACTCCTTGAGAGGGTGAGCGATTGTGAGCACCAAGTAATGCACGAGTAAATATAACTGTACCATATAAACACGAATCCTTATACAAAAAATCTCAATTTAGTCTAACGGAATGTAGAGAAAATTAAAATAAACTCACTTGATTTTATTCAAATTAAATTTTCTTCTTCTTTTCTTTTCACCATCGTCCTTATTTGCTACTATCGTCAAACGATATTCAGATTAAAAGTGGCTGATCACTCATCTGTGATGCGGATTGGAAGAATTAGGCGGTGTAGCCTTCAGGCACTTCACCACAGTGATTTTTTGAGAGAAATGAATTTTAACAAAGAAATGTTCATAACTAACTAAATCGGCAAATCGCTCCCTGTGTGGTCGAATTTGGACCACTGGGCGAAATCTAATATAATGTCAATAACGCCCACATTTATGCATCCCACAAAGCATAGTATACCCACTATGTATGGTGTCTGGGTCTGGTAGGTAATATTGCATAAGACAGAACTTAGGAAAAACTATGCAGTGGTCGAAGGTATGCAGAGCTCTGCTCCAGAGCAGAGAGTTCGGCTCTCCGAACAACACCAACTCATGTATTGAACGTCCTACGTGACCTACTCTCTTCGATCTAATAAGAGCCAAAAAGCCGTAGGTGCGACTATAAAACCTAGGGCGGTGTGTGCATGGAGAGCATCAGAGTTCTGTCATGCCACCACCCTTAGTGATATCTTAATTATCACAAAACGTACATATTACTGTAGCCAAGTCTTCTGCTTTGATAAAAGGTATCACACGGAAATCCCAAGCCATGAGGAGTAGGACGACGAAAATTCCCTCAAAACTTATTTGTACAGTAATATTACCTCGTATACAAATACACCTTATGGGGTTATCAGATGTCTCTTTCACTATAATACAAACTTCATGACAAAGTTACAGTGACTGAGACAAGAGGTTGGAAAAAACTAACTGAAAAGACTGCACAAAAAACAATAAATAAATAATTCTAATGGTGTTATAATGTGAAAGAGATATCGGAGATCCAAACAGTATTATAAATTACAAATATGTATTATTAACAGTTTCAGTGTGTTGATTTTAACAGTATAATATTGCATATGTCACTACGGAAATAATAAAATAGTAAGTTTGCTTAGCGGCGAACGACTCGTACGTTTGCAGCAACCTACTGACTCTACCCTTTGTTCAGACAGTCCTGCGCATTACCTTCTACCCTTTCTGCTTCACCGTAAGCCGAATCGAATTGCAGTTTCAGTACAACTCAAGGAAGAAAGGCTAGCTTACTCTTAAGCCCATGCATCATATTCACCCCCTTGTACTTCTTATACCGTAATGTATTGAAGGCAGATTTTGGCAAAGCCCATCTTAGATGAATTAATTGCTGGTTAAATAGCTACAATAAACTGAGGTGTCGATAATACATCATACGAGTATGTACGATTTCAATACCATGAATACTCTTAATATAAAAAGAAATTAATATCCAAGCGCGAAGAAATGTTCTAACCCATGTGACGTTTACTTCAGGTCAGTGCTCAACAGTCATACGGAATTTTTTATATGAAAAGATACACGATGTCAAAGCTCCTGTTGTTGTTACCGTTACGTTTCCATTGATATTGACACAAGCGCTATTGTTGTATGTACTGGTTTCCGTTTCCATACTACACACAGCGGTCATACACACTCCAACATGCTTGCGTGTGAACAAACTCATAGAATCCAATTTTTTAGTCAAATGTATTGTTTTATTTTGTAAGTTGACAATATTTTTTTTCTTTCACAACAACAATGTACTCGTTGCCCTCAGCTGTGATGTTGTCATTTTTAAGCCAATTTCCGTTCATTTGGACATTTCCCCGAACAATTTTTTTTTACTAAGAATTTTGTTCTGACATCCTCACAAAGGCAGCGTTGCTGCTTTTGTTGCTATTATTTTAAATGTTTACAATATTATTTATTTATTTATTTGCATTGTTCATGTGCTTTTTGGAGCTGCCACCCACAGATACTCCCACGCGCGGTTAGTCACTCAACCGGCAGTCAATGCATGTGTCCATTCTTTTTCGGTTTGTCGCTGCATGCAAAATGAACCGCTACCGCCATGAAAGTTGCGTGAATGTATGCCATACAACATCAATTTTTTGCCGAGTTGCTCGATTAAGCAATTTCGCATGCATGGTCAATGCCTACAATTGACTTTG
Source organism: Cacoxenus indagator (assembly GCA_035041755.1). Classification (NCBI taxonomy): domain Eukaryota; kingdom Metazoa; phylum Arthropoda; class Insecta; order Diptera; family Drosophilidae; genus Cacoxenus; species Cacoxenus indagator. Next base: position 540,775 of record JAWNKX010000067.1, read on the forward strand.
AACAATCGATTAACTTCACAAGTGCTTCGCTAGACAAAAGCACATGAAAAAGGATTCAGCTAATCTGGCTTATATGGAAGAAATACATTTCTATGAACTCCACCAAGCAATTTGCATTCATCTACAATGTTCTTACAAAGTACAACTTAACAAAGTTTAATTAACTGCAAAATGGAGAAATCTAATTTATTTACATCTGCGGTTGTGCTGATTTACCCAGCAGATGTATTTTCATTAAACGAGGACATTATAAATTTCGATCATCAGTATTGTCCCCACTAACCAAAATGAATATCAATAGCCCAAAATATAATACAAACATCACTGCTATCAAAAAGGTTGTTAGCCGCATAAAAATTCAAATTAATGCCGAGTGGTGTAAAAACTCTTGTTTTAAACAACGGCTTCATAACATTGAAAATAACAATACCCTAATGACTAGGCGAAAAATGCAATATTGGAATTATGTTAGAAATCGTTAAACAAAAAAGGATAGTAAGTCGAAAGCAAACCGATGCGTTTAAAAAAATAAAAAAATATCGTTAATGATGCCAACCTGATGATCATAAAATACATTTCCCATAAACCATCCATCCAGTAAACCATTGACACTTCCAGCTTGATAGCTTCAGAAACAAGAAGGTTTTTCTAGTGGTACATTGCATATGAATATTTGGTTTATTTGGAAGTTGTAGTATGGAAGTAGCACCAATTTGATTAAAAGGTGAGCAATGAATGATTCATAATAATCCACTTTTTATTGTATTGGTTACCAAAGCTTGGCGAAAGGTTGTATTGGTAAGTTAGTCGTAATCGAATGAATTTTGACAATTTCTACAAAAAGGTTGACTTCAGGTACTGGTAGTTTTCGTACTATTCCGGGGTAAAGTTCAGAGTTCTACTACTATATATTTGAGATGGGGTTGATGATGAGTTTGGGGCTGAGAGTGAGCATTGCAATAATTTTTAAATCTGTTTATGTAAATTCTCGGGAGCAACAGCGATCCTTGGTATATGGTATATACCATATGGTATACATATAATAGATTTTTAATTGGAAATGTTCATTTATGCCATTATGTATGGAAAATAACATCATTCAAATTAGGATTGTAACGTTGGCCATTTTAGCAGAAGTACAGAGCTTAACCTCTGCAGATGCGGAAGTTAATGGAGAAGGAGTCGGAGGTGTATTAATGAAGCAAAAATGCGTTGTTTAACTTTTATTCAAAAATAATATTTAATATACCTATCGGTAATCAAAATCAATGAGTAGCAAATTACGTTTTACAGCCTTGTCACCAAGGGTTCGTAAATTAAACCGGTTCCACTGAACAGTTGCTCACTTGGAAGTGATCCTGGCGGCGACGATAAATAAGCACACACAATGGGAACTGAACCTTCAATTTTTTTATTATAGTAAAGGGTCTTCGTTTAGTGAGAATTCCCATCTCCATGCACTACTGTTTTCGAGCATGCCCACCAGATTTTAATCTACACTCTGCGTTGGTGGTAAAGTTTGAGAACTCTTTCACGGTTCATCGTCTAGTCTATACGATTCAATTCTAGTTCTCTTGGCGACAGAAGCTCCATCACCATCAGCTTCATTTGTAGTTCTTAGTACAAAAAGGTAGTCCTTATCGATGGTTGCACTTCCTAAAGCACTCTCGAAAGTCAGTTATTGCACAAGGTTTGATGCATGCGCTGGAGCTTATCGTGGTCAAGAAGCCAGTCACCGGTTTGCCAAAAGTGCGGTCGTTTTCTTCAGATTGCATCGATCAATATTTTCAAAATATCAACGTAGTACTCTTTGTTGATCGTCTGACCTGCAGCAGCATATTCGTGATGCACGATGCCTTCATAATCGAAAAAAACAAGCAATATTGACTGACGTTGCTTCGGCTTTAACGGACTTTTTTCGGCAGAGGCTCGGATGGAAGCTTCCACGGTGAAGACCTTTGTTTTGTTTCAGGATCATAACCATAAACCCATGATTCATAACCAGTAATAACCTTTTTAAGCAAATTTTTATCGCTATTGATCATTTCCAGATTGTTCTGAGCGATTTCTAATCGAAGGGTTGTTTGCCACTCGCACACGCTCAACATTATTCTATGTTTTGCCGTCGTAGGTCGACCAGAACGAAAATCACTATCAACAGATGTGCGGCCATTTTTAAACCGCTTATACCTCTTCAAAGGCCTTTTGCCTCATTGCAATAATTTCCGCACAACTTTTTCTAAGATTAAAACCAAATAATATGCAAATTCGGTGGTCGGTTCTTTCCGTCATTTTTAACAATGAACAAATGCGATGAACGTGAAAAAGACACTGTAAACAAATGCACGCTGACCATGGGTACGCTGCCTATTGAGAACTGCGAGCAACTAGTGAGTTCCTGAGTTACTGCTGGTGTTTGTACCCTATAGAGGTCGCCTGAGTGCTGTGGCTCGAAGATATAAATGCAAGTCGGAGAATATTGGGATATACCTCGTACATGGTCAGTAAAAATCTGACGTCCTCTTATCTGGTAATCTGGCAAAGTTTCTTGCATTAACCGACGAAAACCAACACACTCGACAAAGTTAAATGGAACATTCTGTAAAGCAATAAATTCTTCCATCAAATCGTAATTTTTTTTTTTTAGCATTAAACCATATTTGGTTTTTAGGGACATATTTTTCTGTATGCATGGATTTTAAATGCCCTGTCAATGATGTCATAGTCCGAACTTTTCTCGAATAGTTTTTATGACAGGTTTTACAATTTGCATAATGTCATCAGTTTTTACGAAGTACTATCAAATATCACTTGTTTTCGGCTTCATCATGCGGTTTCATTAACCAACAAATAAATAACGTGGGTAATAAATGAACAAGCCGTCAAATTGACAAAACAAATCATACGCGCCAAAACTGAAACATCCCATATCCCACATTTTACACAGCAAAAGTGATGAGCGATATTTTATTAAATGTCATTGGGCGAATTCAGTAGAAGTCATCACTCATCATTTTCTCCGACTTAATAACAGATTACTGGTTTGTCTCTGCTGAACGCAGTGATGCTAGATTTGTAAAATTACGGCGTTTAGCTACTTCGCAAATAGCCTTTTTCATTTCTGCGTTAAATAATTTGCCAACAATTAACAGTTCTCCATTCCACTCATCTGTTAAATGCATATTAAGAACATAAATACATATAAACAAAAATTAAATAAATAAATATTTATATCATTACATTTAACTTTCCAAGCAACTAATAACAACACTCAAATTATTTACTTTAAATTTGTGTCTTTATTACTTTGTATACAAACGAAATACATCGGATTGAAATGGTATGACTTGGTTGTCAAAGTATTTTTGTGATGAATTTTTAGCCATCACTTAGGCCGTCTTGTTGAAACCTATGTGGCTTCCTCCAGATTATCTGAACAACATCAGAAAAAAAATGCTTTTAACATTGTTCTGTGTCGTTCTGCGTCGACTGTTACTCTTCGACCATTTTCTTCAAAGAAATATAGACCAATCACTCCACCAGCATGAATTGCACACCACACAATGACTTTATCAGAATGTAATGGTGTGGATATTCATCACCCAAATTCTTCAATTCGGTTTGTTTACATAACCATTTAACCAAAAATTAGTTTCATCACTGAATACAATTCTTCGATGAAAATTTTCTTCATTTTCAAGCTGGTCAAGTGCAAAATCAGCAAATATACGACGTTTATGGTGGTCTAATAGCTTCAGTTCTTGAACCAGTTGAATTTTATAAGGATGTAAACCCAAATCTATTCTTAAAATTCTCTATGTTGTTGTTTGAGAAAAATTTAAATGTTGAGAACGACGTGGGACCGATAAATTTGGATTTTGTCTTACACTTGCTGCTACCAAATCAATATTCTCTTGTGTGCATACATTTCTTTGTCTTACTCGTACTCTTGTATCGTGTAAAGAAAATCCACTTTCAAATGTATTTACAATACGACGAATATTGAGTCGATTAACTGACTAATGTCGTCCATGAATTCTTCTTAAATTTCTCTCAAGTATTCACAAATGAGCACTGCTTTTTATAAAACAATTGAACAATTTCTAAATGTTGTTAAAGCGTGTATCTTTCCATTATTAAATGGCATAACCTACTGAACACAAATAACATAAAAAATTCCACATAGAAATACGCAGTGTTTTATAATTATAACAATTTTAAGCTGTATCCTCCCTATTAGAAAACGCCTTTTAATAACTATACATAACTATACATACAATTAAAACTTGTTATTACTGTTGTTATTCCTATGCTTAGTCACGTTCTGCATTAAGCGATTATATTAATACACTTATCTTTAATTGGTGTCGTTTTACACTCTGAGCCAACGGCCTCACTTCAATAACGTCATCTTTGAAGCCACATAATGTTTTTAATTAACATACTGAACGTGTGTATTTTTTTATTTATTTGCACATTTTTTAACAAAAATATATATAAAGGCTATATATTCTCCCTTATCTTTAAGTAATCCGATTTTGAATGAAATGAGTGCCTTTTATGAGATGCCTGCGCAAACATTTGAAGTCTACATTATAATTATATGTATAGAATACTTTCTCGTTTCAAGGCTTTCACTATTATTTTTATTTGTATATTATTTTTCATAAAACATTGACACAGACTTTACATGGACCTTTTTTTAGTTCTTTTCGCCACCATCAATGTGGCATAATGGACTCTGTATCCCTCCCTTTATCCTTACCATATAAGACAAGAAACCACCGAAAATTCGTAGTTCGCCAACTTCAAAATTTGAGAAAATCAAATTTTTCATATATAGTTTTCTCTATGAAGTCAGAGGGTCTTCCTACTCTTAATTCATGAGCAATTTCGTGTATTATTACAAGAAACTTGCTTAGATAAATCATGAATCATTTCGTACCATGTCACATCCAAATCTCACATTTTTAGTCATACGTTTTTTAAGAAGCGATATTTTCATGTTTAATTAACCCTTATTTACCCATTGGTATTCATTATAATAACTGATGAAAAAGACCACACAAAGCGAGGCAAGCCAAAATGACGACCAATAAAATAGATTGCAAGGATTTTTTAAAAAGCACTTATTTTGCATATTGCCACAGTGCACAAATACACCAAAAGCAAAAATACAAAACGAAATTTAATTTATTTTACACGATTGCACTTCATAAAATTTACGACAAAAAAAGTTACTACACCAACAACACCGAAGACAGAAAAGCCAACGTCAGTGCCAATAACGACAACAAAATCCGATGCCACACAATTTAGAGATTTTTCGGGTACCGTGTTCAATAAATATACAAAATAAATAAAAGTCATCGGAATATGCCAGGAGGAGTACGAAAATAAACCCTATAACGAAACTATAATAATAATATTGCATTGTGCAGTTGCAGTCGCAGTCAATAGCAAAAATGGTGCGAAAAAATGCCAGTATTATTTATTTGAAGCATGCTTTACATGAGTGAGCATATCGAAACCAAATTGTTCGAATGGCTACAAACGAACAAACAGACGAATGAGCGAAAGGACGAATTTGAATTTGAATTGAGTTTCAGAGTTGCATGCAACAACAACAGCAGCAGCAGCAGCAAGAGGAACATGCAAAATATATTTGCACAATTCAAAGCGCTAAGCGGCTCAAGGGGCATTTACTATGTATGAATTTCACAGTTGTCAGTCCAAAAGTAATAGAGAGGTGACGGTAAAGTAGAATAGTGAAAAAGCGGTTACGGAAACATAGTGGTCACGCCTGCTTGCAACAAAACATATTTCAAATGTACACGTATTTATGAACCGAACGGTTTGTCATGAAAATTCATGTTGACAGATAAACGAAGTGGGCCAGAATGTGGAATAGAGGACGGAAGTTCGAGCAGTGCTGACCTCTAGAGATTTTAATACATGAGGCATGACATGCAAAATTAAATCAGAACTAAGGGCTTTTAATGCATAACTGATGAACAATTTGAGCTTAGACATAAACCGGATACCTTAGAAAAAATCTACGATCTCAAAACTGTTCTCGACTATTATTCACTATCTAGCATATATGTATTCGCACAGAGGAACTGGCTTACTTTTATTTTGAAGCCCGCCAGAAACCACTCTTACCATACCCTTCTCAACTACAATTTTCTGACATAGCGCAACAAACCGTGAATATTCTACCTCTGCTAAAAAAAGATAGTACAGTCTGGATAATATTGAAGTTTGAATCGATGAATGTACAAGTAACCATTAGCATTAGAAGTGGTTGAATTTGCAATTCACTACATCACATCTCATCTAGTTTGCCTACCAATCATAACTACTCTAATCAAATCCTGTCTCGCGAGCTTTATCACTTATTCGGCCGCATTGGAAGCTTTCGAAATGTTATGTTGTTATTTGGATTATTCGTATTAAGTAGTAAATCTTTAAATTAATTTTTTTATTCGAAGTCGAAGGCCTTTGTTGCTAGTACTTTTATATTAAGCGGTAGGTGGTACAATGTTGCGAAGGCAAAATCTTATGAATTCGTGTCACCGATATGCTATTGTTAATTTCTTGTTGTGTCTATTCCCTTGTCTTCTTAGTGTTTTGTAGTTGATAAGTTCCCGGAATTAATATCTTTTCTAGCAACTACAAACCTTTAAAAGTTAGCTGTAAAAATTTTAGAGGAATCTGGCATTTACTTTAAAAGTTAAAAATAATTTAGTGAAGCAACTTAGTATTCAATTAGTATGCAATGTTTATCTGAACCAGGAAATTCAACTTGGTTTGCTAAATTTAAAAGTGGTCGTACAAACATCGACGATACGCCAAGCCCCGGTCGCCAAAAAAGTAACCACCTATTTTTGGCGAGTATGAAAATAGTCCCTAAAAGGATTTTAAGAAGCCGTAAAGTGAAGTTGCAAGATATAGACACTCCAAACACATCCAAGGAAAGTGTAGGCCGCGATAGTTACTAGTGAACCAAAAACTAAAATAAGTTGATGTCTCGGCGAAATAAAAAAGGTTTTCAGCCGAAGGTTTTGTGCTTTCCGCTATCACCACAAAATCCTGTCGAAATGTCAAAGCATTGAAATGTTGGCAAGCTGAGCTTATCATTGCGAGGTCGACCGATTTGGATGGCACCTTTGGCGTGATCAACTGTTGGATGGTATATGAATGCCAAACGTCGTTATTCCAGAGTCTTAATGGATCGCGCCTGAGAAATTCGATTTTCCTTCTAAGTCTGACTACCCTGTTCATCAGTCTACGATCGTGTTCTTGTCTTGCCTTTTTGACCTCTCAGTGGTGGTTGTTTTTCAACACCGAATTTGGAACATATTCAATTCTTTTTATTGTTTTGAATGCATCGCTTTGATTAAACTATTTTTACACATTTTCTTTGCCAGACCTTAGCTTCGAATTTCACATACGTATCAAGGGCATAATGATGAAGCTGTAATGAGATTTTCATATTTTCATATAATTTCATTTGGATAGAATTTTCCGATTTTTACAGTAGACCCTCACACCATCCTTCACTCTAATTCTCTATTTCTTTAGAATAGAATATAGAATAGTGAAAATGTATTCAAAAACGATAATTGCCTAAGGATAAACACATCATAAAGACTGAACAGCGTATCCGTACTCTCTGAGCGGTATCGAAAATTCATAAAACGCGTAAACTATCGCCATTTTTTAAAATCATAGCTTTTTGTTGTATTCTCAAATGACTATTCACAAATGCAATTGTCGACCTTCGCGATGTCGTCATGCTCGTCGTTGCAAGTGTCATTGTCATATGGCTTTCCATTTCGCAACAGTTGGAACTACATAGGACACGCAGGTGAGTATGTATGTGAATTTATGTGATTGTGACTCTGTGTATGACAATACTGGCATTGACAGCTTGTTGACATTTGCCCATGGATAAGCGTTATGATAACGATTTTCAGGCAAATGTGCACTTTGGAGCTGCCACTGTTGTCTGCTACCATCCACATCTGAGACCATTCTCTGTATGTTTGAGCGTAGTTTTGTTTTGAATGTTAGTGAGAGTGGAGTGTAATTGTATTTGTTTTTATGTTTAGTTTAATGTATGATATTTCTACATGTCGACTGCAATTCGGGATTTTAATTATTGCAACTGAGCTGACCTGAAAGAGTGACTATGTGCATCTATTAGTGATGCAGACGACCTTTCTGGCATTTCAATAAACCTTAATGCGGTCAATCATGCATTTTAATTAAAAGGACACTTGCTACTTTGCTTATTAAAATTCGGTGCCACAAAATTTGGCCAATATTAAATTGTTTCCGTCGAAAGTAGTGCATGCGTGTATGCATATGCGATAAAGAATTTCATTATTGAACGTGGTCGCGAAACGAACAATTACGAACACTTTGCGGCTATGGCTTATATGAAAAGTTTTTCATATGCACATTTTATTGCATACTTTTTGGAGTGCTGACGAACAGCACATGCGCTTTATATGCAAAGTTTCTGCTCTAAATTGTTTGCTGAGTTTTTTACTGGCTTCCGTTCAATGAAAGGACACTTGAGGCTTGATTGGAGCGTGCGTATGCAAAATCGGGGTACGCTGTTTAACTTTATTGTAGGGAATTTTCCGTTAGTGCTTCGACGCTATTTGGCGTACTCTTCAACTAAAACTGTGCCAAAAACCGTAAAGTTTTATTTATTGCAAAATCGGAACAAAAATAATATTTAAAAAAATATATACCTGTATTCAATATACAGTTTTGTAAAAAAAAAAAAAACGAATCGATTTATTTTCCTCGTACCTGTGCGCCTGCCAAAATCACTGTATTTTACTTGCTTCTATAATGATTGCCTACTTCGGGGCCACATTTTATGTTGTATGATGTAGAAAATATATATACATATACCATATGATGGTCATGGAAAATATATTAACGTGTGAATCGCTCTGTAAACGCAGTGATATGCACCTTCAGCAGTCACTGCGCCCCACGGCAAGCCTTTCTTACTTGTGAAGATTTTTGTTGCACACTTACTTGCTGGCTACTTTCATAGTTTCTCTTTCACCGCGCCATTGCAATTACTTAAATGTGTTAACAAGCCAAAAGCGTTTTATATTAAATATTACTTTTACTTTCTTTTACTTCTTTTTTTCTTGACTTATTACACTACGAGTGTTCCCTTACAAAATAATTGTCGTGCAGCATGTTGCATAGATTTTGTTTGGTTTATTACCACATTTATGCGTAAAATTATTCGCTTTATGACTTCTGATTAGTGATATGTGTTTTGTTTTGTTTTCCTTATTAGTGTTTCGGCATAGAAATCTGCATATTTGTAGCTGCTGTTTTGATCATAAACGTGCAGACAAAAAGTTACTCATAAGCACCTGTGTCTGTGTTTGTTTGTATATTTGTGAAACTATTAAGCAAAGTTATGACGGCGAACATGGATAAACTTTTGCCACACATACAGAAAGTCAACGAAGAAGAGGAAAATAATTCTCCATAAAGTAAAAATTTTCGTTGACTGCTTTTAGTATGTCGTGCGTACGTGGACCACGAGCACTTCATTAAAGTGTGGAAACATAACAAGGTGTCGTTTTTTTTTCTGCGTGAATTTTTAGCAAAGCCAGAATTAATATCCCTTTTTTTGTGTTAGTCGTGGCTGAATAAACTAGAAATCACCTAACTGTGACCAATTTTTTTCATTTTTCAAAATGCTTTGAAATCGCCGTAGTGGCCGTAAAAAAGACTACAAATCACATGGTTACAAAATTTTTCAACTTATGCTTTTAAGACATTCTCAACCCTGGAAAAGAAAAAATATATAAGAGTATGCATCTATGTTAGGACGGCCACTTCGGGGAACGCCCTCGTATAATTTTTCACCGCCTGGCAAGCGCAAGCAGGTTCATGAGAAATGTTAAAATTTACTTAATTTTTTTTTAGGGTTTTTTTTAAGTAAATTTATATACATACTAGCAAGGGTCCCGGTGTAGGTTGGACTGTGTGTAGAATGAAGATGTAAAGTTCCTTAGTCGCATTGGGCGATTTTTGGTATGGCAAATTCTTATGAGTTTCTCTTGTGTTCATTCGCTCGCCTAATTCGTCTTCTGTGTTTGCTTTTATATTAATAATATATATAAGTGATCAACCCAGTGCGTTATTGGTGGTGATCATATCACTGACGCATTAGAAACGGCAAAATCAATTTATTGTGTTCCAAATCCCGAGTAGCGCCGGGCCAATATTATTTATTATACTTTATCCTGAGTTTATGCATAATTAATTAGATTCTATGCCCTTCAATTGTTTTTATTGTTGCTCAAATTGTACGATGCTCGTTCGTTTGCTTTACAAATTAGTGAAATTGTATTTTCATTAAGCGGAAATTATGCGCAAAATGCGGAAATTTTCTAATTTATAATCCATTAAAAAAACATTTTAAGCTGGTATGTGGAAACCTTTTGTTGCTGTTTTATTGTTGTGACTACATTTAAATGTCCAAAGCGGCGTTTATAGAAATCATGAAGTGGTGCAAAAATTTAAATTAATTATTCATATTTCGTTAGAATTTCATTCTTTTTGGTCAATTATCAGTTGTTTTCTGTATTGTACACAACATTTAATACAATGTTATCGTTTCTCAGTGGATTACTGAACTAGTAACTATTCAACAATTATAACTTAACAAAGTGACTGAAGAGTATAAATCTATTTAACCTGTTTATACCTCTTGCTTAATTAAAAAGTCGCTTTTGTTCTCGTCGGTCTTGTACTGTGGCACTGAATGATGAACCTCCCACGACTTGTTATATGCGTATATATAGCTCCTTCTACATTTCTCAATATCATATAAACAAATTTTTTCGGGAGTTCAGTATATATAAGCCGACTTATCCCCGATTGTTTGGCAACAATCGAAGGTTGAAGCAGCTAGTGTAACGCCGTAGTCCTTCGGTGACGACAAATGTAGTTAGCAATAGTATGCTCTCGAAAATTCCAAAGGCTTCCATAGCCATATATTTTGTGACTATCATTTTCGCACTCAATGGCTTTAATCTTAAAATTTCATGTAGATTCAACATTTGTCTTACGACTGAAAGTCTACATTTGACGTTGTTGGTCATCTTTTTATTCTGCATACCAATGGCAACTAAGTAGAAGAACTGAATTACAAATTCAAACTGATTTTCACTGATTTTACATATGTCATCAAACCATAAAATCATAAAATTAACAGAGTGACCATTTTATTTACTGGTACTGCAACGTTTTTTTTTATATGCCGGGAGATGGTAATCTTTGAAGGATTTAGTGCTAACATGCACTAAAAAGTTTGTAGTCTCTAACCCAACTCAAGGCTAGTTTTGATCGCCAAAGTACTAATCCACCCCCAACTACGCTGGTCTTGTACGACCTGTCGCAACCACCAGGACTATTTAGTCTCTATATATTTCTTCATCACTACTACATCATTCCTACTCGATTCATCATTGCCACTATTATCTCGCTTGCCAGGTTTCACTCCTCTACGCCTTTCAACATATATGCGATTATACCGCTGTAAGTAAGCGATTAGCTTATTCCTGACGCTACCTGTCTTCTAGTGTGAGAATCTAACACATTCAGTTGGAATGTGCGTTCTCTCCTTGTCTTTGCAATATATGCAGTACGGATTCCGTGTTTAATATATTTTTAAACAGTATGTCTCCATGGGGAAACAGTTTGCTAGAACATTGATGGCTGAAGCAGACACAGTACTAAATGCACAGGAAATCCTAAGAGAATTTAGTCTGTACACTGATCTCACTCCTCTGGTATACGTCTTGGGCTAGCCGGGCCAGTGCCCCGGGGCCGCTTAGTCTAAGGGACCAACTTGTTCTCTTATTCTCCACTCCCTCACTCAGTATTAAATGCAGACAACACACATCTGTTTTCTATGAATACTAAGAAATTTTTTAAAGGCAATAAAACGTTTGCCTGGTCACACTAGTATACATATGTTATACATATACATATATAGTATATAGTTGGATAAATTACAGTGATATGTCGCGAAACCAAATGTTTGGAAAGTGTTTCTAATATTGGATTCTTTTATCTCTTTCAGGCATAAATCAAAGTAGCGTCTTCAAATTGGTATGATTTTCTTATATTATTTTTATATTTTACTAAACAAATATACTAATATATTTCCATCTAAATACATAAAACACAAAACGTATTCGAGGGCTAAAGGATTTTCAATTCAAATACTAATGTGTCAGCGAACTCCAATTCGAATTCAATTTGTGATGATGTGAGCTGAGATGATGGCATCGATGGTGTCGTTGATGGTATTGCCGTTGGAAAGTAATGAGTCAGTGTTTGAGTGAGTGTTCAACTGCACAAGAATTGACAATAATTGTTGACATTTTGCATGTGTTTGTATGAATGATTTGCACGCACAAAAGCCAATCAACAAAATCAACAACACGTTCACATGCACAAATAAATGGCCACCCGCAAACGCAACCACATACCATACACACATAACTTCCACTTCCTCTCTTAACCGGAACTAGTACGGTTTTCGTGCAAATGTTTTACTAAACGATATATATATAAATGGACGTTTGTCTGTTTGTCTGTCTGAAGCCTATAGACTCCGATACCGTTAGACCGAAGACCATGAAAATTGATACATATACATATATGTCATCATGCAGAATTTTTGTGACTAAGTTTAGTGCGTTAGTATGCCGCGAAAGTCGGGAAAATCCATCCACTTTTTTTGTATGAAATCAATATTTTTTCATCAGTTTGCCATTGATATGTATGTCAAATTTGAAATCGAAAGTCCGTTAACGGAAAGTGATAACAAAAAAAGTTTAATTCAAATCGATAAAGAAATTTAGTGTGTTCCAAATTTGGTGTGGAAAAGAATGCCAGTGAAGGGTCGAAGTCAAAATATTGGTCGGCTGACGCACTTAGTCAGGCAATAATTCGATCATAGTCTATGAGGCTGAGGAACAGCGTAGTCAATAGACAAATCTATTAAGAATTGGCTATAGGAAAAGTTAAATTACTACATGAAATGATGTAGTAAAGATTGTATGCCCTACCATTTTGCCCCACCAAAAATCTCTCAACGCCACTAAAGAAGTTTTCACTTGCCGTTTGTATGTCCATTCTAAACAAATCCCGAGCAGCGCCGGGGAACTTGCTAGTAATATATATAAGTATGTGTGTATATTTGAAGGGCTTAAACACGCCAACGAGACAATTATTGGCAATTCAAAATGTATTCGTGATATTTTATGGGTTTTCATGCAACACACACACAGAAACACCCCCGCCCACACAGGGCTCAATAGCACTCATCAAAGGAAATCATTTCTAATAAGCCTTTCCAAATGGAAATAGATATAAATACATACACTGTCCATAGATACACAGACACATATGTATGTACAATTTCATAACAAAATTAAATATAGCAATAGCAGCATTCAAGCAATCCGCAAATATTTGCACTTCGAACTGCAAATAAACTGGCAACAACACCTAAAACAACAACAGGACATCAGACTAAGCAAAAAAATTGCTTTTAATTAAATTTTTGCGCAAATTTCTAAATTTCGTTTGTTTATTTTGCGGGTAGTGTATTGCAAGATTTATATTTTTCATAAATTATTACCGAAAGGTTAGTGAATATTTATCCAGGCTTTTCATATTCATACTTTTCGGTAACTGCGATTGAAAAAAGTAGGATCGTTTGTTTACTTTACGTAAATTGTGTAATACTAAATCGGGTTGGGTTGGTAGCTCAGTACTGGTATTAGTTTTATAAAAATAGTTGCGGAATTAAGAAACTTGAAAAGTTAAATATAAAATCAACAGAATTAAAGCTTAACTAACATATTTTTGAATTATCGATTAAAGCTTTTATACAAAACTTACATTTGAAATTTGCTTGATTTTGTTTTAAAAACTATTTTACTTAAGGGAATCAACACGGAAATAAATAAAAATAATCATATGTGCAGTTCACTCATGGTAGAAGTGAAACTTTTTAAAAAACAACTCTGTTCACAACTTCTCAACGCTCGAATGCGACACGAAGAACGATTATGCGACACGAAGAACGATTATGCGATAATGCGATGACACTATGACGCGTCATAATAAAGAACATCACATACAACAAGAACACAACAACGAGCGCAATACACTTGTGCGTGCTCAAGAGAGAGTAACGTTTGTTCATTTTCAAACAACTCACAAATTCAAACACAAAATTTGTACGTCTGCGGAGTATTCCTTCTCTGTTTCCCTAGCATATTATTCTTCCATCTCTGTTGTAGAACGCGGCGTCCCAACGCCGAAATTTTGCAAATTTTTACTGCAATGCTCCCTTAGAAATTTCACTTCAAAATAATAATTAATGAAGAGAATGTCGAAATAGAGTGAGATGTTCGAAGACGAAAATATGAAAGTAGGAACAAGAAAGAAAGATTAATCTTAAAATAAAGAATTCTATAAAAATATTTGACGTCATTATTTATGATACAAATGTGTTATTAGATTTAATCTGATAAATATTATTCTTTATATATTATATTATTCGTTCATATATATATATATATATATTATAAATATAAAATTAAAATTAAATAGAAATATTAATTCTAAATTTTAAATCATATAAAAAACGAAATTTCAAAGAAAGCTTATACTTCATGAAATACTTCACACAAATACATCAATTTTTTTATATTTTATATACCTTGCCTTATAATTGTACTGTTATAGTAGAACAACGTCAATTACATTTAAAGGAAAAGAACAAATACAAACAACTTAGTGAAGAGTAAACTTACTATTTGGCTTTAAATTAATTTAGATTGCATCAAAAAGGCAGACTAGAGCAATTTGACTAATCAGTCCCTCACGGTCCATGATTTATTAAGCATGCTTAAATATCAAACATGTTTGATCGATCAAATTAAACAGAGCTGAGCTTATTAGCGAGCTTATACGCATCGCTGAGTTTCTCCTTCTACGCGTCCTGAGAAGGCGTTTAGCTAGATGATTTGGGTGATGTTTGAGTCGCTCTAAATACGCCGTTTCTTGTTGGTTTAGGACAACCCCAATGTTGGGAACAATTAACTCCCTTTCAAGTTTCTCTGCTCGCATATACCAAGGGGCGCCAAATAGTTTGGGTAGGAGCTTCGCCTGAAGAACTTAGATCTTAGAAAGCTGCGACGTACCAGCAATGCCATAGACTTACTATCCAAAGCGCCATGCAGGTGTAATTATTGTCTTGTATAAGCTGATCTTGATTTGCAGCGACAGCTTGTTTCTGCCGTGTGAAGATTATATGTTGTTGTTATCCTATTGATATGAGTATTGAAAGTGAGTCGGCAGTCCAGATAGACACCCAGATATTTATTGCCCGGTTCTTGGTCTAGTAGCTGACCCTGGAGACAGTCTACTAGACAGTCATTCCTGCGCAGAAAATGGGTCACACAGATGCATTTTTCCAAGTTTATACCAATCATCCAGCGTTTTGCCCAAAGCTCAAAATCGCGAAGATACATTGGTAGCATTTTACACATTAATTATCCTTGGCAAAAATAGCAGTATCGTTAGCAAGAGTAGCCACCACCATGTCCTTCAGGTTGTCCATAGAAATAGAAGAACCTGTGGGCATGACGCTGGTGAAAAGATTTACTCCAGAGTAAATAGTCTGCCTGTCGTTGTGTGTGAACACTAGTTTCTCAGTGGTTGAGGTAGAAAGCTAAAACATTGCACAAAGTTTTCTTTTTACAATATACAGTCTACATTTTCCGGAACCGATCGGATCAGTCCATTCAGTAGAAGGGATCCGTCTTACCTTATTATTGGCAAAACAAATTTTTTTCTAACTGACATGTGTTTTCGTACGCATATATTCCATGATAATCTATATGATGATTCCTGTTCTGTATCTGTTTTTAAGATGAGGTTTAAGTAGGTGCTCCATAGTTGAACTTCTGAGGTCAAAAATGGATTCAGCATAAGTTTGTACACATGCCGAGTAGAGATTGCTACTAATAAATAAAAGGATGATAAATACTTTTTTGACCACACTCGTTCTCATTACCATTAATAACAACCATTCTAATATTGGCATAAGAATACATTTTAACACCTACATATATGAATATATTTAATTAGCAATTAATTATATATTAATTGAGTTAATTAATAATTAATTATATTTAAAATAAAATAAAATAAAACTTTTTTAAATATAAAAACCAAAAAAAGGACAAGGAATCTGATTACAGTAAAAATAGTTAACAAAAATAAATAAATAATTAATACAAAATATTCGAATATTCGATGCACAAGATACTTTTAAGCTTTTTACGCTATGAAAAAATGTCAATGGCTTTATAGAAAAATAATAAGTAATTCCCTTAAAAAGTAATATATAAAAAAGAATACAATTCGAAAAAATAACCAATCGCCAGTTGGACCAAGTCAAAACGAGCGATGGATATTTTGAAAAACTAATCATTCATAGCTCAGAAAAAGAAAAGTTTCAAACGAAAGTATTAATTCAAGGCCTTTCTATAATTTTCTTTTGTAAAGCTATTTATTATTATGTGTATATAAAAAGCGTCTTACATTGATAAGAAGCCTTAACTAAGCCCGCAAATCAGCCAGTAACACCTAATTTAGTTTACGTTGTTACAGCTTGCCGCGAAGCTTGATACATTTTTGTCATCTGTAATTACAACTTTTTTTTTCTAATACTATCGTAACATGAGCTGACCGCAAACAAAAATTAATCACACAACTGGGTGAGCTAAGAAATGGAGAGCTGTGAATTCAACAAACAGCAGCAATAACAAAAATTATAAGTATAGGAAATCACATAAGCTGTATTATAAAGCAGAAAACAAAAATTCGTATTAAGCATTCAAGACACTTGCCTTTTGGCAAACAAGCCGGCCACCCGCAAACAAACGACAACAACAAAACACACTAATAATAAAACTAAATTCTGTAATGCCCCACAGGTTAAAAAGCATTTCAGCAACTAATTCCAATGAGAAGCTCAAGATAGAGGGAAAATTAAGCAAACATCAACACAGAGAACGGAAGCAACATGAAACGAAGTGTGTAGGAAGGAAGCAGGCAGGATGAGAAAGAAGACGTGCGAGAAAACAATTCATTTTAAGTTTACAGAAGCCAAAAATGAAATCTACAAAAATTAAGTTGTAGCAAGTTGCAAAAATACACTTACAAAGTGGAAATGGATGGGTGAATGGATGGCTGGATGGCAGATCAAATAAGCAAGCAAGGATGTGATTGATAGGGGGAAGGAAGAGAGCTGTCAAAAGGACGCACAGCAACGTCAAAATCGAAATTCACACGTTGTGTAGCTGCAAAATCAACAGAACTTTACCCTGCCAGATCCTTAGACTGTTTATCTATTGTTCTTACTAGTCGTAAGCGTTTTACAAAAATCTATGCAGAAGACATACATACATCATCTTCATCTTCATCAGCAGCAACAACAGCATTTCACACCTCGAGTGCTGAAACATGCTGCAAATACACACACCCCCACATACACACGAGAAAATAATAGCTATAATAAGAGAGGCAAGTACGAAATACTGCACAAAAATCTTGTAAGAATAACAACTCAAAAAAGTGCTGAGCGACATAAAGGAAAGCATGGAGAAAAATGACTTCAAGTGGCAAGGTGAAACGTGGCGTTGCACGCTGCCATCATCGCTCGTTTATGGTGCATTGTACGAAACGCTTGCAGCATTCGCATTCCTGCCTGAAAAGTTCTCTAAACATAACTCAAGTCAGTCAGGTGCTGAGCCAGTGCCACTGCCACTGAATACAGACAGCGACAGGTAGCCAGGCACCCGAATGAAGGATCTAGATTGAAGGCAGGCAAGTAGGAGAGCATGAAATATCGTGCATAGGAACGAAAGAAATTTTTGTGGCAGATAAACTTAACCATGACATAAATGCCTTTTTTGGTGCGGCAAATAAGTGGCAAGTTGTAAGTTGAAAGCTGCAAAGCTTGCTCACTCACTCTTTGTATACATATACACATGTGTACGTCTGAACATACGAATGTGTTTTTGTTTTGACACATTTTTGACCCATGCAGTTGGTTATCATCAGTCATAGTTCAGCTTGTCGACATGAGCCACTCGACACTTTAGTAGTCAGGCGGTTGCATGGTGATGTGAAAAGCGGATGTGTAGCAAGGGTAACGAAAGGTAAAACAGTATTAGGAGCAAGACTGTCAAATGGCAGCAACAGAATTGTTGTCCTATGAACACAGGTTCAAAGGGAACACAGGTTATTTTATTTTATTTGTAACGGCTTTATTTTGTTGCTTTTACTTGAAAACCATATGTCTCAACATACAGTATACGCATATTATTATGGGATAACTTTTTTACTGAGTCACCAGATAAAACTTCGCGGATAAAGGAATTGCCGAACAATACCGGAAAACATAGAAAAACATGATTGTACTTCACCTACTTTTAACATTCGGTTGAGGCAGATAGATAGACAGATATATTTTTTATTTTTTTGCCGATGCTTCATCTTATAGAGAAATAATGGTATTGGTAAAGTGTGAAGACTCGGCTCTTAATGTGGAAACTTATAATAAAGAAATAACTTTAATGTTGTATTTTAAGGCAATAATCCGAAGCGAAAGATTTGGAAGATTCGGCTTGCCATTTTTAAACTCTAATGTAATATGATATGGTATGGTATGATATAATATAGGTAGTAACACAGTTTTAGGCCAAAAGTAAGGGCGAAACACAAAATATCTACAATCTCTAACCACTATTAATTCGTACCCCTACGATTTATTCACATAATGGACTTTCTTTCACAATTAATTTAAAATATTTGCTAAAATGTAATATACTTGTTTGAAAGATTCTGCAATCAGTTCTGAGAATGTAATTTGTGATGTTTCTGTTTAAGTTTATTAATTAAATATTCTTGAATTGACATGACAGTGTAATGACAAAAATTTAATTGTGGTAAAAATTATTTGAGAATAGCATCGAAACTCAGTTTATCAGAATTGTCTATTCGGCATTCCATTATTAAAAAGTTTTAAAACGTGGCTCGATTGGGACACAACTGCACAATCGCGATCGAAAATCAAAGTTTACATACCGTGATTTACATGATTTGTACCTTAATCGTTAATGGGAATCGTGGACAAAATCCACGAAGATTATTTGATAAATAAGATTCGAATTTTTTCTGTGCAACTTTATTGGAAGTTCAAGTTTCACTAGCACTTTTGTGTTTTACAATGAAATTTACAAAAAAAAAAAATATATATATATAAGCTGTATAGAAGTACATACTTCTATTTTTAATATGTATTCTTTTGTCTGTTGGAAGACCTACACTATATTATGCATCACTAAAAATTGGGACACTCTCAAATAATTGTTAATAATACTGCCTCTGCCAAGCAACAAGTCGTTATCTCCCTGGTTGAGCAAGCCAAGATTAATCACACATTTTTTAAATCGTCGATATTGGAATTGACATTATCAGAATTGATTGATATTGATATAAAGAAGTCTGATATCAATCAATTAAAGTTCGATTAGTGTCGTACAAGTAATTAAGCACAACATCACAATGGATCGCAGGACAAAGACGTCTCACGCATGCAACTACCACTCTACCCTATCACCCATTCTATCTTAAATAGAAATGATTCTAAATCGAAACAAAGGATTAATTAAACATTTACAGTTATCATGTTAAAACTAACATATATATTGGTGTCACAGAAAACTCTTTCGGTCGGATTCAAAACCTCCACAGTTTTGTTGGGATAATTGGTTATTTTCACTCATAAGAACAGTTTTTTAAATAAAACCAATGATGTGAGTGGATTGATTATTCTTTTTCAAAGTAATCTGCATAAATTTTTTTTAACAAATAATTTGTTTATTTAAATAAATTACCATTTTGCAAACCGTCTAGTAGAGCATAGAAATGTAAACTCGTTTTAAATTGAATGCAAAATTTATCGAAAATTTGGTTTTATCGAATAAATCAGAGAATAGCATTGAATTAATGCACACCGGAGTTGTCGCGTATATTGTTAAATGTGGCGCGAGGAACATTTCAAAATATTTTCTTTTACAATTTTAAAAGTACAATTGTAATAATTTCATTTCTAAATTGTTCTTTAATGGCAGATACATTTTTACTGTTTTTCTGTGATAAATATTAATAATAATATGAATAACAAATTTTAGAAGAATGTTTGTATCTGCTGACAGCCCTATTACGTCAAGCAAAATGTTCAATTGAAGCGGTTTGGGTATTGGATAAAAATGTTTCGAACAAACGAAAACTCTCGAAGTTCTGTGACATCTATGGTTTTACTCCCGAAGCCGAAAACTCTAGTGTTTTCTGTAACACCTCCGATAAATATCCTTGTAGCATCACACAGCTAAGTTTCACTGTAGTTATGAGCAAGGTCTTATGCACTTGCAAACAGTTACTTTCGTTACTCAAGACCAAACTTTGCATTACGAAAATAATTACAAATATTTCTTTGTTACTTTGACACGTTTTATCAACGCTTTTTGCTTAATGTTTACTTTAGCCCAAAAATAATCCTTTTTTCATTCTTTATTTTTAACTTGGCTATTCATGTTTTTGTTTTATCTTTCGTTGCAATTCATTTCATTTTATTCCAATTCTTTTCATGTTTTGCATATTTTATCTTGCATTTTCTTTAACTCAACTAGATTTTTGTTTGAGGAGTTTCGTCGCTCATTCTTTCACACCGAGTCATGTCATTCAGCTTTCTTGACAATGTCTGCTTGACGTTCATGATTGTTGACTTTGCTCTAGTGCCTTTTGACTGCAATTTGTTGCCTTTGAATAAAACAAACCTTGCAAAGGCTTAGTCGCGTCAACTCGAACTGAATCCCAGCATAGAAAAGAAAAGAAAAAATGAAAGAAAAATAAGAATAAATATAACGATAAAGCAAGAAAAGAAAGAATAATGAACTTCAAAGCAGTGGCAGAGTTTGCGAAGCATTACAAGTACAAAGGCTAACCAATTTAAGCTATCCTTTTCAATCAACAAAGCATTTGACAACTCTGTCTACCTGATGGACACTTGACTGACTGATTGTTTGACCCAGAAAATATTAATGGAAATATTCAACAAAACTTAGCAAGACCTCTATCGCCTAAGAAGTCGTTATTTTTATTTATTTATTTATTATTATATTTAACTAATCAATCAATAAGTCACGCACAATGAACAAAGAAAAAATGTTGCTGTACTTGAAAAATATTTTTATGGCTTTGGCAAATGAGTTTCGTAACTCAACAATTAAAAAAAAGAACTATGACAAAAAAGAATATGCGAAACTTTTAAAGACGCTAAAGACGGTATTAGACTTAGACTTAGATAGTTCGCAGTGACCACACACTGATCTCACATTGGGTGGTGTTAAGTGGTATCAAAATTCACCCAGCTACAAAGTAGACTGGGCTCAGCTGGTGTTTTGCTAATTTTTTAGTCGACTTGCGAATACCAAAACTAATGTATATCTACAAAATGGCTACAGATATAATATCATCAGCCTCTTACATCTAAACATGCAACAAATTTTACTACTGCAAAGAGTTAACTTCTTTACAATATTCTCCTTATTAAGTAAAAAATGTTATAGCATACCTAATACTATAAAGCCTTAAAAAAGAAATGCAAATGCAATTACTAAGAGAGTGATAGAATAGATATTTATTAGGTGGTGAGATAGGATAAAGGGGTAGATTTTAAGTTATCAGATAGGTTGTAAGCTTGACACAAAACACGAAATGGATCATGCTGAAGATAAGTAGTTTTACGGAGACCAACAAAAGTTGGGAAGTAACATTTTGTCTTACGAGAAGTTACACTGAAATTGATGCTACCAAGCAGAAAAGGGGAATAAATACTGCCAAGAATTAAATTATGCAAAAACATTACACTGAGAGTCCTTCTACGACTAGACAATGTTGGACAATGACAAAGTTGGAGAAGTCTTAGACGACATCGATAGGATGGAAGGTGGATATTATCCCAATCCCAATACCAATGTAAGTTACTCAGTGCAAAAAGTAAGAACTGCTTTTGAACTGATTATAGGCAAACGCTGTACTTTCATAACTGTGGGTCCCATACACAGGATTCATATTCTAAAATAGGTCTAACTAAGGAAGTGAAAAGTAATTTAGTAGTATAGGACCAACGTTTAATGAATCCTAAAATGCATTTGGCCTTGGAGTCAAGATCATCTTGAAGAAACATTAATTGGGTGGGAGATGAGATGGACATGCAATGTTTCACATCATCAGAATACATAAGAACGTGAGAATGATTTATTACAGCCGGCAGATCGTTTATAAAGATATTAAAAGATAAAGTGGACCAAGGTGACTACCCTGAGAGGGAAAATTACGTTAGGCGTAAAACACACTCGACAAAACATCAGTGATATTTCATTTGTGTGCGTGCAATACATGCCTGATAAATAAATTGCTGTTGTAGTAGTTATATTAACCAACACTACGATACTTCAAGTATAACAAGGACAAGCACAGTTCCCAAATGATAGCGCTCTTTTTCTC
The DNA here is from genome assembly GCA_035041755.1 of Cacoxenus indagator. Taxonomy (NCBI): domain Eukaryota; kingdom Metazoa; phylum Arthropoda; class Insecta; order Diptera; family Drosophilidae; genus Cacoxenus; species Cacoxenus indagator. Next base: position 563,500 of record JAWNKX010000067.1, read on the forward strand.
CCATTGAACCCAAGTACCCTCACTTTCTTGTAGCTTTACGTGTGTCATTGACCCGTGTGTCATTGACAAAGCAAAAAATGCAATGTCAATTTTAACAACTGTTGAGAATCAGATTTAGTTAGTCCCAAATGCCTGTTTGTCTCTCAACTTGAAATATTTACTCGACGGCAAGGAGGTCATGTAGCATGATAAGGTTATCGTCGTTTTTGAGTACCTTACTAATATTGTACTATTTTTTAAATAAAAAAAAGCTCCTGGAACGCTGAAAAAATATACGATTTCCTTAGTAATTCTTAGTAATTGAGTGGTATGCAATATGCTAATTTGCTAATTTGCTAAACGTTCAAAATGACGGCGTTGAAGCAGCTTTATTTGAATCTCCCCGAAACTTGCGGGATCGGCAACTGCTCAGAGATACAACCAACTGTCGGCATGTAAAATACTACCACGCTCACGCTCACGCAATGTGTAAAAACCCTAACTTGGCGATCGCCTTCAATGCTTCTGTTGTTGTTCTTATTTTTTTTTTCCTTTTGTTAATTTACCCATTTTATTTTCTTTTTACAAAATCAATATGATTTTTGGCTGGTATTGCTACCGTTGTTTGAGCCATGATATTCATATCGGCACAATCTGTCATAAGCACGATTAGTCCACTTCCCTCGTTTAGTTCGATCGTTTATCGTTAACTCTTCAAATAAATCCGTTTTCATTTGTGTGTGTGTGTGAGCAGTGTTCCTCATTTATTGCCGGGCCATTCGATTTCCCTTAGGATGTCGACGGCTAACTGAAGCTAACATATGTTGAAGAATTGTATTTGAATACAATAAAAACAATGATGATGAAAAGTATATTAAGTATTATATATATATATATATTCTGACGGCTGACAACTGATTTTAACGATCATCAAATTTTAAATCTAAAGCCTGTCAAAGAAAAATAAAAAAGTTTAACGGTATTCAAATAAAAATTCAAAGTTAACGAAGTCTTGCTAACACACCTTGAAATACTTGATTTTTGTACTTTTATTGAATTTTATTTTCTTTGCTGATACCGGGAAGGGCAGAACACGGCTATCAGACTACGCTTGAAATAAATAAAGAACAACATATAAACCAAATCTTCGTGCGGAATGTTAATGCAACAGTGCCAGAAAATACCAATGTTGAAAAAAACCAAAAGGTCGTATTCTTCTCAAATTTAATATTTCCGAATACAAGTACCCATTCAAATGAAGTGAACTCTTTACTATAACGTTTAATGTAATTGAGTCGATAAAGCCAGTGAAGGCCATACAAAAAGAATAACACTCTCTTCATCCGTGTATCCTTTGCCTTCTTCATGCTGATTATTACAACATTTTGGCCTGTATAATCAACAGTTTCCTGCAAAAATTCTATTCAAGTAGAATACCGAAAGAGAACTACGAGTGGATCAACAAGAGCAACAACAACAATAACGAAAAGCAATCAATCAAAATAATAATGAAAATAACAAACACACCAGAGGACAATGAATGGATAAGCACGCTGGCGGAAATTGTAAATCTAATTAATAAAAATTCCAGCTTGTCATGCGAACAAAAATGCGAAACGAAAAAGGGTAGGATCAAACGTATGAATGGATAAAGGAACGAACGAGCGAACAAACGAAGAAGGTGACGAAACGTAGAAAGAACTGCACCCACATCCATGAAAGGACTGCCAGCCTGCTCGCCTACAATAATAATAGCACCTTCTCCGCTATAAATGAGTTACAACACATGGAACTTTTTTGCCAAAGAATGATGTAACAGAGCAAATGGCTTTGGAATTTTTAGTGGAACCGTATGTGCGGCAGGAAAGTATACAGAGATAGAGCTACACTACAGTTTTCATGTATGCGCATTGGTAGCACCAGCAGATACAAGTCGAAAGACATTAGAATTGGAATTCCACATTTTTAAGCGTAATAAAGATAAAGAAGGAATGGAAGGTGGGATGAATGACGCATGACTTAAAGCCTTTCTTGTCAGGTGGTTAATCGAACACAAGTCAAACGGAAAAATCAACTTCCGTATGAACACATAAAACACGAGTAACTGCCAACTTATATATAAAAAATTGTGCACATGTAGACTTTTGTGGCCTAGCTCGTTGTTAATATCCATTTTTCAGCCACTCAAATTGACAGCTCAATGTCACTTAAAACAATTCACGTAGTCACTAACACCACAAAATCAGGCAACTATATAAACTCAGGAGCACTCATTGAGCACTCTTGTCACATTTCGAACATTTCAAGGTTACGAAAGAACAACAAAAAACAATTCTATCAATCAACGAAACGATGCCTACAGAGGTGGCAAATCTAATTGGCAAAAAAGAAAAAGAAGAAGACCAGAAAAACGTTAGCATCCGCTAAGTCGAAGTTTTAGTACTCTTCACCCTAAAGATTGTCTCGAGAATTGGGAAGAAAAGTGTATAAGTGATGTTAACAAAATAATCTGAGATTATGTAAATGGAGTTTAAAATATATCAGTAAAAATTGTTTTATTTTTAATCAGAACTTTAAATTCAATTATCAGTTATTTAGTTTACGACGTTTGATAGCTCTTTCACTGTATTAAAAACGACATAACAGAGTTATAATGGTATTCACATAATATGAAAAGTATGATCAACCTAACTAGACAGAGCATTCATAGTCAAACTCACCTCATTCAAAAAGCAATGGTCGCGTCTTAGAAAAGTTTCAGCGCTAGCCAGTGTTGCCTAATTTGAATTATTTTGCCATGTCTCCTATTTTATCTTTTACCTGAGCTTCTTATTAGATAACATCCTTACGTGGCTGGCTGAATCACATCAAAACGCTATCGTCGTCTAATTCGAGCGTAATTTCCCATCATCTAAGTAAAGTATGTTAACATTTTGTAGTTTTTTCGTTGTTTCCTTTTTTCTATATATAAAAGTAGAAGTATGTATGTAGGTTACCTAGAGACCTCGAAACCGCAGTACCGATTTTCATAAAATTTTAGGATAAACTCTAGAATAGTATTGAGAGACAGGGACTCTCGGAAAATGCCAACACGATATACCCTTGGAATATGCAATATTTGATTTCTTGTATTAACATTTATTTTCGCCTGTAAGAAGCAAATCATCTATCAAGCACATATCTGCCGTTTCATGTAGTAGAGAAGTGGGTAACAAAGAGGTAGGTTTATGAGCATCCGTTTTTAATTATTCTGGGCCCTTTGGAGTTTACTAAGGTGCGCCTAGCTGCACAATTACCGCAGACTATCGAGCAATGTAGCATTTTTGGTACAAATATAGATTTCAATGTTAATAATTTATTTTTATTGACAGTTGTAACTTACTATTATTACGCCAATATGCAAACTATGAAAATACTATACAATACTGTAAAAGTTATTTATTGTCAGTATGTAAGCTGAGACATTCTGTACCAATATTGGCAAGCCTTTAAGTGAAGCTGTTTATGAATTTATGAGGTGGTTGTCCAATATGTTCATCACGTCAGTACAAAAAGGTTGCCTGTAAACAAACTTGTCTTAAGAGTTTTTAATATAAAATTTGTTATAGGATATGTATATGAACTAGCACTGCAATAAATACAATACTTTTAAGAAAGAAAGTTCAAAGTAAATACTAAACTATTAAGACAAAAAAATACTAACGAGATATTTGAATTCAAACGATAATCAATCACATTCAAAAAGGAGTACTGCTTTATAAGCAGAAATAGGATTAAATATTTGAACTACGAAGTGCGTCAGCCTATTCTTTTCCAATTTTTAAATAAATATTTTTTTCTGCATCTCAATTTCGTACCGCAATTATCTACATTAAAAAACATACCTATCCAAGTGCGAGTTGACCTTGCGTGGACCGGGTTCTATACGGTTTTCTTTGTACTCTAATGAAAAGTTAACCAAACCAAACGAAATATTAAAACATATCCACTCATTTCGTGTTGGTTAAGCAATTAACTGATACAACGTTCACTCAGTAACTCACTCAATTTTACCTGAACGTGTTTTCACTCAATGGTTAATTTTCATCCATTTGATCCATCCAGTGATCCTATAATGGTTCCGCTTTTCACTCAAACCTATGGTTCTCAGAAAACCAACTAAAGTTGTTGAAAATTACGGCTGCAGAGGGAACCAGACGTTTTTTGCCACTTTGTTTTATATGCGAATGGGGTGTGTGGAAAGGTCATGGCTTTTTTTTTTCTATAGATGGCCTTAGTCTCAATTTTAAATAGGTGATCAAACTTGAAGGCCAAATATCTTCTATCGATACAAAATTTATTGATATTCGATAATATTTGTAGAAGGTACAGCTGATTAACCATGGAGAGTAAAAGTGAGGATATTCGGCATATTTTTCTATTTTACTTTCGGAAAGGGAAGAACGCAACGTAATTTAAAAAAAGTGTGTGAAGTATAGGGTTAAGATGTTATTTGTGATCGCCAATGTCAGTGCTGGTTTGCTAAATTTCGTTCCGGATATTTTGACGTTATAGGTTGAGCGTGCACTGGTGCGCCATTGGAGGCTAATGACGACAAAATAGAGGCAATGATTAATGAAAACCGCACGAAAGATTTCAGAAAGGCTTAAGGTATTACGTAAAACATTGGAAAGGCGCCTTAAAAAACTTGGATACGTAGCAAATTTTACGAACGTGAGACGGACGTCAAAAACAGGCAACCACAAAACTGATGTAGCCTAGTAAAATAGGCCCAAGGAGATCGCAAAATTGGACCTTCATATTTTTCCCCTTAAGCACTCATAATATACTAAAACAGACTTTTCTGAATTATTTAGTATATGAGGTAAGGTGATTTTTAGTGACTTAATAAAGTTAAATAAATCAAGGCGTACATAGTAACATTTACAGAACTAATTTGAGCTAAGTTTATAAATCTTTACGCGCTCGAACGTAAAGACCAGAAACAATGCGGACGAAAGCGAAATAAAACCAAAAAATTAGTACGAAGCGCACAACATCAAAGAGACCGATGCCAGCAGATAGTAGACTGAAGTATAAGAGAAAAACGTATTCGCCTGTATTCGAAAGGAGGTAGATAGGTGGCTGATACCACAAAAGGATCGTTGCCACAGCAACTTTCAACAAAAGCCAGGCAACTGGAAGTGTACATCATTAAAAGCGAAAACTTCAAACAACTCATAAAGATTAGAAAACAAGAAATAATATAAAACTCGGTTATGCCGACGTTGCAATAATCTTTGCCAAACCGAACCAAAAGTGTGTGTACTCAATGAACAGTTGCTCAAGCTTTTGGGTGCCACACGATATAGTATGCCGAGGTCCTTGTATATACTATATATGAACCTAAAACAATATACATTATATATATATATATAGTATATACGTCGAGTCGATAGATCAAAAATTATTGACTAATTCGCATACATTCAAACTGGCAAACGGACGCTTGGTCGAACTCACTAAGAGTATAATACTTCATTACACAAGTATAATAATATTCACAGTGAAAAATCAATGACAAAACACCGTAAACAAAATCGAAATATGGAGGAAAAAATACTGTAAACCCGTGACTGCTTCAAATGGCAGATAGTGAAAAAATCCGTAATAAAAACCAAAGGAATACGACGAATGATAAAGTCAGAAAAAATTTTAAATTCCGTTTAAGAGAGAGGCAAAACTTTCCTTTAGCAAAGCATGTGTTTTCAACAAATCTGCTTCAAGTAAGCATATTTCCTGCCAGAGTTTCAACGCAAAATAAAACCAAAATAACCGTGACCAGGGGCACGGTATGTGATGTTTCAAGCATAAGAAAGGAACGTAACGAACGAGGAGAATGACGACTTTAAGAAACTCCTGCGTAAAATCTCGATAAGTTCCAAGACAGAAAGTAAATGAAATTGCGCTAAATCTCAAGGAATGTACCACCCCCACTAGCAACTTTTGTCTATTAAGTGTCAACTTCAACTCCAACTGTGACTACGACTCTGCGACTTATGTAGAACTGACAGCAGGAGTAGAGAATAGCAACTAACAAAAGGCATTAATTTAGCACATTGCTTGGGCAATGCGTCGTATGCTCGACATTTATCTTGGCCTATTTTCTTGCATAGATCAACGGGTGTCAGCAGTGATAGAAATAATTCGAATTTCTCCTCATCTCCTTTTTATTCTTTTATATCACTCTCTATATCTGTATATCTTTATATAATCATCAGCCCCCCCCCCCCCTCCTTCCACCGTCCTATTAACAACCTCTTAGTTATTTCAAGCAAAAGGTATGCAAAAACGTTCTTGTGTATAACAAAACACCTAAGGTATGACAATTGGAAATGACATTCATTCACATGCCAAATGTTATTCTTTACTAATTTACTTTTATTCTTTTCATTATTATTATTATTGAATTATGTTACACTGTTTTTACTGTAAGCCTTTTCATGTAAATCTTTGAGTAACTGAACAAATACTGGTGTAGTTTCAAATGCTTATCACAACAGACAAATTGTTACAACCAACAAAAAAACAGGAAACAAAAATTAATAAAAAGAAGATGTTTAGATCTTCTACAAAATAATATGACAAGCAATGAGTGTATACAAAATATATTAACAATATAAAAAAAAATAATAATAAAGAAATTCCAATTGCCAATTGGGGCCATTTATCATACCGCAACCGCACAAGAGAGCAACGAATTCTGAGCTGATAAGACGATGATATTCATGTCACGTGAAACATTTTTATGCCTATTACTGTTGTTGTTGTTATTGTTGTTGTTGCTACTAATGCCGGTGCTTATTCCCACCCTTTGATCTATGGATTATGCTTCTGCTGGCGATAGTATTATATCCATTATCGTCATCATTAACACAGTAGTAGTATTAGTTGTTGTTTTATATGCACTCTATTATGGTTTTAACATTGGGGTATTAGCAAAAATCATTGCGGATGCCATTTTATAGCATTTAGAACCCAGGCATTTAAATCTGGAAGTATTTCAAAAGTTCCTGCTAAAGCTGCTGCGGAGATTTCACTAACAGAAATCATTAGCGCTATACACTCCTCTTGGTACGAGTCCCACATTAACCCCTCAGCTATTAACTTGTTGGACTCACACTGTCGATGCCTCGAAAGGATCTAACTTTTAGAATACTGAACGATTGATCCATTAATTAGATTATTTTATTATTCCATTTTTTATGTAACATTTCATTGAATATTTTATTTTATTATTCCAAACTCGCTGTTTATTGGCAGTAGCAAATATTTTTTTTTATTTATTTATATCATATATTAAATTACAATTCTTTCATAGCCAGAGCAACGACGGCCCTTAGGATAGTAGTAATCTAGACACAAATACAAAAAAAATTCAAAACTGTCTCGAAACTAATTAAAAGACAACACCTTTCAACACTGTTTCGCCTGTAATACTCCTACGAGGATAATTATCCAAGGATAATTAGAACTCATTTAAGCACCACAATCGCATTCAAATTTATTTTATGTATAGCATATTTACACGCGTAATTGGTGCAAATTTACGATTTATTTAGCAAAAAAAGACAGCGTGGAAAAGGCACAACTGTAGCTCGGGGCGCAGCGAAAGGACATCAAGAACCAAATTACACGTCCCGCCTACTTCAAAATCCAAATCATACAAACCGCGTGAGGAGAAAATGGGAAAAAGCAAACAGCAAATGGCAACAAGGCAAACATTCAAATCCGTCAGTCTGTCCTTTTGCCGAGCAGCTCACTGGCCAACGAGCACTTCTTTTCAAGGACCCAACCACACAAACGTGCACAAACAGATTATAATTCCCAGCTGACATTGGGACTTTATTATTATTTGCTCATTGAAAAATGTTTTCAAATTGCGGCGACATGACCCGAGTGGATTTTAATTTTTCAAAGTCAAACAGATTTTTTCGCTGTTGGTCCCGCACCTCAGCATTCATCGGTTGTTCGTTGCGGGACTAAAGCGCTTGGTTTTGAATGTCCTTTTTTTCGCTTGTCGGTTGGTTGTCGCCTGATTAGATGACAGTGTTTTCGGAAGTTGAAGTGAAAAAAAAATGCTTGACGGAGGTAGGAAACTAGAGGCAGAGATATGACGTTAATAGATGTAATTCGTCAGCGAAGCAGTTGGGCATATTTATTGCGGAGATGTGTCTTATTGATGGGGTTGTCTTGCAGACTAAACAATTCCAATACTCTCAAAGTTCTTTCGTTTTTCCAAACTATAACAAAAGTTTGAGGATATAGTATTCGCAAAACCTTAGCTTGCGTTTTCTTATATATGTATATTGGGTGATATAAAAAGTATCATCGGTTTTTTTTAGTAATTTTTAAACAAAAATTTTTTTGGTCACTTTTCCTTGATTGCTTCATTTACACGGCCGAGTTGTGAGCAATAGAGAGCGAATTAACCGTTTAATCTCATATTTCAGTGACTGGCCGACCAGAACGAGGGGCATGGTTAACATTGAAAATTCCGAATTGAACAAACCACTTCGGGGTCCAGTTTTCATTCACAGCATCCTCATCCTAAACCGCATAAATTTTTCGGCATGTATTACAGCCTATTTTTATATAGATACGCGTGTTCATTTGGCACAAACGGAGTAGTATTGCGCAATATATGTTATAAAAAACACTTATACTTTTTATATTATCTAATATAATATATCTATATATAGAAAAATGAAAGTATGTTTGTGTGTATATATGTATGTTACCTAAATACTCCAAAACCGCTATACTTATTTTGATTAAATTTTCAGGGAAACTCTAAGATCGTATGGAGAGCAATCCTTGTGGCGAAAGTCCATCAGTAAATTCCATCTACCACATTAGCAAATACGAAAAGAGAAAATTCTCAATAAAAACGGAAGGGAAGAACAAAAATCCCGAGCTACGCCAGTTCAACTGCTATTCATATATATAAAAGCAAGTACAAAACACGAAGAAGGCAAGCGAATAAACACAAGATTAAAAAAATTATAGCATGTCGGTTATGCGAATCGCACAAGTCGCCTTTTAATTCGTCTAACGATAAATTTTGTTAAGAGATCTGATTTCATTGTTTTTCAATAAAAAGTTCACAAATTTTAACAAAATTAAATATTACTCAATACTTTTATTCAAACCGCCACTTTTCCAATGAAGACATGATTAAAAAAGAAAAACCTACTGCATTTTTCATACAAAACGCTAACCGTATTAAACAGTGTTGAAACATGTCTCCGATCTTTGCAACTTGCCAAATCATTTCTCAATTCCTCAAAGCCCGCCCTGTAGTGCGCACAAAAAATGTGATGTAATTTTCTTAGGACCATCTACTCCGTGATTGCTCCCAAAAGCCCTCTAAAACTCGCCAAAGTGGACAATGTAATTAATTTTGCTTTCAAATAAATGATTTTGTTTGCTTCCCCTCCTCATTTTGTTTCGCATTTTAGGCACTTTTGTCGTTAATAAAATTATGCCAAAAAATCAAATTGTCACGTAGTTATGTTTTACAAAATTATTTTGCGTGCACAAGTCTGTGACCAAAGGATCAGGAATATTCGCTGGGTGAAGCCAAGCAAAGAAAAGTCAATAATTTTACAAAATTAAAATGATTCACCACATTTTTCTGTCAAAAGTCTCTTATATAAAGTTCACTTACAGTTCACTAACACAAAGCTCGACTTCCGACCATCTAATGAAAAACTCGTAAAATGTTCCTTATTTCAATAAAAAGAAGTTTTCAAAAACTGGCTTCGTGATGTTCCATCAGAAGACATGTGAACGCCATTAGGGCAAATTGGATGAGTTCTCTTCGTGTAACCCGACAATGTCAAGGTTACTTTCGCAATAATACAATCAATAAGAGAAAAAAAATAAAGAAGATAGTTTGTATAGGAGTGCATCAAAAGATTTTAATTAACTTTTTTATATTGGATGGGTCTTATATTAGGTATTTACGTAGTGGCTCCGAAAAAAGGGACAAAATTCGTGAAGGCCAGGTAAGCTAACCTGAAATTGCTATATGTCCCTCAAAAGTCATTCTGAAGCGGCTAGAATGAGAAGCTGACAATTCTGGTAAAATGCTGTTAAAATCATGAACATGAACATCATGAACATCAGCTTTTTTTAAGTAGCCGTCCAGAGAGGCCGGAGAATGCCAACCTCCAGCACAGAAGATCCGTGAAAACTTCAGCCGACATCACCAGACGCTGCAATTTCATCCAGCCAGTCTGGCCACGGTCCTTACACTTGGCGCGAAGCGACGACGGCTGAATAGGGTCCATCCCAATGACTTTCTAGGTCTCCAACTATGTTAATGATCCCCGTTGCGCTCACGAAATCATTCGTACAAGTTTACTCAACACGTGAGAAACCAAATTATGTTTCGATGAGAGTATGCTCATTAAACGATTATATAATTTTAATTATACAAACAATTCTGAAAAGTACCAATGGCACACACAAGCTCACATCTGAAAAATTTCACTTTTCACTAATACATAAAGAATATGAGGCTTCAACAGAATTTCAAAGGCAAGAAAACAGACAAAACCAAGAGGCAAATGGCCAACAAAACATCACGTGCGCCTGAGAAACCACAATCCCCTACGCACACTGTCTGCAACTGAGCATATGCAGGTACGTCAACATGCATTACCTATTAATGGCGTGTGTAAATTGAATTTCATTTCACGACGTCAATTAAACGCATTTAAAACTCAATCAGTAGAGGCAACAACGCTTTTAAAATGCAGAAAAGGTGCCCATACGCTCGATGCACTCCTTTGTTGTCGCCATTATGACCAGCAAACCGCTTCAATGATCGTACAAAGACAGCATAATGAGATGGTAAATTGCTGATAAAATGGCACTACGATATTAATTATACATTACTCGGACTTCATTTTTTCAATTTTGGAGTTGTATGGCTTGCGTGAAAAGTGACCTGCAGATTGGCGTGGATTTTCGTCTCGTATACGTTGCTAACTGATTAGGACTACTCTTTTAAATGCATGAATAAACATGTGTGCATGTGCAATGAGCCACGGGAATAAATTGCTTAAAATTTTAAATATTAGTGTACAGATATGCAGATACAAAAGTGCATCAACTTTTGCAATCAAACTTTGCACACACGCAAGTATGAATATACACTTTTTTTTTGTATTAACAATAGCAAAATTAAAAATCTAATTAAAACTTTTCCAATACTGCTACCATTGCGTTTATCGCCAAACTTTTTCTATTGTGAGACACATTTCTGTCTTATATGTACATATATCGTTTGACGATATTGGCAAATTAAGACTACGCGTATATAATAAATAAATAAAATAAATAAATAAATAAAAATTGTTTGGTCTTGAGTTCCTTTTTCATTCTTTTTCGCAAAAACTTTTCGCGAGAATATATTCATTAACAATTATGACTTCGTTAATACAAAGCATAACGCTGCTGCTTTTTTTCCAATCCAGCAACGCCACGCAAAGTCGCTGTGAAAACTTTACTTTGTTGTTTAAAGTTTAGCTACGCTTTGTCTATTTTGACGACTGCGGAGACGACGATGATGGCGACGGAAACAGCGCTACTTTTTCTCATTTCCAGTTTAACTTTTAAGTTTTTAATGCTTTGCATCTTAATGACTTCTTGTAATAAGTTTTCATTTCTCATAATTCCTTACGTTAATAGAATTTCTGTTGCATGCTGAGAGCATAGTGCACAGTGGGTACAGTTATTTTTAAAACAGCATATCGCACAAAGGCGTTAAATTCCTGCAAAATAAATTGATTTGTGTAGTAATAGATAGAACGAGACAAAAAATAATAATAATATTTATATAATAACAATATATGTATACAAATTATAGTTGTCAATGTGGGCACTGTTTTTAATGGTTTAACATTCAACTTAAGATATATTCCCAGTAATAACTTAAATGTTATGCTGACTAATGAAATTCTATCTGATATCAAGATACGCAAATCATCAATGTCTACTTTGTACGATTGAAAATACTCCCACTTGGATATAATACACTTGTGCCAGCGCCTTTTCCCGTTTTCGGAACTGATATGCGCGTTTTGGTATAGCCTTTGGGTCCTTATTTTATCAATTGTGCAAACCTCCACCCATCCAAGTTTTTTTTAATTTTGGGAACAGGGAAAACTCACAGGTGGCCAAGTCCATTGTATACGATGACTGAGGCATGATTACGCTTTTGTTTTCGCAAAAAAAAATATCACAAATATTTGATCAATTTTATTAGATTTCAGCAAATCGCCAAAATACACAAAAAATACAAATAGCTGAATTTATAAAAGATCGAAAATCGATAAAATGTAGCCCGAGGGAAGTTAAAAGAAGTATTATTTTTCAACTTGTTTCGGCCGATGGCAAAGACACTAGTCAACGACTCTCAAGAGAATGTAGCGAATTGGATGGCGGAATGGGCAGCCACCAAACTTAAGGTATTCCTTCAGCGAGGAACCCTCTTCCAAACAATTTGCTTGTTTTAAATACAAGTAGTCCTCTTAGAACCCTACAGGTATTTTGAGCTGATCAATTTTGGATATTATAGTGAAGAACATAAATTACAAGTAATTTACATACATATATTAGAAGACTTAATTAATACCTTATTATATTAACAGAATTGAATTCGAAATATTCGTACTTCCCATTTTCTTTGCCAACCAGACTTTTATAGTATTAGACATTTTCTCAAGCTTTTCAAAATTTTGCTTCACTGTTGTTCGATTGAAAGCTGTGTCAAGCAAAGAACTATAATTAAGAAGTTGATACGAAGTCAAAAGTAAGTAACGATAACGACTGCGCTCACGACAATGGAAATGACTAAGAAACGCTGACGACGAAAATGAAGACCACGACACCAGCGATGGCGATAACAGACACGGAAGACTAGAAGTCGTTCAAGTTGAAGTAGTGACAGAAGTACTAGCTATATTTAAGTCTATAAAACAAAGTAACGGAAAAAGGAACTCACTAAGAACTCAAGTTTGTATTTATATGAACTACAGGAATGCAAATCTGCTTTGAGCGAAATTGTTAGGCAAAGCACATAAGACGCAAAGTAGCAACTCCGTTTAAATACGAATATAGCAAGAATGCGTTATGTTACCAGAAAACGATAATAATCATGAATTGAAGACAAGGGGCGAACAATTGAAAGAAAGTTCGAATGGATGCACGAATGCCTCCAGCTAAAAATGCCAGAGGAAGCGAGGACCAGCAAACAAAAAAAAAACGAAAGAGAAAAGCAAACGGAAAGTGCTGCTGCACTCGACCAAGCACCGGGACAGCCAAGACGAAATGTGAGTGGAAAAATGCATTGTAACAATTAACTTATTAAATAGGATTTGTGCAATTTTCACAAAATGAGCAAGAGCGAGAGCGAGCGTCGGACCAACTAACCTCAACGATGGTGGCAAAGTATAAGTGGCACAAAAAAGTCGAGCAAGTGTTTTATATTTCCTGGGGTCATATTTTTTCACTTCTTTTTATCAATGTCTTACGAAAAGTTGGTGTTGGAAAACGCAATGCGCATGAGAAACGCCGGAATTGCCACACGACTTTTCATTTGGCTTCTTGCTTTTATTTTCACAGTGGTGTCGCCAAGTGGCCACTCAAATAATTGGTTAATTTGATTTGAAACTTATGAAGCGCAAAATTATCAAGTCTGAAATTGGTCGACTGCTGTTAATTGGCATCAAATATTTTTAATTTAATGTTACGGAAAGCGTTTATACTTTTTTGAATGGAGCATGATACACCAGGCTTTGTAAAAAACATGAAAAAAACATTAGGCATCACACCGTTTTGGAAAATGTTATTCAAAAAGTAACTTTTTTATGTCAAAGCTATTGAAAAGACCAATAAAGTATAGGTCTTCTATACAATTATAAACAAATAATATTAAAATAATTATATTTACTCATTGGTGCCAATCCAGTAATCTTAAAGTAATTCTTAAAGAAGCCAAACCGAATCCCTAAAAAATGGCTTTAAACTAAGAAAAGTCTTAAATATCTGTTAGGTGTTAGATTAGATGGTTCGATATGAGTTGACCACTTATTATTTGATTTTATTATAATTGGATAGAACATTTACCTTCAATTAAATAAAAGTTATTGGAAGAGCTTTGGCTTTTTAATGCTATCAATTTGGTGATGAAAAAATCTAGATATTATCGTTCACAAAATCAAAACCAATATTCAAATGACTAAACTAAAAGAAGTAATGGTTGTAATGAGATTCGCGAAGACAAGTTCGGCGATATCAATTTGCAGAATATCCTTTTTGTGCAAATTGTCCCACGTCGGACATTTATGAAGCATATCCCGATTCAAAAACATTAATTGTAACCCACAGGTATACTTCCCATATCCCACTATATCCAAATTATTGTTATTTATCACTTATAATGACAAAATGCGTTTTCTTTGTGGTTAAGATGTCTTATATCCACAGTTGACTTTCAGTTCACTTTCGGTTAAATTTAGCACAATAGTTCTCGTACCAAGTTTACGATTGTCGTAATTTTAAATGTTTATATGGTTTTAGTACATTGAATTATTGTGGTGCACATTTGATAATGCCCTTTGGCAAACCGAAATGAGTGAATATTATTGAATATTTCGTTCGGCACAACCAAGTGAGTTTTCAATAGAGTACGACAAAAACCGACGTAACATATTCAACTTACGAAACCCTCTCCACGCGAGGTCAACTCGCATTGGCTAGATATTGTTATTTTACAACACAACATCAATGTTGTTTTTTTTTTTGTGTTTCTTTTTCCATGTTGTTGTTGGTATGCGGTCTTTCCGTTCTTTCTGTCATTACACAACCACTCCGAACAAGCAGTGATCGGCATGGATTTTTCAATGCTTGTTATTGTTGTTATGAATATTAAATTTTCTGACCCGATTTTTTTTCCTGAAGTAACATCAGTTTATTGGTTAAAAAAAATTACCCCACATCTACAGAACAATACCTTTCCAACCATATAATTTTCATTAAAAACAATTGACTGAAGGTAAAAAAGAGGTTGAATGTCTCCGTATATATATATATGTTCACATTTCTATATATATGTACATATGTATATAAACTTCTATATATATATATATATATATATATATAAAAGGATGTTTGTTTCTCTGTCTATTTGTCTCTCTGTTTGAATGGATCCCTATGGAATCCGACAACGTTTGACCGAGCACTATAAAAAATTGGTACTTTTTGTAGATATCGTCATGGAGCTAAGTTTGGTGTGAAAAAATAGTCGAATTCGCTAAATATTAAGACCAACTCAATTTTCAGATGCTTTTCAAACTGTATGTATTCAAATAAAACACAAAAACAACGGCGCCTCTGAGAATTACCGGCAGTGCTGCTCGAACTGTACAAAGCCGAAATATTCAAATATTCAAATTAAAATTAAAATCAAAAAATTTAGAGTACGAAATGCCACCCAAAAAGTCAAACACTGGATGATCAACAAGAAAGTCGCAGCAGTAGACAGAGCGCATAAGGCAGCAACGCGCCGAAGCCTGTTAGTATATATATATTTATATATATATATATATATATATATGATCCCATAAGGAACGTTAAGCGAAAACTACTTCATTTAGCACCATTTTCAATAAATTACACAGACGCTAACGACTAAAAATGTGACAGGCCAAATAAACAGAAAACCAAAATTAATAATAACATAACTGATAAGCAAGCGATTCTGCTTCAAAGATATATTTCCTTCTGTATAGGTATTCGTCTTCAGCTTCTTCATCGTCAACAGATTCATCTCCGTATGCACTATGATTATAGGCTAATTGACTAGTTTTGAACAGGTACGAAAGAAGTATGCAAGCGATATTTTGCACAGTCACCAGACAATCAGAAAAGAACAACAACAAACAAATGTCAAAGTGATAGTTATTGAAAAACGAAATTAACCCATTTGCGCTACCGCAAATATAAGGAAAAGCAAGGAAATAAATTTTCCTACGCGCACCCAACAACAAAACCGTTACCATTTCTTTTTGTTTCTTTCTTTCTTATTTACTGAGCATAAGGGAAGATAAGGAAAGAAGTTATTCCTTCTAGGGAACAACATTAGAGCTGCGTTTGTGATTATTGCTTAGAGTCAGTCGCGTCTACAGCGCTCACTCCTTAGACCAAGAATCATGGTATATCATTATTGTGCTTCATTTTATCGCAGGCTAAATCCTATAGATAGCTTGTCTTATTTTAATGTCGTTTCATCGAGTTCACTTCAAATAACACACATTGGAAAGGTTTGAAACAACAGTTGGCATTTCTTAAATATGAAAGTACGGGCTCCAAAACTTAAAAATTAATTCAAAAATACTTATTTCAATCAATATATATTTTCTACATTTTTCAATTGGTATTTTACTTACAGTTTTTTATTAAGCTACATAAACGCCGCGCATCTTTACAATATGGCGCCAAAAGGACCCAACCAATTGACGTTGCTGAAACTCAGTTTGGCGTTGCTACTCACTGTCACTTTCAGAGCGAATGCCACCCATGAAATCGGTAAGCAATCAACTTTAATTAAACAAAATTGAATAAAATTCAACACAGTAAACAAATGAAAATGAACTGAACCGAGTTCAGCAGAGCAGAGTGCGTACGCATTTGGAGATGTCAAATTGTTTCGCTCCCAAAACATTGAACAAAATAATTACCTGTCAAAATCATATTTTCCAATTGCCACATAAATGCATATTTGAAATGGGTAGTGCGAAGTTTTTGTGTGCAAATATAATTGAAATGTTATACTTATTATGAAATAACAAAAATGTTAAGCGCCATAAACATCTATATCTTGTTAAACCACCAACCCCTCTTTCTGTTTTTTAAAATCAAATTAAATAACGTTACGTGTATAAAACTATGGCTAAATAAGTAAGGCTGTATACCATTGACAATTATTTCAGTCATAATATAGCAAAAAACAAATAAATAAATATCATATGAAAAGTAAATAAATATATATGAAAATAAAAAAATTTAAAAGAAATAAATGAAATTTTTAATGGAATCCCCACGAATTTAGTCATTATGAGTCGCCTTTGAAACACGCAATTTAGCCGTACGTAAAACTAAAACTGGCAATTAAAATACAAACCGCGCCAAACAATTTCAAATAGAATACTTTACTGTATCCACTATGGGCGAAACGTCAATTTTTTGGCATAAATTCAAAAAATCGACGGTATATATGGTAAACTTCGCACCAGCCTGCAGCATCATACTCAAAAAATTTGGTAATTGCAATTGATGAGGAAAATACCACAAGCCCATCACCTTATAAAGTTGCCCGCTCAAAAGTAAATTTTACAGAGGCAGGGATACGACTAAAAAGAAAATTGGCTTCAATTTCTCCACACCTTTACTGTTACACGCAGTCTCTGTTTCTGTGAAGAAAACTAAAACCCAATGAAATCTCCGGTATTTTTAAATAATCCATGGCAGAGAAATAAGCTGAAAACCCGTAAATAATTAGACAGGTTCCCATCATCAATGATAAAGCACTAGCCTTAGGACGGGCTAACAAAACAACAGTACATTAATATAAAGCATTAAAACGGCTACGATATATATTATGGATATGATGAGATAAGGAAGTCGAAATTACAGTATATGCCCCTGGAATACTTCATCAACCCAGAAAAGTTTCGAAGTCCGTGTGCTCAAATTTTTGCGTTATATATGTATATGTAGGCATGCAGCAAATTAAATAATAGATAATAGATGATAGATAATAGATTAAATAATCTGGCTGATTAAATATATTATAGAGCTATGAACACTTCCAATCCGTTATTATCAAGTCTGTGTTTGAGTGAGAGACTATAACAGACTAGGAAGAAACCACTTTCAATGAAATAACCAGTCTTTAGGATTGCCGACTCACAAATTAATTCTTCGCCTTATGATTCTTCGAGTCTTAATAATTATGATTCAGACTCGGTAGTTGATTCTGAAGGTACTCTGTGAAACATTAAAATAGCTTTATAGTAAGTTTTCTAATCGCAAAGTAAAAATAAACTAAAAAAATCAATTCAAAAGTAATTTTTCATTTATTGTTCGTATATGATTATAATAATAATATTCCCATTAGATTAAATGTTTATACATACTATCTTCTAATACTATCTTCTATCATCATCTATATAAAATTGGAAGTATGGGTGTCTGTCTGCTATAGACGTCGAAACCGCTGGACCGATTTTGATGAAATTTTCAGGGAAACTCTGGAATAGCCAGTCGAGTAATCCTGTGAAATTTGGTACGTTAGAATACCGCGAGGGGCGGAAAAAAATAAATAAATGAACTGCGTTATTTGCATGAAATAAATATTGGTACATCAGTTTGCCGTTGAAAAGTATTTAAAATTCGAAATCGAAAGTCTGTGAAAGAAAAATAATAAAAATTTAACTGAAATGCAAAGTTTAGTGCGCAATATTCGTCGTTGACTAAACACGTTTTTTTGTTTTTTTCTTCAATGCTACGGACATGGTTTTGTGATGACGATATTCAAAAGAAAAGTCAAAGGTGACGAAGTTGTAATTCTCATAGCTTCGAAAAAGCAAATTTCTTGCATATGTTACAACTGTTATGTGTGCTTCACATTTGTAAATACGTTTTTCTAATTTATGTCAAAAATCCATGTTTCGCCCATAGTGATACCGAGCAAAAAATTTTAATATTTGTCTGATCAATTTTGTACGTACACAAAAATGCAGACAACTCAAAAATATTTTACCGGCAAAAATGTGAAAAATTCATAATAAGACAAAAAAAATCTCACAAACCGAAGTCGCTGACCAACAAAGCATTGACATATGCCGCGCCATAAAAATAGAAAAAGTAAATATTTCAAATAAATATTCAAATACAAAAAAAAAAATAAATAAATAAATAAATATAAAAAGGAAGGAAATCCATAAAATGTACATATAAAATATCGAACCGAAATGCACAAATCCAATGCTGCAAAATTTTGACGTGTTCCTCTCGTTTATATTGCATGCACGTTCGCATTGATATTTTATGACTTGCGTTGGCAATTCCTATTAAAATTTAGTTATTACCATATGTTTTACAGATATACTATTCAATTATGTATTTTACCTATAGATTCCGAAAACGCTGGAATGAATTTGGTGAAATTTTCGGGGAAGTCAAGAATAGTCTGGAGAGTAACCGAGTGAAGTTTAGTGCGAAAGTGGAACGGAAAAAAAAATTTTCTACGAAATTATATAAAAATATGAAAATCTCAATATTGTTTTATCAGTTTGCGATTGATATGTATGTCAAATTCGAAAGCGAACGTCAGGAATTGCGAAACGACAGGATTAGGTTGTGCGAGCGGAAAGGTCAAATTACCACAGAAAAAGTAGTAAGATTTGTATAGATATTCGTCTATGTAGGAACTATATTAATTAACGCCGTCCCAATCCATGGTGAGTAAAGAGTCTCAGGTTTGTTTAGTGTGACTGGGTGCCACATTTCTAATTAGCAATGCTCAGTCATCACTTTTGAGTTAACGGGCAAACACGACAGTTCGTCATTAAACAAGCACTCAAATATGCATTAATACATCAAGTGTGTATAGCACATCTATATAGGGGTATATAAAAAGAATTCACGAAAAAGGCGAGTGAATGAACACAAAAAGAAATAAACAATAAAATATCGGTGACGTGGACTCATAAGATTTGGCCGTGCCAAAAACCGCTCAACTTGACTAACAAAGTTTTTAATTGCCGTTTAAGTAGAATAAAGAAGAAAATACTTAGGAACGCAGACTAGACCAAAATAAAACAAGGCAAACAAACAAACACGTAAAATTTATAATGGACTACTTCATAAGTCGGGCTGGATCTCAATGGTTTCAATGATGTACTTGGCGAGTTGTTCAGTTGTTGCTGATTTATTGGCATAAACTAGCGATTTAACGTAGTCCCAGAGAAAAAAGTCTAAAGGCGTTAGATCGCACAATCTTGGTGGCCATTCCTCTTCTGGATATAACTCCTTCTGGAAAGTTTTGTTGCAAGAACTATATTGTAGCGACCAAGATGTAACATGTTGCGCCATATTGCTGCAACCGCATGTCGTCCAGTGATCATAGTTAGTACCCTATTAACAGTTTTTGTTGCGAAAGATGTATCGCCCAATGACGTCGCCCGGCTAAAATCCAAACCAAACATTAAGTTTTTCAGGATGTAGTGGAGACTCTAGATGATTGTATGGATTATATTTTCCCCAAATGGGGCAATTTTCCGGGTTGACAACTCCATTCCACCGAAAAAGTGCTTCATGACTGAAGATGGCTTTTCCGTCAAAATTTTTGGCATTTTCGAACTGTTCCAAAGTCCAATCCGCGAACGTACGACGAGCTTCATAGTCTTGCTGATTCAGTTCTTGTTTTAAACGTATTTCATATCGATGTTTTTCCAAGTCTTTTCGCAACATTCGTCAAGTAGAGGTCGCAGAAATGCTAAGTTCTTGTGCACGACGAGGAATTAAGAGGTTCAAATGCAATATTTGCTCTTGGCCGTGCGTTACGGCGTCTGTACAGAGACTGTTCGATCTGCAGCTAAATCGTTTTGCTGGAATTTCTCAAAAATTAGTTAAATTATTCGCTCAGTTGAACGAGCATTTAGGCCGTTGGTATGGTGCGGGTGTGAGAGAGGTCGCCAGAGGGTTGGAATTCGTCACAAGTCTTGTGACTGCTGTGAGAATTAATCATCTCCATAACCGATGACATGGAAATGTCCCTGTGCAGTGTTGTCTTGCGGAGGTACAAAGGTGCGCCCGAGAGTTTCGTGGTGGGTTTTTTAGCAGGACTGCACTCCCTTTTTGTTGCGGGAACATGATGGAAAACGCAGAACATATATTTTTTTGCTTGTCCGCACTTTGATTTAGACCAAAGGGAGTTACCGACACCACACAACTTGCATGGCATATAGTACCCTAACTAAACTGCATCGAGCAGAAAGACTGCACATCCCACCACCCCGAAGTTGGTTATCAAAGGGGATGCGGGATGGAGGCAGGAGTTTAGTTTAGTCTATCAATGTTTCTCCCACCTCTTTGAAAATAAAAATAAAAATAATAAAAACAGGCCAGCAAACCGTGAACAAATGTTACAGGACGACGAAAAACGATTCATACTCATCTAAGATAAATCAGACAATAAATTCCAAAGGAAAAAGCTGCGACCTGAAAGTTTCCTAGTACATTATAAAAATTATTATTTACCAAAGCCGATGATTATTTACCAACAACGATGAAGACGTTGCGTGCAACAGTTGAGACAGCACGCAAACCATACACCAAACATGCTCAACTGACTTACCTGGCAGCCTCTAGTATCTGACTGTCAGATTGTGTGCTGTGGTAGCTGCTCACCTTTACACCAATAAAGGTAAAGAATGCGCCAGACAAATCGCTTCTTTAGGTTATAAATGACAGGCCTAACCGGCGATTGCCTTCTAAAGGCGTTTTTAGTTTTTGCGCATGCGTGCAGTTGCTGGCCCAGCTCATTACTACGACCAGACCCTGTACTGAGATCTCTCAAATTGCGTGTGCACTCTCTGCCACTCGTTTGCAAAAAGTATGAAACCAGCTTGCCTCGTTAGAGGCATCTTAATGCCAACAAAAGTCGACTTAAGTTAAGCGTTGCTTTATTTTCTTTTGCCTCGTTTTCTCTTGTTGAAGTGGTAGACACTTTTAGCTTCTGTTTAATTGTTTGATGGAGGCTCTGATTCAGGCTTTAAATCGCCGTCAACATTGCAATTTGTATGCATTTATGTTATTGATCCCTTTCAATTAGTTGTCGTTGCTTAGCCTCCAAAGCAGACCTCGACGTAAATAATGTTCATAACGATTATTTATGCTTTTTCAGTATTATGTTTCTGTTAAGAGTTGGTAACGAGAAACGACGCCTAGGGCGTCGGACAAGAGATCGACAAGGTAGTCAAGTGAATATCAAAGCTCTGCTCTATGTCACTCAATTCTATTTGTCACAATGAAATTTACGATTTCCTGTATCCGTTATAAATAGGTATCATTCCGGTACGTAAGTTTGCATCGTAATTCCATCCCTAACTATTCAATTGTCGTGGTTGACTGACAATAATTTTCGTAGTTCCATTGAAGTCATTACAATTAGCCGTGTTTGCCTTCTCCCAAAACAGTCAGGAAGGTACCCTTGTTGCCTCTTCGGCATTGATATGGTGAGCTTGACTAAAACTACTGACAATGTCAAACAGACTTCACCACGTTTTTCGCGTTTCATTTACTCGTCTTAAGTTGGCTGAGAAAAACTTCGCCGAACTTAGGAGATGTTGCTCTCAAAGAGCTCGTAACAAGTACACAAAATATAAGTCATTCACAGTTGAAAAGGACAGTGCACAGGGTAAGAAGATGACTGCCAAAGTGAATAGAACTGGTCTACTTTTGTGAATCTTCATTGAAATGCTATAAATCGAATTGAAGCAGATTCTCGACTTTTAAACGTGACTAATTTAAAGTTCTGACATAAAAAGTCAGCTCAAACATACATACTGTTTCGAACGTCATCTTTTCTCTGGTTTCAACTCAACTATTAGTCAACCATAATTTGAAAATATGTGATAAGTGTGCGATTTACGATTTCAAATGCATAACTTTAAAATTAGCATAGCTAGTATTTCATAGGATACTTTTCAGATGTTGAAATATAAGATATTTATTTAATTTTGTCTAAGATATACAATCCTAAGATGTTGGACTTGATATGAGTAACACTAAATTGGCTAAACGCCGAATAGGCATTGATTTACATATACACTCTGCAAATTCCATTGAAGGCAGCTGGATTAATACTACAAACTCGTATTTTGACCAGACCCGTTATATATTTTTGAATTTTCTTTTGGTACTCTATTTTTAGCTCGTGGAATGCAAGTTTCTTTAGTTTGGAGAGAAAGATAGTAGTGTTTAATCCTCGAAAGAAACAAGTTACAGAGATAATGCGTGTTTTTTTAATGAATAATTGGTGAAGATCTATAAAGCAACATAGTAACTGCCTTATTATCCACAGCTTTTAATTAGGGAAAGGGTAAGCACTGTCAGTTGAGAAAATCGCACAGGTCCATGCTTACAAGTTAACCGGCATAATTGCCATTAATATCAATCGTTCGGCTCAGCGGTGGACAATGTGGTCAAATTAAACAAGAAGTACATCACGAATTGATCAAAAAATTATAATGCATAAATATCGGCGCGGCAGAAAGCAGCCACAAGACGTGCTGTGTGTGTTATTCTTATTCAAAATCGTCCTACATTTTTATTTTACACAATGGATTTAAAACTGTGTTAGTGAATGGTGAATGACAAAGAGTGACATTAATACTGTAAAAAAATTGGTATAAGTTACATACAATATGCATGTCAAAACAGAACAGATTGATTTTACTTTGAAACAGTTCAAAAGTTTCTATAAAATTTGAATGAGAACTCTCTGTACGTATCAGTGAGTTTTCTATATATACGAAAGGCTTACGTATAATAATAAAAGTAACTCCACCCCAAGGTCACCTCCCGCGTACAAAATAAGAAAAAAAAACTGATAAAAGGTCGAACAGAACCCATGGTAAAAAATTTGTGATCGATAGCACTTATGGATGCTGAGAACACCCGTTTCTAACAAACAAACGCCCAACCATTTTATATATATAGATATATATAGATATATATATATCGATTAGATAAATATTAATGTTTCATAAAGCTCTAATTTAAGATCAAGCTTAAGCTTAAATAGAACATTGGTTTTCGTAAGCCTTAAGAAATTTTCAACACAAAGTGTTGGAATCAGTCAGAAAGAAAGAAAAAGAGCAAAAGACAACTATTCTTCAACACTTCAACGTTGCGAAAATACATAGCCCCGAGCTATGGCAATCAATTTCAATTAAAACAAAGCAGCACACACAGAGAAAGAAACGTTCATACACACTTAATGAGGAAGCGAACAGGAGCGTATTTCCAATTAAGCGGCAACAATAGCTCAAGAATAAAAACAATTACAACAAGAGCAACGACAATAAAAACTATTGCAACTGCCAGCAATCTACGCGATATGTTAGCCAACTTAACTAACTCGTATTACAAAATGAATTCGCATTGACCGAGAACAATTGACTTGCAAGGGCCGACAAGAATTCCAGATGCATTCTTGTTATACATGGATAGGAATCGAATCGAACTAAAGTGGATATTTCTTCAGTTGGAGTTGGTGATGGGCGTCGTACTGTGCTCGTGCCCTAAAAGTATCTGTTTGTATAAAATTACAACAATGCTAACGCTGGAGGCAACAACCAAACGGAAAAACAACAGCAACCGCAAGTGGCATGCAATCAGTACGCCTTTCATATATGTATCTGTGTTCTCATATTTAACGACTACTATTACTTCCACTACTGCCGCTTATGGTCCTATGAACATGTCTACAGACAATGACTTAAATTTGTTTGAGCCGTAGGAAGTTGACTTATGCGAACTACGTCAACACCATCAAACAAGTTGAAATCGCAGACTGCTGAAAGAGAACAGAAGTGAGAAGCACAGGACATAATAATTAAACTCTATAACATTTTGTAGAACTAACCCACTCTCCAAAATGACATCCCCATGCAAAACACCAAAAAACGTTTTCTGTAACAAAAGTAACCTTGTTGAATGTAGGTGGTACCTTAGAAATTTGTCTTTAGCTCGCCTGAGTAATGCTCGTCGCCTTCTTCGTACTTATGAAAGTACACATAAAAGTACAATTAAATTAAATATTTAACATAATTACACGAAAACTAACTCGTTTTCTCATGCTCAAAGTCGTGCTTCGTGCTCGTGCCTTCAGTGTGCCAGCAAGCAAAAGCTACGTCAGGCATGTCAAATACTGTTCAATAATGCAGAATGAGTGAAAGCAAGTTATTAAAGTCAGTCGCTCAAAGATTTTTGTCTTAAAAGCCCTGAGGAGGGAGAAGCCGTGCAAGTCGCATGCGTTACAATTACATTGTTAGTGATGAGACGATGTCTGATTGGTATCGCTAGCAAGTTCGAATACTCTATACGTATAACACTGATCGACAAATATAGCTATATCACCTCGTCTCAACGAGTAGAACTACGGTATAAATTAGAATATTGCATGAAGGCATTTGAACGGCAATCAAGTTCCTTGTTTCGTTATGAGCGAAGCAAGTTTCAACCAAATAAACACGCGAAAACACATATCTAAGTAGTTGGAAGTTCCTACTCTGTGATCCGAAGTGATTGCCAAGTAACGCATGTGCCTTCCGCACTCTTCCTATCTTCGTACATGCCGATCGCGTCAACAGGAGTGGTTGCCGAAGCAACTACACTCACTTTTTTAAATTAATTCCGATGAACGGAATAAGTCATTTAATGTCGTTTATTTTGTTTTTGTTTCATTTGGGTTCATTTGTGCTTGCTCTTCTAATGCACCCGCTGTGCATCACGTACAAACACATCCATTCGTTGTCGTTTGTTTGCTTTTTTCGGCAGCAATGTGTTACAGACTAAAAAGTTATAGTGCTGCTTACAGAATGGGTAGGGTATAAAAAAGCTAGTGTGCTCAAAGTACAAAAGTGTCATGTTCATGAATCACAACATGTTTTTTTTTATTTACCCATTAAGAATCATTTAAGCATACTTTCACCAGCCCTTCTTCCTATTCCGGTTGACAGAGAATTGATTGCTTCAGATTAAGGCCACCTACTTCACTTCCTTATCCGAACTTTTTCTTTAGAGTTTCTCGATTTCCTGATCGTTGTTTATTCTGTCGTTGTATTATCATCGTTATATTACAAGCTTTAATTGGGTTCGAAGACATAGGTTCTTTGTTCAACTATCTCGAATACTATTATATAGCTATACATCATCATTGACACATCACTAGCCTCAACAAGTTATTAGATAGTCTGCAATATGCCAAACAACAAGAATTATACATTACTCGTACAATAATGAAAACTGAAAAGGTCGTCTTGTGCTGTTGTTAATTGAATTTAAAGTAGTTTAATTGAACGACATACAAAACTAAGGCGAACTAGAGATGGCAACGTTAAGATGTTGAAGTTGGAAACGTTTTATGTTTAATTTGCCAATAAGAACCTCGTTCAGTGAGTGGATGGCCAAAGCAGGCAATGAAGCGCCAGTAACAGAAGCAGCCTTTTGACTCGAGTATCAAAGGAGTCATGTTAAGGCGATGGTTGGAATGAGTTAAATTTATTATAAATAAATAATTTATTATAATATGCGCAACTATTTTTAATGCACTTTCCTTTTTACGCAATTTCTTCTTCTTTTATGTTTTACTTTTTAAATATTTAGTGGATGACTTGGCGTTCAGCGTACTTTGAGCTCACAAACATTTATCAATATCACTCTCTAGACAGTTTTGCAAATTAAGTTTGCGATACAAAAAAATTTAAAAACGAAAAAATTATTTTGAAAAAATAAGAAAAAAATTTAAAATGAAATACGAAAAAAACCCAATTGAAAAACGCTTGCAAATAAATCAGAAATGTTTAAAGTAGTTAAAAGTCATGACGTCCATGTTAAGTGGGCGTGAGTGGAGTGGAATGAAATTAATGGAAAGCAAAGCAGGTAGGAGAGAAAAACATAATAAGAACAAGAAGTAAAGCAAGCATGAGTGTGAGTCTGAGCGTGCGGATGTACGTGCGTGATTACGTTGCACGATGAGCAGTGCTAAAGCAGCATTGCCACACAAGCAAATGCATCTCGAACCTTCCCACCACAAAACTTTTCCCTGGTCAATGTTGAAGTCAGTCGAGTGCAGCAATGCGTAAAATTCAAAATTGAAGCAAGTGTTCCAATAAAAGTAGACGAACACGGTTTTTCCTTATTTATTTATTTATTTTTACCCGCTCTATTGTAATTTTTTTTTTTGTGTAATTTATCCTTTTTTTTATTTTTTTTTTTTATTAAAAACTGTATTTGGCTTCTCAGCTAAAAAATATTCAAAATTCTCTAAAAAATATGAAAGCACTTAAATAGCTGACAGTTAGATGGAAAGACAGCTATAGAACAAAACAAAAATTGAAGTTGTCATTCGTTATAACAAATTGAACTGGGTTTGTTGCTGGTCATTTTATAATCGAAAGAATGTAATTTAAGTAGCTCCAAGTTTATAAATAAAGAGCATAACGACGGCAAGCCAATAAGAAAATGGTTAAGAATTCATACAACAACACCAACATATAGTAAAAAATAAGCGAATACATTGCGAAAAGGACATTGAAGATGACGCTTGAAGCAGCGACATTGAAAGCCGGGGCAACTTTAGACCACGGCACATGATGACTTTGAGCATAGCATAGCATAGCACAACCCACTACAGCAACACGTTCCAACGTTCAACATGAAATCAGCAAAACACCAACAACACGAACACTAAGAACAATAAGAGATCTGAACCTGGAACAACCGTTAGCTACGAACGCGAGCGGTGAGGAAAGTCCATCAAACTCCCACCACTCCTTGACGTTGCCACTGCTCATGTTGCTGGCAAATCAAATATTATATTTGCAGTCCAGTGACAAGGCACGCAGCCAAAGCTAAAGCACATCTCATTTTACATCATGGCAAATGCTGCTAAATTAAAACTGACATTTGAATTTGTTAGTTGTGTTTTTCCGTTTGTTGATCCGTGCTTGTTTGTTAGATAGACCGACCGAGCAATCGTCCAATGGACATGCAGTTAGACAAGCGCCCGAATGAACCGCACAACAAAAATATCATAACGCCAAGATATCAGGTTCAAGTGAGTTCATACTTTGAGGAAACGATTGGGTGTCGTTCTTTAATCACTTGGAGATTTCATTCAGTTTTTAAGTTATAGTCAGGCTTGACATTATAATTAATGTTAAATTGTTGTGAGCTTCAACAAAACCTTTCGCGGAGGGTGTGCAGTATTACAACTTTTACATATTACATGATTACATCAACTAATCACGAATAGAAAGGATACGAATAGAAAGGATATCGCAACTAATGTCCACTCTGAGCTACTGATTTTACTCAAGCAGTTTGTTATTGTCGTTTATTTAAACTAATGTAACCAATAATAAATTAGAACAAGAAATTTATGAATTAAATACAAACGAACTCTTAACTATGTAATATTATTAATTAACTAATTTCTAAGACTTTCACTATGGTAAGCCAAATTTTAACATTCACTACTATGGAGTTAGGAAAACTGAATGTAAGCCCTTGACTTTTGAAAACTTGAGAAATATAACAAACATCAAGAGATTTAGCCGACACAATTTTGTACGCTTCAGAAAACGGACAACTCACTAATTAAGTTTACGAAAAACTTTGCCAAAACCTAAATATTGTTTTGCGTAGATTACACGGAAAGCCAAAGCTATAACGGAAAACAAAAAACATGATCAAAAAGGAGAATGCCCCATCAGAATCCCTAAACGATATTTTTCGTATAACACAAATTCTGATATTTAGCAATATACCAATTAAAGTGTTTCTAAATTATGTGAGTGTTTATTTAAGTAAAAGGTTTCATAAAACATTTTGAATTTATCAAATTAGAACTTAATTGGGCAACATAACAACTAGAAAGTATATACGCACAACACGACAAGTCCAAGTTGACAAGTCCCAGGAATGTGTATTTGACTCACCGCATCAGAGCCCCCCAACCTCTACAAAATATTATAAATATGTAATATACATTTTATCGCAATTTTGTAAAATGTTTATCAATGAACCAAACTTAATTGTCGGGCAATGCTGTCATAAAATATGCACATAAACTAGGACAGCTCCCAAAATAAAGCAGCTCGGCGCTCCGGTCCGAACGGACGATAAATACCAATAAGGAACGTTCAATGGACTAAAATCTATGCGCTCAATTAATATTTAATTACTCATGGAGGCTACTAGCTACACGTCAAAAATTACTACCAATTGCAGCATGGACTTTTACACTAATTTTGTGCCAAAATGAATTGACACTTCCAACTAGTGTATGTTCGTTGGTGTTTTATAAGTTAATTTAGCTTCTACTTTTACTCCCATAAGTGACGCTACTTTAAGTGCCAAAAATTGAAATTTTTAGTGCCCACATTTCGGCATGTTGGTGGCGTATAATAAAGTTGTCCCACATTTCCACTTGTGTTCAATTTCGGTTAAGTTGTGCGGTCGTCGGCTTCGCTGCGGATATGGAGGTATAGCTCTACTCTACTATTGGGCATAGCCTGCCACATCCAGCCTGCCAGAGAAATAGCGAATTTGCGGTTGGTTCTGTGGTCTCGTTCCTTTCATTTTGCATAAGTTATAAAGTACACATCATGTATAATTAAAATACTAAAATGGTCAAATTTCGGCTGGTTGCCAAGGACAGACATTTTTTTGGGTGTGTATATGTGGTTTTATAGCGGTCACAGCAACGGAATGTTGGGTGGTGTGTTATAACTAAATCAAGAGTGCCGAAAAGTGAATTTGTAAGAACAAGGGTTGGCAAATAAAATTTATGTTGATATGCTGATAAAAATAGTTGTGGCATTAGGATTGACAAATAGAGCGTGACATAAGCGTGATACATGAAGTTCAAGGACTTTTAATGCAAGTCATTCTTAATTTTCACGTTTAAAGAATCAGTTCAAATTATATGATAAATACACTTTATTTGTAACCCAAACAAGTATAAAGTTGAAAAATGAATGTGCTGCTTAAATGTGAAGTGTTCAATTAACGATACTTTTCAATTAGTCAATAATGGTTTAAAAGAGTTAAAATCAAAGTTGGGCAGTTGCTAAAAAATACAGCATTTTCTTTATTAGATGCATATTTTATGAACGAACTCTAAAAAATAGGGCATCATATTTGGGAAAGGAGTTACTAGATTACCTTAACTTGGTAATGGAAATAAAAACATAGCCAGGTCCAGCTTTTGTAAACGTAAGCTTCAATTCTTTAGCAGCTTCATTCTCTTCATATTGAACTTAGAAGAGGCAGCGGTGAGCAGTTTACAACACAGAAGTGAAAGCTTCGAACGCCAGCATACTAAGTTTAATGCCCCTAGTACTTCGCTCTGGTCGCGAACTTCGTCAAAAATTCCCTCATTCGCACAATTGTACGTGACGGTGAATTTGATAGGAAATCAGGATAGAGGAAATTTCATTTCATTTACCTTCCACTAAATAAACACGTTTAAATTTCCATATTCCATAACAATAAAAAACAAATTTTAGCATTTCCATTTAATCAGACTTTACGCTCGCACAAGGATAATTAAATTTTATAGCCATCAAATGTGCAATTTGTATAATGAATTGCCATAAATTGCGCAAAAGCGGGAAACGCAAACTCAAGCACAGCGGACACCATTGCGGATCGACTCCAAAAAGTAGGGCAATTTTAGGGGAACTAATAAAAATCCTCTACTGCTAAATGTATGTTTGTAATCTGAACGAATAGAGAAATTTTTTTTTTCGTTTCCTCTGCTCACACAAAAAATCTGCCGAAATGAAATATAATTTGCCTACCACAAGAGCAACAACAACAACAATAAGGATTTTAAGTCAGGCTTACAAAAAATAAATCAGACGTAAATTTGCTGGCAGCTGTATAATATATACAGATAGACATGACCAGAAAATTCCAGATTACAACAACAACAAGAGCGAAAACAACTCACATTTCATTTTTAAAATGAATTTGTTCCGCGCTGTAACAGCCATAAATGCGTTTAAATTTATTGTTGCAAACAATCAGCAAAAAAATAAAAGGGCAGTGGCGAAGCTCGACTGAAATTGAATGACAATACAATAAATTATGAATTTCATTTTGACAGGACGAATGAATGTGAACTCAATGTAATCCGCTGCATTTTTTCAACACTGAAACGGAAGTGCGACGTAATTTCGTTTGGCTTTGATACAGTTTCAGTTCAGCGGTTACAACCGTTCGGTTTCACTGTCAGGTTTCAAAATGTTGTCAAATACTGGGACGGGTCAATGAGTAATTGATTTATAAATCGACGACGCTAATGCTATCTATCAATAGACTAGTGATAAAGATAGAAAAGCGTTTGTTTTTGAGGCCACCGAAAGGCGAAAACCCTATGAACTTCCATGAATATAGAAAATTTTGAATGTTATCACGTAAAACCACGTAAAAAGAAAGCACGATCCACCAAACCAAGATACGGCTTGATAAGTACTTCAGCAAAATTTTGGTTAAATATTCAACAATAAAATTACTTATTCATTTATTCTTATAAAAATGTTTTCATAACTCATGTTTACTTTATAATTAAGCAACAAAAATTGGGCTGTAAATTAATAGAGGACCCAACTTTCATATTCTTTATTCACTTCGAAAAAGCGATTTGACATCGAGTCTGCCCCATTTTGAAAGTCTGAAATTAGAAGTTGAGCCCAATTATTGACAATGGCTCTGGACAACTCCTCTAGTCCGAAATTTGCGATTGCCGGTATAGACACGTCTAAGCCAATTTCTCCACATATTTGTTTCCAGTGGAATTCAAGTCCAAAGATCACTCCAAGAGGCTTATTTCTTTCTACAAAAACCACTCACAACTGGCACGTGATACTTGTATTGGAGCGGTGCCTCGCTGGAAAATGGTCTCCCCGTTAGCTAGCCTCTCCAAAAACTTTATTAAAACTTCATCCAATAATGTGATGTAGTTTTTGGAATTCGTTCCTCTGGAAATATTGAATACAGGTGCTCTATTATCGCGGCTCAAATTATCAGAGAACCCCTCCAGGGTTTCACT
The DNA here is from genome assembly GCA_035041755.1 of Cacoxenus indagator. Lineage (NCBI taxonomy): Eukaryota > Metazoa > Arthropoda > Insecta > Diptera > Drosophilidae > Cacoxenus > Cacoxenus indagator. The sequence continues at coordinate 595,442 of JAWNKX010000067.1, forward strand.
TGGTGGAAAATCGTTCTTTTAAATCGTGCCAGTATTAATTATAATCGTCTTGTCCATCAAAGTTCAACATAATTTCGTCCGAAAGCACCAAATTTTCCACTCATGTGGTTTCTTTGACTTCATTTTCTTCCAGACCAGTCTATTACTGCCAGTAAAAATTAATTGTACACGTTTTATAGACACCGCTTACTTAAATTCGGATTTAGTTTTGGATGCAGTTGTAGTTTTCTGCACGCCAGCACTGCTTTTTGGCTGCCTTCTGCCGAGCCGATATCTTTGGACTATCATTTTTTGTTCGATTCGTGTTGTACTCCTTTATTTCTAATTTAATTTGACCACATTGTCCACCGCTGAAGACGAACCATTGATCTTGATCCCGATTTGCATATTTGTCATGCAGGAGATTTCAAATGGCAGTGTTGTGCCTTTCCCATAAGTAAAAGAAGTGGAAAGCACAAAGTATGTAACGGTTATTATTTTATTTTATTAATTTTTTTTTTTAATTTGTAAGCATTATTCATAAAAAACAAACAAAAAACACACATAAACTCTGTATCTTATTTCTTTAACGGATTAGACATCACCGCTTCTGTTTAGTAACGATAATAACAAAGTAACAAATTGACGAATAATAATGCAACATGACCACACGGAGATTGAAATTGCAACAGATTTTTGCCCTTTTCACACTGCACTGTATCATTATGACGAGCCGTGTTGTTCAGACTGCCAATTCCGAATCATGAACAGGTGTTTTTTGTTTTGGTTATACACACGTTGACAAATTTTGAGAAGTGAAAAAATTAAAAATAATAGATTTTTGGAAAAAATTTATATTTTAGAATCATTTATATTGTGTACAAACGTGTTTTCGGACTTAATTTGACTTCTTTTTATTAAAAAATATTTTTAAATTTTTATTTTTACTTATGTACCTTCAAGGACCGTAATTGTTATGAGTTTTTATTTAAAAATCACAATTAATAATTATTTTGTGATATTTTTCTAATTAATCATGAAATAAAAACCAATATATGAATTGTTAATTTTAAACGATTATTTATTTTGTTAGTTATTTCATCAGATTTAATGTTATAAAAAGTATATTTTTAACACTGTCTGCGTTAAAATTATATCTTAAGTCCTTCAAAATAAGTTTTAAAGCTGAAAATGCCCTTTCGACACTAAATTGTGTTGCCGGAACACTATGCACAACTTAAGCCAATTGAAATAAGTGGGGATACACAATATTTTTCTCCTCCTAATATTTTATGATGTACATGTTTATATCAAATGGTCTTGTGTCATAAGCTCATATTTCAGCAATAGCTTTATGACATCATCATTGCTATTTTCGTCTTCCTCGTTGTCAGAAGCCTCATCAATGGAATTTAATTAGTTGCTGAGAAGTGAGAACGTACTTTCAATTCTGTGCTCAACAGTATTTAATGGTAGATAACGGTTGTATAATTTAAATTAGTAATAGTCAAATTCGCTGTTCATTCAAAATTAGCAATACATGTATTGATTTTTATTTTCATGATTAATTAGATAAAAATTACAAAATAATTGATTATTTGTGATTTTTAAAATTAAATTTGAAAATAATTATTATCTTTAATTTTTATACAAATAAATTGAAAATATAAATGTATGACCAATTTGATAGCCCATTGAATAAGCAATAATTTTGTATATCTTATACATGTACGACGATTCCGTCGTAATAATTTTTTTTTTTAAATCGACCCCATAATTGTTATTTTCGGTCCCTGCTTACTTTCGCTTTGTGCCATTGTTTGGCGCATAAAAAACAAGGAGAAGACTGTTGAGAATGGGAATTTTCAACAAAATACTTTGCAACACTGTCAGAAATTGACAGCCGTGTTCAGAATTGATGGCGAATCAATTCTTGATTCGACGGTGATTCGTATCACAAACCCCGGAATGACGTCCCATTTCCTTGTGGTTGTTGTAGAATGCGATACGAATCACCGTCAAATCAACAATAATTCGAATCATAGCCCACTGTAAATAGCGCATATATAAACCTTAGGCTTGGGATCGATTTCGTATCACGTGTTATGAAATAAAACTATTCTCAAGAAGCAAAATGAATGCATCTGAGTTGTTTGAACACATCATAATACACCAGAAGACGAGCAACAGTCAAGCAATCGATTTATACGGCTAAGTCAACGCTGAAGACAGTCAAAGTTGGCCTAAAGACCAACAACGACATGACTGCGTTGCTATGAAAATATTCCGAGGATATTTAAAGAATTCTACTAATAATTGGTTCCACATCTACCGTATTACCCAAAATCAGGTACAATTTCCAGTGTGTGTAATCAGTCGTCACTGAAGCCTACAATCGATTGTTCATTTTAGATGGCACGGATTTATTGATCCGCCTTCGCTATATAGTGTAAAAAAAGAGCTATACTCTAAACGGAAAATCCGACGTTTCTCTTTTTTTTTTATATTTCCCATATGTCGTGTACATATGTCTTTATTTTTTATTAAGACTATTAGTACATGGTTTAAACGTTATTTTAGGGTTGTAGCTAATTTATGTGAGCAGATCACAAAAGTTTTTCATTTTTGTAAGGATGTAGGGGAAAAAAATCAAAATAGTAACAAAAACAATATACATTTAAATTAAATTAATACAATTATAGAGCAAAATAAAGTAAAATAAACATAAATGTAATAAGAATATAAAATACAAAAATAAACACATTAAACAAAAACAAAAAAGAAAAAGAAAGTGGTATTGATTTATGTGTTGTATCTAGCTTCGAATTTATTCAACCAGATCCACTGGCCTTGTCCTCTGTAACCTGCGTCTGCATTGTAGTTCCTGTATTGGTAGTAGGTTGACAGCAACATTTGGGTGTTGGGTAAGCTTCGTCTGGTAGATACGACTTATTTTTGTAATCTCCTCTGTTACTGTTGGAATATTAAGATCACGTTGCAGATCATAGTTAGTTATATACCACCCAGCCTTGGTGATCATACGAATGATTTTTGATTGTTGTCTTTGTATTATGTCTGTATTTGATTTTTTGGCCGTTCCCCAGATTTGTGCTCCGTAGGTCCAGATTTTGTTTTCTAATGTTGACTTTGATTTGAGCAGCCAATATAATTGACCAATCCTCAGCTTGATTTGATCCCGTTTTTTAAGTATATGGTATTTCCAGTTGAGTGGTGTGAATTTAGTTTTAGTTGTATATATAACATGTACTGTTTTGGTATTATTTACTTTTATTTTCCACTTTTCAAACCACCTTAGGGTAGTATCCAGATGCTGTTGCAGTTTGGATGTTGCTATGTTTACTTGGCTATGTGCGCTAATTATTATAGTGTCATCAGCAAATGTGGCTATCATTGAAGCGTCGTCATATGGTGATGGTATGTCCGCTGTAAAAATTGTGTATAATAACGGTCCTAGTACACTTCCTTGTGGTACGCCTGTTTTGATTTTTCTTAATGTGGAATATTCATCTGAGTACTTAACGAAAAAATGTCTCTCTGTGATATAGTTTACTAATATCTGTAGTACGTTATGCGGAATTATATTGCGCAATTTTCTGAGTAAGTCCTTTGTGCGAAACTTTGCCGAATGCCTTTTCTACATCTAGAAAAACTCCTATACAGAACTTTTTGTTGTCAAGATCGTTTAAAATTTTATGAGTCACACGATGGATTTCTTGTATGGTCGAGTGTTTTCGTCGAAAGCCAAATTGGTGGTCAGGTATTATATGTTTGCGTTCTATAATAGGTAACAGTCGCTGGCACAGGAGCTTCTCGAATATTCTTGACAGCACTAGAAGTAAGCTAATTGGTCTATATGATGCTGAATTATATACTTCTTTACCAGCTTTTGGAATTGCAATGACTTCAGCCACTTTCCATACTTTAGGAAAGTAATTTAATATAATTATCGCGTTGAAAACATTACGTATGTGTACCACTGCTTGAAGTGGTAGCTCCCTTAAAAGTTTTCCGTCAATTTTGTCATACCCGGGTGCTTTTTTGGGCTTTATGTCGTGCTGTATACATTTGAGTATTTCATTTGTGCATATTTTTTTTTAGCCGAGTTGGCTGGGGAGTGACTGTCGAGTTTATATGACACTCATCTTCGTTGATAGTTTCATCAGCTAATATTTTTTCATAATAATTCGCTAGAACTGTCGCCTTGTCTAGGTTCGTTACTTCCCATGATCCATTGTCCATTTTTATAGGTGCCTGGTGTATTGTTTTATTTGTCAGTTTTTTTGTAGCTTTCCACAGGGAGTAGTCGGTAAAGCTTGTCGGAGTTAGCCTCTGTAAATACTTCGTGATTTCATAATTTTTCTGATTTTGGAGATATTTTTTAATTTCTTTAGTTGCCTTGTTATATTTATTTTTCGCATCGGGGGATCTGCAAATGGTCCATGCTTTTTTCAGTTTTCGTTTTGTTCATATCAATTTGCGAAGCGTAGGGGGTGTGTATCGCTTTGCATGGTGTATTATCTTGTCCGGAGTTGCTTGCAATACTGCCTTCTCAATGGTATCGTTTAGTTGGACTATAGCTGATTCTACGTTGTCGGGTGATCTCAGTGGAATGCTTGTATTTAAGTTTGTGTTAATGTTGTCTCGATAGGTATCCCAGTCAGTTTTGTTGTTGTGCCATAGTTTGGACTTGGTTGTGTTCACTTCAGTTGAATTAAGTTCGAGTAGTATAGGTGTATGGTCTGACGATAGTTCCAGTCTTGATGTTATGACACATTTATTTAAGTCTATGTCTTTGAGTATATAAAAGTCAATGAGGTCTGGCTTTTTATTTTTGTCTGTTGACCAATAGGTGGTTCGCCGGCAGTGCACCCTGTAGGTTTTTACCTTTCTTGTTTGATATTCTGGAGCCCCAGTCTGTATGCTTCGCATTGTAGTCGCCTGCAGCTATAAAACGGTGTCCGAGAGTTTTTAAGAAGTCAAGGTATTGCGACTGAGATATTGTGCTTTGGTGGGCTGTACACGGCTGTTATTCTTAGTGGTCCGAATGAGTCGAAGATTTGTATACTTGTCGACTGGATATAGGTTTCTTGGAATGGAAGCAGTACGTTATATTTAATGTTTTGTTTAATAATGATAGCAGTCCCACCGTATCCTGTACCGTCGGAATGGCTTGTGTAGTACATCTTGTATCCACTTATGTTCATGTGCTGGCTACTTGTATAGTGTGTTTCCGATATCAAAGCAATGTCAATGTAGTTGTTGTGTAGGAAAAGCTGTAATTCATTCAGGTGATTTTTTAATCCGTTTGCATTCCAAGTTAAAATTTTTATTTTAGTGTCCATTCTTGTTGTCGAGTTTTGTCAATAGTACTGTTATGATATTCATCATATTACTCATTTGTTGCTCTAGTTGTTTTATTATATCTTTTACTTCCGCTAAATCTTTTGAAAATTCGGTCGTTTTTTCTGTGTTTTCACTAGTCTCGTTTTTGTTGGTTTCGGTTTTGTTGCTTTCGTTTTTGTTGTGTTCCTCATCTTGTTGTTGAGGTTTCTACAGTTACTGGCTTCTGTTTGGGCGTACGTTATTCCTATTTTGACTTTGCTTGATGTCTGTTCTACTACCTGATGGTCATCTTTTTTATCGTCTTTCTCTTTTAGTGAGGGAAATCTTTTAATTTTTAGATGTTTGTATACGTCACATCCCTTATAGTTGGCTGTGTGTGAGCCGCCACAAAGAGCGCATTTAATTTGATCTGCACTTATTAGTTTGCAGTCAATAGTTTTGTGCTTGCCAGCGCATTTCACGCAGATCGGGTCTTTGGTGCAGAAATTTCGTGTATGACCATATTTTTGGCAGTTTGAGCACTGAGCTACCGTGCGTTTGTGGTGTGGTGGCTCAAATATGACTTTGGTACATAGGAGTGTTGTAATATTAAAGATTTCTCTATTATTTGCTTTGGCTTTTAGTTCAATGAAAAATAGCGGCAGTGGTTTCTTTTTCAGTTTTTGTTGTACGTTGTGTATATTAATAACGTCGTGGCCTAGTTCCGATAGCTCGTTCTTAAGTTCGTCAAGGTCAGTGGCGTAGTGCATATTCCTAAGTACTGTCTTGAATCCCCGCTCCTCTTTCGACTTAAAGGTGTAGTATTTAGTTTTGTTTTCCCTGAGCATCTTAACCACCGCCGAGTAGTTCGACGAGTTATTTGTCTGTACGCATACTTCGTTGTTTTTAAGTGTTTTTAAAATGTAGTTTTGTTGTATTGTGTTTTTCAGAGCTTTGTTTAGTACGTTAATTTGTTCTACGTCCTGTACGTATATTGGTGGTGGCTTGTGAATTTTAGTAGGTGGTCGAGGTTGATTTGGCGCATTAGAATTTGCTTCTGTACCACTGCCGTCTTCAGCCGTTTCGCCTTGTGAGAGGAGTTCGAACCTGTTATTAGTATTAGGCGCGCTCAGCCAGTACTTTTGCAGTGTTGTTTGTGTTGTCGTTTGTGTTTGAGTTTTTTTCCTACTTTTTTTACTATTGCTATTTTGTTCGGAAGTGTTGTTGGGTGAGAGCTTACTATGGTTGCGTTTTATTTTTGACTCTTTTGGGTTTTGATTGGTTGAAGTTTGTACTTGCGTGTTTGATGTCTTTTCTCTGATCAATGTTGTTGTCGAAGAGGGGGAGCAAATTGGCATTGTAGCTGAGAAAGATGACGTGGTGGTTGTTGTAATTAGTGAGATAGCAGCTGATGTCTGCGTTGGGGTTGTTGTTGTTGTTGGTTTGAACGAGGAGAGTGGCGTCGTTGGTGAAGCGCATTGTGCATCCCACGGCAGAGGCTGCATATTACCTGCTGCCATGGAACAGCTGACAGTTAGTTGAGTGGTAGAACGAGAGGTTGCGTTTGTTTGGATTGATGATCCGTTATTGTTTTCACTTTGAGAGTGTGTAGCTGTTTGATGTATTGCGGGAGAGCAAGAACGCGCTCTCTCGAAATTAACGGGAAGTGAGGCTTGGTGTGAGTCACTGATGTTGATGCTGTTGTTTGAACCGCTTGTTGATGTGACAAGGTATTCGTTGTTGTTATTTATGCGGACAGCTGTTTCAGCGTGGGGTACGCTCATGCTGTTCCTTGATGGATGATTTTGTTTTTGCGAGCTGCACGCAGTCGGCGGACTGCGTTCAACAGGCAACATGAGATAAGAACAATTGATTATCTTGTTTCTCTTTTAGCGTGACAATTTTTGTAATTCATTTGTTCGCCTTCTTTGCGTTTTTAATTGGTTTTATACATCGATGGTTTACTAGAATATTAGAATAGATTCCCCGTTTATAAAAACGACAATTTAAAAATATAAGCCACAGAAAATTTTAGCTTTTTAACTCTCATTAAATCTTCCAGTCTGTCGGTGACACTTCATTTTACAAGCTTCAAATCTGTCAATTCCGATGGTTACATCGCCACTGTCATACTAGTCATCCTTGGCATAATAGTTATCATTCCCGTCCTCATCTCATTGTTTTCGCCAGTCATTCAGCCATTTCCGCCATAATTAATTTACATGCTTAACACGTATATCACTTGACTTTTATTGCAGACATTTCATCTTCATCAATGCATGCCGCCTCAAACCCTTACGGTCCCCAACCAATGGCCTTCTCTTGTCCGGGTGCGGGGCTCTACGCCGATGATTACGACTGCCAAATATACTATCGCTGCGAGACGAAGACTAATGACTACATTAAACCATATATGTTGGCTTGCAAGGAAGGCATGGTTTTCTCGCGTACGTTGAAGCTTTGTATGCCACCAATGTTGGCAGGGCGTGAGGAGTGCACGTACAATATGAATGAAATTGATATGGATAAAGCGGGAACAGGGCCTACCTCCTCCAGTCAACGTGGAATTTTGGTCGCCAATAGTGATAGCCAACTGATGTATGATAGCGTCGTCGATAACGACAATAATGTGCATTTTAATGGCGATGTCACACCCGCTGCCATCGTTTCTGTCACGAAATATGGCCTCACCGGTTTGAAAGGCGTCTCGGTTATATCCTTCTCCACATCGTCTACGCTGCGTTCAGCCGCACATGGTGAAGATGGTCCACCATGTGAAGATGATGGATTTATGAGTGACCCCGTTGACTGCACTGTATTTTATCGTTGCATCTCGAATGGTCGCAACTATAATAAAATTGGTTTTCGTTGCTCCGAAGGCACTGCTTGGGATGAATCAATGCAGTCATGCAACCATGTGTCCAATGTTCGTGCTAATGGCGGTTGTCACAATCAACCGGACCACGTACTAAAGGATGCATATGCCGGACAGACATCAACGCAGTCGTCTGAGATGAGTTATCAGAACTCAACATTGTCATCGTCGTCGATTAGCAGTCAACAGAACTCCACAAGCTCGAGTTCATCGAGTTCCAGTTCTTCTTCATCATCATCATCGAGCTCCTCATCAAATCAGCAACAGTCAAGCAATCAATCTTCAACCAGCACAGAAAGTTCCTCAGCATCGTCATCAGCTGTACAAACCTCAACTTCGAGTAGTAATCAGACATCATGGAACACCACATCATCTAACAATGAGAATAGCAGTAATCAGAACAGCAATAATCAATCATCAAATCAATCAACCAACAACAGTCAATCGGCAAATAATATTCAAAGTTCCGGAAGTTCTATTTCCAACTCGAACAATGAAGCGTCCACTGAATCGTCTAACAACAATCAATCGGCAAATAACAACCAAGGTTCTGGAAGTTCTGATTCTAACTCGAGCAATCAAGAGTCTAATCAATCATCTAACAACAATCAATCGGGAAATATCAATCAAATTTCCGAAAGCTGGAATTCCAACTCTAGCATCCAATCTTCTAATAATAATCAATCGTCTAATAGTAACCAATCTTCTAGCAATAATCAAGGTTCTAATAATCAGAGTTCTAATAATAGCAACCAAAATAACACACAAAATGCGAGCAGTAACCAATCCTCAAGTAACAATCAAGGCTCTAGCAATCAAAATTCAACCAGTAATAACAATGAAATCAATAATCATCAAAGCTCAAGTAATCAGGGATCCGGTACAAATCAAAGTTCAAGCAACAATCAGCAGAATTCAAGTAATCAAAATTCAAATAGTCAGAATCCAAGTTCTGGCAGCAACCAAACGCAAACGGACTCTACGGACTGTGAAAATGACAACACTTATATTTCCGATAAGGAGAATTGCTCCAAGTTTTATAGATGTCGGTACGACAGAGACGGGCGATTGGAAAAGGTCCCCTTTACTTGTGGCCCTGGTACTATTTGGAATCAAGGAAGCAAAGTTTGTGACTTACCAACGAACGATCAGAGAGAGAAATGTAAGATTTCATCAGTTTCGAATCAAGCAGGTGATAACAATAATCAAGGTAGTAACTCATCAGCGAGCAATCAATCTGGCAGTAATCAGAACACGTCATCAAGTCATCAGACATCAAATAATATAAGTTCAAGTTCGGGAGGCAATCAGTCTTCAAACAATCAGGATTCATCCAACAACCAATCATCCAACAATCAAAGTTCATCATCAACCAATAATCATGGTACTTCTCCAAGCAACCAAGGATCCTCAAGCCACGGATCTTCAAACAACCAAGAATCTTCGAGTAGCGAGGGATCCTCAAGCAGCCAGTCATCCTCAAGTAACCAAGAATCTTCAAACAACCAGGGCTCTTCAAATAATCACGTATCCTCAGGCAACCAGGGTTCTTCAAGTAGCCAAGTATCTTCAAACAACCAAGAATCTTCAAATAATCAATCTTCAAACAATCAAAGCTCATCTTCTCATAATCAATCATCCAATAATGAGGGTGCATCGTCGAGCAATCAGACTTCTTCAAATAATCAGTCTGCCAACAATGAGACCTCATCTTCGGGCACTCAACAATCAGTGAATGCAAAGCCCTCGAAACCAGATGGCGATTGCCAAGACACTGAAACATACTTAGCAGATAAGAAAGATTGCGCACGGTTCTATCGTTGCGTAGATAACGGCAATGGTGAGTTTGATAAAGTAGCATTTGATTGTGCTCCTGGCACAGTATGGGATACTGATTCGAAAGGATGTAATCATCCAACAGACGTACAAAAGGACAAATGTAAAGCAATGGCAAATGGCACAGCGACATCGAGTTCCTCCTCTCAAAGTAGTTCTAGCAGTAATCAAGAGAGCGGATCAAATCAAAGTTCATCTTCGTCTAACAATCAAAGCTCTTCTTCAACAAGCAATCAAGGGTCATCTTCAGCAAACAATCAAGGATCGCCTTCGTCACATAACGAAGGCTCATCTTCGGAAAATTCTCAGAATCAAAGTGGAAGCAATCAGTCCTCCTCCTCGTCAAATAACCAGGGGTCGTCTTCATCTTCTTCATCTAATAATCAACAATCGTCTAATTCGTCCAACAACCAAAGCTCCTCATCTACATCCGAAAATCAAAGTGGTACGATTCAAAGTGAAAGTAATCAGCCCAACAGTCAAAATACGTCATCATCAAACAATCAAGGATCGTCTAACAATCAGGGTTCATCTTCATCAAGCAACCAAAATTCAAGTAATCAAGGTACTTCTTCCAACAACGAAATTATATCTTCATCGAATTCCCAAAATCAAACAGATTCCAATCAAAATGGTAGCAATCAATCGTCAGCTTCATCAAACAACCAATCGTCATCATCAAATAACCAAGGATCTTCAACTTCCAGTTCCAATGAATCACCAGGAAATATAACACAGAAACCAAATAGGCCTGCAGAATACTGCGAAAGTAAGAATACATTGCTTGCAGACAAAGAAAATTGTTCCAAGTTCTACAGATGTGTTGATAATGGAAAGGGTGGATACAATAAAGTTTCCTTTAACTGTCCCCCTGGCACAGTCTGGGATCCAGATTTTGATAATTGCAATCATCCATCGGAGGTGCAAAATCTCAACTGCAATATGAGCAGTACAAGTACTCAGCAAAATAATTCCAGTTCCTCCAATCAGAGTTCTTCGTCGTCATCGACTACTAACAATCAACAGGGTGGCAGTAGTCATCAAAATACTGTAGGCAGCCAACAGTCTTCTAGTCAATCAGGAAACAACCAGACGAGCTCGAGCTCATCACAAAACAATGAGGGGTCATCCTCATCAAACAATCAAAATTCAGCTTCATCTATCAATCAAGGGGCTTCGTCGAGCAATCAAAATTCATCTGCATCTAACAATCAAGAATCTTCTACTTCATCCTCGATTAATAATCAGAATTCTACTTCATCATCTAGCAGTAATCAGCAACAGCAAAGTTCTCAATCAAAGCCATCTGGAAATTGCGACGCCAACACACAATTTGTAGGCGATGAGAACGACTGTGCGAAGTTCTACCGTTGTGTTAATAAGGGTAATGGGGGATACGACAAGATACCATTCACTTGTGGCCCTGGCACTGTCTGGGATAGTAAAATACAGGCCTGCAATCATGCTTGGGCGGTGAAAAATAAGAATTGTGGTAGTAGTAGTGCCACAACACAGAGCCCATCGCAATCGGGCCAAATCCCAATAACAACGGGTGGACCAACACAATCAATGAAACCAACAACACCCAAGCCGTTGTCACCGCCAGGAACTTCTACTCAAAGACCACTCACTAGTGGACAAACCACTTCAAAGCCCGTGAGCACTGATAGTATATGTAAGGAAGATGGGTTTATAGGCGATCCACAGGATTGTACGAAATTCTATCGTTGTGTGAGCAATGGCAAGGGAGTATTTACTAAGTATCCCTTCAAATGCGGCGATGGTACAGTTTGGGATCAACCATTACAAACATGTAACCACGATCTAGAAAAGTGTAATACCGGTACTAGTAATGGCAGCAGTCAGCACTCTACAACAACATTAACAGAAACAACCGAATCTGGAAAAGATCCAGGAACGAGCACCACCTATAAACCAGCTACATCAACGACTACTTTGTCTACAACAACTGGCTCGGCGACAGCAAGACCAACTACTCAGGAACAAAGTTCTACCTTAACTCCCACAACAACAAGGGTACCCAGTACTACGATAACGCCAGCGAAACCTATTTCCTCTGATGCCAAATGTAGCCACGATGGTTTCTTCGGTGATGACCAGGACTGCCGAAAGTTTTATCGCTGCGTGGACAACGGCAAGGGTGGCTTTGATAAGCATGTCTTTAACTGTGCCAATAATACAGTATGGGATAGTGAAGTAGAGAGCTGTAATCACCCATCGGCTGTGCAAGATTCCAGATGCCATTTGGACAGCACGACTGTGTCAGGTGAAGATTCAACAACTGAACTATGGGCGCAGGGCGCTCAACCGACGACAACAGGTAGATATGAGATAACAACAGGTAGTTCTACCACGGCAACTGGTAGCACTGAATCGACGTCTGGCGAACCTACGACAATAGCTACAGCAAGTTCCACGCCTCTACCAAACTTGCCGCCGGGTAAAAAGTGTCAGGGTGAAGGTTTCATGGCTGACCCTGACAATTGTCGCAAATTCTATCGCTGCGTTAAAAACGATGACGGTGGTTACTCAAGCAACGAGTTTATGTGTGGTAAAGGAACCGGTTGGAGCGAAGAAAAACAAACCTGTGACTATGCTGGCAATATAGAACGTTGTGCTGGACACACGGAACGTCCCGAATCAACGACATTACCAGAAGAATCAACAACCATTTTACCACCAAGTATCACTTCATCTGAAGCAACAGCGAGTCCAACGAGCAGTCCAACGAGCAGTCCAACAACCGTATCTCCTACAGAACGCCCTACAATAAGCACGAGCTCACTGTTTACAACCAATTCACCACCAACAAACACTCCAATCACGAACACTCCAACACCCACGGGAATAACCAATCCGACCACAACAAGCACGTCTATCTCGAGCTCACAAAATACAAATCCGCCCACCACAAGGCCACCAATGACAACATTTGGGCCTATTTCAACTACACCTATACCCAATTTACCACCCGGTAAAGACTGTAGGGGCGAGGGGTTTATGGCTGATCCCGATAATTGTCGCAAATTCTATCGATGTGTAAGAAATGATGAAAAGTACTCGAAGCATGAATTCACATGCGCAAAGGGTACAGGTTGGAATGAGGACAAACAGACTTGCGACTATGCTGACAATATAAATCGTTGTGCAGGACAGACCAAGGAGCCAGACTTTGCATCGACAACAACTGAATATCAAACCAACCCAACAACCCTAGAAAATCTTACAAAACCCACAACTATGTCTCAAACTAAACCAACCACCACAGAATACCCTACAAAACCCACAACAACGGAGTACCCAACGAACCCCACAACCACTATATATCCCACAAAGACTACAACTGTGTTTCCAACCAAACCCACAAGCATAGAATCACCCACTAAACCTACGACGACAACGATTGAAACAATACTACCAGGTTATAAGCCAATAACTACCGAGAATCCTGCAATTACTACAGAAGAGTATCCCAGCACTACGCCAGAACCGATTAATCACAAGTGTACAAGCGAAGGTTTCTTCCCCGATGCAGAAGATTGCAACCGTTATTATCGCTGTGTAGATACGAAAAAGAATGAGAACTATCAAATTTACAGTTTCCGCTGCCCCAACGGTACGGTGTGGGACACAACTGTAGACACGTGCAACTATGCTGACCAGGTCACCGGTAACTGTTCCTCAAGTAGTGGAACTACAATGCCAGCAAATAGTGGACAAGAAACCACAACAAACACACCAACAGGCACAACTGAAGCTACAAGTAGTACAACAGACAGACCGACGGACACCACGACAACAACGCAAGCGGCAGATACAACAACGACAGACAGTTCACCATCAGCAGCAACAACTATTACTACAAACCCAACACTGACCACAACACTGCGCCCAATAACCACAAGTACAACGTCAACGCCAACGACAACCTCTGCTACCACGCCTACTGGCGAGAAGTCTACCACATTGAAACCTACAACAGTGACTGAATCCGCTGCTAGCACCAGTGCACCATGTCCGCCCACGAGAGAAGGTCAAAGCCTCTATGTGTGCCCGACAGGTTTCCGCCGCCATCCAAAGAAATGTGACATGTTCTACCAGTGCACAGAGAAGTCCGACAGCAACGACCTTAGTATTGTAAACTTTGCATGTCCCAATGGCACAGTATACCATGAGAAGTTGACACGCTGCGACAAACCCACATTAGACGACAATTGCCTAAATAAAGCACGGTCGCGTACCACGCTCTACGAGGAGGAATTGAGACGCTTGCGTATGGTTTGTAGACTCTTTCAATAGCTACTTAAGCTACTTATTAATGAATGCAATCCACAGGTGCAAATACATTCGACTGAACCACTCTGCCCCGGCGAAGGACACTTCGTGCTCAACAACGATGAATGCAGTCAATTATTCATAAAATGTGGCTACTCCACAGAATCGTCACGCTTGGAGGGTCACATTTACCGCTGTCCACAGGGTTTCACCTATTGGTCGATCAGTCGCCGCTGTGAACGTGCGAAAAAACTCACGAATTGTGCACCCAAGCAATTTAATGCGCTGTACAGTGACATACCATTGGAATGGATCAACATTGGCAATAGGCGTCGGAATATTGAAGTGTAGGACATGTTAAGCTTAACTTTAAATGAGAAAAAAGCCGTGCTTACTGTGAAAACGTGCCTCATAGAATCCCACGCCAATTTCTAACTGGAATAACTATCCAAGCATGCGTGGAAAATGACAACGTGCCAAGGAAGGAAACTAGTGTAGTATAATTTAGTTTAATCAATAGGCTTAGTCTGACAATTGGGGAATAACAGTTGAATTGCATTTCCAGCAATTCAACGTTGGTGTTGGTATTTATTCACAACTTATATATATTCGCAAGTCTTAGTGAACTAAGTTTATTTGAGTACCTAAAGAGTACCTACACATATTCTTTATGTATACCAATGTATTTATGTCAAATCCTAATTAAGATAAGCGTTCCACACATGACGTTTGCATACATGAGCCATCATTTTTAAGACAAAATTAAAAAACCGTTGCAAAGACCTTTTGTGTTTTTTTTAAACCTGACAATGCTGTTTAAACTATCTTCTTCACAGTCCAAATAGTAAAAAAGAGTCTTGCTGCTTGGTTTATTTCGTTCCTAGCCCAACAATGCTACTCAAACTACAAACTTTTAAACTAAAAACTTATACAAGTTCTGGATCAATTGCTGGCTCCATTAAGGCTTACAAATTAATTCCACTGCAACCGTAAAAATTTATGTTGCATATCACTGATCACCTTTTACTTTTAGGCACCGGCGCCGAAGGATTTTCCCCTTTATAAAATTCCTTGAGCAGCGCCATTGCCTCGTCCCCGCGTATGCCACCCATAACATTTAACTGTTTATCAACTACTTCCGCAACATTAACCACAGTTTTTCCACCGAAGCGATCATTTTCACAGCCATAGAATACGCCTTTTACACACAGCGCATGCAACGCTGCGGAGCACATAATGCAGGGCTCCACCGTTACGACGACGCTGATATCTGGTAAGATCTCTTGCTGCTGTAGACCATGCTGCTGACAATAGGCCAGCAACTGATCGATGCAAATGAATTCCGCGTGTCGTGTTGCGTTCTTCGTTCCGTTGACCTGATTGCCGGCACGTGCTATGATTTCATTTCGCCAAACGAATACACACCCAATGGGCACTTCACCAGCTGCCAATGCTAAACTTGCCTCGACAAATGCTTCAGACATAAATGACTCCATATTGTTTGTTTGTGGACCTAAATTAATTACTTTCTATAGCCAACTGTAAAATGCCTAAAATGCGTTCGGCAATTTTCGTGAACGGCTGTTTTATGTTTAAACATTCTCGTTGATTTCATAACTTTTTATGTGCACAGTGAATGACAAAACTGTTGTTTTTTTTTAAATCCAAATTTATAATTTATTAGCACATACACATGTATTTGAAATCCATCCAATTTTACACTTACAAATAAATTAGAACTCATTTCTTATATATTTAAGCAAGTCGTGCCCGCTGAGAAACTCTTTTGCCTTTTCTGGCCAATTTTGATTATTCAGTGCACGCGGACTTGGATGCGGCAAACGTAGCATTTTTATTCCACTACTTTTACAGTAGATGGATTTCTTTAGCGCTGTAGATACATAATCGCCAACAGCAACAACATATTCGGGCCGTATCAATTCTAACTGCTCATCAAGCGCCGCTAAGCAGAGGTCACGTATTTTCAGCTTTACATCACCCTATTTAAAACACGAATTATGAATTATGAAGGTGCATTGTGGCAAAGAAGTTAACTTACTTTTAATTCACTTGGTGTGATATTCTTTCCTCTGGCATCAAAGAAAGCTAGAGGACAAAAATTATGTACAAAACACTGTTGAGCGAATGTATCCAACGAACCGCCTGCAAGTTGTAGAAATAGCTTCCACATACGCTCGCCACTTGGCTCTTCAGTCTTGCATTGCATACCCGTCACTGGGCGCTTCGGATGCAGATTCGGTGGTTGCTCAACTTCACCATTCAACTGCATAAGATCACGCACTGTGCCAATGTTACCAAAGGGTACCTACAAGCAGCAAATAAATGCGGAGCAAATAATATTTTGCCTTCCAAAACTCACCCCCGTTTGGGCCATGCCGTTTGGACCTGGATTCATCCCAACAAACACTAAACGTTTGGGAACACCAAGATAACGCCTCAAATAGGAGCAGTGTATCTCTCGTGCATACACCAAAGGATTGTAAATATAGTCAATACCAGGTGGATTATTCAAATGCTCCAATTGCCTGTTTAAACCGCATTCAATTTCATAGAAACGGAGCCAATGCGGTTTGACAAACAATGCAGATGTGACCAACGATTGTTGATCGTTGTGGTGGAGAGCAACCTCCAACTGTTTTTTTGTTTTTGTCGCCACATCACCAACCATTGCAGCCTGTTGTTCTTGTAATTTGCGTTTTAACATCTCGTTTTTCTTTTTTTTTTTCGTTTAAACAAATTCGAATTTCACATTGCTTGAGCATTGTCAGCTGCAACTGTCATTCACTGTAAACGCAAAAACAATTGGCAAGATAGGAACAAAAAAACCGCGCAATTATAAAAAAATCTATTTTATTTTATTAGTTAAATGATATTAATTATTAATTAAAACTACTTTTTCATAAATGCATCCATTTCCTTTTGACTATCTTTTTCTAAGCGTACTTTTACGCGATTTATATCGGCACGCATTTGATTCTTCACGACGATGCTCATAATTTTAAGGAATTGTTCAACCTACAAAACTCAGGCATTCATAAATATTCAACAATGTATTGCAATTACGAACTCACAGTCAGATCTTTTTCAGCAACACCGTACTTAACAAATTCACATTGCGGCGCATGTTTCAAATGTTCCTTCCAAGGAACATCGTTTGCCTCCCAGCCATCAAGAGTTTTGCGACAGACAAAACAAGTCGCAGTGTCGTTCTCACGTCGGTTGCCAGTCCAATAAAAACCAGCCTCTGCCATCTATAAAAATTACTCGATTAAAATTTTTCTTTGTTTTTTCTACCTCATTATGCCACCTTTGAGATGCTACATGGCGCATTCTCATCGTAAGGCCAATCCTTAAAACTCTCTATGCGATGCTTCTCCAGCACGTTGAACTTTTTAAACTCTTCATTGTCATAATCTAATAGCGATGCCATCCAAAATATCAATTCTTAAATAAGTTTAACTCAAAATATACAATTCCGCCAAACCAATGACGCTGAAGTTACGCGTTGCAATAATTTTGCATTCAGTGCTAGTAAGCAGCTCAAAAAATTTGCCGACTGTGAATGACTAATTCATTCAATCAGCTGTGCTCCTTCAAAAAAAAAAATTTTATATATTTTTTTTCTTATTAATAACATACAAAAAACATTTGACATTAAGTTCACTAAATTGACTACTTGAAGAGCTGAGCAGAACAGTATATTTGGAATTATCCATAAGTAACCAAACGAAAAGGAAAACAAAAATCGAAGTGTATCAAATTAATAATAAATACTTTACTGGCAGGGCAATCCTATTAAAGGACCATAACTAAAACGCTTAGCAATTCAATATTGTTTAATAGAGCCACCACCTTACAGTTGTGGACATCTAAAATAGCGCTGATAAAACATTAAGCAATGATCCAGCAGTGCTCAGGAAATGTGTACAAAGGTCGAAAATAAAGCTAAGGACGTACTACATGAGCGTACGTCCCATGAGAAAAATGAAATAACTAAACTTAATCTTATATTACTCGAAGAATGTCGACGGTGCCGAGAAGACTCTGTGCTGTCCAAGCACTTACGCCATGAGTTGGAAAAGTGAGTAACCACAATTCGTGGCGCTAAAACCGCCTATTGCAAGCGATTATCAGTCATATGTATCTGAAGAACTATACAACATAAGGGATGGTATTATAAAGTTCGGTCAAATTAATAGTGGGGCGGTTAAATTAAGATTGAGACCAAGGTAGAAATCGATTTCGCTTGCCGAGATCCATAGCACGTCAGTCAGGTGACTGGGTTGTTGTTTTCTATTAATTTATTTTTTTAACACTAATGGCGATAAGTAAAGTACCTGACCATCAGTGATTGAAATCAGTCTATGAAAAGCTTAACTGTAATTGTCAAATGGGTTTCTTACGGCAAACCACCGAGAGAAATCTTATTTATTACGTGCTCGTGCTCATTTGATGTGCTGATAATGTATTTTTTCACTTCCCAGACACTCACGCGAATTACGTCGCGATGTAGTGAAGAAAATGCGCAATGGCTGTGCACCTCTGTTTGTTGCCTGCAAACGTGGCTGCGTATCCATCGCGGAGTATTTGATCACAGTCTGCGATGCGGACATAGAACAGCGTGGACACTTTGAGGTGCCCGGAGATAATAGCATACACTTCGTTACTCCACTCTGGTGTGCCGTTGTCTCGGGCAAATTCTCAATGGTTAAGTATTTGGTGCGTGTTGGCGCTGATATTGATGCTAAATCTGATTCGGGTTCTACGCCTGTGCGTAGTGCTTGCTATATGACACATGTTCAAATTGGTAAGAAAATACACTTATTCCGATTTTCAACTGATTAATCTACTAAGTCGCCTGTATTTTTAGTTCACTTTCTTGTACAACAAGGTGCCAATATCAAGAAGCCCAACGTAAATGGCGGCACATGTCTCATTAACTCTGTGCAATCGGTTGAGTTATGTTTGTATTTGGTGCACAAGGGAGCGGATGTTAATGCCAAAGATATACAGGATATGACTGCCTTACATTATGCTGTGCAAGAGCGTAGACTGGAAACCACAAAGATGCTCATACAACATGGTGCTAATCCCTATGCAAAAAGCCGTTATGGTGACGATGCGCTGCGCACGGCATGCATCAAAGGCGCACATCAGATATTCGATTTTTTTAAATCCAATTTGGAATATCTACCGGAACGTTTAGCCGAAGCTCATGAACTGATTGGTATGATTGTTGCACTTCTCCGCTAAAGCTTGTGTAATAAACAGCATTATCCAACAATTTCAGGTTCGACTTTCTTGGACGAACACAATGACTCTCGTGTGGCGATACTTCATTGGCGCATGGCCTACCATATACGGTCGTCGCATGTACCTTATATAGGTAACTGAACTAAAAGCCTTAAGGCATATATTTTAATCAGCTTTTTTTTTGCTACCAACTAGAGAAACGACCACGCGTACCACGTCGTCATGCCTATCATAACGCCGATGAATTTGCCACACTTGAGGAGCTAGATAATATCGCTACAGATATGGATGCAATGCGTATACAAAGTTTACTTATCTGTGAACGCATATTGGGTATCAAACACAAGGATATGATCTTCCGTCTAACATTTCGTGGCGCGTCGTATGCAGATTCCCTACAGTTTCAACGCTGTATTGATCTGTGGCGCCTTCTTCTAGAGTTTCGTGTGCAACATTGGTCTATACTGCATTTCGAGACATGCTTTGCTGCGCAGGCCCTAGTACGTCTGATGCTGGATCTGCATATACGTCAAAATAATAACAACAACGACAACCATAATATGCCAAGCAATGAGTTTCTGATGGTACCGATTGTAGCAGGCGATGTGATTGGCGCCGCCGACCCCATCGGTCATGTTGCCAATAATCAACGTGATCAGCTGCCGGTATTTGATGATGTGTACGGCGTATTTTGTCTGCTTGCCACCAGTGTGATTGAAGCGCAACAATTCCTTAAAGCGCGTCCGGTATTTCGTCGTCAACAGGAAAATTACGATCGCATACTCAAATGCCTAGCACATCTCATCTTTTTGCTACTGAATACCGTTCATGATGGAGATAAGCGCCAGATGATCTACACAACCGTACAAAATTTGGTGGTTTCGCCAAACTTGCGCAGCGCCATAACATCAGATACGCTACTTCATCTTTGTGTATCACGTTTGAATGTAATCAAAAGCGGCTACATAACAGAGCAAAATACGGTGTGTTATGCAGACATCTGGCATAAAAATCTTTGTGTTTAACGAACAAATTCTATTTATTCTATGTAATTCTAGAAAACGGTTTTCCCCAATGCACAGGTGATAGAATTTCTTATTGAATGTGGCGTCGATGTGAATTCAAGGAATGAAACCAAATCGACACCATTGCTTGTTGCCTGTCAACCGTACAACTATCGCAATGAGGTAGTGGAAAATTCATTTTAATTTTTAGCGCCCGATATTTATACTCTTCACCCAGTGAATAGTCATATATGTGCCACCAGGTTTGTTAAATAGGGGAAGGAGAAGTTGTAGTTTAAATATGTATATACATAATTCTCGACCATCTCGACGACAACTTGATCTAACTATGTTCTCTAGTCACTCACTCTTAAATCAACTCTACCGAGTAGAATTGTCGAGAAACTCAATTGAGGTATATACATACGAAAGTTTTAAGATCCTTAGATTTACTGGGTGGTATAAACGTCAATAAAGCCATACGAGGCATCGAACGTTTCGAGGTGCAATTTAGACAATTTTCACTGATATCCGTCTGACTGGAAATTCAAAATCGTATAATAACAAATTTTTTGCTCTTGTCATATCTCGTGGTAATTCCAGAACAATTAGATATTAACTGCATCAACATAGGATTATTGCATAGTACAGCCTTCATACAAACCTTTGGTGAAATTATATGTCCTTCAATTAAATATTACAATTTCAGCATAGCCGATGTTAACATTATTCTTTAATGCTTGAACAAATCACAACTGTATACAATTCTAGATCATCGAACTGCTGCTCAAATACGGTGCGGATGTGGATCAACCAAATCGATTGGACGAGCGACCATATCAGCTCATTGCGTGCAACCCAACCAATACCATACCGGTTCTAAATTACATCTCTTTGAAATGTCTCGCTGCCACGGCAATAAGCAAACATAAAATTCCTTACCACAATCAATTACCCAAACATCTGGAGCAATTTGTACAGCAACACGAACCCTAAGCCTAGCACTGTGAAGTGGTTACACAACAGAATATATTTTCTATAGTTTTTTATCATCTGATTAGACTTTATATGTACACAAAGAAAAATGCAATGAGCACTCATTTGTGCAAGTGGAAATATTGTACACAGGTTTTCCAAATCTGGTCTGATTTCATTTATATAGAAATTAAACGAAATCAATGTTATGTTTTGATATAAGTTCTCCACTTCTATTCCGCCCAATTATTTTGTTACTTCACAGCATAATTATTCTTGCTATTTATTTTAATATCTTAATTGTAATCCGCAACTCATAAACACCCAATACTACGAGCACCAACATACAAAAACTAAATTATTGGAGCAACTTCAAAATACGAATATGTTAAATGAAAAAGTGATATTAAAATTATTTAAAAGAAATATTTATTCAAATAAATTAGTTTAGCCACAACTCTTCTTGGTCAGCAAAACTGGCGAAGCTGAATCGATTATAAGCCATTATTTGTTTGCTTTGGGTTCGTATCGTGATTTGTATCTACTCAACTGGATCTACCGTTACATGATAGCCACCTGGTGCGGCACTCCGACTGCCGCGGACTGGGAGTGTAAAAGAACATTGACTGCGCAATAACTATCAACACAAACATACTAAACACAAGCAAAATAAAAATACATATAAAAAATGAGTTAGTGGAGGGGAAGCAACAACGTAGAAGCTACAAGAGTCGATGCAATTTATTATTTTTATTTTATTTATTTTATCAGTTCGTGTGGCTCTTTCCTCTTACTCTTACAAGCACGCAATGGGAACCACATATTGGTAAGTTCAAAAAATAACTTTATCCTCTTTAACGGATTAAGGAATTTTGTTTACCATTTCAGTTCCACACAATCAAGGCGGGGTTATTTAACTACCTACTTCCGCCTGACCTCTTCCTAAATGGAGGATTGGGTTTAAGATTTTTACAGGATCTGTAATACATATATATATCGATAACTCGAATCACAATAATGCAAGAAAAATTCGAGTTATGGAAGTATAGTATCTTAAATTTTGTATATAAACGCACTTGATTTGATTCGAGTTATGGAGATATTCGAGTTATAGAAGTTCGACTGAGTTAACAAGGTCATCGTAATAACATCGTATACTTCAGCTGTAACTGATCTGTTTGCACGTATTTCGGTAATCGATTTTACGATGACATATGTACATACATATATAAGCCACACTTATTGATATATTGCATACTGATTATATGTGCTTAAAAATCTTATTAATCTTATTGATTAACCGTATAATTAAATTTTAACTATTTTAATAACAATTTTCTGTGGGTATCTCAAAAGTGTTTTGTTTGAATTTTTCATTTTTGGCTTAAATTTAAATTGTTATATTGGATTGAGGAAAAATAAATCTATTGGATTGCGTTATCTGATTTAGGTCAGATATGTCCCATTTTGTTTATAGATTTGTTGCCCTCATGGAAAAGCTCTGGTAATTGCTGTTAAAACCACCACCACTCAGAAAATGTTGTATGCAAAAAAGATGTTAATGACTTGGAGCCATGTCCGGACTATACGATGGATGCATTGAAACTCCTCAACCAATTTCCCTGTTTATGTCGAGTCATTATTGACGTGTGTGGTCTAGCGTTGTCCTGGTGAAAAAACTCACCCTTTTTATTGGTCAATTCTGGTCGCTTCTTGGGAATCGCTAGCTTCAACCAGTGTAGTTCTTGGCAATAGATGTCCGAATTAAGTATTTAGCCATATGAAAGCCGCTCATGATAGATGATTCCCTTCCATTTCTTCCCATTTGTCCTAGCTTGGACATAGTTTGAGCTGCTTTCTCGCGCTTTAACCAGGAATATTTAGCAGAATTGGCCAACGCTTCACATATGAAAATTCGAGCCAATATATTTTTTGGAGACAATTCGTGTGGTAAATTTTAGGCTCTTGGGCGGTGTGTCGACATGCCGGTCAGCTTCAATTATTATCGCAATTTTCGAGATGTGTACGAGGTGCATCTTTCGAAATTTCCGGAGCGTAATCGTCTATACCAAAATTGCGCATATTTCGATGAAACAGTATGGGCACAATAAACATTGTTCACAATTTCAGAATTTTTCACTTATTGGTAAGGCTCTATTTTAGAGGGGAATGTGTGTCCAACAAGCACAGCGTTAATCAGGCCGGTAACTTAAGAATTATAAAATACTTAAACTGAGCTATACCTTTATTTTTCCTATACCTATAATTATAGTTTATTTTTTTATAGTTTTTGAAAAACAAACAAGAGTAGCAGAAATAAGAATTCATTAGGAGTCAAAGTTTCATCACTAATATTCAATATTCGTTTTCGACTTCTGCTTTGACTGCTATTCCGATACTACTACTAATTTTGACACTTCGGGGTGACCTCTTTTCTATTCATTCACATTTCGCCGACAATTGATCGCGTCTGTTTGAACTCTCGCATAACTTTAAATTCCGCAGTGAGTGCAGCACGGAAGTATTAAAAGTTATTAAGAAGTGCGTTTTAATAAAAAAGTGTGTATTGCTTGGCAAAGCCGAATTACAACGAAATTTTTGTGTTCGTGTTTCTTTATTTTTGTTCGAGTGCGCCTTACCAAGGTAAGTTAATAAAGTTAAATAAAGTCTTTGTTTTTTTGAACAAGTATTTTAACAAAGTTCGCTTGGTCCACACCAAAAGCGTACTGTAAGGTACAGATATCCTTAATATTCCATTATTATTGGTATTATTATAGTGAGTAGTATTATTATAATGACAAAATTGATTTTTGTTCGAATAACCATGCGGCAGAAGCAATTGGATTTAGTTGAATCTTCTGCGTATTTCGTTCTTTTGTTCTCAATGTGTGCCGTTCTCTATTGTGTATGGTAGTGCAATAAGGATGAGAAGGGAAGCGATCAGAACAGTGCTGTCGTCAAATATAGCGAATTGCGTCGTCCAATATGGCGAATTGCGTCGCCATATTGGTTTATTTTAAATAAAATTTAAAATGTGTGTAGAAATTTAATGCAAACGTATTTATATTCCATACAAACCTTATATATCCTTTGAACTTAGTGTACTACATTAGTTTTAACATTGATTTAAATTTGATTTCTTACATATAACTTCTTTTCTTTATTTTTTAAAATTGTTTCCATAGTCCCTTAGTTATGGGAAAACGAAAGTCCGGCATAGATACGCCGAGTAAAACTGTCATAGGATGTACGACAGTTAAAACGGGGTTGTGGTCAGTTTATTATAACAAACTGGTTTTTCAGCGTATACAGGAAGACGTTTCGGAAATGTCTTGCCTGTTTGTGGAGGTATCGCGATACGTCCACTATACGCTGATGAAACGGTGGTCCTCGGGGAATTTCGCTAAGGTTGACTTCTTGCCATCTTATGAAGAAGTAATTGGCTAAATATGTGATAGACCCAGAGTACGCCGTATTGCGGGGGCCTCTGTCACTATATGACAGCGGATATAGATCAAATTTATTTGTTGAAAACGGAAATAAGTACAAAACGTTATTTCATAATAACATTTGTACTCACGCATACAATCGCTTACGGCGATATTTTAAATTTGAGAAAGATGGGAGTATGCCGACTTTGAAAGGTATTTCAAAATTCCTGCCACCGCGAATAAGAGAATGACAGTGCAAACGGATGGAGTATCGGTGTCATTTTGCATGGAGAAACTGTCACAAACCGGCAAAAAGAGTAAAGGCGAAGATAAGGTTGGGGAAAGCGATTGTACAGGCGATTTACAACAGATGAGGTCTATCACATACGATAATGAAATTGGTCTAGATCCCGGATGCAGACTGATAATGGGTTGCGTTCGAAATGGAAAGCCGGTAAAGATAAGTAACGCATACTACCAAAACTTATCTGGTTTCCATTCCAGATTGAAGAAGCTGCATAAATAAACTGTCGAACTCTCACACCCAATGCCACCCATTGAGAACGCGCCAAATAATGCAAATTATGTGAATTACGCAATAATTCGGCATTCAAGCAAAGTGTATTTGGCAAACCGAAAGTGGCTAGGTTGAAGCTGAAAAAATACATTTGTTGTCAAAAAGCAGCCAACGAAATCGCTAGCAGTTTGGTTCCACGTACAAAAGAAAAAATATTAATTTGCATGGGATCTAGCGAAATTTCAGCAAATTCCCCAATAAGGGGCTACCGCCGCACCACTAATCGCAAACTCATTGCAGCACTACGCCAGCGACGTGCAGACATTCTGTTGGTGGATGAGTTTCGGACCACGAAATTATGCGCCGAATGTCACTCCGAAAATGTGACGTCGAAGTCTCCACACAGGTACCAGTTTTGCCCAAAATGTGGTATCTGTTGGAACCGAGACGTCAATGCCGGAGAAAACATTCTCTACCTCGGGAAATGCATAATAAATGGCATACAATAACATGCAAACTTCACCCGAGGCGTTGGTTTAGCGGTCCCGTCGAGTGAAGCAGTGCAACCGCCCCCATGAGGTAGAGATGGAAGACATTCGGCGCTAATTACTGCCCCACATGGATAGAGGTGCGATATACACATAAGACATAAATAACTTTTCTTTCTTTTGTGATATATTAAAGGATTTTCTTTTACAGTTTCAGGCTCAAGTGGGCAGTTGGTCACGGTTACACTCCATGCTTCTCTATAATTTCTCCATGCAAAATGGCACCGACACTCTATCCGTTTGCACTGATGTCATTTTCACCCCACCAACAGCTGCACGTTTGCTCGCAGAATCAAAGAAATCAGGTATGTCCCATATAACTATGTACTGGTGACAAATGTCAGATTTTCTCATATTTTCCCTTTTCGCCTTAGGTGCATTTCTACTTGACTACTACTACTATTGAGACATGCCGATCTTGACATGCCGAGGCAATTTACCCTGATGTCATCACAACCGCATACTGAAAGCGCTTGCGCACAGACAGATATGGATCACGCAATGGGAACCATATATTGGTAAGTTCAAAAAATAACTTTAGCCTCTTTAACTGATTAAGGAATTTTGTGTACCATTTCAGTTCCACACAATCAAGGCGGGGTTATTGAACTACCTACTTCCACCTGACCTCTTCCTCAATGGAGGATTGGGTTTAAGATTTTGAAACTCTTTTAATTGTCATTTTAAGACCAGATCGACGATACTGTGAAATGTTGAAAAATTACGGATCACACTGTTACTATACCATAAAGAACTGTAAAAGTGCCCTGTTATAGGGTTGATGGAATTAGTATTTTTCCTTATTTATATAGTCAATTAAAACAAGAAATTTCCAAGATTAATTAAACACCTTCCTTTAAAAAGCTTATTATTACCAGCTTATATAACCAAGGTCCAGTTGAATGAAATTCGTGACAATTCGCTCCTCGTTTTCCGACTGTTGAGAATTAGGTAACTATGAATGCCGTTAGGATTGAAGTTAGATTTACAAAACCAGTCACTTTGTCTCCAACTTGAAACTTGACTCGACGAAAAGGAAGTCATGTAGCATAAGATTATCGCCGAAACAAATGCATTCTTTGATTACCTTTCAAAAAACTATTTGTGAAATAACAAAAAAGTTGCCGAAATTCCGAATATTTGTCGAGCTATGTTGAAAACGCTTTCCAAATTCAATCATTTGTGAAAGACTTAGTTTACGATTTTCGTAATTTTTTTACGGAGAATTGAGTGGTATGGAATATGACTAATTTGCTAAGCTATAAAAATAAAGACAGTCAAGGCAGCTTTATTTGAATAACGCCGAAAACTCAATGAAACCACCAAGCAGCGAGATCGGCAAGTGCACAGAGATACAACCAACTGGTGGCATGTAAAACAATGGGACCACCCGCACGCAAGCTTGTGTAGCTATCGATAATGTGTATTTTCCAACCCATATTGGCATGTGTGAATGAATTATAGTATACCATATCCGGCCACGTGATATTCGGCGTGATCTCAAGCACCGCTGGTAGTTCATCGCTGCACGTGGTGATCAATGAACGATTGAATTTCTTAAAACTCGGAAAGTTATCATCCAAACGGCGGTCGTAGTTCGCCGGGTAACGTGCTAGACACAACGGACCAGCGGCAGTGGGTTTGGGTCGGCCGCGGCGCGTGAATTCAACGCCGGCAAGCACGCGTATCTCGCTCTGCTTAGCATCGGTGAGACGATCATAGCCGCCTTGTGGCTCATCGGTGATGACGAGCGGATGATAGTACTCCGGTGAGTGTGGATTGTTCCCACCACGCACCTGGGATTGGTAAATTATACGGTTTAATGCGCAAAAACGAAATAATGACTTGCCTTAAATGAGTATGTGAGACCACGCTTTAAATACAGTTCGGGGATCATATAACCATTGATGTACCAAGCCAGACCACTGGAGACATGTCCGGTTATTCCCGGATATCCACGCAATCCACCAGATGGACCCAAGTATGCATTAAATGTGCGTATTGTGCTGGTGTTTGTAGCAAATAAAAATTAATTTTAAGAAGCCGTCGACTCCCACTTCCGTTTGGTACTCACGCATCATGTATGCGCACACGATCCCAGCCTTGTACAGTACTATCCACACGCTTCGTGAAGCTAAAGCAATCATTGACCGGCTCTGTTGTATTGAAATCGATAAGTATATCGCTTTTTGGATAGTAGGTATGATAGGCAGGCTCATTGTTCGAATCGAGTGGACCCAGCGCCCAGACGACATAATTGCTCTTATCCAAGCGGATTTCCTTATCGCCGCTGTCGGAGGAAATTAGCGTGCGCCGAAAGCTTATTGTGTTAATGCCACCTTTACGACTGTAGGTGTTCAATTGGAAGTTATCCAAACCACCGACCACATCATCACGACAGACGCCTTTATTTTGGCCTAAGACTTGGACGCACTGGTGAAATATTTCGAGTAAATTTAGTTAATGAAGAATTACTTGGACCGCCCGTGATACTTACAGGTGCAAGTGAGGTTATGTTATAATCTACCGAATAACCACGTATGCTGTCAATATACGCGACAACAACGTCGGCGCCAATCATTTGAGATCTCGTCTCAGAACCAGAGAGCCCGAAAGACATGTAATCATTCTCGCTCACTTGACCAGACAGCTGTAGCGTGATTTGTGGTCCGAAAACCTCCCATGAGACTTGAAAATCCTTGTGTAGTTGCCGACAATTAGGCAGCGCAAATTCGTATGGATTGATCTTGACCAGTGAAGGTGGCACATTCAAATTATCCGCAATTAGAACGTGTCCAAAATTTTCATTATCCACCAAATCGTAAACGCTGATCCAATCGATATCGAAGATGGTCTTGTCGCCAGGTAAATCGATCACAATGGTCTCCTTATCATAAGCACGAATAGGATCCAGACTGGTAAAATGGTAAACAAGTTTATAAAGCCGTTCATGAAACTGCCCATAAAACTTACTAGCCACGTTCATCGGGTATTTTACTGCCCCTGCTCGATGGCTGTGCACCCACGCCCGTCCAGAAAAATGTGCGCTTGCCCAGGCCATCGTATGTGAAGTCCTTCAAACGTATCGTTTTTGAGTCAACAATTTCGATAGCGCTGGTGCTCACATTGTGACTTCGCTTCGAAAATGTACCGCCGAACTGGGCATGTGGCGGTTCAAATTCCTCGGGTATGTAAACATCGCCGAAGTTGTTCTGACTATTCAGGTCGTAGACCGCTAACCATTTGATTTCCGTAATTTTCTTGCGATCGGGCAATATCAAAGTGAAGTCCTTATTATGATATCGATCGAGTATGTTTGTTCTAAGTGTGATTTAGTTTTAAGTAATGCAACTGGGTGCAATTAGATACAGTTGTATCTCTTCAGACTTACTTGCCATACTCATCGGGCACAATGAAGCCTTGTGGTCCCGGACGATTACTCGCGCCAGCCCAGAAAAATGTATCAGCACCATTGCCATCGTAATTAAAGCCAACAATCAAAAATGTGTACTCATTGACTGCATAAACATCGCCAGAGACCTGTAGGGGAAGTAGTATTTATAGGATTTAATAAAATTAATTGGCGGTTATATAGTGGGGATATGCTTACCTGATGATGATATGAATTGAGTTTTCCTAAGTATTTGCCTTGATAGGGCCCTTCCTCATCTTCTTCAGCGTCAACTGCGGAGGGTGTCAATTTTAATATGTATTTTAAATATAGACCCAAAAACTTTTGGCATACTTCTATTTTTTAAGTAACAACAAATTGTCGTACAAACTCCGACCTAGAAAGGTGATAATTTCACCAGCGACTATAAATTCGGCAAGGAAAGGTTATCATTATAGGCTATGTGAGAATACTCTTTGTCTTTGACTTTTAAGTGCAAGGAGTGCAACTGTTAAAAAAGTTGCCTTCTAATCAAAAGAAACAAATTTTTATGTTATGACTAGGGCTATAGGTAGTCCCAATACAGTTTGAGGAGCCTCCACATCTGGTTCAAAGAGCTCTTACATAAATTTGAGTAAACTCTCTACTTCACGTCATTATTTTTTTTTAATCCGACAAATGTGGCCAGTTTACTGCGATAAATGTTATAATCTAATTATGAAAAAAAAAACTCTCTACTCTACACTAGTTTTTGGCCGTCCAATAGGGATGTACGTATAATGGGAGTGGTTAAAAAATAAGTGCATTTAATCCTTGGGGTGCGTATGTGTGATCAATGAAGAATATTTCTAGGGCCTTTAAGTTACTCTAAGAAGTCCCAAACACCTCCCTCGGTATACCATAACAAAAAGACCAGTTCAGTTTCACTAGTTCCTATGCAGCAATGCTCATCGGTGATTCCGCAGGGTAGCGCGTCAAACTTATATTAATTTCCTTTTATTTTTTGTTGGATTATGACTTTAAAAAAATAAAAATAAAATGTTTTACTTTCATATGAAAGTGAACGCTTAATATTTTGTTTTTTCTTTCCTTTGCTATATTTTGTTTTTTTGCTATTTTACTATTATTAATTACTTTTTCTTCAGTTTTAATTTTATGAACCGGTTTGACTTCTTTTATTGTAAGAAAAATGAGTTGAGAGATGAATAACCACAACAAAATTAATTATTATGTGCACTTACAACACAACGCTGGTAGGCAAAAGCCAAGCAGGAAACACGTTAAAAAAGCGATGGAAAAAAGCCTCGACTTTCCGCAAGGCAACTGCGCAGCGTACAAAACCATTTTTTATTGTTGTTGTTGCGACTGCGTCTGCACCTGAATGCGTGTACCCAAATCAACAGAAAATCTTTTCATATACACACACAGATTTTTTTATAATAATATTTTCGTTAATTTTCACTTTATACATGTTTGTACTTCTGTCAATGCGAGACAACACGCAAAAATGATTCACTCCACTTCACTTGGCCATTTTGACCAGCAACAACACAAGACAAATGACCAGCGTTCCTCTTCCAACTGAATTTTAAGAAGGTCGTTTCAACATCGCACGAACAAGTAAGCAACACAAGAAATCGCGTAAGAAAGAAATACAGCAAATGAAACACCCCTTTCGATCACAATTTTTAGTTGCTTCTATTGCCGTCCGTCCGAACCACGCGCGTGCGCTGCTTAACTAAAACTGAGCGAACATTTTCACTTCAACTGATCCAAGTCGCGCTGCGCTTGTTACTGAGAGCAAAGAGTCTTCAATTGGTGAGAGAATGCCAAAGCGTATCTTCCCATTGCCAGCTGGCTTCGGTAGCTGTGCTATCATCTCAGCGGTTGTGATTTTTATTACAATAACTAAAGGGGCATGTTCCCATTTCTGTGCTGTTTCTACAGTTTTGTTGATTTATGATATTGCACACGTTCTGTCTGGAGACTTACTCCAATCTCACAAAACTGATATTCTAACACTCACCATTAAGAGTGCTTGTCGTCTTGTGTGTGTTCTCTCCGCTGTGATTGCTCTTTTCTGTTGGGACGGGTATCCACACCTCGTCTTGGAAGGCACCTCGTCTTGGAAGGTACCTCGTCTTTGGAAGTACCACTTCGTTATTCGGGGTCCTCAACTGGATTCCTAACGTCTTCAACTTTGATCAGATGGCTCACGATACTAGTATAACACTTCCCCCTCCAGATACATGCGCTACATTTCCCACTCGTTTAGTTATAACATACACTGTGTTGTTTGCGCCACCTTATGAGAAATAACACAGTCTTCAAAAGATCCTTGTCCTAACTTTTATATCTATATCTTTCACTCTCCTAACGCTATCTGCCCATTCATTTCCTTTTCTGTTTTTTTTTTTATGAGATATCTGACCTTCTCTTCTGATTCTCAAAAAAATCAATTATATCGCATACTCCTGAAATTATGTCCCTTATAACTCTATGGAACATCAGCTCCGTTGGTGTTGCACCTGTAGTACCGTACGGTGTAAAATTGCACATCATAACGAATTTTTGCATCTCTTTGTGTAACTATTAGCGTTGGCTATCTCGAGGTGTTTCACAAACTATCTATTCATGTTGTCAATCTCCTCGTTATCTTGAGGGATATGTCGCCATCTGTTTAATTCCATTGATCTTGTAAACTGTTTCCCATTGTCAGTCGTTATAGCATCAGGATAGTTCTCCCGACGTATATCCAGGCCGATACGAAATTCGCCCTCATCTTTAAAAGCAATATGAATCTTGAGAACTCTGGCCCGTCGTTTCGTTGGTGATAGACTTTATTCTTGTATCTCCTATGAAGCCGTTTTTACTTGGATCCTTCTGCCTGCGCAGCTGTTTCTCTTTTTTAACATGGCTTAACTTTCATTCCCTCTTTCTTTCTGTGGTTGAGATTTTTTGACAAGTTCTAATAATTTCAAACATTAAGTTATTATAAAATAGACAGTTGGCACTCTTGTCAATAATAATAACGTACTAGTAATAAAATAGCCATATTGTCTTCATATTACGTTGCGATATACTGATTTTGGTGTCGGTACGAAATGTTTCAACATCAAATGATGAATGGCATATGTTATTTATATTTTTTTCCTAAAACCAATCTTATCTGACATGCAATGACTATAAAAGCTTTCAAGGTAATTATATTTATCCGTAAGCCGTAGTACCCACTGCTATAGCTCCTCTGTTTGTTGGAATTTATTCGTCGAGAGACCATTTTTTATTTTTTCTCTAAAGTCTTTATTTTCTACTATCGCTAGATGATATCTAGCGAATTTTAATATAATAATAAGTTTTAAGACTTGAAAACTTATCTATGGTGCAAAATGAGAGATCTAGTTGTGTAGACTTATCAGAAGTTAGGTTTGCTACTGTCCAGCAGGTTGATTAATTGGGGTTGACATGTACTTCCAACCTTCTTAGGTATCTGTCTCTATGCCGAACGATTTCTTCTTTGATTGTAGGTACCTTGAAGTCTATATGGATATCAGAGTTCCGAACATACTAGTGTGCACCTACGATTCTCCGCAGTAGTTGGCACTGAAACCTCTGAAGAATTTCTACAATAGGTTTGAATTGGCTGTAGTGCCACAGAAGTGTATACAGTAAGTCTTTTTCAGTTTCTCTATGGCCTTGTACAGTAAAAGCCAAACTTCAAATACATTCTTCGAAGTTTCTGGTCCAACTGCTTTCTCTTGATGATATGAGGTTGCCAGGTGAGGCCTGTCGTAAGCGTTGAAGCACATTTTCACCTTGATGGCTTTGTTAATAGCGAAAATGCCGTGTTTGGGCTTCGGAGCACCTACATTTGATTGTCGAACAACAAACGTACGAACAACGTGTCATTGGGCGCATTCAGCATAAGTCATCACTCATCATTTTCTCTGACTTAATGATCGATTACTGATCTGTCTCTGCTGAACGCAGTGAGGCTAGATTTGTAAAATTATGACGTTTAGCCACTTCGCAAATAGCCTTTTTCATTTCTTCATTAAATAATTTGCCAACAATTAACGTATTCTCCATTCCACTCATCTGTTAAATACATATTAAGAACATAAATACATATAAACAAAAATTAAATAAATAAATAGCATTACATTTCACTTTCCAAGCAACTAATAACAACACTCAAATTATTTACTTTAAATTCTGTGTCTTTATTACTTTGTATACAAACGAAAAATTTGATTGAAATGTGATCAAAGTATCAAAGATCAAAGTATGGTTATCAAAGTATTTTGGTGATGACTTTTTAGCCATCGCAATCACTAAATTTTTATCGAAATTGTGAATTAGGCATTCACAATGAGCGAAAAGCATCAAAATAGGTATTCAAACACTTCTACTGAACGCGCACTGTTTGGTGCGGATTTTAAGCTGGCGGCATCATTGGACCATAGTTTTTTTTAAAAATGGTTAACTGTTACTGGTGGTCGATATCGTGACATGATAACACGGTTCTTTCTGCCGAAATTGGAAGATATTGATGTGGACAATATGTGGTTTCAACAAGACGGTGCCGATTGTCACACAGCCAGTGAAACAATTCAATTACTGCATGAAACATTTCCTAGCCATGTACTCTCTCGTTTCGGTGATAAGAATTGGACCCTAGTTACCAGTTAATTTATAGATATGAAGAGAATTTGTAATAAGCCAAGTAGGTCAAACGAGTCGTACGTAATGACTCTGAAAAACTGGAAACTTTAAACAACGATTCTTTTCTCAAATGAGTTGATCTCATCTTAGAACAAAAGACAGAATACAATCCCATAATACAATTACATTTATTGTAAAGCATGAAGAATACTACACCACTGACAAGCCGAATTTACGTTTTTTTATTTATTTATAATTGGTAAACAAATCACACAACATTAAAAAATCAAGTTCACAAAATTGGTCCGGTCTCGGGAGTCTTTGTACAGTAAAAAGTCAACGAACGGACGCAAAAGGAATAAAATGCGTTGGTTGAAATATACATTTCTTGTCAATTTATCGTTTTATTCACTTCTTAAAGTTCGAAAACACACCGTCTTAATTGTTCTTCAATCACTATGCATGCGAAATTACCTCCGTAATAATTTATTTATAAATTTTTTCAAGGTATTTTTTCAACACAAATTGCAGTTATCATTTTTGCTTAAGATTAGTGAATATTTATTTATTTATTGTTTTGATTTTTAGAAGTGTTCATTTGATGAATCCTTTTTTGGTTTAGCTGCATTTGTGCGATGTCTGTTTTTTAATAGTATTATGTACAAAGAGGTGCGCCATGCACGAAAAATATATGTCTTTTAATATATTTTGTAATTTACTCTTCATATCAAATTTTGCTTAAAACTAGTTTTTTGCGTTTTATTCGAAGTTTTAGTACGAGAAATACGTTCATAAAATAAAATAAAAAATATATATTAAAATATGTACGTGTGGTATTTGAAAAATTAAATAAAATTTATTTAAAAATAAATTTAATTCGTATCAAAATGATTATTTGATAAAGATATTCTTTAAAAAAACCATTTTTAAAATTCAATTTGTCAAAAATATTTTTAAATAAGAATTGTAAAGTAAATAAAATTAATCTAAAACCAAATATTAATTTTAAAAGGCATTGAATAAAAAACCCGTAACTTGATGTTGAAATTTTTTAATGTAAAAATTGTTTTAATGTCAAACAACTGTTGCAATGTACAAATTTCTCACAATAGTTATACGCTTAATTATGATGTAATTAAATAGTAATCATAAAACTATTAGGCTTTAAGGCGCTTTTTAACATTTTCTTGACGAAATCAACAATTTCGCGCGACTCATCTTTCCCTTCAACAATTTTTTTTCTTTTGCTAATATGAAGCACTGTGGGCAACACCTTTTTTGTTGTTTGGTTGTTTTTGTTTTATTTTATTTTTATTGGATTAATTACATGTTCTCGTTCTATTTTTTTAATTATGTTAATTAATTCTTCTTCGTGAATACTTATATACGACTTTTTTTTTAAATTTTAATTATTTTATTATACATTTAATAGCTAAGTACCCTAAATAGGAGAAGGGAACGGGACCCAAGTAGAAAAGCGTGAACATCTTTCACATTTTTTCTCACACTCTCTTCCTCATGCATTCTTATTCTTCAACTGCTTCGCTATAATCGCTCGCTCCAATAAATGGTTTGTTTCTATTATACCATTAAAAATCATAAGAGAAGCATAAAACACACTTTTTTTCTCTCTGTTAACATTTCGTATGTGGTAGCACGTCGTGGGCAGCGGGTAGTCTGAACTCATTTAAAAACACGTAACTAATTACTTATAATTAGTGACGTAAAAATAATTGTTTTTTCTACCATGTACTTATTTTTCTACTTCTTTATACTTTCTTAACATAAATTAAACGATTGAGAACGCGAACAATTTAATTTTTTAACTTAACGCATTTTTTTTAATTTCTCCTTTTTTATTATTTTTTGAAGGCCTAATTAAGGCTTTTTTAAAATTAGTATTAATTTCTACGTGTTGTTGTTCTTGTTTTAATTTATGTAAATGTTATGCACTTTCATTGTTTTTGACACATTTGCATTTTTATGGAATGAAATCTTTTTTTTTTTTTTGTTTTGTGAAAGCAAAGTGAAAACATTTTTTGGCTACAGGTTTATTTAAAAAAGGTATTAAACCAAAAGCCATTTTTTGTTCACAGTTTAACAATTTGTGTTTGCCTTATTATTATTATTATTTTTATAATTTACACAAATCATCTTATTCTTTTATTATATTTTTCTTCTGCTTATTTACTTTAATACATATAAAAAAATAAATGTTTTTTCTTCCGCTTTAAATCCACGCAACAAAATATTAATTTTCCTGCTCGAAATAAACTTTCTTTGCAGTTGTTTCTCCTCTGTTGATTTAAAAAATGTAAAAACTAAGGAAAATATTATTTAAAAAGCTTTTCTATGGCCGTTATGAATATGTCAGTGTATGAGAGTATGTGTTCTTGCAACTTCTTTCTTTCTCAATCCACTACTAGAGCAAAATTAAATAAAAGGACAAATGTTCAAAGAAAGTTGAAATGTTGAATATAAAGAGGCTAGATATAAAATAAGGTATAGAAAGGACAAGAAGAAAAGTTTCCTTTTGCAATTTTTAAGGATTTGTGCAAGAGCGCATGATTAATGCGAACAATTTCTGGTTGAAAAGGATTTCCACATATTTATATAGAAAATTCGCTAATAGTCATCATGATCATCATATGGGTATTATTATGTATTTAATGCGCTATAATTAGTATAGTAATTAGAGAAATTATAAGTAGAATGTTGAGTGGTTAGTAATAATAAGAGTAGTAGTAGTGGTAGTAGTTGTTGTGGTATTGGCGGCTTATCTAAGTGTAGCGCTAGCTAAAATTTATCCTGAAATATAAACAAATTGTTGGTTGCGGCAACAGCTATAATATTCTCGTGCGGATGCCATGCGGTGTGCAAAATCTTCTTATTGAAATCTAGGCAATCAACGCTGATTTCATCCTTTTTTCGTTTACCACCTGTGCAAACTTTACGCGGTTTCAACATCGTCTTCGGTTTGATAATGTCGCGTGACGCTTCCAGCGTAACGTCCTTTTTCGCATTACGATCGAAAACACGGAAAAAGTTGTTATAGCTACCGGTCATTATCGACGTATCTTTGCCATTCCAGCAGCATTCGAACTTATCGAAGATGCAATCATTCTCATATAACGAACAAAGTTTTGCGCGTAAATATTCATGCACCTGAAAAATAAATTAAGTTTAATTCGAGTTAGTTTAGTACTGATATTGGAGCGGTTAAGCTCAACAAACAACTACTCACTGGGTACGTTTCAATTGGTTTCGACTCCATGTGCAAATCCCACACTTTAATACTCAGATAATCTCTCGAGATCATATAACGTCCGGAGTTGCTCAATTTCACATCGCTTATCGAACTGATTATCTCACTGAAGAAACTGCGATTTGTTGGGTTTTCTGGCTCCTCGAACTGTTTGCTATGCCGGTCACATAGCGCGGATGACCGCATATCACATAAGCGTATTGTGCCCTTCGAACTGGAGTACACGAAAACATTGCATTCACTCGGATGGAATTCAGCCGCTGTTATGACCTCGGTCAACTCCTCCATATTGGTTGGCTTAATGTCGACGATATTAAAACTCTGATTGACCACTTCGAGATGCCATAGATTAATGCGCAGATCATCTGCTGATAGATAAGTCTCTTGATCCGAATTTACACTAATCGAATTAATGTGATAGGTATGTGCATTGGCGAATGTACGCCGTGGTGAAGCCTCGACCATTAACGGTATTTGCTTCACTGATGGAACTCGCAGAGCAGTAATATTCTGTGGGTCGCGTATGATGCCATTCTCCTCTTTGGTATTGTAGCCCTCAAAGGACTTATCACGCTCGCTAACCTTCCATAATTTCACCGTTTTATCGTTTGTCGAGAGCAGGAAGTGTACGGGATTTTTTCGTCGTAGCCATCGAATTTTATTGATTTTCTCTTCGATTTCTAACGATTTGAGATAGTCGAATTCTGGTTCGTGCGATTGGAATGTCGAATAGACATTATATTCACCGCGACGTGGGCTTGACGTTTTCGAGGCGGGATCACGCTGTAAAAATTTAATAATTTATAATCAATTACTTTAGCGTCTCAATGTTGTTGTTGTTGTAGTGCAGTACGAAATCAAACCAGCGGAAATATATACGCTTGGTATTCGTCTGGGAGCATCGTATCCGAGAATTGACAATCCTTGACCAGAAAATATTTCCCTGGGTCGGTTCCGAATGCCATTTGAACCGACCTTTTTAAGGTTATTTAGAATCACTAACGTATTATAAAATCCACACCACACTACGGACTCACCTGAAAGATGACAACACGCCCACCTTTATCACCCGTGGCCAACAATTCGCCATCGTGGTTAAATTCAACGCAGGATATAATGTCCGCATCAGTTACGTCATCGTCTAAGGCGCCTTTAATCTGTGAGAAGCACCACGACGCTTCTCCATTACCTACAACAAAAAACAAAAACAGATAAATAAAATCAATTTAAAAAAAATTAATTGAGTACAAGTATATACATCTGTATGTAGATATCTACACTAATGAAATGTGTCAGTTAGTCAGGTGGCATGACGAATGTATCTTTGCAGCATATTCTAAAGAAATTTAACCGCACACACTATCCATCCACACACCATAAATATAAGGCCAAATATGTACAACTTGTTAGACTGTCAACATAATCAAATGACGTTGCTCCAGCTACTGCACAGTGGTCTGGATCGCCATTTTTTACCCAAAACGTAAAAAAAAAGTTTTTTTTTCAAACCTTTTTTGGTATTTTCGAATTCTAAACACCTCGGGCTGTAAACCCTGTGGTTTAGCAGCCCTTTAAACTCATCTGTTTCTTAAAAGCTTGAATCTTTCGTATTACTTGTTTCAAACATGGTCAATTTTAAGCAGTACGGAAATATAAGAAAAGTAAACAGAACAATAGTTCCCAGTTGGACTGGGCATTGATGAATACGTCGGAATTAGACTTATCAAGTGAAAAAAATATCAGACATAAAAAAATCAAATTCCCCATTTCAATGTTATATCAAGAAAGGTCATCAAAAATGTAATTTGTATATGGAGCAGTTTACATTGCTGAATGAGAACTATGTATCAGAATATATAGAAATTGAAACGGGGGAAAAATAAATTATATGCTGTCATCACGGAAGGACGCACAATATCGACGTCGTGGACAGAGCGACGATGTCAGCAAAAAATTTGAGGTGGTTAAGGATTTTGTCTATCTCGGCTCCCCAGTAAATATGGATAATAACATCAGTACCGAAATCAAGCGCAGAATTACTCTTGCCAATTGCTGTTTTTTTTTTCTTTTGCTCAAGAGGCAATTGAGTAATAGAGCCATCCCTCGAAAGACCAACAATAGGAGGTAGTTGGCATAAGATCGGGCCGGCTGGAGAGTGTTATTAAAAAAAATAAAACTTAAAAAAATAAAAGCAAACTCGGGCGACCACATTTGGCATATGAGGATGGAAAACCCAGCTTGAAAGAAACGTCGCAACCGATCTATCGAAAGAGAACAGCACTCATCTTCGTATACAGTTTCTGATTCAGTTTCTGCAAAAAAAGATATTTGAGATATCTGAAATCTGGGCTTTAAGACACTGATACCTTTAACAGAATACGGAGCCTTGGCGTTTTTACTGGATAATTCCTTTACTGAAAGACAGCATATTTTTATTCGAGACTTAGTTCTGAGAAATTACTGCAGGCTAAATCACAATGCAGACTATTAGGAATCGAAATTAACGAATCTGTTACCAAGGTATCATCACAACATTTTTTGAAGCATATCGTCTCTCGAATAAATTTGTTAAAGCATCCTGTTTTGAGAAACTTTCCTGATATTTCTAAAGTCAAACTTTCTGTGAGCTACGGATTTGACGGTTCGACGGGACAAAGCCTTTACAAGTAGCAATTTCCAATCGCTATTTATCACCACAATTGTGCCATTACAATTGACTAATAATTTGGAAAAACCCTAATCCACAGTCGGTTAGGTTTTGCAGGTCCGTAAAAATTTAATTTTTAACAGAAACTAAGCAAAATATTTTAAATGAAAAGTTTATTTTAGACCAAAAATAGAAAATATAAAAAAGTTTGCACCTGAAAATAAAACTGTTACTTAGGTTTGCAAATGTCATTGATCAAATGAACAACCTGATCTCAATCTTGTCCTATATGCGGAGAAAATCCAAAAACGTTTTTAAATCCAATCAATTAAATCCAAAAAACGATATTAGATCAGACGTAAAGCCTGGGCACTTCAATACGGGGTACGCCCCCTGCATGACTGGATATGGATTATGGAATTTGTTTTAAATGTCTCCTACAGAGCAACGTTGAAGAAATTACATTACATGCCATGCAGGCGAGGATAATAAAGACAAAATAATGACTCATCAGCATCAGTTCTTCCCGTAGGGTGTCTTGGAGAAGACACGTCCGAGGCACACAATAAATATTACAAACGCGATAGATCATATGCAAAACAAAACAGTAACCCAAATAATATTACATGTGTTTTTCACAGGGCTATTGATTCATTAGATTCATGTTTATCAGTACAGTCGACGCTCGATAGTGTGAACACACGGTATGAACACGTTTTTTTTGCACTAGCTACTCGGTAGAATGAACAGTGTGTGAGTGTGAACAAAAAAAAATTGTTTTTGTTTTTTTCTTTTATTTTATCTAAGCACCGCAGACATTAATTTTTTACATATTATGCTTTGTTTTCTTCGATATGTACATACTGTTTTTTGCATGTCGGGGCCGAAAAGTCTATGTTACCGTTACTTGTGTGTCTTTCATTGAGTGCGAGTTGAGTTTAAAATTTTGTGTCCTTTGAAATGGGGCAAGTTATACGTACAGTTCAGTGAAATTTACACAAATGAGTTCTAAAAAATCCAAGTACCTAAAATTGGGGGTAGCAATTATTAATGGGCACGTTCAGCAGAAGTCATCACTTATCATTTTCTTTGACTTAATAATCGATTACTGATTTGTCTCTGCTGAATGCAGTGATGCTAGATTTGTAAAATTGCGGCGTTATTAAATGCGCAAATAGCCTTTTTCAATTCTGCGTTAAATATTTTAACAACAATTAACGTATTCTCAATTTCATTAAGAACATAAATACATATAAACAAAAATTAAATAAATAAATATCATTACATTTCAGTTTCAAAGCAATTCATTATTTTCTTTAAAATTTGTGTCTTTATTACTTTGTATACAAACGGAAAACATCTGATTGAAATGAGATGACTTGGTTATCAAACCATTTTTGTGATGAATTTTTAGTCATCGCAATCACTAAATTTTAAACGAAATTGTGAATTTGGCATTCACAATGAGCGAAAAGCATCAAAAAAGGTCGTCAAACATTTCTGCTGAACGCGCCCAATGATATCAAACGAGGTTCAAGCGTATCAGCCTTAGCAACAAAATATTAAGTAGCAAAATCCACAATTTGTGCCATAGAAAAAAATTACAAATTTTGAATTGCGTTAGCAATACGTGGAGTGGGGCAGGAAATCGAAGAAGCCCTTAGGCTTCTGAACTTCCACGCATGGTTCGTAAACCAGAGCCAAAAATTACCCCATTAATGGTTTGATTATAAAAGAAACAGTAAAAAAGCTGCACGCTCAACTCAAAAAAACTGATGGTTAGTTCTTTGCGAGTGATGTTTGGCTGCAGAACTTTAAGAAGAAGTGTGGCATTTAATTTTTTTTTTAAATTACAGGGGAGAAATTGTCAGCTCGCCCTGCATTAATAGAGCCACTTAAAAAAGAACTGCAAGACAAAATAACTGAGATGGGAATGGTGATTGACCAAACCATATGTAACAATGACATAGAAACGTGCCATTGCAATGTTATTAAAAATAAAAATTAAAACAAAAATTAGACATTTTTAAATGATATAATAATTTAAATTAAAAATAAATTAGTTATATTTTGTTGGAAGAATGCTGAATACAGCAAGAAATATACAACATTCAATAGTGTGAACAATTCGATAGTGTGAACAGTGTCGGTTTTAATTAGTTCACACTATCGAGCGTCGACTGTATCTCTATCGAAATTTTAATTGCACTTTTACAAATCACCAACTCCAATAAATAATTAATGATGATTAACCAAAAAATTTGTTAAATATTTTTTAATTTTACTTTTTTTTGGAGCTTATATTTGTCTTACCAAATACATGAGTCAAATTTAAATGCTGTAGCTTTATTTTTGGACTTTGTCGCTAAAATATTGCAACCCCGACCACTTTTCACTGGCTGCATTCCCTTCGTTTTTTACAAAAACTCCGAGCTTATTCGATGTGCCACTTAAGTGATCATACTGCAAGAAATTATATGAATTTTTGTGTTTTATGCTTCACAACTTTTCCTTATATTAATATTTTATTCTTTTTCAAGCTATTATAAAACCAAACTTTATTTTGTACAGTCTAATAATGGAAAAAAAAAAAACGAAAACCTTTAATTTACCTCCACAAGTCATCATACAGCTAATACTACAAGAAACTTTATCTTGAGATCTGAATACTCAAACAAAATTTTATATCGGGTTTGACAAACCTTCATTTTTATGGTTCATAAATCGGTTTGGAATCAATGCTACCAAGTATTAACTGTTGTTCAATTTTCTCCCATTCTTACAGTATTGTATGGGGCTGAATGGCTGCTTGGGTGGGGAGAAAGTGGAAATCATGGATATTATTATATTTTTGAACATTGAGATAGTCTAAACCGCGTATAATTTCGGTATTCGGTTTGACTTTTATTTATTTCAAGAAAGTGACCCGAAGCATGTATTATGTTCCCAACATACTTCCAGCCAACCTACAAAGTCGGGAAATCGACTACATTGAACACTTATGGAGAAATCAGAAAACGGAAGTGAAGATGAGTTTACTGGATAGGAGGAAATTGGCCTACAAACATTGAAACCTTGGTGACATCAATGCCAATGACGTAATAAAAATATGAATATACCGATATGAAGAAATTATTTTCAGTACTGTCAATATATTAGCTCCTTATGAAATTTCAAGGTTTTCGTATGTTTACTAGCGAGAACATTTTTAGCCAACGTCGGTCGGTCCGTCAATGATGACTTTCCATATAGACTCAGTCACAATAAAATTTGTTTTGGGTCCAACTTTCTTTTCATATTTTTTATTTCTATTTTATTTTATTTTTTTCTTTTATTATCATTTCTAAGAAATAAATGGCTTTTCGTCCTTTCCAAGATTCTGCATCACAACGGCATCACAAACATATTGGGTGGCGTCGGCTTTACCAGACAAACCTGACGAGTCACGTCGAGTTCCAAGTTGCAACACACAAAAATATTTATTTTTAGATTTTATTATTTTTTTAGAAGGATATCACCTTCTAAGACGACAAGAAAAACAGGAGAGAGAAATATGTAAAAGGATAAAAATAAATTAGTTGTGGCTTTTTGTTATTTTAACATTCGTTCTTCTCCCCTACTCAATACTATTACTGCTGCGGGTCGAAAAATTTCGGATTGAGAAGTGGGCAGGTAGGGTCACATACTTGACTACAATGACGCCAAAAGTCAGAAAGAGGTCTTTCTACACTGCGACAGTCATTGAACTCAGTGGTTGATATTTAAGAGTAAGACTGAATAAGGAAAAGAATGAGTGCAACACTAACCCACACAACCCTTCACAGCAACATAGTGACAAAAGAAAAAGTGCATACCGCTTCATCATAAAATCTTATACATCTGTGTGGGGTGTGTATGTGTAGGTTATGTTATAGGTTAAGTTAATAAAAAAAACTGTTAAACATTTGCGCCACACCCTTCCCCTGTCAATGCTATGGTGCGCACACAGAAACACACATACCATTTCCATACACATGTCCAAGGGGCATTTTTAAACATTCGCGGGTCAAGGCGATGCATTCTTACGTTTATTGCTCCGAGAATTACCTAATTTTTTTTTAAAGTTGCTTGACTAAACCTAAACAAAAGGTTTCTTAAAACTATTTTATCTCATTGTTGTTATTGTTTATGTGGTTTTTGCACAAATTATTATTTTTTCTTTACTTAGTGCTAAAGTACCTTCTACTAACGTAACCTAATTAACTAAAAAAGTCATTTGTTACATTAATATACAATTTCATTGAATGCATTCTAAAGCCTGATCTAGGTGTTGAAATTGCACGAACACAAACAGATCTGATTTTACGCATAAACAAGAAAAAAATAAAACTAAAAATAGATCAAAAACGACAAAAATCACACAACAAAAACTTAAGTAGAAAAACATGCAAACTGAAAATGGCGCTCAATGAAATAGTGACACAATTATTTAACACAACCAAGCGATTGTGGCTATCTGACTGCCTCAGGCACCAGTCTAATGCCTGGCAGTGATCCACCCATAACACCCACTAACCACATACAAGGAGAGACAAGTCAATCGCCAGAAGAGTAATTTTACTACCCGAGAATAACAACGCCAAGGACTTATAACTTCGTCATCAAGTTTATATAACAGAAATCAATTTTTTGTACGAATAAGTTAAGCTAGAACAAATTGGAGTTCTTCTTCGAACTTAATTTTTTTAAACCTGACACAATTACTGGATCCTTTAGCCTCGATATAAGCTAAAAGTCTAGGTAGCTCGCATAAACACAGACAGACGGACATGGCTACATCAACTCATCTTGTCGAGGTGATCAAGAGTATACATACTTTGTCTTCGAAGCATAATATTTTCACTGTCTTTACAAAATTACATTATTCACAGGATGATAAAAA
The DNA here is from genome assembly GCA_035041755.1 of Cacoxenus indagator. Taxonomy (NCBI): domain Eukaryota; kingdom Metazoa; phylum Arthropoda; class Insecta; order Diptera; family Drosophilidae; genus Cacoxenus; species Cacoxenus indagator. Next base: position 640,409 of record JAWNKX010000067.1, read on the forward strand.
TTCGATCGGATCCAATATTAGCATCGAATTATTAAAACATCGGAAAATTAAAACCTATGAATCTATGCGTAAAATTAAAATACTCGTAGGACGTTGGCAGTAAACACCCTTTCTCCAATTATTTTGACAAAAAATTATGATCCGCATCGTTTGAAGTCATGTTTGTGTAAGGTATTAAACAATAACCTGACCGAATTTAGAATTTTTTCTTGAACCTCTATTGTTTTTTCTTTTCCTCTTTTGCGTTAGGCAATAAAAATAGCTCAGCACAGTGAGTTGAGTAAAGACACCGAAAATCAAAAACTGCCCGTGTCTAATATTCGAAATAAAATTTAAATAAAAAGCGTGTGAACGCATTTGTGAGAGGTTGGCATTCAAATTGCTTGCAATTTCATCGTTTGTCAATGGGATGGATAATATCTATACAGGCGATATCTAATATAGTTAAAATATTCCTGTCACAATGTTGGTCTTTAGTGTGATTCCAAGTGAGGTAGAACGTTTCTCTTTTATTTAATTACTTAAAACCTCTCTTAGCGCATTACATCGTAATATGCTAAAAAACGAAATAGATTCAGGGTCTGTAATGTCTCTGTATCCGCCGCGTACACAATATTTCACTTGTTTCGTTCGTCCATTTGTTTGTTCAATTGCTTATGATTTAATTATAGCTTCGTTCGTTTAAATTTCAAAGCAAAAACTCATCGATTTACGGAACACGGAGCATATAATGAAACTTGTTTGTTTTCAAGTATCAGGAAGGAAACTCATAAAACCACATAACGAAGCCAGGTGACCAGTGAGTGTGTCTGTATATAGAGATCAATGTCAAACAGATCAAAGCCGTATTTTATTTTTAACGTTTATTGTGCCAACTTTAACATCGAGGCCTATAGTCAAATTTATAAAAATAATAATTAACAATAAAATTAATACAAATTATAGGATTCCATTTGAACATCTAATTGTTCAAAATAAACAATAAAAATATGTTGCTCAACTAATTGTTGGTTGAATATTCGTATCGCGTACAGGTAATTACATAACATGACAACAGTCACTCCAACTAGAACTAAAGTAATTAAAAAGTAGTACGGTATGTCATGGCCATTATAGTGAATTTGAGATGGGACACAAGTCACTAGAATTACAAAATATTATATATATATTATTAGGTTGTTCTTAAAGTAGTAGTATTAATACAGAAGATATGATCATAAGAGTCGACGAACCGCTCCGCTATAACAAAAGGATACATAGTATTCGACGTCATATAGCACAACTTATAGAATGATTTCTTCGGGAGCAGCTATTAGAGTTCTGCATGAATGCATGCAAAATGTCATTTTTTGGTACTCATGTTCAAATGAATGTATTAGACATTAATTTCTTTTCAATGAATATGAATGTTTGAATGTGGTTGAGGGCTTCTTTTGTACGCTGATTCACATGAAGCACTGCCGAATTGAATTGAATTGAATTGAGTTTCAGCGATTGCCGACGTCCTCGCGACTGAGGGGGTCTCACGCATAAATACGTTGCACAGAGCAATACAATTAAATATATCAAAATATCATAATTATTAAATATATAATTAAAATAAAACTATCACTTAATTTCCATACATTTTCTATAATTTTAAATTTATTATTCACTGTTTACAAAAACAATCAAAAGAATGCTTTTGAGTGCCATGAAGTTTTTTAAAATCTAAATTTAAATTCGTTTTATACTACCATCCTTCATTCATTTCGTTTTGAGTATCGATAGTCTACTATGCGACGCTCACAAAAAAAACTGACTCATTGTTTCGTGTGTCTGGTTGCCAAAAGTGAGTACGAAATTCAATGGTACTCATTTATCATAAGCAATTGAATGCACTCATGCAGACTTCTAGCTCGAAATGCTCCTCATCCACCCTATCCGGCCCCTCTGACTATTTTCTTTTCCGAAAACTGAAAAAATCGCTTGGTGGGAAATGATTTGGTACCAATGAGGAGCTGGAATGTCTTGTAAAAGAGTATTTTGAGACTCCGGGTATTTCGCACTATAAGCAAGGCATCGAAGCCATTACAAACATGGAAAAATTGTATCGAGCTGAAAAGGAACCATGTTGAAAAATAACAAAACATTTTTGACACATTTTAACTGGTTTTCTATGCCGACTGGTGAAGCTACTTTATGGGCATTATGGCATGCTTGTCAAACTCGCAGTCAGTCACCTTTTCTTTTGTCAACTTTAAATCATCTGTAATTTTTTTAAATTCTAATAAATGTTTTACAATATTCAGTTGCTGTGCTCTAACCGAGTGTCGCACAACACTTCCAATTTATTCTAGTGTTTATCGGGAATCAACCGGCGACATGCCCTCTCTTTAAGCATAGCCAATCTGTATATCCAATTTTCGAAACCAAAATTAATCATAAGTCTAGGGCTACGTTCAATATATATATATATATCTAACCATATTCGTGTTGCCTCGCGTGGAGAGTGCTCCGCACGTTGAATATGTTACCGAATATCGAACCTATATTTTCTTTTGTACTTTATTGAAATTTCACTCCAACAAATGAATAACAAAAAACAAATATATATATATATATATTTGAGACCCTTGCGACAAGCCCTTTGACTTCATATAACACACAAATTAATCGGTCTAGTAGATTCGTAGCAAATTGGCTGTAAGAGTGGGTCAGACAACCACACGAGTGATCCTATAATGGGTACGCTTTTCACTCAATCGTACGGAAGCTACATTTTTCACAAAATTCTTCTTCTTTTTGGAATTAATAAGGTGCTTGAAAGAATTCCAAATTACCAATATTTTTTTCCAACTTTATTAATTGGCCTGTACTCCCAGAAAATATATTCCCAAAGCTTGCGACCACATTTTTTTTGGAAGACCATCTGTTGTGTTATCAAAAATTAGAAGGATTCAAATGCAGAAAAGAATTTTGTTAAAAATAATCACTACTAATTTAATAGTTACTAATAATTTAAGAATAATTCACTACAGGACACAATCGTGGAACCTAGGCAATTATAATGAATGTAGAGAGTTAAAAAATTTGAGAACACTTACCGGCCATGACAGATTTAACAGTTTGCGGAGAACAAAGTATAGGAATAATAATAACGACGTCCACAGCCGAAATAACAATGACAACGAACAACGAAGTTGAGAGCGATGTTGGTGATAATGAAGTTAATGCTCGCGAAGATATGGGAAAGAATGAGGCAAAAAAAGTCTTCTACTATAAAACGTCTTTGAAGATAATCACTGACACACAGGTAAAAACACGCTAGCGCGGGCGTTCCCAGGATTTGAAATTTGTGTGGCAACCACGACGAGAAATAAACAAAACAAAGAAGGAACACAAATCGCTTTGCTATTTTCTGCCTGCTATTGCTTTCAATGATGTACGATCCTGGAGCTTTCGTAAGAATTTGTATATCTCGGATGTACTTTTATCTTCTTTTACACGCTCACCTTTAATTTTCCTACTTTATTTAAATTTCTTTGAATTCAACACCACACCAAAAAATTTAACACGTCTCACAAGAACGACGACGTTGTAACAACTGGCGGGTAAGGGAACTTGCACGGCTTTCCTTTCTTCTCGTGTTCACTGTTTTTCACCTTCCGCTTAATGATTTTTGCGAATGTCGATGTTCTGCTTTGTTTTGTTTGGGTTGAGTACAGGCTGATGAATGAAGACAAGGCGAAAGCGAAGTGTGCGAGCTACTAGTTTCGCCGTGTGCAGCGTGTATTGTGCGAGAAAGAGATGGATCGAATGCTAGTACGAGAATATGCAGCCGGTGGTTGTACTAAAATGGAAATTCTTTAATTTTCTTTGCCTTTGTGTTTTTTTTTTTCTTTATCTCCTCAATTTTGTTATTGGCCCGTTTGTGTGTTGGTTTGCCCGTTAGCTGTAGAAGGAAAAAACAATGTTATGGAACATTTTTTCTTTATTGGTTTTTTGTTTAACCAAGCCGACAGAGACCGGGTGAGCGAGAATAATATACAAGAAGAAAAAAGCAACGATATGCGACTTGCTTTTTTCCGCAGCTTCAACAACGTTGGCAGTAGCGATTGCGGCGAAAGGCATCAATAAGGCGACGCCGAAAGAACTCTAACCTTCAAAATTCCACTACGTTTGCACCTCACTCATTCGCATTCTCTTACGAACTTAACACTTTTTTCCAACTGATTTAAGCTGCTGCTGGGGCATATAACTCGCATTTGTTGCACTACAATTGCAAATATAAAAGCAGTTTAGGTGTTTTTTTTTTTGGCGTACGTTCACTAGTACCGCGTGACTACATATTTTTCGTTTGTTTTTTCTGGTTTGTTTAACGTTTTTACACAATTAATATGATGTCATACGAACACATAACATACAAAAACGAAAAAACCGACTGCGACAAACTGTATGTAAATAAATCGTTGCGTTTTATATTTTAACTAAACACTCTTGCGCCGCAGCGCTTTCCATGCTACACTCGTATGACGAATTAAAAATACGTAAAACTCAGTCAATGAGAGCGAACATCGACGGCGCACTGACGTAGCGTAGAAAACGAAACGAAATGAAACAGAAATAATAAAATTAAATAAAAAAAACTATGTTGTTGCATTGCTTCTTATTGTCTATTTGCCGCCTCTTTTTAAATCAGTTTCGTTGTTTCACTGGTTCGACTTTTCTTCTTTATGTATATTTTCTCGTTTCTTTGCCGTTTTCGTTTTTTGCAGATTGCGGCAACTGTTTCGAATACTTTTCTCGACAGTATTTACAAAAGCTGAATTACGTAATTATTGAACCATCTAGCACTCCAATTGACAAGAAATTATTTTACTTCTTTATTACGTTTATATTAAAGTAAAATATGGAAAAAAACTATTATTGCAAATCCGAGAGACCTCATAGTTCCAAGCTACTAATAATGTCAAAGCATGAACGGCGTAATCATTGTCTGCCACTACGGCACACACAAGCACATTTCGCACATCAGCTGTTTTACAACACTTACAGTTAGCACAGTGATGCATTTTTCTCTCGCATTACATTTTCATGTAGCATGGCGATTTAAATTGTGAAATTTTAAAATGTGATAGTTGTAACAAAGTGTGATTAGTTACTTAACAAATTTAGTGTTGAGCTTTCCGTTAAGGGATACTGAAGTAACGACCCGTCTTTTATATTACAAAAAAAAAATAATTGTGTTGAGAGCATATGCGGTTTTCAAGAGTATTCCAAATTTAAGGTTTAAACCCCTAATTTACTTACCGCCTGGCGGTTTTTTGGCGCCATTCATGCTTATCGCCGTATTGAGCATATTGCCAATCTTTGTTATGCTCGATTGCCTCGTGTATTGGCGTTGTGTTATTGTAGGCGGAGGTTGCGGCTCCGGCGGCTCCAATACGGGACTCTGTTTACCCCAACGACCCATATTACGGGGGATGCGTTCAGTTCCAGGATTCCGGTTGTGATAATTTCTAGTAGTTTTCGGTTTTTTATTGGTAATTTTTTCGGCGTTGTTATTTGTGTTGTCTTCGCCGAGGATGGCATCCGCGTTAGAATCAATTTTGGTGGTTTTAGGCTTCTGAAATATGATTAAAGTGACTTTGTTATTATTAGCAGGATATTCGAATAGAGAAGACAAGGCTGGTTTAAGGTTTAAGATCTAATGATATAAAATTCTATATGAAAGTCACCAAATAAAGGTCAGGTAATATTGTTGCATCCCAGTAGGAATTCTTGGATAAATAATATTTGGGTTGAATCGTTTCTGAGACGGTTCCAGCTCCCGTTGAAACTATGATTGTTTCTGTTGATGTTGTAGAGGTATAGAAAATCCTGCTAGGCTCTTTTTTCTACTGTTTTGTATAACTTTAGCTAAGGCATTGCTCAGAGAATATTTCTAATTCGGTTCGGGGACGGTATAAGTCCCTGACGCCAGTTCTCTAAATAAAGTTAACTGAAAAGAAAGTACAAATTCGTAGTAAGAAATTTATTTGAAAATTGTAATAGTCCGCGTTAATGAGTTTTTAATGATAATGAATTCAGAGAGGAACTTAAATGTGGCAATTTTAGACTCGTCAGCAGGATGGAACGTTACCAAAACTGCCTGTTAGGGTGGTAGGTAGATCCTATTTGTTGCATTTTTCTTGGTAAATTTGATCACAATTGCGTTTGACATTTGAAGTCGTCTAGTGCTACATGTGCACAGTGTATACAAACTTATAATTTTTGTGGAAAAAAAAATTGCATTGAATGCAATGAAATCGATGTGATGAATAATAAAAAAGTGTGAACTAACAATTTCCGCATATATTTTTGGTTGAATATCTATTTTAAGAGATGCTGAGATGCGGTGTTGAAACAAAAGAGATTCTAGTTGGTTGATAAAACTTTCCTTGGAATAACTTCACCTGATACACTTACAAAACAGTTACTAACAATGAATGCAAATTTTCAACGTATTAATTTTAATTTATTTGATTGCTACATTTAAATAAGAATTTTCACCTCTCGTTATAACCGTTTGATGCTGCCGAATAGTTTAAACGTATTCAAGGATTAAACAGGAATTTTAATTTCTCCTTGCCTTCATTTGTTTGTACAATATACTATAATATCATATTATGATTCTTTCTTTCTTTTTTCGTTGGCCATAACAACCCTATTGGGTCTCAGCCTCATGAATAATTTGCCTCCAGGCCAAAATGTTTAAGCCGGGAAAGCGTTTGTTCCTGTAGAGCAATGAGAAAACGATAATCCGTTTTGCCATAGTCGATATCTCTTTATCTTATTTCTCTTATCTGTCTTCCTCACACTAGTTACAGTCCTCTAAAAGTTTTAAATAATTAACATTAATTTGCGCATCTTTCTCCCTTCTTGCCTCAATGAAAATTCATCATAGCAATTTAGCTCCACTGGAAACATTTCATTTACTCAAGAAATACAAATTTTTTATACAAATAAATGTTCTCCCTCTACTTGTTTTTTCTGTTTACTTTGGCAATTAAGCGAGATAAAAGTTAAACAACTTTACCACCCGGAGAACCTTATTTTTTATCAGTCCAAACCCAGCCAAGTGTTAATTCATTTTTAATTGTGTTTGCCTTCGTATGAATTAATTCATTTTATTTATATACTTGGCAATATGGCGTGCCCATGAATAATTAATAAAATATAAGCAAAACAAAATGTTTCATTAATTTTTTAAATATTGTCATAAATGTCAAATATTAATTCAGAAAGTTATCGCAACGGCCTTTTGAGCAGTCCTCAAGCCACCCAAACTTACTTAATCCAGAATATATCGAATTTGATGGCGTTAAAATTTAAAAAAATTTAACCGAGAGTCTCCAAATAGTCATTTACAGGACATTCAAGCACCTCATTGGTACCAAAAAACTTTCCACCAAACAATTTATTCAGATTTCGTAAATTTATTCAGATTTGGCGCCGGATCTCCCCTCTGGATCCGCTGCTTTAATTGCTCTGTTGTCTCAGGAGTGAAGTGGTGGACCCATATTTCATCTATTCTTATGAATCGCCACCAAAAATCCTCTCGAAACATCCTTAAGGTGCAGTTTTTGTGCAATTGTTAGCAGACGTTGCACCCACCTTGCTCAGAGATTTTTTATATCCAAATACAAATTTTAGTCCAAGTAAAATAATTAGTACTGGCACAAAGAATTTAGAAATTGAAAAAAAAAATCGAGAATTAACGAAATCAGGACTAATTTAGTAGTTATAGCGGGGTACAAAATTTTTTAGAAACACCAGCGTCCGAAATGGATCCCTTTTCAAAAATCAAAACGGTTTATAGATTTAGAGAATCGTTTTTTTATATTTAACGAACAATCGGGCGTATTACTGTTTGCGTTATCGATTTAAAAGCTGTTTCTATATCGATGTCGTTTTAATGTCGCTTGGTTCGTAAATTCGTATACATCGAAAGACAAAAAAAGTTATCGAAATCTACAATGAAAACAAATGAAAAGTTGGCAGCGCTGCCATATTTTGTGTTATTATTTTTGGCATTTTCGTTTCTTTAAATAAAAAATCATAATTATCTAGTAAAGAATTTTATTTTTCATGTTTAAGTGAGGATGATAATTTGATAAACATAACCGTACAAAATATCTTTGAAATACGGAGTCCTTAATGGACTCCAAGTGCAGTAATGCGGGCTATTTTCGATTAATGTCAATAGCGACAATGGCGATACCAAATTGTAGTTTTCATTTTGTTTAAAACCAGAACGCCAACGGGTATAGGCCCGAATATTTATTGCTGTAAACTGCATAATACATTGGTACGACTATAAATGACCTGTATACCAAATTAGACTTAGACTATGGTGATAACTATAATGCTAGTGTATCAAATTTGCACAATTATTGTATCTCATCGAACCATCTGGTCTTCGTAATACGGTGTTATCATTTCCCCCAAAAATCAGTATAAGTAATTTTGCTAAATTGTAAGAAACAAACTTTCTTTGTGCTCTCACATGTTAACCTTTGTGCCAACAAACCGCAATTTTCGGGAAGGCCTCCTTTTTTGTTTTCATTTGAACAAAATTGCAGCTAATGGTTATCGATCGCTGTGTGAAGCATGTGGAGAATATGTTTCATCACGTGAGTACTGGTTCCGGCGTTTTCAAAGTGGGATTTTTGACACCAGCGACAAAGATCGTGAGGGCAGGCCAGTAAAGTTATTGGAACAGGAAGATTCATGCCAAACTCAAGAGGAACTCATCTCATGTAAAACGTTATGGTCCAAAGAGAAGGAAATTGAATTCCGTAGGAACACAGTTTTTGTCGTGCGAGCACCAAAAAATGAGACCCCACACCGCATAACTGGTGTACCACGGTTTGTCGGAAACAAATTCTTAAAAAGCATGCTTCCTTAATTCAAAGTGAGGTCACGTTTTCCAGTTTAAAGCGCTTCGAAGCGGTTAACCCATTTTGATCGAAATTTTTGTGTGCTAATACTAGAGTAATGGAAAATTTTATAAATATGCATTCAATAATTAGTTTCACACAACTACAGCTCAGATCTTATCCCACCCTTTCACCACATCTAAGCCACGAGTCACGACCAAAGTGAAAAATAGTAACAACAACAAAAGGCGAACAGACAAATCGAAATCGTAATAAAAACTTATAGAAAGCTCAAATTTTCACACTTTTTGAACAAACGAAAAGTAAGAAGAAGACAATTTATTTGTTTGAAATTCCAGTACGTTCGTTGTCACAACATGGACTGCTAACTATTGACGTTTTTTGAAAACCATTAAAATCAGCAGGGACTATATTTGGTAGCAAACCATCTATAACTAATCGCAAAAGAAAAACTATAATAGTGCCTCGGTGGCCTAATGGAAGTGCACTATAGCCGCCGACCACATAGGTCGGGGTTCTACCCCCACCGCAGGCCATGGTCACAATACCTCCAAACTCCGATAGGTTGTGTTTTTGTTCCTTGGCGACGCCAGATGGTACTCCCATTATCAAGGACAGGTAGCGGCAGGCTGATCACCCACCCTGTCAGATAAAAACTATTTGATTTATGCAATCACCACAAGTGTTGGATATTCAAAAACACAAAATAAAACACTAATAAATATTCATCCATTCTCTTAAATAACTTTACAACTATTAATTTCATTTGATATATCACACGAATTGTCTATAAGAGTGGGACAGACACGAGTCATCCTATAATGGTTCCGTTTTTCGGTCGAACGTGCCGAATCTAAAAAATAATGTAAATAATAAAGTTGAAGAGACTTGTGGAGGCCCTATGCTCCCTAGAGGAATGAACAACGAACGATTTATCTTTGGCCTCAAAATAGGTATTTGTTTCGGCGATCACCAATGAGGTAAGAGTCGCTGGGTGCCCAATCTGGAGATGGTATGGGTGCGAAAGGAATAGGAATTGTAATTCGTATATATCCTAGACAAAGACATGTTAGACGGTGAATTGTCTTGCGAGGCCGTTTCTACGAAATCTCCAGTTTCTAACTATCCAGTTGGGCCATATAGCAATCGCTATTGATTGTCTTGCCTTTTTCAAGTTAATCGATAAAGAAAACACGGACGCCATAACCGATTTTTGCCGTTTTGGGCGGGGATCACTGACTGCTGTCCACGACTGACTGCCATTTTGACTCTGGCGTGTAATGCTGAATCCAAGTTTTGTCCATCGTTACGTATCGACGCAAAAAGTCTTTTTAATTTTTGAATCATCAGCTCAATGTTGTTTTTGTTCTACTGTTACTCTTGTTCATAGAAAAAAGTTCACGCACAATAGAGCCCACATGAAAAGAACTAAACAGCTGTAAAATTTAAATTAGTTTCCAGATTCTCATGCAATTTTTACTGCTTTTTGGAGGTTAGTACAAACTAAAAAAATTACTAATTCTGTACTTGCGGTGCCATTTGTGTATCAATCCGGGAACTTATCAGCCGATGTGATAAGAAGAACAATAACAACAAAAAGCAGAGCAACTAACTCAATGTGAAATAAAAAATAACCAAATATAAGCCGATTACACAGACATCAATTGCCACCAGTTGGGCAATGTGTTGTCTGGGGGGATCCTAGCGATAGATATAAAACGTGTTCATCCATTGTCGTCGGCGATAAACATTGGCTTTTCATGTTATTTGTTGTGTTAAAAAATTCGAATTCAGTCGTCGACTACCCAAGGTTGCCAATTTAGGGGGACATAAAATGTATTGGAATTTTTAGTTTTTTTTTTCTTTAGACTTATTCTTGGGGACTTTTTATTTACAAGTATAAGCCCTGCCAAAAAGGAAAGATGGCAGTGACCCCTTATATGTTGATTGTCGCGCTTCGAATGCGAGTGCGGTGACTGATAAATGTCCGCTGCCATTGATATCGAACCAGATAGATACCGGATTGCGTTGTGGTTGATATTTCTCCAGTTTAGATATTCCCAGTGGGTTTTATAAAACTCAGTTACATTCCGTTTCAATACAGCGGATCGCCATTGAGATGCCTGAGGGATAGTACGAATTTCTAACCATGCCGTTTGGGCGGAAAGCGCCTATTTGATTTTTCAGCGTGCGATCGCTCGAGACTTGTGAGTTGGCTTATTCGTGTGCAGTTGCGTATGTTGGGGACATACTGATTGTTTTTAAATTAAAGGAGAAGTCTTTGAAAGACAGTCAGTTATACTGAAAACCTAATCGAAAGTAGGATTTAAAAAAAAAAAAATTATAATAGTAAAAATAATTTCGTATTTCCCAAGAATATAGAATTTTATTTAATTTTAATTAGTAGTAGTAGTTGTAAATATATATAAAATATTTCCCAACATACATTGTTTTTTCTTAGGCGTTTTTAGCTTGGACGACTTAGATAGCTGTAATTGAGGAGCAAGTCAGAATGCCATCTATAACTGTCAAAAAGCAGTCTACTAAGTTCTTCCTCGATGTTATCAATAACATTAAAGTAACTGAGTATTACATCAAAACTATCTCAATTGGAAATAAAATATTCATTAAAGGCGAAAGCAACTTCAGCAAAATCTGTACAAAACTTCGTGACCTAAAGTGTGAATTTTATTCGTATGGCACGATAAACTCCAAGCCGTACAAACCGATACTTTCTGATCTTGACAGGCTACTTACATACTTCTGTATGCTACGTAAAGAATATTTGTACATCTACCATACAAAAGTACGCTGGTAGTATAAGGTGAAATCATAGAACAAACTGACTCAGTGCTACAACTGCCAGCTATATGTGTGCTGTTAAAATTTTTGTGCCCACGGTGCAGAACAGCACAAAACTATTGATTGCCCTGACAAGAACAAAGTATAATTCTCAAATTGCAAACGGATTCCCCCCCTCCACGGATCTTAACTGTCTATGCCGCCTTTCTTATCGGTCCAATTTACCGGTCTCTTCTGACTTATTCTCCATTGAGGAAAGTACGGCTTTCACAATTGAGCTCTTGAACAAATTGAGCTACTGCACCACAAAGAGCGAACAGTTTAATAATATAACTCAATATTATATCAATATTATGGCATGGAATGCCTGTGCCGTCATTGCTAAGCAACTTTAACTACTTGACTACCTCAGTAAATATAAAATTCAGGTCTGCCTTTTTAGCAAAACATGGCTAACGCAAAAAAAATATTGCTCATTCTTAAGTACATACAAATAATTGCACTACTAATAGAGGCGGAGGTGTTGCTATTATTGTCCACAAAACCATAAAGCATGAATAAATTAAAATCTTAAATACCCATCTTATTGATAGCATTGCTCAATAGATTGCTCTCAGACTCTAATAAATCAGTAGCCCTGCAATCACAACTGAGAAAGTTCATAAAATCACTTAAAAATAAATCTCCGAATAGATTTTTTAACACAAATTTTAAATAATTGTGTTAAAATTGAATACTTTTCCTCAAAATGGAAAATCGATAAAATCATCCCTATTTCAAAGCCAGGTAATGCTCCCGATTCCCCAGATAGTTACCGACCAATAAGCCGTCTAATTAACGTCTAATTAAGACCAGGTTAAATTTGCACCTAGAAGAAAATTTTATTTTTCCAACAGTCCAATTTGGGTTTTGATCTTCATTTAACTATACTTACCATCTCAACCAAATTTTTAAATATGTTAAGGAAAACTTGTCTCTTAAAAAGTCAGTTGGCATGGTAATGAAGGTAACGCCTATAAAACTAAATCAATTTTTCACTTGGAAAAGAAAGGCAGTCTTTTTTCCAAGCAGCGAGCTCCAACATTAAATGGGAAAATTCAGTTAACTATCTCGATCTTATTCTAGACAGAAAGCTCCTTTTCGGTGATCATATTAATAAAACCGTAGACAAAATCAATAAGGCCGTACGCGTTTTATGCCCGTTTATCAACCGCAGATCAAAATTCTCAGTTCAAAACAAACTAACTATCTACTAATCAATACTTTTACCTATTATGATATATGGGTCTGAACAAAGTCACATATAAGAAATTTACAAACTGCCGAAAACAAAATTTTGAAAATTTCTTTTGATCTGCCATATTTCTATGCAACAAATCTATGCTAATATTGAAATGATTCAAATGATTGATGACATCATCTCTCGTGCTACAAGTAAAGTTAGACAAAAACAATTAATATTGCTCAGCTACGTGTGAACAGGTACTTCCGCTCCTAGTTTTCGACTAGCTTTCACGAAGTACCAGCCTTTGATTTAAGTATAATTTTAGTTTTCTTCAGTCCAAGGTTTTATGTCATGTTTCCTTGGGTAATTTAAATGTAAATACACTAATGTAAATAATAAATTAAATTAATAAATATTTAATATCTAAGCTTTACAGTAAGTCTAATTTCTGATTAATTGTTAGTTGCTACCTTTAAGCGTTATTACCAAAATCGTGCATTTTATTAATATTAATTGGGAATAAAGCAAATTGTTAAATCCTTAAAAAAACTCAAATTGAAGATGAAAATTGGTCAGCATTTTTTCGTAAACAAATAAATATGCCAAGCAAGCGTGAAGATGTAGACGGAAAAACCCCAGGGTAACGCAAAACAAGGAAATGGCATTAGCGTTGAACATAGCTTTAGTAAAAGCGCGACCGAACATAGTTTGAGTTGGGAGCAGACGTTTGAAACTAGTGTAAAAAATTGACTTTGAAAAACAAACAAAAACGTTGAGGACAAATAAACAAAACAGGAAATATTTTCCAGATGAAAATGTCAACCAACTACAGTGAAAATATGAGAGATGGATTCGAATGGCACAGATGAATTTTATTATCACGCCACCTTAAACTTTCTTAGGTCAATCAGAAACCCGACAATATAATAATGATAATAATATAACGAACTCTAAGAAGGCAAGAAAAACGATTAACACGGATAAGCCAAAGAACGGAATAGCTGAAATCATATTGTAGTACACATTATTCATTTTCTTATTTTGATTACTTAATTCTTTATTGGTGTGTGTATAGTTGTTCTGCTCTTATAGAGCGTACAGCATAATAAACTTATATTTAAAAATCGTAAAGGGAGGGATATTTATTAACATACAGCCTCCCTGAAAAAATGTTCAACATAAAGCTGCCCCTAGACGTACCTTATTTTACTCAATATTTTGAGCAATATTTCGTCGACATTTTTGTTGGCCAACACAAACGGTTCAATATTTCTGCGCCATAAATTAGTTCGCTGGTAATACTTGTGCTGACAATATGTGGAATAATAAGAAGATAGCAAGTTGCGTGGCTAAGCAACTGGTGGATGAAAGAGTGGCTATTAATAATTTATAATGGTAGGTGCTGGTATCAATGGGCGAATATCAGACGGAGACGTCTTGGCTCATACAGCATTTGGAAAAGCATTATCAGATAAATCACTTAAAATCCCAGAACCTGCTCCATTACAAAATAGTGAAAAAATAATTCCTTTTGTATTTGTCGGGGATTACGCTTTTGCACTAATAGAAAATTTCATGAAACCTTATAGCCAAACAGTATTAATCATGGAAAAAGGAATTTTTAATAATCGACCAAGTCGTGCACGTCTCGTTGTAGAAAACGCATTTGGCATTTTATTTTCCAAGTTTGGTGTATTCCAAAGAGCTACGCTATTTCCTGAAAAACCCCAAATAATAATCTTACCATGTTGCAATTATCTAAGAAGAAGCCAGGCTCAAATATACATTTATGTGTGGCAGTTCTATAGATGTAGAAGATTTTGAGTCAGGTATTGTTGTTGAAGGAAGTTGGAGAACAACTGGACAGTCACCATCACTTCAAAAAACTAATACCCGAAATTCACCCGCAATTGCAAAACCATCAATATTCCGTCTTTCGTTGTCTTTTTGCCAGCTGCCATAATAGTAATTGTTTGCTTCAACAATACAACAATAAAAAATATCAAAACCCTTTTGATTTGCGCAATATGTTGCGCAATCTTCCAATATGACAAACAGCCGCTCAATATTATTGTGTATATATCAATATATCAATTATAAAGCAATATATTGAGTAAACTAATATGTGTCTTGGGGCAGCTTAAGAGGAGAGCAGCAATTTGTTTTTAAATTGGTCGTCTAAATGCACCACATCCACTTTTGACCAAAAGGATAACTTTTTCATCTTCACCAGAATATAAACATTTGGACGGCGTAGATTACGCTCCTTGCGCACGACAGTACTACTAAGGTTGAAATTAGGACATTCTTGTTTTGAGTGCTGTTGAAGTGATGTCAGATATCTCGAGCTCCAATTACTACCTTTCATCACGCTTGCAGCTTTGAAATGTAGTTAGTACCAATGTCCGCATAAATGTCAGAAGGTTTGCCACGTATGCTGCTGAATCGGTGCAGCAATGAGAGTCTTCGTTGTCATATCGCTCACACGTTCAATATAAACTTTTTTGACATAAAAACAAAGATGAAAAAATAAGCTTTATTGTGCTTTGGGTTTCTATATGGATCAGGGTAATCGATGACGCAACGTACAAGTATAAATGGTCTGTGCGGGTTACCTGTTGGCAATGGTAAGTTTCCCATGGCCATGCTTTTCAGCGATGAATCATTTTTCTAATGAAGCTGGGAGTTCCAAAAATCATGTATTTCTGTTATGTAGCAATAGTAGCTTCATGGACATGATAATTATCAGCACTGAAATGGGAGATTCCTATCGGTGAATTGTAAGATATTCCATATTAAAATTCACATTTGAGTGTCTAGTACAAACTCCCGAATGCCAACTGAATCGTCAAAGAATGGTGACACCTTGAACAACTTGGGCTGTGCATGTAATTGTCTCTGTTATAGCAGATATACGTAGTACAGATTAAACGATACCTGTTGAACAGTCAAATGTTGCCACTTTGAATTCCGATACCTCTAAGGATGGGGTGGGCTACCATTATACCAGTTTTTCGCTTGCGGCAGCTGTTTGTAAACCGATAGCAATTGGCGATGATTCTGAGTAGTCGAGTCCATGAGGACACCTTTCGAATTAATTGAAAGATAACAAAACAAAGTTCAATTCAAAGTGAAATTTTAGTGCGTTATTGGTGGTGATCCAATCAATTTAGTGTGCTCGTTTCGCTATGATCGAAGCAAGCGTCATGTAGTCGATCGACCAAATAGAATGAATGCCGACATTTCCAAATTACAAATACCCTCTCACACAACACAAATGTTCAGATTAAATTGCGGACCGAATGCAAACGAAACAAGGATCAAACCAAACAAAAAAACAAATGCGAAATAAGCAACTACCTTGAATTCGCTGTTCAGCAGATGTTCTCGCCATACGGGTTTAAACGGATGTGACTACATACGAAGCCGTTTGTTCTGTTTTGTGCAATTCACTATTGTGCTTCTACTTCGCGGTGGACGGACAAATTATTTTATTTTTTTTTATGCTGTCAACGTCCACTTGTTTGTGCGCTTTTTTTCTCCCTCGCACATGCCGATTGCATCTTCTCACTTCTTCTTTCGAATTGCTTCTCCTTTGCACATGCGGTTGCCTCCAGCCGAAGTGGTCGCCATAACATAAACAAACTTAAAGTAAAAAAAAATTTAAGTTTCGCAAATTCTTTGAAGTACCACTCCACTAATGAACCGAACGCGAGGCACTTCATTTCATTTCTTTGTTTTTTTCCTTACTTCATTCGTTTGCATTTGCTTTTCGATTTCAACGAACTGAGTATGGCATAGAAATACCTGCCATTCGTTTGATTTGTTTGCTTTTTCTCCGGCACTAAACGAATAAATTTTGGTTTCTTCACGAAAACTACCTGCACAGTGCATTTTATCACAATAACCAAGATGTGGTAAATGGCGTCTTATACAAGAGACTTATTTCTCTTCGTTATACCCTTTTTTTCTACAAATATTTATAGGTATTTATTTTTATGTTGAATGTTATAGCTACGTCTTTCAGTATGTTGGACGTGCTCGCCCCACCCAATATAACAGTCTGTCAAACAGTTACTAATCAAACGAACAACCAAATGTTTCCGTAAGTAAGGGACCACTGCAATTCAACTAATGTGAACGCACTCACAACGACCGCACCAGCTTATTTTTGGCTGCGCGGATACACTGGCAGTGCGACTGCTGTTGGTCGATTACGGTTACCCTTCTTAATTGATATACTTTAAGAGGAGCGACATCGCTCGTTTATTTTTAGACCTTATTTTAAGTGTTGTATCTTGTTGTTTTCGTTGTTCTTTGTTTTTTTTTTTTGGAGTATGTACCTTTTTACATTGCGATACCATTCTTTTCTGTACGTTAGGTTTCGAGGATAAGAAAGAAGATAAGAAAGAACAAAAGAGTGTTAAATGTGCTAGCAAATTGACAGATATTTTCTTTCATTTCCCACTGTTGCTCGTTAACGCTGGTGGTGGTGGTGGTGGCTTTGAGTGACGTATGGCAACGCTTTTATAGAAGCCACTCTATAGTCATTTGAAGTTAGATACAAAAAAAAAAATTCTAATTTAGAAAGTGCACTGCTATAATTACAAAATACAAATCGTTCGATCGTAAAATCTCACCTTCAAGCTACGTATCTAATCGTATTTATCTAATCTCATATATCTGGCTTTGTGACTACACATGTATGTGCCTATCATATTATATCTAACTAATGAATGCCACTTGTCTCATTGACAAACGCCAGCCATTAATCTAATAAACTCATAAATTCATCTGTGATTCGGAGTCAATACCTAATCTTGATTATTAAATCAAAATTTTTGATAAATGATTGTTGCAGGACATTCGCTTACCTAATTATTGTTGACAAATATTCGTATAATTTGTATTTACAGATTTAAGCAAATATATTTTTGTTTTGCAATGGCCGAAGGGAGGTGTTACATACATTAAATGCAAACAAATTGAAAACAATTAATTTTTTTCGCGTGTAAAAACACATATATTTGGCACTGGCTCGAAAAACCACGATGTTTAGTGTTGTTGTTAGTGATAAAATTTTGTAATTAATTTCATATACATCAATGTTTTTATTTTTTATTTTTTTTCTTTTGGAAAAGACAAGTTATTTTACAATGAAACACACGAACATCTCAACGGACCCACCAGTGAATGAGTTCGCAATGCCGCCCCAAATGCGGTTAACCTCAAACACTACATTAGACGGCGACCGGCCAAACCAAAGGCAAAGCCAGGCGACAGAAAAAGTTTCAAGAACAACATCTGCAGTCATTTGTGTACATATGTGCCATGATTATATAAGCATATATATATTTATCTAAACATACTCGTATATGAAGATTTTTAATTATAAACATCTACCTGTGCTAGAGTGAGACAAAAGTAACAACGGTTATAAGTAAAAATTCTGAGATCTATTGTTGTAATACGGTATAGAGCTTAGAACTTAGATAGAGTACATCTGGTCTGATGGTTAGGCATTGTTCCCTCCCTAGTGGACGCTTGTCATAACACTTTTGCAGCAGCTATTACAATTTGGTAAAACTGTAAAAAGAATCAGACATCCATTAGCAGCCAGCACTCCATATATTGGGTTGGTGGAAAAGAAACTTCCAAAAATGAGAATCAGGTTTCAACCATAATTTTTATTTTTATTTTCATTTAACAAAACAATAAATTTTATCAGATATTTTCCATTGTTGTTGACAGCCTCTTTCCATCTTTCGGGTAAAATCATAATACCGTCTTTGTAGAAATTCTGGGGTTTTCGATCAAAACTATCCCAACTTCGTTTTTCAATCGTTTTGAGAATTTATTCTTACGCCATCAAGACAATTCTGCATGGAGCGTAAAAAATAGTAATGAGATGGTGCTAGATTCGGAGTATGTGTTGAGTGTATTAACACTTCCCAGCCAACTTCCTTCAATTTTTGCCGAGCCATAATAGATGTGTTTGAACTAGCGTTGACCACGAAGACTACCTCCTGACACTTTCTGTTGACCAATTCGACCGTTTTTCCTTCAGTGCTTATTTAGTTTTGTTGGTTGTTGACAATAGAGTTGTCAATTTATTGTTTCCCCAGGTGGGAGCATCTTATAATGCACAGCACCCTTTACATCCAATTAAATGCACACCAACAACTTCCTCGTAGAGGCAGGCTCCAATTTTTTTATGTTAAACATCCAAGTTTTTTGCATCGCCTGTCTTTTTAAATAGTCTAAAAGTATCGTATGGTGGATGCCAAGATCGTTAGAGATGTCACGAGTACTTATGCTCCGATTATGCTCCATTTTCGCATTTATCGTTCTGGTAAAATATCTTCTCCATTTCCATGCACAAATTTTTTATGGGCATTCTCTGCAGCATCTTATTCGAAGAAATAAAGAAAAATGTTGTGAATTCTCTCTATTTCGGCACTCATTTTCTTTACGCAAAAATATCTGATTTTATAATGATGTTCATTATTTTATCAGCATAATTTTACCAGGATTGTTAGTTTTTCATGGCTGTATGTTATTTCCAGATTGAATCCAGAAAGGTAGCTTTTTTAATATTATCTTTTCCTGAGAACTCCCATAAGAAAATAATATTTATCCATCTAATTTTTTGGTCGTATTTCTCTACATTTTACAGAAAACTACTTTCAAAATATATGACAAAAAATCTTTTATTCGGTCGGGCTCACCTCTTGAGAATATAAGAATCATCTGATCGTGAGTTTATAATATTAAACAACATAGGACAAATCTAGAGCAAACTAGATTGAATGGCTGGCAAATCCAAAGACGAAAAGTTTGTGAGTAAGTAAAGTAGTGAGTAAATGGCTGGTCAAAATATTTTAAGGAAGTAATTTTAAAGTTCATTAAGGAGAAAAGATTTAGCATCTCATTATTAAATACAACTTTCTACAAGACCAAAACCTTCAATTGCCATAAAATGTTTGATAATGAAAAAGTTATGAAATTGATCATTTGTGACATAAAAACTGGTTTCTATATAGCAAAGAAAGAATTGCTGAAAATGTGGGAACAAAGAAATCTAATAAATAAAATAATATTGGTTTATTACAATTGGTTCGTCCACTCTAGAAGTTTGTACATGGATTTCTATTTTGAATTTCAAAACTGCGATAAATCTCATAAACAACAAAGCTCTTTCTTTCCAAAATCCTGGGCAACCCGAATCCAATAAGGAATTAATAGGTATTAATTAGATTAAACATCATATTTATTTTTAAGATAAGGCCATATTTGAAGAATTTTGATTTTCGTTGATTAGACTGTTTAAGTCCACAAAATAAACTCGTTGATGAAAGTAATGTACCACCACTGATCCGACTCAAGGTCTCAGGTCAACTGTAAACTCCCCCATTCTTTTGCTCTGCTTTCGACAGTGCACCCTACGTCTTACCACGCCGGTGACAGCAACATTACAAGCGACCCCAAATAAGAGAATTCAACTTTTTGCAATAATATTTAAGACTAAATAAACACAAAAAGAAATCTCGTGATAAAAAATCAACAAAATATTTTAAATTATAAACTTACCAAGCCAACGAAGCAAAAGAAAAAAATAAATCAACTTTATTGAAATTTGTATAAGAAATGCTTGGGGTCACTTGCGTGCTTTTTTTTCGTTTTGTGTTTATTGTTAGTATTCCTTTCTACTTTTTAGATTTATTGTTTAAACAAATAATTTACAAAAGCAGACGTTTTAATTTAATTTTTTATTTTTATTTTCAATGATTTTTTTCGATTTTAGTTCTTGAAACACTATTCAAAAGACGATCCACCACAATAGCGCAACAAGTGAAAAATTCCTTTTGCACATTTTTCACTTCCTTTTTGAGTTAGTTTGGGTTTTTTTTTGGTTTTGCCGTTGCTTTTTCGCTAACGGTTTTTGGCGCACACTGTGCTTAAAGCATTTATGTATTTCTTAACCACTCTTTCATTGTTACTTTTATTTATTTATTTATTTATTTATATTTTGTCTTCATCATTTTGGTTTGGTTTGAAACCAAAATCGCAAAATAATAAAAAACAACAAAAAGTTATACATACAAATTTAAAAATTATATACTCGTATTTTTCATTACATCTGCGCACACACTTGAACACACGCAACAGTGTTGCCCATTTTAATTACGCTTCCGTTCGTTTTCATTTTCGTTGTTAACATTAACGCTTTGCCAAAGAAAATGATTGAATTTTTCGATAAAATGCCGCAAAAACACAAATAGCTATCGCATCGAAAAAAGTCGAGCACAACAATTGGCAAGAAGCACTCTAAACCTAAGCCAAAGAGCGTCAAATATGAATATATATATTCAATGCTCTTTATTCGTACTCGCTCGCAC
Organism: Cacoxenus indagator; assembly: GCA_035041755.1. NCBI lineage: Eukaryota > Metazoa > Arthropoda > Insecta > Diptera > Drosophilidae > Cacoxenus > Cacoxenus indagator. The sequence goes on from JAWNKX010000067.1 coordinate 661,759, forward strand.
GGATGCCTATCTTTGCTCCACCTGTATGTTGGTGAGCACACGATCTTAAGCTTTCTTGGAGAATTGCATTGTTTTTGTTAGGTAGTTTTTTCAATGAAATAGAGCGTACATTCTCATTGAACAGCTGATTGTCGTTTTCCTCTTACAAAGTATGTATGTATATCGCTAACATTACACTTGTTTAGAGCGAAATTATTTTATTAACAAGCTAAAAAACGTCAGATTTTCTGTATAATTTAAGCTATTTAAGCAAGAAAACGTAGGTCTCATTAACAGAGTATTGTGACGACGACTGTCAAAATGTTATTTGGCTTACCAAATTGAACTACACGAAATGCCTAATAAGTCACATTGTTGATAGTAGAATAACTATAGAAGAAGCATATGTGCGAAGCATCAACCTGAAAGGTGCAATATGTTTTTTAGCTTATTCAGGAAACCATATTAATGTTAACTTAATTCGGTCACACCAATCCATATAAATATTGACGGAGACGACGTAACCATTCAAAAAGAAGACAAGTACTAAGGATTATATATTGACAGTAAACTAAACTGGAAACACCATATACAAAAAAAGCGTGACCAAATCAAAATGAAAGTAAGACAACTGAACTGGCTGCTCAAACCAAATGCAAACATCTCACTTGAAAACAAGCTCCTAATCTATAAGGTAATTACTAAACCGATTTGGACATATGGAGCCGAAATATGGGGAGTTGCCAAAAAATCAAATATAAAGTTAATCCAGAGGCAACAATCAAAAATTATTCGCACCATCACCAAAGCCCAATGGTATATCACCAACACGGACCTTCATCGAGACCTAAGAATTGCGACAGTAGATGAGGAAATAATCAATTTAAGCAGAAAATACCAAACCAAACTTTCCCAGCATTCGAACGATGGTGTGAATGCATTACCATTAGATGAACTAACTCGGCAACGTAGAATAAAAAGGGTGAGACCAGTGGACCTCACATAACACATTACTTCCAATTAATAATTGTTAATTGGGGTTATCTTTAATTGTTTATTTATTTTTCAAATACATGTATTGTTAAATTCCAGTCACAACACGACTTTACAAACTGATTGTAAAATTGAAATTCACCCACTTGTCCTAAATACTAATCTGTACAATAGTCGATTTATTTTTCTATAATAGACAATGTACTCTTCTTTTGGGAAATTAATAAAAAAAAAAAAAAAACTTAATTCGGTAATCGTTTAAAAGTCTTTTTAAAAAAGCTTATGCCTGGGATAGTGAAGATATCATTCCTCTTTCAGACTTACGTTTACAACTAGCTAATGACGCATCCAATATTCATAATATTGCAAGTTTTCTTGAAGAAAGAGAACCATTGCAAAAAGTGGCACATTTTAAAAGTGAACAATGGATTGTTTTGCCTAATTTAGCTCAAGAAGTGAAGAATATTGTACTGATGATGACGAAGTACCGGTGCATAAACTAAGAAAATTATGCCCAATAAGAAAAGGATGTCATGTCAGCATTCAATGTTTTCCTAAAATAGGCGGGGGGAAAAAATGGTTCGTTGGACAATGTAATGACGATCCAAAGGATTAGAAAAATAATAAACTTGAATTCCAAACTTTCGTATGTAGCGCTTTTTAATTGGTATTAAAAACAAAATCTCAGTGCTTGCAACATACTCAAACCTTTCACCGAGCTCGGTTTCCATTATGTGCAAGAATCGAGATTCTAATGTATATAGATTTGCTAACTTTCTTATTGTATTGATTGATTATGACAATGCTTGAGAATATTTGTTCGTACCAACAAAGAGCAATAAATATATTTGTTCCGATCAGGCTTCGCCACTCGCGAATTTAACTTGTAACTCTCTTGCGTGCTTTTACTTGTGTTTATTTCGCAGTGTTTCTCATGGCTACTGATCGAACACTAAAGTCACCATCAGTCCCAGAAACACGCCATGCCAATTACAGTGTTGAACCTTACTCTCTGATTCTCTCCTGTCTTTTTTTTGAAGGGAGAAATGTAACCTCTATATGAATGAATATTCTTTGGTTTAGTTTTTAGAAAAATTTAAGAGTTAAAATTTGTGTCGTTGGGTTTTTAATTTTTCCGCGGCCAATATATCTCTTTTTACGCAATACTTTCCTTATTGTTTTGGTTGGTTCAACAACAACAAAATCTCACCTCCTTTAAAGTCAAAACCCTTAAATATTCTCACTTAAAAAAATTTAAAAAATTTAAATAATTCTATAATTTAAGTTTTAGTCCAACTTTGATAACACTCAACACAAAAGTGCGCATCAGTCAACTAATTGATTTAGTGTAACTAAAAATTACAGGAAACTAACGGACTTTTCCAATGAAATGAATGCAAAAAAGGTCGCTTTGTTTTCTACAGTGGAGTACAAGTTGTGGCAAAACCAATATTTTTTTTCTTTTAATTCCCATTGAAATGTACCTGACAACATAATTTTGACTTTTAGTACTAAGTTTGCACAATGTAAAAAGGGGTGGCACTAATGCTTATATTATTGCTCTATATAAGTGGAGGTATAATATAGATGGCTTTAGATATAAAAAAAACATATTTAATAAATAACTAGCTAAACCGCCGCCGGCTTCACCAGGCAATATAAAGTTTTCCCAACAATTCGCATAAAAATAAAAACGTTCTGCATTCTCTAGCGTCTTGTGTGCGCTGTACTTCACTTTCTTCTTCTGTGGCCGCAGCTTGCCTGCTGGCGTTAGTAGATAGTTGACTAAGACTAAATGTTCTCGGCATGACTCAAAAATACTGTTAAAATAAATAATTTTTATTTCTCTTTCGCTCCTTTTTGAAAATGTCGTACATTCTCTCTTGCTCATACATAAGCATGAGCGAAATCTTTAAAACGTTTTTGAATGTTATTGAAATTGTTTTTTGCCTGCCAATTTCGTACAGTAGTTATCTGCATCGGAATAGCAAAACAACCTATTCCAATATGCTAAACAAAAAGGGCGTACAACTTGGGTCACAAAATAGAACAGACCGCCGTTACTTTGAACAATTCAAAGGATTCTATGAAGTTGACTGCGAAGTCGGTGCCTACTTTGTCTACACAAAATTAACTTTTTATATATACACTCAACTCTCTTTTTACACGATTTTGAAGTAACACGGTTTACAAATAACTGAAATAAAATTTTTTTGCACGAATTTCTTATTGTTGTTCCCGAATTCAAATAACATACATATTGATTAGAATAATGTGAAAAGAATTTGTAAATATATACGAAAACAAAATGCAATTGAGGGGATAGCCGTATTTTGTTTTACACGTTTTTATATATCTGCCCACATCAATTTTTCGATGTGGGGGCAACAAAAATACCAACAACGGCCATTAATTCTTCATTTGAACCAAACCCGACAGTTGTGCTAGAATCTGATACTTTTATATCTGCTGATAAAAGCAATTTTGATCCAGCCCGTAATAAACGTGTCCACTTGTCCTCAAAAGTCGATGAATAGTTTTCATATTTCTAATTTAAATTTAATTTTTTATATGTTGCACTTATGTATTTTCACTACATAGCAATTTTTTTTCAATAAAAATAAATTTTTTTTTGTGATATAAATTACATGGATTTCATTATTACTTTTTATGCACCGTGTTTTTGGGGAAATGTATATAGATTTTCCATCTCATAAAATTGTTTAAAGTTGTTGAACATATTCTCAAATTTACTATATATGTATTTTTTACACAATTTGTTTTTTTTTTTTTGTTTTGAATCGTTTTCTAAGGAACGCATCTACCGTGGAAAAAGAGAGTTCAGTGTACGTAAATTTGGATAATTAAAATATTCCCATCCCAAGACCTGGTCTAAGTAAAAAAAAAAAAAAACTCAGGAGACTACAAACTAAATATTTTAATATTTTAACTTTCTAGTTCTAATAGATCCAGAGAACACGCGTTTCTAACAAATGCACAAAGGATTATATATATATAGAAGCTTTCTTAAAAATAGTAACACAGAATTTTCAAGCAAAAAAACGAAACTAAGGCGAAATAGCAAGAAGCAAACATTTCGCTTAACTGCTATTGGCAATGAACCATGTGGGCTTTTAGACATTTATATGGCAGAACATGGGGTCTACCTCCAAAGCTGATCTACTGGTTATATACCATGATGGATAGACCCGTCGTCACCTATGCGGCTCTCGGGAAGTGGCCTAAGACGTTTCAGGTATCAGCCATGCGACAATACTATAAGCTCCAGCGGTTTGCGTAACTCGCAATGACCGGGGCCATGCTGCCCAACGGCTGCCATGGAGTCGATCATTGGACTCACTCCTCTACACATTTTTGTTAGTAGGTAAGCAGCAACTAGTACTCTGAACATTCAAATAAAATCTGGCATGCCTTTCAAAGGCACTGGTCATTTGAAAATACTTAGCGTAATCTCTGGGACCGCAAACTGCACCAGAACAGACCATATCACCGCGGAATTGCACTTTGGCTGGCGCTTCACGGCTTTTCTCCCCAGTAGAGCTGACAGGGATGTCGGTAACCCGGGTCCTAGGCCTAGTGCAACATATGGTTCACCGAAGGTTCTAGAATGCAAACGGGTACCGTTATCGGTAATTCCGAACCAAACACAAAGATCTCAATCGCAACGGGCAAATGAGTCACTGTCATTCAAACGGAGATTTATGCCAGAGATATCTGCGAGCGCAACTTTCTGGCAAAGGGACCAACAGGACAAAGTATATCAATCTTTTCCGATAGCTGGGCAACGGCCAAGTCATTTATACAGGAATGGTTCAGAGACGTCACCTAGACTCTTGCGCACGTGTTCGTCAAGACCAATTTTTTATCTGCCCCTGAAACACCCCTTGAAATTTAGATCTTAGTAGATTGGAAATAAGACTGCTTTTGGGCTACTTAACCAGTCACAACCGCCTAAATTACCATCTGCACAAAATATGTTTGTCGCTCTCTCCATAGTAGAAGTCGTAGAAACAAGTCTTAACTTCCCGTGCGAATGTCTGGCGGTGGCCAGACTTCATCTGAACTTCCTGGAACAGGACTCCGTGTCACTTGTTCTGATCGACAAATGACCTTCTAGCCTTTATTAAAAAGGCTTGTCTTTTTTTTTTTTTTTTTTTACATCGACTAGTACACACTGATCTCACATGGGGCAGGCCCAGGTGGCATCAAAATTCACCCAGTCACATAGACTGGGCTCAGCTGGTCTTAATTGCTAATATCTTTGGTGATCATGCGATACCAAAGCTAATGTCTACGTACTAAATATTTGGCTACAGATAAAAACATCATCAGCCATTAAAATAATCAGCATGCAAGATTAAACTAAAGCTAATATTAAATTTAGAATTCAATACCTACAATAACATAGACTATTTAAACAAGGAGGAAAAATTTAGGTTAACAGTATAGAAAATAAGTTATGCATTAATTCAATGATGCCAACAATTTAGTTTTTATAACATAAGAAGAGGTGGGAGGAGTAGCACACGCAAAGTGGGTATTAAAAGATTTGCATAAGACATAGAATGGATCATGTTGCAAATAAGAAGCTCTACAAAAGGGAAGAATAATAGGAGAATAGTTTCTAGTTGGACGTGCGGGTACACTAAAGTTAATCATTCTAAGTAAGATAGGTGAGTTAATACTACCATAAATGAGGTTATACATAAAAGTTACACCAATGACCGTTCTACGACTAGACAAGGTAGGGAGGTTGATCAATTTGAGACGACACCGATAAGATGGTAGGCAAGCATTAGGATCCCAGTGCAAGTTTTTGAGAGCAAAAAGTAGAAATTGCTTTTGCACCGACTCAATACGATCAATATACATCTGATATTGAGGATCCCAGACACAAGACGCATACTCCAGAATAGGTCTTACTAGTGAAGTGTATAGTACTTTGGTAGTATACGGATCATCAAATTCCTTAGACCAGCGTTTAATATAGCCAAGGATACCTCTAGCTTTAGAGACCGAAGTGGAAATGTGGGTACCGAAATGCAACTTCGGGTCCATCAAAATACCAAGGTCGTTAAACTGGGAAATACGATCTAAACTATTTGAGTCAATGTAATAAGAATTTGAAATAAGGGCTCCGCGAGAAAAGGACATAACTTTGCATTTATTGGTATTGAGGATTAAATAGTTTTTGGAACACCAACGAGATAAAGAGTCAATGTCACTCTGAAGGAAAATCCCGTGAGAAGGGTTATTAAGGCGGAAACATAGTTTTACATCATCTGCGTACATTAAAATCTGAGAGTATTTGATGACGGTAGGTAGATCATTAATAAATATGTTGAAAAGCAAAGGCCCCAAATGACTGCCTTGGGGAACACCTGATGTTACCTTTAAAGACTTAGATATTGAAGACTTAAAAAGTACCCTTTGAGAGCGATGATCTAGGTAAGATGCCAGCCATCGGATCAATGGAGAAGGGAAACCAAAAGCTTTGAGTTTGGTTATGAGCAACTCATGCGAGACAGTATCGAAAGCTTTACTGAAGTCGGTGTAGATAACATCAGTTTGGCTACCTACCGAAAAGTTGTGATTGACAATAGAGGTAAATTCCAACAGATTGATTACCGTTGAACGGTTCTTTACAAAACCATGCTGAGACATACTCAACAATGGGCGAATATAAAACTGTAATTGATCAGTGATAATCTGCTCAAACAACTTAGGAATTGCACATAGCTTAGCAATACCTCTGTAGTTCGATATATCTGACTTACTACCCTTTTTGAATAAGGGAAATATATAGGATTCTTTCCAACCACTTGGCATAGATGAAGTAATAAGGGATAAATTAAATAAGGTATAAAGGGGAATATATAAGTTGTCAGCACAGCTTTTTAAGATACAACTAGGAATATTATCCGGACCAGGAGAAAAAGAAGGTTTAACCAATTTTAGATATCGTAAAATAATACTGCCGTCAATAAACGGCATATTGAAGTGATTAAATTCATCAATTTTGTAAGGGTAAGGAGAACTATTTACACAGGCACTATTAGAGTAGATGCCCTGGAAAAATTTAGCAAAAAGGTTCGCAATCCCATCATCAGAGCTACTTGCAACTCCATCAAACTCCATACTAGTTGGAAATAACTCTGATTTGTTTTTGATTTTGATGAATTTAAAAAAAATTTTGGGATCTCGTTTAATATTTACTTTTACTTTGCACAAATATCTACTATAGCAAGATTGATTAAAAATGTTGAATTTACTACGAGCCGCGGCATAACTCGCATAATCAGTTGCGGAACAAGAGCGTTTAAATTTTTTAAATAACCGATTTCTAATATTTTTTAGACGGACCAAATTTATACAAAACCAAGGCGGACGCTTAGAATCATCGGTAACATGTACTTGAGGCACACATTTATTGATATAATCCAGCATAGTCGTGTTGAAAAACCGCACGGCAGTATCAATATCAGAAGAAGAACTTAATATTGACCAATCTGTGGAAGCAAGCAATGAGTTGAGACGATTGAAATTAGTATGTTTAAAATTAAAAGCTTGTCTTGGCTTAGCACAAGTTGAGTCAGATGCAGACAGAAGTTGGTTAAGAGTTAGTGTCACCTCAAAAGTGGGGTGATAGGTATCTTCTGGAATTGACAATGGAGAGGATCTCGACAGTGAGGTATTTTCATGGCAGTTAGTAAACACTAGGTCTAGCATACGATGTTTGATGTTGGAAATGTGGTTTATTTGCTGGAGAGAGAGATCCAGCAATAAATCAACGAACTCGCTGCCAACAGAAGGAAGAACGATATTGGAGTCACTAAAAGGAATCCAATTAATAGAGGGAAGATTAAAATCACCCAAAACAAGCAAAATATCAGCGTCTTTAATGAGCTTTAATACATTCTGGATAGCCTTCGCTTGATCCAAGTAGACTGAGTCAGAAGATGAAGGAGGAATATATGAACAAGTAATAAAAATGTTATGATTAGAGAATGAAATTTTGACGCAGATAAATTCAATGTTTTCAGTATCGCCAAGAGAGACCAGTTCTGACGAAAAAGATGAAAGAACAGAGATTAAGACTCCTCCACCTACGCGGCCATAACGATCTTTACGAAACGTAGAGTAAGAGTTATTGAAAATTTCAGAGTTGAGAACATCAGGGCGAAGCCAAGTCTCAACGAAAACGATAATGTCAGAACTGAAAGAAAAACTTCTAAGATAAAACGAAGAAAGTTTAGAATTTAGCCCTCTAACATTTTGAAAATGTAGACTTAGTTTTTTGGAGATTTTGAAGAAGCAGAGGATGAAGCTGAAGTAGTGACTGGTAAGGTCTTAATTGGGGTACAGGGTACAAAAGATCTTCTCTGGTCGCAGTGCCCGCTTCCTTTGACAGGAATACCTCTCAACTGGTTGCGGATACCCGGATCCAACAACCGTTAACAGACGTAGGCTGTTTCTAATTGTCTACGAAAAGTCTACCGATACAAGAACTTACTCGATTCTTTTAATTCGATACCGAGTAGGTATCGAGTGTTTGAAACCAATGCTGTATAGAGTAAAGGTACTCTATACCTCAGTGGCATTGTTTCAACCCTAGTTACAACTGGATAAAAGAGTTTCATCCTATATCATCCAACAAATTCGTACCCCACGACATAGATAAGTTCCCACTTCACTAAGTTGTTATGTATTTGTTCCTTTCTCTTAAATTTAATTGAAGTTGTTCTGCATTAACAGTAAAATTAAAAATATTTGTAGTAAAAAAAGCAAAAGAATACGATTTTGCATACTATAATAAATAACTATAAATACCAGAATCTTCGACAGGTTAAAATTTCAAAGTTGTTTTCGTATCCATTGCACGCTGGTCAAATATCTCAGACATATCATATTTCACGCATTCACCATAATGACCGAGCTTTTCTGACCAGCACATTAATATCTTTCACGGGGATATTGTTTACAAGATACAGGCAGCTTTCGTAGTTCTCTAAATTTTCGACACCATACGCGAACATCACCTCTATGATCATTAGCTGTTCGTAGACGACAAACCAGTGTACGCCAATCATATTTGCACATACCTGCAGCAACCAACTGCACGATATGGGCAACTTGGTTAGTATTTGCCTCTTATGGTCATTCTTATAGAAACCTTGATGACCAATGAGTGTCCAATAATCGAAATTTGAACGTCGTAAAGTCAGAACTTCTTTACAGTTCTCAGTCATAGTTTCGTCATTCATTTGAACCGAAATGTTGTTTTCTACATTCTTGAGGTCATTAGCATCTTCACTGCTTATACCCAAGGCAGCCATTACGTCAAACTCACGGCGGGGTGCGTGGAGTTCAACATCCAGAGGGTCCATGTCTTTCTCACTGAAGACTTCGAAGGAATATGATGTACCCAGCCCAGCATTGGCGAGATTTGTCTCCGCCTTATTCATATGCTATAAATTTGAAAAAAAAAAAATTTTAATAAGTAAATTCAATTCAAACGATAATGATGACTAAGTAAAATTCTACCTCTTTTTTAATAATATTGTAGAAATTGTGAAGACCTCTTCGCATATGCACTAACTTGTTGTTTTTCTCTTTCTCCATTTTGCGCCTGTAGGCCAAAGAGTATTTCTCCAGTTTACGTTTAAATATGAGGCCTGTGTTGCGGCTCTCATGTCTTAGCTTGATCTCCTTTAGCCACTCCTCCTTCGAGACATCCGTGTTAGCTTTGAAAAAACGCCCGCCTTTATACAGTTTCTGTGAGGTATATCGGAATATACCAACATAATCGCGGTTTTCATGACATGCGATCTCCTCCACTATCAATTTGCGATCGTATTTCCACAAATACGCACTCAGCTCTTTTTCATCTACATATGGCAACAAAGTACGTGTAGTGTGGTCGATGCGCAGCACATCCGGTACAAAGATACATCGTTCATGGTCGTAATCAGCGATATGTATTAGTTTTTTTAGATAGCTACTCGATGGCGTCAGACTAGGTGAAAATTGTATGTGTTGTGATGACTCTTTTTGCTCCAAACTAGCAACAAACGCTTCAAAAATGTGCTTCATATTTGACTGCTTCTTGATTTGTATGGAGCTTGTCACCTCGCGATGATTGTAGTCCACCTTCTTCTGACGCTTTTCCTTCTCTATTAGATCATTGACTCCTTCATCTATATGCTGTTCTTCCTTGAACTGGTGACAGTACGTTGCATTGTGGCGTGACAGAATGAGTTTTCGTTTTTCTACGAACTCTACCCAATCCCGCCAAACAAACAACAAGGGCTGCTGGTTGTCAGCTAAGTTTGCCGCCTTCAGATGAATCAGCTTTTTATTAAGTTCTTGAGCTGATTCGGATATCAAATGCTCTTTTCTGTCATCCAGTCCAAAAAGCGCCTTTGCTGCGAACACAATGTAGGCCATAACACGTGCCTCGTAATTCGGATACTGATTCAACACTTTCATGTGCATCTTCGGTGGGAGAACATGTATGAGATTTTCAACGAAGTTGGAATAGTCTAAGGGCAAATTTAAATCTGTTGTATAGCGTCTTAATAGTCCGATCATATCAGGCATTTGGAAGCCCTTTATGGGTAAAACACGCGCCATTAGAGAAATATGGTCGCGCAAATCCTATAATGAAAAAAAGTTTAAATAATAGAAAGAAAAAGTGATCACATACCTTGCAGTACCCACATTGTCTGTATATTTGTCGGGAAATATAGAAAACTGAATATTGTCGAGCATTTTGCGTCCATTTACACGTTCGCTCTCTGGCAGATATTGCAGCACATTGCGCATTGAGATGTGCTCTTCCTTTATGAAGCGTACTAAATCGCTCAATTGAATATCATCACCGATGAGGTTTAAGCCAATACCCAAAATTGCATATACCTGTTTAATGTTCATCGTACTGAATGCCCGATAAAAATAACTGATGCTTCGACTGTTCGGTCGCATATTGTGGCATGTCAATTCTAAATTGGAATCGGCTTCATGTTTGGACAAATGTTTGAGAGACATAATTTTCTTGAACTCTTTACGGGCCAAAGTCGAATAACTTAACTGTACACAGTTTGTGTTCGAAGATAAGCCAGAATCAGCACCGGAGGCATCAACATACGAAGACTCGTCCAACTTGCGCTGAAATTGAGAAAGTAAGACATTTACAAAATCTAGTCATTTAAGATAGTTACGTAATTTTACATTACTACAAAAGTCTGCAGATTTAGCAACCTTAGACACTGGTCAAAGGAACAGAGATAACACCAAATGTTTTGTAGCCGAGGCTAACTAACATTCCGGAAACTGAAGATCTAATCACATTTCTACTCTTCCTACCTTTTTTAGAAGACTTTTTTAACGCTTAACAATAACAACTGAAACCTTGATAAAAACAAATATGATAGCTGCTCACCTTCGACTTCCGCCAAGCGCGCATTTTGCGCTTCTCATCATCAACGTCAGCAGAGATTCTTAACCGAGTCCTTTTTTTGGGTTCCTTTAATTTTAAATTGTAAATCGCGCTCGCATCACTAAAAATAATACCCGTCTTATTTATAAGAATTATGCCATTCAATAGAAAGCTTACTGCGGGAAATAACACATGCTCAGCTTTGGTAATTCATCTGCGTCTTTGCTGAAAAACGCGACTTCATTACGTCGTAAGTAGGTTACCCATACAGTGAGAACGGTTTTTAAGAGCTGCTTTTTGGCGCCAAAATTGAGGAGATCATCCACCATGCCTCGCAGAATGTAGTTGTAGAACTCCCAGGAGGTCATCTTAGCTGTATGGATTTTCAAAAAATCGAATCAAAAATATTTAAGTTCATGGTATATTTCCAACTCACAAGTCTCCTTCTGCTTCTTAACTTTGCGTTTGACCATGTGTTGCCCTTCCGTGAACATTCGATCAGTGTCACTTTCGAAGAGGCGCACCTGTTCCTGTTTGGTGCCGCATTCCCGACAGTAGTAAAAGCCTGCGCGCATATTAAACTCGGTCTCGCCGCAGACGCCGCATTGTAAATCAGGGTTTTGAAAAAAATCGTCCTCGTCTTCAGACATTGCTGCGATTTATTACAGGAGCTTATTGCGGGGAAAATAGTCACTTATTCCTAGCTATAACGATGTGTATATATGGTTGTCGATAGTTTGCTTTCCAAGCCAGTATCATAATTTGTAATCGGGTACCACACTGATATCGATCAAAAGTAGCCATATTAAAGTGGCTATTAGACGGTCAAATTGCTGTATCAAACATTTGTGTACGTCTGCTTGATACAACACACAGCGGTGATGGGTTTGTTGTTAGCTCTTGAAGTGTGCAGACAACAATGTCGATGACGGATGAACATTTAATTGCCATTGGCTGTGTGTTAAAAAAATAAATTGAAAAAAAAAACCCAAAAAGAAAAGAATGTGGATCAAAGAGTGGCATAAAAAAGAAATTAATTTACACATGGAAAATATTTTTTTATAAATTTTTTATTTGTTGAAATTTATTTATATATTTATATATTATTTATTTGTTGAAATATTATTTAATATTTAGCGAATTCGACAATTTTCTAGCACTAAACTTCACAATAACCATGTAAAGGCTATTCTAGAGGTTTCCTGAAAACATCATAAACATCAGTCCAGCGGTTTCGGCGTCCATAACTGAAAAACAAACAAACAAACTTTCAAATTTATATATATAGAATTGGTAATAATATTATACTTACAATATGTTATAATATTTATACTTATGTTAAATGTAACACATAAATAATACTTATAATTTATTGAATTAAAATAATATTTGTTTTCCAATTCTGGTCGCTTTTCCCATCAGTACAGTTTGGGAGTACAGCATTTCCCTATTGCGTGGAAGCCCGCCATCGTTATAATGATCCATTAGCCTGGTAAGCCAGAAACCGATCCCGCATCCTACAAGCCGATCAGTCTCCTGCCTTCGTTCTCGACAATTTGGGAACGACTGCTGGCCACCAGGTTGATGTATATCGTGGCGTCCTGCGGACTCACCTCCGAACATCACTTTGGTTTCCGCGCGGGCCATAGCACTACTGAATAACTACACAAGGCTGTAAACCATATTCTTATGGCGTTTGACGCAAAATAGTTTTGTAATGCTGTTTTTATCGACTTCGAGCAGGCATTCGACCGAGTATGGCACCTTGATATGGTTTCTATCGAAGGTAAAGTCGCTCTACCATCACCTTACTTTGGCCTCATTCAGTCCTAGCTGGAGGGACGCACCTTTTTGCGTTAAGACCCGAAGCGAGCTATCATCCGCACATCTGGTCATGGCGAGAGTACCACAGGGCAGCGTGCTTGGCCCAATTCCCGTATCTCTATTTTCTGCGGATATCCCAGTTCCTCACGCTGACGAGATGGGCATCGATGGCAATAAGATGCTGGTAGCCTCTTACGCTGACGACGTGGGTGTTTTTTACTCCTCCCACTGTGAGTACGAAGCCTCTGACGGAATTTAAGAATATCTCCATCATTTAGAGACATGGGCAAATCGATGTAATATCAAAATAAATAGCTTAAAATGCGCCAATGTCTGCTTTACCTAGAGAAGAAGCTCTCCACCGTCTGTGTATATTTGCGGCGACATACTCCCGCAAACGAACACAGTAAAATACTTGGGTCTAATCCTTGACCAGAAGCTCACATTTAGCATACACATCTCTTCTGTAGTACACTCTTGTCGCAGCAAGATCACTAGGTTACACTGGTTACACAGGTTAAACAACATAAGCTCACTGTCCCTCTTTAACAAACGGTCAGTCTACTTACAAATAATTATCCCTAAATGGAGATACGGCATAGAGATCTGGGGAATCGCGGCAAAATCACAGAAGAAAAGAGAGAAAATCCTGCAAAACAAGACTCTGCGACTAATGACTGGTGGTCCCTGGTACGTCAAAAACTCAACCCTGCACAGAGACCTGCACATACCTGTTGTCGAGGACCAGATCGCCCTACAAACCAGCCGATACAACGACCGACTTTTGGCACACTCAAACGGCTTAGCCAGACTCCTGGCTGAAGTCTCACCCATTCAGCGCCTCAAAAGGCTTCACTTCCGCGAGCTCCTGGAAAGGAGCAGGACTCGCCTTAGACGGAGAAGACGCTAACCTTATCCTTGAAATTAAATGTAAATAATCCTAAACCTGACAAATAACTAATGTATACCTTCGTAATATTTGTAAATAATTGTTCAAACCAGGTGATAAGTTATGACATAGATGCAAAGCACATTATAAGGCAGTCATCGACTAAACCAAAGAGTATTAGTTCCTATAAAGTTCACATTTCTCTCACGAGCTTTTTAAGCTTTTTTCAAATAATAAGAAGACATTGGCTTATGTTATTTGTCTGCTATGAACATCGAAGTAGCATCACAGGCCGCAGTTTAGTAACGTCATTTTGCTACTGACTGATCGCGAATTCTTGGCGCGAATTAGCGTGAAAGGAATTTCTGTATGTCACCTTTGTTTTGATTGCCGTCACCCATTTTTATTTTGATTATATTGATATTGTTGTGGGAATGATATGATAGCGAAAAAGGAACATGTATAGGTTTGACGCGATTTTTTTATGAATGAGGAACATGATTTTTGTTATTGCAATTCCCACCACCTACTTGTATTGGTTTTGGTGGGACTTTTAAGGAATAAATAATTATAATAATAACGAATATATTATTCGTTCAGGCTGTTAGAAATAAATAAATAAATAAGTAAAATTGATTTAAAATGCATATTTTGCACTAGGTATGTCCAAAAATCCAAGTTGAATACAGCTAATTCTACCTTGACTAGCAGACAAACAGAAAAAACAGCAAGCAACTGCAAGTGTCCCATGTGAAATATCAAACCAGCTGCGCTACTGCGAATACAGACAAACAATACATTTTGACTTTGACCACGCAACAACAAAGCGTGTGACATTTGTTTTATTTTCTTATTTTCCGAACATAAGGGAAGACAAAGAAAAAATATATGATTTGAACTCAACAACGAAACACGCGCTCGGAGCGTGACCTCTGATACATTTGGTACGACAAGCGAAAATTGACTTTTGACTATTTTGTGAAGTGGGGCGCGTGTGGGAATAAAAATTCCACTTTTTTGCTACGCTCATGCAACAACAAAGTCTAGACCATTTGTTTATTTCTTCATTGCCGATCACAAGGAAAGAAGAGGAAAGAACACAACACAAAGTAAGGGTGACGAAATTTGCTTTGCGCGATTGAGACTCAAACTTTGCGGACTGTTCGTATTTCTCGTACAATCAAACTTCCAAATCTCGAATCACCATAATGCTTAAACAAAGTTCAAATTATGGGGATATTCGAGTTTTGGAAGACATATTGTATTGATTTTTCGCTATAAACACTCAATTCGAGTCATGGATATATTCGACTTATAAAAGTCCGTCCGACCTACGGATTCGACGATAGTTAAAATTTCACTTCGGTTTCTTTGGCTTTTCAATAAATGTGCATTCACTGTACTTGCTCTTGCAATGGATTTTGTTTTCTGCCACAACCGAAAGTTGTTTTCAAGAAGTTGAAGTCAAAAATCAAAACTTGCCATTGTGTGAGTTACCTTGTTGTGTAGGTATAGTGCGTGTATAAGATTGTATTGGTTTCTTATTTTGTGTATCACTGGGAATATTTTTGTACGATTTTGCTTTGTTTTCATGCCTTCTTTTTTTGTTGGCCGCCTGGTTATTTCATTTCATTCATATAAATGAATATAGGCGAAATACAAGGCAGCCACGCTGATATGGGCTCTATTTGGTTTATTGTTTAAAATTAAAGAAAACTCCACACAATTTGCTTAATATTCTCGACCCACCTTGCAAATAAAGAACTTTGAAAAAAAAAAAATCTAAAGAAAGAAGACAGTGTCTCTGATTTTTGTTTTTATTATGTCTTTCTTATGTTTTTATAATTTTCTTATCATTCAATATTTTCCCCTTTTACGGCAGTCCGTCCATTTGCTTGTTTACCTTAAGCAAACCAACAGAATATTTTACGCCACATAGTTGAACAGACAAGAAATCTGTACAACTGTTTAAAATTTAACAGAAGCCAATCGTTTCTTAAAAGTCTCTCCGGCCATTTTTTAAGGGAGGAATGTAACCACTATATGAATTAATACTCTTTCGTACAACTGCTGAAAATTTAACATAAGCCAATCGTTTCTTAAAACTCTCTCCGGCCATTTTTTAAGGGAGAAATGTGAACTCTATATGAACAAGTTCTCTCTGGGCTGCGGTGTATTCCTTATCTGTTTGTCTTACATATTTTTCTTCCAACTCTGTCGTAGAAAGCGGCGTCCCGGCGCCGAAATATTGCAAATTTTTACTACCAATGCGCCCTTAGAAGTTTCACTTCAAAAACTGCACATATTCATTCATAATTACCTAAACCTTAAATTATTACATTTGATTCAATTCTTAAAATTTATAGGAGGCAATGGTGTACGAAAATAATTTTGTAGACAGCATTTGTAGACAGTTTGCTGAATACCACTTGTAGGAGTCCATTGTCCGATTCTGGCGAAGAGTTTTTATAAAATAAATCTATCTCAGCAATAGTGCTTTTCTTTAAGACATGCTCGTCCGTTTCAAATTTTCTTTGGCAAATTTTCTTGTTCTGCACCAGAGTGGTTAAAATGTTTTCAACAATTCTTTTCGCAGCAGCTTCCAACACACGCACGCGGATCGTTTCGTTCATGTGTACAGCCCGCATAATATGTATAACGAAATGCGCACATGTATTGCCGACTATTCGGTCGCAGAATATAAGGCATTCGGCCAAAAGCTTAGCCTAATATTCGGTACTCGGCAAAACCACTATTTGTGACAACTCGTGACAGTGATTGGGGAAGAGATGAACCGAAGTCGACATACCATTCGCAGTAACGATACTGTTTAAAGGAGCGTCAAACATTGAAATTGTAATAAAATTTTGCAAGAGGGTATAAATGCAAGCCAAACAGCTTCTGGAACCAAGTACTGGTCTCGGATGAAAGCAAATAAAATATATTTCAAAGAAACCACTACATTCGAAAAACTGAATTTAGCACCACATGGTGGTGGTCTGCTGCAGGAATCATGAACAAAACAGCTACTTGCAGATATTGGAAGATAACTTAAAAAGGTGCTGAAAAGCTAAGACTATTAGGGTCGTTTACGTTCCAGCATGACCTCAAGCATACAGCTCATAACGTCCGCATGTGACTAGCTTATAACACGGCACATATGTTGGCATACCAACCAAAATCTCCAGATCTCAATCCATTCGGAATTTTATGGAGAGCACTCAATGGGAGACACTGGAAGCATTCTATTTCAACAAAAGACGGTTTGAAAAGTTATTATTGAAGGAATGGTCAAATGTTAGGGCGAAATAAACAAAACAAAAAAACAACAAAAAATGGTTCATGTATTTGGAAGCATTGACAAAGCAAAAGGGCATTCCTACAAAATATTAGTTGGAATATTGGCATAATAATGAACTTTTGCCATTTTAAAGTTAGGTCTCATATTTTTAATTTATTCAACCTTAAAAAAGTACCAAAATATAATTTGCTCATCAAATGAAACTTTATTCCCTAGTAAATTGTAGTAGTTTATATGGGAAAAATATTTTGGAAAATACATATATCATCTGCGCCAAGAGTTATATGCGGCACTGTACGGTACTGTACTGTACTGTATAAACATTGCCGACCACTAATCCATCCATTTAAACCGAAATCAGCATTTCGGGGATTTGCTGATCAGCAAAAAACTTAAACTGTTGCACGCCACAAAAGTCACTGTCAAGGTGAGGCGACTTAGCTTGATTGGTATATACACATAAACACATGCATATATGTATGTATTTACATATGGAGATATTACGTTCAAAGAGAACATAGAAATATTTCAACGATTGCAACATTGACTATCGTTGCTTAACCAGCAAACACCAACATCAACGCCAACCGCACACCACGACCACCACCGCTGCACAAGTTCGTTGGCGCTTATCGCTTATGACAAAAAGCTTACACCGAATCAGCATTCTCGTGGTATATGAGAATTGCAGCCAAAGTATTTTATTCGCACCGCTCACTCATCATAACCAGTTCGCGTCTCATCTGACAAAGGTAGCGTAACAATTTACGCTCCAATTCGCTGAAAATGTGGTCGCGCAGCTCTAAAAAAGTTGCCGATGTGGACAATGACCCCGCTACAGTACACGAACAAGTACTGGAACTGGCTGCTTGGTTGGAGGATAATCCACAGATAAACGGCTGGAAGGAGCACTCCAATTTGCAATTCTTCTTGCGCACATGTAAATACGATGTGGAGCGTACAAAGAAAAAACTAAAGGCGTATGTTGAAAGCCGAACATACTAAAAAATATCTAACTCCTCAATGCTCGCCTTCCAGTTTCTATCTAATGCGAGCCGAACGCGCGGAATGGTTTGCTAATCGCGATCCAATGCTGCCCGAAATGCAGGCGTTGTTGTGTTTGGGTGTATTTCTACCCGTCGATGGTGTCGATGTTAGTGGACGCAAAGTCGTTGTTATACGCACGGCGGCGCACGACCCTAAATTACATACGCAAAATAATGTTTTTAAGGTAAGCACATTCACGTAAGTTCTCATACACAAAATAACCAATTCATCCATCCTCCATAGGTTAGCAAAATGATACTCGATTTGTTGCTGAAGCTTGAACCCGAGAATTGTGCTCGCGGCATTGTCGCCATTTTAGATATGGATGGTGTCCAATTGGGCCATGCCCTGCAATTGAATCCGATGCTTATCAAACGGTCCGTCGAAAGTTGGACTACCTATCCATGTCAACCGAAAGTATTGGAATTTATCAATGCACCAATGCATGTGAACATTTTTTTGAATACTTTTAGGTATGTAAAATGTGAAGATTAAACTCAGTTGATCAGTTTACTTGTTTCTAAAATTTTAATTTTTTTTTCTTAGAATTTTCATGACACCCAAAATTCGGTCACGTGTTGGCGTACGCCGCCAAGGCACTACTGTGCAGGCGGAGCATCTACCCAAGAACCTTGGCGGCAAAGGTTTAAGCTACAAAGAGCTCGCACTCAAATGGCAACAACTTGTGGAACGAAATGCAGATTTCTATATAGAGCAGGACAAATATAAAAGCATCCTTAACAATAACTAAATCTATTTTTGCTTGGAACTGTAAATTACTTCCTGGTTAATGATGTTTTGTGAGTTATGACAACGAAGCAATGAAGACATGCGTTAAGTCAAACCCGAGCTCAATTGGGCAAGGTGACAAACTGAGCTATGGGCCAGTGCTCAGTTCATTTGTATTGTAATAGTTTGTCGTTTAAATGTGTAATATTGAACAAAATTTATTATTCGTTTTGAGTCGTATTATGTTTTACATATAAATTCTTATGAGGAGTCCTATATCAATTCGTAATTGTCCAATAGTACAGACAAATGTCACTTTAGGACAAACTTTTCCTTTTTTAGAATATTATTGCAATTCTTAAAACTTTAGCATGTTTGATGTATATAAACTAATTAAACGAATATTATTTTGTTTTTGGCTCATCCTCTTTATACACTGCTCTGTTGAACTTCTCTTATTCTATAAATATGGGTTCTCTTTAATTTAAGCGATTAGAAAGTTAAAAAGAGTGTTGAATTTTGTATGAATAATCTACTAATTGCGTGTATAAAATCCGTATCAAAAAGTTTCAAGTCTATACATAATTAATGTTATTTTAGTACCGTCAGTTTCACTAACTTAAATACAACATCTCTTAGTAATATAAATGACCATAAAAATATGTTATGAAAAGCTCCGTGTAATTGCAAATGAATAATAAATAAAATCGGCTTTAATAACGGTTATAGGTTTTTGAAAGGTGTATAGAATAGGCTACATGACCCTGGAACTATTTTTATAGTAGTTACACTTCTTCTACAATGGAAACACTTATTCTGAGACATAAAACAAATATAGTTTAGCACATACATTTATATATAGGAGCTCGATACTTATAAATTACGAGTCACAAATATATATCTCGGAAAATAGGAAATTAAAAAATTGTTTATAAAAAAAGCAGTGTGTAGCATAAACAATTTAAAAACTACAACATTTCACTACACTTAAATAATAATTATCCACTGCAAAAAAATCTAAACTTGTATTTTTTCGCCGTTCCCCTTGTTTAAGCCCCACACGTTCGTCGATCAAAAACCACCTTTGCGCTAACCCTCCATCAGTATTTAAGCATCCCCAAATCTCCATCACAAATCCAGCTGCATATTGGCTGCGCTGACAGCAAAGTGTTCCACACTACTCCCAGCATCGGTACCACCTCCACCGATGCCCATATGCAGTGATTCCTATATTTGCCGATCATCCTTTGCGGTCAACTTGTCAATGAGTTCCTGGAGAGGTGCCAGTTCACGACGTTCAATGAGATTGAATTCCTGCACAAAGAATATGAAATGTTTAAAGGATGTATTCAAATGTGCCTCCTCGCCGAGTGTCACCACTTCGGAAAAATGCTGGTGATAGATGTGCGCATAGACACGGAAGAGACGTTTTAATATAGTCTTCGCAATCGATTGAAAATTTTTTGGAAATGGTATGCCAATTTTGGATGGAAAAAGTGTTTCATCGTCAAGTTGATCCTGTACCCATGTCATTAGATAGTCAATATATTTAGGTGCACTACATTTAATTGGTTTCTTAACCGTCTGACCATCGGCCCAGTGGTATTCGTATTTTGGGCCTGCGGACATGATGCCACAGCTCTCTTCAGTACAGAATTCGGTTATGGTTCCGTATAGCATGTTGATCTGATTGAAGAAATCGACAGCTAAGGAAGTCACATATTAACATTTCGTTGATTACAATATATAAGGCTCTACTCACTGTTAACCGCTACCCATTCATTGAGATCTTCACCATCTGGCAATGCGACAGCATTACGCAGATTCCCAGACCCCAATGTAGCCGCAGCATGTTTCATGAGATCATATTGGTGCGTACCTTCGGGTATGTTTTTTTTAGGTTTAAATGTTTTGCTGGAACGCGAACCGCTGCATAAAAAAACGCAATTTTAGACAAAGCACTTGTTTCCTCCCACTCCTCTACCAAAACGACTAAATGTAGACAAAGAAATTACCATGTCTATTGGTGAGAGAGGTAGGAGAGACAACTACGCAAAATGTCGAAAGCAAAGCCTAAGCAATTTTCAGACACAAAATAAAAACAAAACCAAACTTACAATAAGAAATCCATTTTAGTGTTAATTGCACTTGCTCAGTTTTTCTCTTTGAGCACAACAATAAAACCAACAATAAAATTGTGACAGTAAAATTCAGTGTGCGTAAATGTTATATGATATCAATGCTACAACACTGTGCGAGCAATGTGTGTTGACTAACCATACCTGCAACTGTAGTCATTTGTGTTTTAACACGTGTTAGTTAAAAGGCTTTTACGAGCATCGTGTTCGGTTTAAATTAATTGAATTTGTTTTAAAAAAGTGCGACATATTTATAAATTAAATATGGTAAGGTTGCCTATGTTTTTAAGCAGCAACATCTAACTTTTTCTTTCAATTCTTTGATAATCTTTGTGCAAATAATTCCATTAACCTATACCGGCCAGTGTTGCGCTCAAGCGCTCTCTATATATTTTTTATTTAACAATTGTTTTGCTTGTTTTAAACATTTATCTTAATAAAGTCATTAATATCCAACTCATGGCATTATCTATTTTAGTCAAATCTTTATGTGTTGTATGAGCATGCCGCAGGATACGCACTCTTTACGGTCAAGGAGTTCGAGGAGGTAGCCATGTTCTTGTCGCAGGTTGAATCATCTGTGACGAATTTGGCTAAATTTGGTTCAATTGTGAAACTCTCTAGTTTTGCGCCTTTTAAAACAGCAATCGCTGCTTTAGAGAATGTTAATGCTATTTCAGAAGGCATCGTGCCACAGGATTTGATGGTGTTTCTTGATGATTTCTTTTCGAAGCTGAAGAAAAAGAAATGCACTTTGGGCATTGGGGATGCAAAGTTGGGTGCTGCCATTACAGAGGCCATTGGAGTGCAGTGTAGCCATTTTGGTGTTGTTCCTGAAATATTGCGTGGTGTGCGGTTCCACTTTCATAAGTTGGTGAAAGGTAAGTTGGTCTCTTTCTTTAACACAATTACGTGCTATTTTAAAACATATAATCTTTTGCTCTCAGGCTTTACCGATAAATCTGCTGGTGTTGCTCAGCTCGGTCTTGGTCATAGTTATTCGCGTGCCAAAGTCAAATTCAATGTGCATCGTTCAGATAATATGATCATACAATCAATTGCACTGCTGGATCAGTTAGATAAAGATGTGAATACATTCTCCATGCGCATACGTGAGTGGTATTCGTATCACTTCCCAGAGTTGGTGAAAATCGTGCCTGATAACTACCTCTTCGCGAAGTCTGCCAAGTTCATTAAGGATCGCAAATCGTTGTCACAAGACAAACTCGAAGAGCTGGAGGATATTGTAAAGGACTCCTCCAAAGCACAAGCTATCATCGATGCTGCAAAAATGTCTATGGGAATGGACATTTCTATCGTCGATTTAATAAACATTGAAATGTTCGCTGAGCGTGTAGTAAAACTCTCCGAATATCGCAAAAAGTTGTCCACATATTTGCATAACAAAATGGAATTGGTTGCACCTAATCTACAATCACTTATCGGCGATCAAGTGGGTGCTCGTCTTATATCGCATGCCGGCAGTCTAACCAATTTGGCAAAGTATCCAGCATCGACGGTACAAATTCTGGGCGCTGAAAAGGCGCTTTTCCGTGCTCTGAAGACACGCTCCAATACACCTAAATATGGTTTAATCTACCATTCTTCGTTTATTGGTCGCGCTGGTCTAAAGAATAAAGGTCGTATATCACGTTTTCTTGCTAATAAATGCTCGATTGCCTCGCGAATAGATTGCTTCCTCGAACAGCCTACGTCGGTGTTTGGTGAGACATTGAAGCAACAGGTGGAAGATCGTTTGAAATATTACGAATCGGGTGAAGTTCCCCGCAAGAATATCGAAGTCATGAAGGAAGCGATCGAAGCTGCTGGCAAAGAGGTCGAAGGATCTACTATGACTATTAAAAAGAACAAAAAGAAAAAGAAGCGCAAGGTTGAGGAAGAAGCCGATGCAAATGCCAATGGCAACGGAGTACAGGCTGAAGAACCTATTGCCGAGGGTGAAGTAGCCGAGAATGGTGAGCCCAAGAAAAAGAAGGAAAAGAAGAACAAAAACAAGAATGTCGTGGAGTAAGTGCCAAATGGGCGGGGATAAATTTAGGTTTAAGACTAACCATTTTACTATTCTTTCTGATTATACTAGTTTTCTATAGTTTTCTATAGTTTTTAGTTGTATCAATGCATTTTTATGCATAGCTCAGGATGTATTTTGTGTACAGAAACCGAAAATGTCGCATTTATAAATAAAGCTAAACGATACAGAGTGAATTTAGTCTTGACTACGCTTTTTGTTTTACTTATCGATTTATTCTATTTTACATTGCATTCATACTGCTTAAAGTATACGATTTATTATTCAATACTTAAGTCAATAACTTAACAATTTTCCATATCATTGCCACAACATAATCAATTTGTGACGCTAAAGCTACAAAAAGCTAAAGAAATCATTAACTTTCATCATCGTCCAAATGTACGATCTTTACACCAAACGCGTGACTTATAATAATATACATTCTAGTGATATATTAAAATTATTTATTGCATTTTATATTAATCCCCTTCTCACCGAAACGAGTTTAATTTGCTTGTTTTTTAAAAATAGAACGAGTCTAAATTCGGATTACGATCGGTGATCGAAGAATCATGGTTCCTTTTCCAAAAACACTTATTTACAGAAATCTAGTCCAATGTAGCTGTAAAATCATATTGCACAAAACTAGGATATTTCTAGAAGTCTATTAAAGTTCGAACCGTTTTATAGTTACAGTAGGCTACTTAAATTCTGCTTCAAACCAAAAATTTTAAAACTAACTGGAATTGAAAAAATTCCGTTTTCGGTATCGATGTAATATCTATCTCTACGAAGTTGCTAAAAAAACTTTTTGACTTCCAAAATATATTGAAAAAGAAAAATAATAAAAATGGGAATATTTATAAATCTTCTGGGTCGGCTTATCTCATTTAATAAATAAATCACATTTTTGAGCTCTTTCTAATTGCCTCAAAAAGTAAATTACGGTATCTTTCCTGGATCGATCTCCCATCTCATGAATGAATCTATATACATACATAAAAAAGTAAGTCGATGTATGTGGGTGGGGTAACCGTAACCTCTGGACCGATTTTGATGGGAAACTGGACAGTAATCGAGTGACGTTTGGTGGGAAAAAGGGCAAATTTCATTCAATTACAAAAGCTTTTGTTATTTTGTCTGAAAAATGTGAAATGAGAAAAAAAAATCAATAAAAGAAGTAGTTTGTTATTTTGTTTTATAGTTATTAGTTTTGTATGAAATATCAAAGAATTATATACAAAACCAAATACAAAGCACGAAGAAGGCAAGAAATCAACAATAGCATATCGGCGACGCGAATTCATAAGATTTTGCCGTGGCCTTTGCTGGTGATTTATAGAAATTGTTTTCGAAGTATGGGATTGGATACATTTCCTTTAATTAAGGAAATAAATTAAAAGAGAAAAATAACGAAATTATTCTAAGGGACTTGTAAAACCCTTTTTAATCAATTCTCATATAAAATAATAAAAATCTTTTCAACTCAAAATTTCTAGCAAAGAAAAATAAACAAAATAAAATATAATGTATACGTATAATATAATTTTGTACCATTATAGAGTTCTTCGCTGGACTGCCGCGCATAAGTTATGGGAAACTACACTGTCACCGCCATCATTCTTGAACTAACCATTTAGTTCTCTTTAGAACAATCTTTTAACTATAACTTGTTTATTTCAAATGTGTATATCATTAGAAAAAAGTTTGAGGGGCGTGAGGACGGAATAACATGAAATGTTTTTGTGTAAGTTTGGAATTGCGACGAATTGCAATAAAATATAGGAAAATATGAAACGAAAAATTCTAGAAATAAAAAAAAGGAAAACAGAAATTGCGCTAAAGATATTACATAAAATATACTTTAATTATATGCAATTATATATATAATAATTAATACATACATGTTGCAACAGGCTCAAATAAACCAAATATAAGAAAACCTAGATTTAGTAACACAAAAATATTGCATATCGAAAAATAAGTTGTGGAAATACACGAAGAATTAAAGAATTACATCACATCGACGGAGAAAATACAAAATAAATCATACTAATAAATACAAAGATGCAAAACTCATAGGCGTCAAGATACATAAAAAGATACAAAAACAGATCATGAAATAGTGCAAAAAGTAACACAAGAAGCAAAAAAATAAAAATTATCTAAGGTAACAAATATTATTGGAACATATCGAATGCGTTTGCTTCCGTAGTATTGTTATTGGTAACATTGCTATGTTGCACAGCAAAAGTGGTAATGCTGGTAATTTGTTGTTGCTGAGCTTTTGGAATGTTTTGGGTTGCACCAAAAAATGCTGGCGAAGATACTGTCTTTGGCGTAGTGCTACCAAAAACTGGACTCGTCAAAGGCGAAATTCCACTGCTTTTCCCGGCGAAAGTAGCGATACCAAAATTGCTTGCCGTTTGTACGCTTTGCGGATTGTTATTGTTGTGAGTGAGGGTCTTTGCGGGACTTTGTGTTTTGAGTGCATTCATCGAAGGCGCTGGAATATTCGATTTGGTTGTTTTACCCGTCAGTAAATTATCCAAATCGATGTTCAAATTGCCAGCCTTCAAATTGTCGGACCAAGTTGCGCCAACATTTTGTGATGTAGTAACATTGTTGCTATTGTTGAATGTAGGCACCAATGAGCCGTTGTTGTGAGGGGTCGTGGTAGTTGACATCGGTTGCAGCAAACTATTTGCCATGGGTGGAAGCACATTATCTGCAAAAAATCATAAGTGATCACAATGTATTTTAAACGAATGTATAAAAATGTATATCTAGAGAATTTCTAAGAAGCATTGCAAGTTTAGTGCATCAGTACCATGTGTGTGGGGTGTGTGTATAGGTGAATAAATAGAAAGAAAAAAAAATTTTTAAGAGCAAAGTGTGCGTTTAGCGAGATAATTCTTTTTTACTCGACGTGGCTTTCAGGACTTTGATAGAATTACCTAATTGGTTTACCTAATGCATCCTTGGTGGTACATTGATAATGCCCGGTATATTAAGAAATGCTTTTGCGTTGTTGTTGTTTTGTAATGTTTTGTAATGTACACAAAACATAAAAAAGGAAAAATCCAATTTTGTGGGCGTCCAGAAAAGAAATTTGGAAATTCATCGATTAATTAATTAAATAAGAAAATTTTTGGTTGAGTTGTGTGAATTACGAGTTAAAATAGTGTTCCTGGTATTACGGACGAACTCAAATTATAACAAAAACAAATGGATTACCATTTCTTGAAAGGAAAATTTTACAAACGAATTTCAAAACAATTTCAAAAAATTATTAATAATGGTTTTAAAAGTAGCTTTCCCCAATAAAGATATTTTTTTTGGGAAAGACGTCTCCCTTTTCATACATGTTCTACATAAACTTCAACTTCAGCCTTAAAAAAATTTGTATTATATATTATAAAAATTATACGCGTTTTTTATAACTAGATTGTATCCATATATTACGCAATACTAATCCGATTTTGTCAAACGAACACGCGTTTCAAAGGTAACATTTATGGCCACATTTTTTGTGAAGACAACTGTCATTATTTGCTCGTGTTAAAAGTTATACTGATTTGAAAATGAAATATTTGAATAAATAGGCTGTGATACTTTTTTTTACTATAAAATGGGTAAAGCCGCTGCAAAAACATGCCGAAAAATTTGTGCGGTTTAGGCTGAGGAAGCTGTGGGTGAAAACTGGACCCAGAAGTGGTTTGCTCAATTCCGTTCCGGAATTTTCAATGTCAACCATGCACCTCGTTTCGGTCGGCCAGTCACTGAAAAGGCGATTAAACGGTTAATTCGTTGTCTATTGCTCACAACTTGGCCGTGTGAACAAAGCAATCAAGGAAAAGCGACCAGAATTGGCTAACTAAAGTTTTTGATTAAAAATTACTTTAAAAATAAAACCGAGGATACTTTTTATATAACCTAATATATGTCCGGGATCTTTCAGTCTCTCTCTATGAGAGATACCGGTCTGCCTCTTGGCATGCCATGACTCTCGTTGTTTTTCAGTTGCAAGTGCTCTACTTTTACTTTTTCGGTTTGCTTTGGATGTTTTTCCTTTTCTAATTAATGCTTTTTTTGGTTGCATTATTTTGTTTTTTTTTTAAACTTAATGGAACGATTAATACACCTTATATTTAATAAATTTACTAACGTCTTCTTGGTTACGGTTTCAAATTATTAAACCGTTTTGTGAGTTAAACTTTTTCTTATTATTTTTCTTTGACAGACTTTTCATACAAATTTTCTAATTTAATTATTTTTTCCCCCGACTTTCGCAGTATACTAACGCACGAAACGTCACAAGAATACACGACAGGCTATTTTAGAGTTTCCCTGAAAATTTCAGCAAAATCGGTGCTGCAGTTTCGGCGTCTACAGCGGGCATATATAGATAGATAAATCTATGTTAATTTACCTATTTGTCTGGGGCTTATAGACGCGGACACACACTATGGAAATTGGTACAATTGGTACTAGTGATACACGAATCCCATATTTTCTGGATCCGGATGTTTCGACTCCGAATCCAAAAGGATTCGACTACTTAACGTCGAATCCAAAACCTAACATTAACAAAACAAAAAAAACAACAATTTTAAATTGGGGAATATGCTTGATTTGTTTTAGTAAATATCTACATTTCCATGCAAGAACATGATTTTGCGAATGTTCTCTGAACTTAACCCATTTCTTTTTTTAGTGATAAATTCACCAGCTGTCGAAAATACACGTTCACTGGGAACGAATGTTGCGCAGAGAGAAAGATGTCTCCTTGCCATTTTCGCTAGTCGTGGGTATAGAACTTCCCGTTGGCTTCACCAATATAACGGGTCGGAGAGCCGAACGATTGGTGGCTCATTCATATAGTGCTGAATTCCATTTATTGCTGAGAAATTTGTATTGTCGGCAATAAAGTTTGCCGGCGCCTGAATCATATTCGAACTTATAAAATAATAAAATAAAAAAAACAAACTATCATTATTTTTATTTTTATCAACATACACATTTTGGATTCGGATTCGCACTTTGGATTTGATTACCATGAATACCTCGAACACGAATCTTACGATTCGTGCATCACTAATTGTTACATGTCAAAATGGAGAATGTTTGTGGCTAAGTTTCGTGCGACGAAAGTCAAGATATTTTATCCAATTTTTTTGTATCAAATCAATATTGCTTCATCAGTTTGCCTTTGAAAAATATGACAAATTCGAAGTCGAAAGTCTGTCAAAGGAGAGAACACGCGTAGCAAGGAAATAACATGATCGTAGAGTCAATGATACTGAGGAAGAGCGTAGTCAGCTTGTGGAGGCCAATCGAATTAGAATTGATGAGAGAAAAGGTCAAATTACCACAAGAAAAGGAGTAAAGTTTGTAAGTATGTTCATTTATATATATAAAGTGTCTACTCAACACGAGTAGATTTTTTTATTTGCTATTTACATCTTCATTCTACATAAAACCCGGGGGCCCTTGCTAGTTTTATATATACATACATTAAAATTTTAAGATTATAAATTTTAACAGTGAAAATAAAAAATTACTATTCTTCAGGATCGAGCTCACGCAATAGATGTATGTTATTTCGAAAATAACAACCTACACATTGATCTATCACCAGTATCATACGAAATGTATCACTATCAATTCTTGCAAGCTTACTAATCCTATATGACTCTCTTAAAAACTAAATTCGAGTGAAAGTCCTCGTTGGAAGCGTTCTTAAAACTTTTAAAGCTTGTAAAAAAATAATATAATAACTTTTTAGGACCGCCGTTTCTCATTTTATAGACTAAAAATGTTATGTAACTTTGTGTTTCAGCCTCTGGAAAGGAATAGAATAATAGACAGTTTGAGTATAAGATGCAAATAAGCCGAAGGTGTAACAGCAGTCATCGATTCCGACGGGAGTCGCGCGTTAACAATGGATCGGTGAAGTTAGTCTATTGACGGCGATTGACGAGGTCGGCCGATTGAGAGCGATTAACGAGTGCAGTGAAGTTCAAGTTTTGCAACAATATGTAAAACCCAACAAAATTAAAAAGGATATTGTTTACAAATGAAGTTATATACATTTTTATTCATAATTTAGTTGTAATCTTTGACAACTTGAAACTAATCATCACAATCATCAGCTTTGCTAACGAGTTTATAACATGTACCAATTAACTGTTTGGCCAACGCGCGACATTCCTCGGAGGATTCACCGCCGAGGAGCGGCGATTTGGAGTATTCTTCCAGCCAACGTTGCACCTCGCTCAGCGATTCGCCAAAATGCGTAATCAACACGTGTGGGGGCGTTGTGACCAACGTGACACCAATAAGTTCTAGCGTTGCGGCACGGACACGCGCTTCCGAGCTGAAGCGCACGAATGTGCAAAGATCGAAGACCTCGCGTGTCATCACTGTCAGTAGAGGACAGTTATGCGAGCACATTACGAAGATAGCTAGAGTGCTTAAAAGATTCACAAAGAGGATCGTGTCATTGTCGTACGTGACATGGTCGTATTTCGCATAGATCATTTCCTGCGTACGACGACCGCGCACCAGCGAAAAGAAGAATGTACCGGCCACTTGATGGAAGCGATTCTTTTTGGCTGTTGAGTGCCTTTGGCCCTGCCTTTTGAAAAAGCGTTTAGTCTTCGTTTTGAGCCGTTCACGGATGATCTGCCGTGCGGAGGCAGCAACACGCTCCGCATTAGTCTCCTCAGTATCGAAGTGAAATTTGCGAGGTTGTTTGGCACCGGGTGGCATTATCTGTTGTTCAAATTTATCTACTTGTGTCTGCTCCTGTTCTTCACCCGTGCTCTTGATGTCGGCTAGTTCTTTGGCTGCGGAGGCTAGTATATGTAGCATTTCGATGCGAGTTATTACACTGTAGTGCGAGTTATCTGTATGAAATTCACGGCAAAGATACTCCGCACAGGCGCTTGGATGCGCTACACAAATGGCCACACAGCATTGAAATTTCGTACGATCGAAGTTCTCAAAGTAGTATTGTTTTTCCAACGTAACAAAGACTTGCAACAAATCGATTGCCAATTTTGTGTCATGTTGCGCCAATTGACTGCGTATTAATTGTTCCGCAGAAGACACGGCACCCACGCAGACCTGATAATCCTCCACTTTTGTATTCAATATACTCAGCAAATCTAGTAAGAATTTTGGTCGTTTTTCGTGTATTGTAGTTAAATCATTTGACATGTCATATGGCGTTAAATCATCATCATCCGAGTCCAGTTGCATTTCTTGGTTAACGCATGCCGCAGCTTCTTGAGGCCTGTGATTGGGTGGTGCTGCTGTGGGTGTTACTATGTTGCTTGAACTTGTGGCTTCAAGTTTGACTGTTGGAGCTTTCTCAGCATCACACATGAATTCTTTCACACGTGTTGCCAAACGTTCCATCACTTCCGCTTCGGTTGGTTTTTTAATGGTTTCCTTGGTTAGTTTCTGAAAGTGTTGCAACTCATCGAGTTGCTTCAATACGGCGCCATGTTTTTTCGACAATTCCACTGTACTGTAATCGAAACGCAGAGAATCCTCTTCTTTGATATTCTCCATCTCCATACAATTGAAAATCAATTCAACTGTCTTCATGCCAATGTGCCGATGCACTACATCAGGCGACTGTAGATGTAGACTCAGACCCGTGTGCAACAAGCGTTTGTGTTCATAATGCAGCTGTTCACCAATGCTCTTGTTCAACGCTACACTCGGCACGGCATACAGGCTGCGCCCACAGAGAATCAACAGTTTGCTTATGCTTAGATGCTCCTGTGCGCTCAGTTTCTGCAACGTACTGCGTCGCGACCAAATGTCCAACAACGTCTCGAAAAGTTGTTTCACCAACTGCCCATCCCCTAAGTTCAAATATTGGATCAGTGTGATCAGTGTTGAATTTTTTTCCGGCGTACGTTGAATTGGAATTTTCTGTAACAGACAAAAACGCAATGCCTCGATCTGCAGTGCTTCACTGCCAAGCAGCAGGTAAAGATTCAATTGACCATTGAGTGCACAAAGTACCACTTTTAAGCTGGCATTCAAATCCAGTTGCTTCAAGATGCTCTGGACAATTGGCCTAGCACCGCTAGCATGTGCGTAATCCTCGAGTATTTGCAGAAATTCAAGTAATAAGTCGCTTTCTCTGTCTTCTGTGCTGCTACAGAAGTTGTTTATAATTCGCGTCAACAGTTCACTAAAAGTCATAAGATCGAAGCATTCAATCTCCTCACAACGGGTCATGAAATGCAGCGCTTTCAAAAGATGACGAAATAACAGTTTACTATAATTAGATGGCAGAAATAAATCTGGCAGTTGCTTGCCAAAACAATTGGCCACGACATTTGGTAATGCTATCAGTAGTTGAAAGAACTCGGAAATATTGGAATCCATTTCTTCTATTCGCCGTTCCGGTAACACATTTATGGTGCGTTTGTAAAGCTTCAGTAATTCCGCCCGTTCTCTTGCAATATGCAAGTAACTTATGGCCAACAGTTTCTCATCCTCGAGCAGTGCACTAAGCATATCTGTTAGAGGTATTGGTAATGAAGACAACTGCTTCTGGAGCACAAAGAATGCTTCACTGATGAAGCTTAGGTTGTAGTCCAATTTGAATACGTTCACAATGACGTGATCCTGGTGCACGTCTGGCCAGGCTTGATTAAAAAGATTGGTTAGCGCATATAAAAGGTCAGCGTAGAGTCCGTTCGCCAATTTTGCCCAAGCAATTCTGTCGCTATCGAGGCCAATGATCCTCTCGGGTGTCGTGTAGCCGGGCAATGCGCCTACTATGTACAAATTTTGTATTAATAAGGCAACCGCTTCGGCATCAGTACTGCAGTTAACTTTCGACATAGCTTGAAGCTGGGTTATTGCCTTTTTCAATACATTTGTGACATACTCCGGCACTTGCGGCTGCGTAACATCAGCTGAAAGTGAAAGAACGTGTGCAAAAATGTTGGCGTAAAGAATAGTATTGTTATTTGAGAGGTGGACAGTTTTGGAGAGTTTTGAAGAATACAGAGATAAAAAGCATTCAATGTAACTTTTTAATACATATTTTGGAGACATTTCACGACCCTAAATGAAAACTTCTAGTAAACTATTTTATACTTAAACCAATCGATTACACGCTATTTTAAATATTTTTGTTATACATAACAATTTGTTATCTGTCTCTTTCTTAAATGATAAAGAAATCAGTTCAAAACCTCTACTTACCCATTGGCATGCTTTGATGTATCGAAAGATCGCCCAGACCCGCCAACAGATCATTTGCTGTTGGCGCGCCATTAGCGACATTGGTAAGTGTATAATCACTTGGCGAGGGATTAGCATTAAAAAGTTCGAAATCATCATTAGCCGGGGTGGCTGTTGTCGCCAGATTACCAGCCAGACCGCCACTTATGTGCGTAGAGGAAGTGCTGCTTATATTCGTGTTATCTTGAAATGCAGTAAAATCGGCAAATTCATCACTGACTCCCGTAACTACGCCCGTCGATGGTGGTTCAACAGACAGGTTGCCAAATACAGCTGTAAAGTCGCCAAACTTCGGTTGTTGTGTATCGTCGGCACGCGGATCAAAGTCATTATCGTCAGCAATGACTGCGGCGCTGTGAAGTGTGTGTACCCCAATCTTGAGTGGTATATGCGGCGTTTGTGCACACGTCTTAAATAGATCATCGATAAGATCATTTTTATTATCATTGCTGCTGTTGGATTGGTTGATGTTGTTGTTCTTAACGCTGTTTGGTGAATTTTCGCCCATTAAATCATCACTGCCACCGGTTGGTGTATCACGATGCGTGGGCGAATGAATGCCAGCCACGCTTGACGAAATCTTACCGTAGTTCGCTGCAGCACCCATATCAATCTTCTTGTTGCCTACTTTCGTAACAGATTGCTTTGATGCTGTAGCAGTGGTAGCAACGACGTTCGAAGCACTTGATGACGCCGATATTGGACGTATGTTCATGTTGATGCTGTGCGGTTTCGTTTCGCTTACAACCTCAGCCGGGCTTGCGCGGTCATTGTATCGATAATTGCGTCTAAAAAAATACCAAATATTTTAGTTTTTCTTTAATGTATTAAATTCTAGACTTTACCTTGGACTGGGTGAATCACTATCGGAGCCCTCTTTCTCGCCATCATAATGAGTATCTTCATCCTCATATCGGTCACTCGCGCGTGCATCTGAGTCTGTAATATAGTTAAAAAGGATGTGTAAACATTTCACCTTTTCCTTAGTTTTATTATTAGCAACTTACACCAATTATCACCACGCGACGATGTACGATAATCGCTGTCATTATATCCACTGCCACCACCATACCCGACACTACGCATGCCCATCGCATCGCTGCTCATGCCAATGTACTTGTCCTTATTCTTCTTTGCTTTTTTACGTTCCTCACGCAGACGATCATCATCCTGTATGAAGTCTATTAGCTCTCTGACCTTATGCCTAACATTAATACCCTGATCTTTGCCACCCTCATCGGTGAAAGTATAATTCTCCAGCGAACGCAAATCGTAAATGTGCTCACGCGATGATGTCACAACCCGTTCCGAGCCATTGCGGACCAGATAGTTCAATAGCAGTAAA
Source organism: Cacoxenus indagator (assembly GCA_035041755.1). Taxonomy (NCBI): domain Eukaryota; kingdom Metazoa; phylum Arthropoda; class Insecta; order Diptera; family Drosophilidae; genus Cacoxenus; species Cacoxenus indagator. Next base: position 695,774 of record JAWNKX010000067.1, read on the forward strand.
CTCTGTAAGTGAACACGATTAATATATGTAAATCAGAATTTATCTCTTTATGAAGCTTACCTTATAAGTTCGTCGCCAATTCGTTTTATTGTCTTGTAACATGCGCTTCCACAGCATAGACATAACCTCGGGAAATGTTTCATATGAGAACGTAGCATGTGCCAATTCCTGCATCAAGGGACCTGTTGGTCCCCATGGATCATCGTTTGTAGCTTCACGTACTTTGCCCTCAATTTCGGTATAATTCATTACGACATTGGTACTGTAAAAGCCAGTGGAAGTGTTCGGGATTAAAAAGCCTTAACGTTGAATACAAATTAAACATAGCATTTCAAAAATCAAAAAGTCTATAGTTTGTTATATTTTTTGTTTGACGCACGACAGACGCAGATAAGAATCGCTAAATAAATAAATATTATACAGGTACAACTCAATCAGCCATGAAAGTACAGGGTTTTCAACAGCTCAAATGTCGTAGATAAATAAAAATTCTTAGCCATTGTAGACTAAAGAGAAAATTATGGAAATTCATGAAAGTCGAAATTGGAGCACGCTCAGACAAGCGGTCGGAAGTGTGTTTGACTTTCGAGTATTAAAAAATTGGAACGGTAACGGTGAGAAGTTGAAAATCTATAGCGCAAAGTAAATTCTTCGGGTACAATGATAGTGCAAGCTGTTGCCGAAGTCGAAGCTGAAGACGAAAAACTGTGCAGAAGAAAACATGAATTCGCGCGAAAGTTATACTGCACGCCCAAACATTTTCGCGCGAATTTATATGTTTTCTTCTGCTTCGGCTTCGACAACACCGTGCACTGTGATTGTACCCTTACGGAGGCAGGCATTAATTAGTTGGAAAGAATTTTTGGATTCTATTGCATCTTGTAGTACATTTATTTTCTATATAAATTCCATATAAGCAAAATTGTCACAATGCAATTGAAAGCTAAAAATTCACATTTGCTCATAATTAGAGATAATATAGCTCAACAAAACAGTTTAAAACGGGTATTGAAAAAAATGAAATAATCACGGACAGCTTTGACCAAAAGACTTGTTAGCCCGCCTGACAAATGGATAATAAGAACGAAATTGAAAATGTATTAGATAGCCTCGACTATGCTTCCTAGTGACCGGAAATAGAAATAACCATAGCATCTATTTATAAAAAAATTTACAATTTACACTATTATGTTTCAAAAATAGAGTAATTCTAGGATCTTCACGGTTTATGCCTACTAGAGTCGTAACTTTCTTTAACATTTATATATATATAATATAATAATAATATAATCACGTATCTCAATGTTCAAACGGGGTCATCTCCAAAAATTCCCAATCGATTTCAGTGATATTTTGGGAATGTTTATGATTCGTTCCCGAATCCATTATAGTACATAACAGATTACGCTGTTGCGTAAGAGTAGCCATATATATAATATATTACTGCAGTTGAAACAAGTAATTGATAGAAAAGGTCGGAATTGATCAAGAGAAAAGGTTTCGTGTTTCACCATGCCAAAGCCAGACCTGACAAATCTTTAACGACACTGCCAAAATTTTGAGAAATTTAAATTTTAATGCATTGGCTTCAAGTAGGCATGTGTTGTCACTTGTCACAGATTTTCGATGAAAAATCCCAGAAATTCTACACCGATAAAATAGTGGGGTTAGAAAAATAAAGTAGGCTGCTTTTTTCAATCTAATAGTTTAGCCGAATCTACAGTGCCGAACTAAATTATTGGCACAGCAAGCAATTTTAATTTCAGGTCTGGTTTGGGATACCTAGTGAGATGATATTTGATAAAGAAAAAAATTTCTCAGGTAGAAGGATCAATTCCCAACCAATCGCACATCATTTCATTTAAATACTTAATTTAATTAATTTATTAAATTTAAAAAACAAAAAAAAAAAAACTGCTCAATTTCAATGAACAAAATTATTGGCACTGTTTTTTGTCCAAAGTTTACCAATCTTGAAACTTTTTTTTACGAAAACAGTTATCTTAACAATACAAATTACAACGCAAAACTTTAAATCGCATAATTTTGATTAACTTATAACATTTTATTATATCCGAGCAAAATGAGCCCGAAACAAAAAGAAACGACTCACGTAAAATAATTTTATGTCTCCACGATCAAGTCAAATCATATGCTGAGATTCTTGAGATGATGGACAGAAGCCGTTACACAATTAGGAGCATTGTGCAGCGCTTTAAGGGGGCTTCATCATTGAAAAACGCAAAACACACAGGACGACCTAAAGCTTTGACTGAGCGTGAATGCAATAAAATCGTCAGCAAAATAAAAAAAGATCCGAAATTGACATCAACACAGATTGCTGCTGTTGTGGAAGAAGAATTCGGGAATGATATTCATCCAATAACGATCCGGAGAGTACTGCATGAGGCCGATTTTAATTGTCGAGTTGCGAGACGTAAGCCGCTTATAACACAAGTGAAGCAAAGGAGGCGTTTGGCATATGCTAAAGAATATTTTAAAAAACCCACAGACTTTTGGGACACTGCTCTTTTCTGACGAAAGCAAATTTAATATATTTCGCTCTGACGGCCGTCAAATGGTGTGGAGAAAACCAAACACTGAACTACAAAAAGAAAACCTCGCACTAACAGTTAAACATGGTGCTGGAGGAGTAATGATGTGGGGTTGCATGTCCGCTGCGGGTGTTGGCGAGCTGGTATTTATTGACGGCATCATGGACAAAAAGTTGTACATGGACATTCTCAAGAGAAATGTTAAAAAAAGCGCCGAAAAATTAAATTTACCAGCGTCGTTTACTTTTCAACACGACAATGATCCTAAACAGACGGCTTATGATGTCCGTATGTGGTGCGTTAGCCATGTCAAACACAGTTTGCCTCATCCGCCACAATCGCCAGACCTAAATCCAATCAAACATTTGTGGGAAGAAGTGGATAGACGCATTAAAAAATGGCGATATCCACAAAAGCCGAGTTGAAAGCGGCACTTACCGAAGAGTGGAGCCCAATTAAGCCAGAAGTGACCAAAAAATTAGTTTCTTCAATGCCAAAGCGGCTGGAAGCCGTCATTCAACAAAAAGGCTTAGCAACAAAATACTAATTTGCCGTTTTTTTAAGTTTTACGTGTGCCTTTTTATTATTTTAATTTTAATAAAATAATTAAAATAAGTATTTAATAGAAATGATGTGCGCTTGGTTGGGAATTGATCCTTCTACCTGAGAAAATTTTTTCTTTATCAAATATCACCTAAGTAGGTGTTTCAAACCAGGCCTGAAATTTAAATTGCTTGCTGTGCCAATAATTTAGTTCGGCACTGTATATATATTAAAATTGATGTTTGTCTGTCTGATGCTTATAGACTCCGAGACCGTTTGACCGAACACCATGAAAATTGATGTCATGGAGAATTTTTTTTATATGAAAATACCAATAGCTCAACGCGGCTAGATATTTTCATTTGCCTTATTCTACACAAAATCCGAGCTTTACTTGCTACAATCGTCAAACGATAACAAGCGAATGATTAATGTCTGAAAACATTGATTTGTAGGAGGGAACTATACAAGTTTATTACGAAAGGTGAGACACTCTTGAACAGGATTACTAACAATTGCGAAGGATGCTCCGCTGTAATATCGGTCACAGAAATATCCAGCGTCAAGACGTTGTACTCTGTTTCAAGAACATCAACCACAGCATAATTTTCCTTAATTCTTTAAGATTTAATTTATTTTCTTAGTCTATTATCTTACCAAAATAGCCGACTATCTCATAAAATTTAGGCCTTAGTTTCGATTTGTTAGAAAGCCGATCGTATTTTGCATACTATTATAATTGTATACTATTCCCTAAAGAGAAGCAACAGTATTTTTGACTACAGTACATTTTTCTTTGTCTTTGGAGATAATACTATCTGCTTTATCACTGTCACAAGCAGAACTTACTCTGGGTGAGTATAAAAAAAAAACAACAATAAGTAATGAAAATAAAAATTTCATTACATTTTATTTTTTGACTTTGTTAGGTTTGTCGGCAGCGCTGCTATTGCGCTTAAAGCGTCACCTGTACATAGTATTAAACGTTTTAGAGTGGGCATGCGGTTGAAGGTGGTGTCGTGCGTTAGGTGCGCTTGTCACTTGTCTTGCCTTGTTTAGTTGGGCCCGATCAAATTTGATTTATTTGTTGCAATGCAGACGCCCCGAGTGCTTGCTGAATCGAAAGTTAATCGCATCTTTTCTCTACGCGATACTTACACTTTGTCAGCCAATTCTCGCACCTTCCACATACTTATGAATTTATCAACCATTTTGACACAATTCTATCTCGTACTCTTTTTGCTTTGGAATTTCTTTTCACACAAATTTGCTAATATATTTTATTCTGCTGCGGATTTTATAATAAACACACTTTCCGAACTGGTATTTAATTATTTTCTGAATAGAATTGATTACATTTATTAAATAAACAATAAAAGCTGGAAATTTAAATCAAAATTAAATTTTGGAAGAAAGTCAGCGAAAATCGCTGATTTTGGTGAGCTGTCGCCTTCTACAGTGTTGAACAATGCAACGAAAGCTTTATAACAGGGCTGCAGTATAAAGAGCAAAACAGCTCACAATATATAAAATATACATAATAAACAACATGGTCACTATTATTGAACTTATGTCTAACGAATCATCGTTATTTATACAGCAGTTCATTCTGCTTGTTTTGAAGAGGTACGAAAATATAAATTATACCAAATTACACCTGGAAATGGCAAGTTAAACTTTTTGTAGTCTTGTTGAGCAATTTTCTGTAAAGAAAAATCGTATGAGCTCGCGTCACCGACTTGCCATTGTTTATTCCTTTTTGCCTCCTTCGTTATTTAATTGCTTCCAAATATGTAATGAACATATATAGAAGCAATTAAAAACATCTACAATTAATTTTTCTCTTCATAAGAGCCTTCCACGGACATCAACAAATTTTTGAAAACGAGTTGGGTCGTGGATATGTTTGGGATATGAGTAATTATTTTTGTAAAAGGGCCCATCCACTACGCAAAAATGTTTGACAAACGCCGTGTTTGTCCAGGGGCTTGTCAGTGGGTGATCGTGTTTGAATCGATGTTCGAGAAAAAAAATCGAGAAAATCTATTTCATTTAGATGATTTTGTATTTGTGCATTTATGTTTGTATTGTGTGTGGTCAAATTTCTTAACTTTACAGTAAATTTGGAGGCTAACTGTTGTGTCAAAATTATCCGGAGTCAAACGAGTGAAAGTTTTAAAAAAATAATATTTTCCTCACTGGCTACAGGCTCGAATTAAAAGAAAAAAAAAGTTAGCGAAAGCCGATGATACGCAGAAATTGGGTTTCTCATGATTGTCGTTTTCTTAGTTATTAACGACGAAACTTTGTTTAGTAATACATTGAAAGTTTTTTTATCCACTCTTATGAAGTTATTAAAATCGTTTTCGGCACTGAACTTGAATTCTTTCAAAAGCTTGGTGTTGCTCAAATCAGCTATTTTTTGTATCACGTTTTTTTCAGTTTGCTTTCGCTTTCTTTTGCACAAAATAACACTTATTATGACCGCAAATGCTTCATCCGTATCCATTTTAAACAACCTTCGCTCGCAAATTTCGATTACAAAACGTTTGTCAAACGGCTTGCGTGATGTGTTGACTACGCATTTTCTAACAAGCATGTTTGACGCAAATATGTTTGTGTGGTGTATTAGCCATTTAAGAGGGCGTTTAAGTGTTTTTGATCAGACATGATGTGAGCGGCATTTTGCAATTGCCCGACAATTACAAAAAAAGGGGTGCGGCTATGTCGGGGACACGGCGGCTTTACGTGAATACAACGGGTAATATTTTCTGTATGCGTATAATTTACATATGTCATAATTGTTTGTGATCAGCCACGAAGTGTACGCGTGGTATTATTTTGCAGTCATGCATATTAAACAACAATGGCACGCAACACAGAAAGCAAAAGCAACAAGGGTAGCGAAATAAGAAAGAACAACAAGAAACAGCGAATGTCCCAACGAAGTTTTTGGAAAAAACAAAGCCACGGCGCTTCTTGCTCCACCTCCCGACACCCATTTAAAGGCAAAGCAAATATGAAATGTAAGAGAAACAAAGAATGAAAGCAACGTATTTCAGCGAAACAAAACGCAAACGCCGGAAATGTACGAAGAAAAAGAAACAAAACTGAAACAATGACACGCAGCACAGAAAACCACAACAAATAGGGCAACGTCGCAGAAAAGAATAGCAACAACAACGGAAATTTTTAAAATTTATTGAAAACCGAAATCAAAAGGGAGGCGCTTCCCCCTCCATCCCCCGTTATTCATCAAGCTTCGCGCTAAAGCTAATGAATTCTTTAGCCAAAAACAAATGTTGTGGGCGTGACGTGGTGGTAGAGACCTGATCTCTGCCATCCAGTGAAGCATGCGACACCGGCCCTAGGCCTGATAACGGGAGGAGGATCCACAACCAGTTGACGGGTATTTCTGTCCAAGGAAGCGGGCACTGCGACCAGAGTAGATCTTTTGTACCCTATACCCTGGTTAAGACAATAAAGCCTCTACCTTTTTGATAAAGCCTAGAAGGTTCTTTGTCGAAGAGTTCCTGATCAGAACAGGTGAGACAGACTCTTGTTCCAGAAAGTCTAGACGAACTTTGGCCAACGCCGGACACTCACAAAGGAGGTGAAGACTAGTTTTTGCGTCTTCTAAACAGGACCTACACTCTGGGAAGGATGACAATTTAGGCGGTGGTGACCGGTTAAGTAGCCCACAAGCAGTCTTAGGTCTGATAAACCAAAGGCTAAGTTTGGAGTGGTGACTTCGGGGGACATGAGCAGTTTGGCTTGTAGAAGGCGCTCTCTGCTTGCCCAAAGGCCTAGGGTGACAATCTGAACCTCGATAAATGACTTGACCGTTTCCCAGCTAATACCGATATAGGGTTCAGGGCCAATGAATCTTGAGGAGGACCCAGCCCTCGCCAGTTCATCAGCAGCTTCATTACCCTCGACGCCTTGGGGACCAGGTACCCAGAACAACGTGACCTAGTTGTGTCTCGACAGTGGCTGGAGGGAATCAAAACAGTCTCTTATACTCCTGGAGGATTTTCAAGGAAGTAAGTGGCTTGACTATCTGAAAAGATAGATATATTTTGTCCTCTTGGTCCCTTTGCTAGGAGGTTGCGCGCACATATGTCTATGACGTGGATCTCCGTTTGGAATATAGAGATCATTGTATTTGGTCCGAAAATCCCGGCTCCGGTACCCGTTTCTATTCTAGAACCATCAGTGAATCATGTGTTGCCACTGGGCCTAGGGTTCGGGTTACCGACTTCCCAGTCAGCTCTGTTTGGGAGGAGAGCCATGAAGTGTCGGCCGAAGCGCAATTCCGTGGTGATATGATCTGTTCTGGTGCAGATTGAGATCCCAGGGATTACGCTACGTATTTCTGAGTGACCAGTGCCTTTGAAAGGGAAGCCAGATTTTAATTGCATGTTCAGAGCACTAGTTGCGGCTGACCTTTTAACAAAAATACGCAAGGGAGTGAGTCCAACGAATGTCTCCATGGCAGTAGTCGGGTAGTTTCGCATGGCCCGGCCATAGCAAGACTCGCAAGCCGCTGGAACTTGTCGCATTGCCGCATGGCTGGTGCCTGAAGCATCTAAGGCCACCACACGAGAGCCGCATATGTGGCTACGGGTCTGACTACCATGGTGTATAACCAGTAGATCACTTTTGGAGATAGACCCCATGTTTTACCATATAACCGTCTACAAGCCCACACGGCTCTGGTGGCTTTGTTGAGTACCTTTTTAAGATGAGCATTCCAGTCCAGACGTTTATTCAGAGTTACCCCCAGATATTTGTTCTCATTGGATAGTTCAATTGCAGTACCGTTCAACCGAACTGGACCAATGTCTAGGTTGTTACGTCTTTGAAAATGGTACCAATACAACCTTCTGTGGATTAATGCAGAGGCCCTCTCTGTTGCAGCAGTTGTTGACGATTTGGAGAGCGGAGCACATTACGTCACAGATAGTTCTTTCGAATCTCCCAGATACAATAAGGGCTAGGTCATCTGCGTATCCTACGATCTCATAGCCAAGTGAGCTCATCTTAGCCAAAAGATCGTCATTGACGAGGGACCCGATTATCGGGGACAGAATTCCGCCTTTTGGACAACCCTTAATTGCTCTTATGCAAAAGGTGGTATTGCCCAACGAGGACGATATTTCGAGGTGTTTTAGAATGGCATCTACCCAGGCTATTGTATGATTATCTATATTCCTATAGCCCAATGCTTCAGTTATAGAATCATAGCCGGTGTTGTCGAAAGCTCCTTCCACGTTTAGGAATGCACACAATGCAACTTCTTTCGACTGGAGTGAGGTTTCAATCTTACCGACGAGGTGATGAAGGGCATCTTCGGTGATTTTCCCTTCATGTAGGCATATTGATTTCTGTGAAGAGGAATCGTTTTTTCAAGCCTGTCCCTGATATGGAGCTCGACTAGTCGCTCCATAGTCTTTAAGATGAAGGAAGTTAGACTTATTGCTCTGTATGATTTGGGTAGTTCCATAGGCCGATTGCCTTGAGCGTATAGCTCTGTTTAATAGTTTCCTTACTATCTGTTTTTTAGTTCCATTCCATCACGGGAATGCGTTTGCTTTTTGTGTTGCTGTGCTTAAAAGACTCTATGAGCACCTGGTTAAGTTGTTCAGCTGCATTGTCTAGCTCGTATGTAGAGCTGATGCTGTGAACAAGAGCGCTGGCCTTAGCGTTCACTAATCTCCGATAAAGGTCCCCGTATTCTTTGGGGGATAGATTGGGCACCGAAGTTGTGAGCTGTCGGGGATATCAAAGCGAGGCTTCCTCAGAGACGTTCCAGTCCCATATGGACTGGCTTATGGCCCTGCTGGCAAGGGTGAGATCAAGTACCTCTTCCCTGGGAGCGGTGACAAAGGTTGGTTTACACTCCCTGTTTGCTATATCTAAATCGAAGCTCATAATATAGTTAAGAAGGTACTCACCCCTTCTGTTGATGTCACTGCTGCCCCAGATTGTGTCGTGGGCATTAGCATCGCAACCGATAATCATTTGTCGATTTGTCCGGCGACAGTGCTCGACAAGCGTCTGGACTTCCAGAGTTGGGGTGTTCGTGCGGTCGGCAGGGAAGTAGGCTGAAGCAAGGACAACTTCCTGCACGCCTGTTGCCGTAGAAACCTCCACGATGGCCGCTGTAAGGTCTCTATGGATAAAGTGGTTTAGTGGGGTGTAATTGATACTATTATCAATTAATATAGCCGTGCGAGGGGTTTCTCCCGAGCTTTGGTAAAGCAACTTAACTGATTGGGTCGCTAATTCCAGAACGAGGCCACTTGTCACCCAAGGCTCCTGTCTGGGATGTTGATGCCGAGGCAGAAAGTGATGATCCGCTGGTCCTTTGTCCGAATGAAGTTGGTACAGTTGGGCACATGCCTCCGTGGAGGCAAATCCTCCAGATTTTTGCGACGGGAGGCTGAAAGCTGACACCAACCGTAGTTTGACTCCGAATCCGAGGACATCGATTCCTCCGACATGGTCGTCAAGCCGCAGTTTGGTGCCTCCACCGAGGAGGCACCATTCTTTAGCTATCGAGTGGTGTAATTAAATTTTGGACGTGGATGATAGATATGTATCTACAACACCAAACTGTATCGCACCATTCACTCATTCACTTTATTAAACATGCACCTCATAACAAGCTAATCCAGAGGATCTTCCTGACAGAAATATTTGTAAATTTAAATACATATCTGTTAATTTTTAATTTACTACCTTTGTTTAATCATTATTTTTTTGTTAGTTTTTACATACAATTAGTTTAAGCTGCCAATAAAGTAGGTAGTAGTTCACTAGTTTAAGAAAGATTTGTACTAAGTGTAAATAAATACATAGTATTTACAAAAAAAAATAAAAAACTAATAGCCTATTTACACTGGGCTAGGACTCGAATCGCTGGCGATTCGACGTTGATTTGTATAACTTTCTACAAAAACCACAAGGAAAAGTGACGTCATTTAGGGGTTGTTGTTGTAGAATGCGATTCGAATCGCTGCCGATTTCTGACAGTGTTGCAAAGTTTTTGGTCGGAAATTACGGCTGACTTCATAAACGCAACACTGCAATGCATACTGTTCATAAACGGCATTGCTAAAAATAATGCAATACCGAGAGTGTTCATTAACGCCTCGCCTTTCTGAAATTTGCGCATCATTACCATTTGTGATGCATTTAATTTAGTATTTAAATTTAATAATATAAATTAATTTAATTGATTTAATTTAATATTACAATAGTGAGAAAAAGTGGACTCATGAAAGGAAGAACCTTTTTGTAGAAGTATGTTTGAGACATGAAGGAGAATTTAGCGCCAAAAAAAGAAACGAAATAAAATTTGGGAAAAGATAATGCGGGAGATTAAGGAGGTTGAATGTACATTTCCCTTTTCAAAAGAAGAAATGATTAGGTGTTTTATTAATATAGTGGGAACGTATAAGAGGATTAAGAAGCGGAACAACACATCGGATGAGGGATCAACGAGTTGGGAATTTTTTGACGTGTTAGACGAGGTTTTTGGCAGCCGCAGTAGTGCTCAGTTTTTCCTCAGTTGCCAAATTGTTATTTGTAATGATATTTTCAATGAAACTCCAATTCGTCCAGTTGTGAGCGAACGGCACCAAGGTTATACCATGGTCTCTAATTTCTTTAAACAAAAGATATGATTTATTTTGATAAAACTATTAAATGTAGTAACAAATACTTTAAATGTGTCCTTCTTTATACTAAAATGCAAGTAGAATACGTCATCCTGCATAATTTTAATTGGTTTGCCAAAATTTACGGTTTTAGGAAGTTTTGTTTTAGAATCGCGGTCAATTAAAAATGTAGTACGCTGGTGCTTTCGTGTTGCTCGTATAGGTTGTTTGAGCCAATTCTGAAGCTGTTTTCAGAACAGAAGCACACGATTGCTGTAGATCCATTTTACAATAATTTTATTTATAATTTTTAATTTCACTGGAAACGAAACACACGACAAAGCAACACTGCGTTCATAAACGCCTGAAAATGCCTTTGCATCATTTGACAAAGTATTGTTGCTTTGCAGTACTGCTTTACATCGTAATCACGATGCATTGCAGTGTTGCGTTTATGAAGTCAGCCTGCTATTCTTAACAGACTTCGTCTTGTGTTTGTGCGCCAAAACAATACACAGCTGTTTATGGCACAAAACAAAGGTAATTAAGAACTAAAATTTGAAGTTATTTTTATAAAAATAAAATTAATTAAGTCAGAAAACACGTTTGTACACATTATAAATGATTCTAAAATATGTATTTTTTCCACAAATCGCAATTTTAAAATTTTTGCACTTCTCACAATTTGTCAACGTGCGTATAACCCAAATAATGAACAGCTGATCATGATTTGGAATCGGCAGTGTGAACACCAAGAGTCGATTCAGTGATCCAGCTGCACTGTAAATAGGCTATAAGACGTATTCACGTCAAAACGACGAAAAAAGTTCTTTGCCTATAGAGTAGTGTAAATATAAACTTATAAATTTTTTATATAGATGATAGCTACATATGTCGCCACAACACCAAGCTATATCGCCCTACTTTGTTGTGGCCAATTTTTTGAGCACCTACTCCGTGTAAGTAAAAACAAAATTAAATTAACGCAGCTGACTCACATATACAATATTTTCTACTCAAATACTGTGGTTTGCCCAAACAAATGCGATTCCAATTAAAATTTTGAGTACACTTGCAGAGATAATGATTCATTTGTATTAGTCGATATAACCAGGTAGCGTGTAACTCGGAATTTAATACACCTTCACAAATTTAATCAAATGTGTGATGTGACGACAAATCGAACGGTGTATTTGGCGATTTGAATTTTCTTCAAATCTGTGAAGAAAATTAAAAAGTTTGGATTTTCGTCACATCGTTTCTTCTTTCTCGATATGGTTTGTATTTTTTCGTTATGAACAAACGTATGCAATTTGGTCGGGGAAAATTTGGCTTTGTTTCAAAATACATTTCGATGCGCAGAGAGTGAAAGTGACAAAGAAAATTGTGGAAACTTATTAAGCATTGCAATATTTCCCCCGCACCAAAACCCATGTCCGCACTCATTGCGTTTCAAAACCGTACTAAAAAATCCAAATTTGCCGAAATGTTTTTGTAATGTGTGTGGGCACGCATCACATTACAATGTCAAACATTTGATCAAACGTGTGAATAGTGTGTTTGGCCCTTAAGCGATGTGTTTTTGCCGTTTCGTCTCCCCCTATGAAGGGCTGTAAAACATGCATTTTCTCCGAATTCAAAATTTTCAACACTTGTAGCGATGACAGATTACCGATGCCGTATTTTAATACGGTGCACGTTAAAGGTGTGGAATTTCTGCATCTAAACATTAAAAAGTATATGAACTTAATTATAAAATTACATATTTCAAAAGCTGGCATCAGTGACGGCATAAAGAGCATTAGCCACTGTGTCCAGCGTAACAGATGTCAAGTTTTTCAATTTATATTTTCATTTAATTTCCGCACGCACAAATGTAAACGAGGAAGGTTATGTAAACTTTTGAATATTACAGCTGGAAGTACTCCACTTAAACCACCGCGACGTACACGCCGTTAGTTTAAATAATATGTTGGGGATACAACGCTTTGCGGGGGCTGTTACTACACAGTTATATCGACGTGCCGCCTTCAGTAGTAGCGCCCGGCCTGTTGCCTCCGGCGTGACAGCTGTGTCTAGTGCCAGTGCAGGAATGGAACAAACAGCATCGGCAGGGGAGTCAGTGGCAGATGATATAGCAAGCAGCTCTAAGAAGCCTAAAAGTATGAAATTAAAGAGAAACATTCGGTAATTCAATAAACAGGTTTAATCTTCAAAGGTATATTAGTCGCTGCTGCATTTGAGTCCCTTAAAAATGAAGCGCCAACGAACACATCAGCGGATCAGAAGGAAAATACAAAAGCCAATAATATTGACGAACGCATTGTGAATGCAAAGACAGTCAACGGTCTGTTGGGTATAACGGAGAACAATGCCGCTTTTACGCGGAAGCATGCATTGAAAGTTGTATCAATTCTTGCCGAGTGGAGCACCATAAACAGAGTAAAGCTCACAGAGTTTGAAAACGATACACGTTTTTTGCGCATTTGTCGCATGTTGGGTCGCACAGTGCACAAGATTGGCAAAACCAATAGCGAAAATAACAACTCCGGTGCTAACCGGATTACCGGTTTCCGTACAGACGATCTGAACACAGTGCTGGGCGTTGCTGGTGATGATGAGGCAGCCAAACTCATTGCCAGCATTAGTTTGCCACAGATGGTGAAGGTGATGAGCACATTGGCGCAACGAAAGCGGCGCAGCACACCACTACTGCGTTCCCTTGCCTTCAATATAAGCAGTTCCGCGGACACATTGGATCTGAAACAATCTGCAGATGTGTTATTCGCAATGGCGACGTTGAACTTTCAGGATTCTGTGCTTTGTGCAAAGGTGTGTGCTGATGTACAATTGGTTTTGCCAAAGAATACAGAGAAATCAGCAGTTGTCGGTTCGATTTTAACTAGTCTTGGTATATTGCGTTATCGTGATTTGGGTGAGTGGAAGTTTTAAGGGATATTCTTCAGTAGTAGTCGTATAAAGCATCTCTCCTTTTACAGATATACTTGAATCACTAACGCAATGGTTGCTAAAAAACAGCGAAGTCAGTCGTCCACAGGATCTTTGTGCATATTTCCTCACATCAGGATTGCTCTGTTTTAAAAGCGCTAATATTGAAGACGTACGTAAAAAGCTGGCGAAATCAATTGTACGTCAGGATTTTAGGAGACATATCGATTGGCTGAATTATGTGTGGTCCTTGGCAATGCTAGGTTTGGTTGAGCCAATCCAGTTGGAGTCAGTGCTGCAGTGAGTTGTTCAAGAACTATTTAAAAATCTTACTCATTACTCAATTTCAGTAAGGATTTTGTACAAAAAATGCAAGCGGAGAAAAGTGGCTTAACACCTACATCCAAAATGAAACTACTTAATCTGAATGGCTACGCACAACTGCTAGTCGCAGGATATAAAGGGGTTCGACTGCCGGAAGATAGTGTCGTCTACGACGTGCTTATAGCGCATAACAAATCAAAGCAGATAATTTTGAATGGCATGCTGGATGCGTTGAAGAGCTTACTCCCCTCGAGTAATCATGTTAATAGTTTAGTCGATAGTAAAATGGGGTTTCTAATTGGTAAAGTTTTTTCTTATAAGCTTCCCGTTCTTGCTCATCATATTGTGTTTTTTTTTATAGATGCGCTTTGCTACTTTGATTCGAAACGAAATCCTCTACCTTTGGTCAATACGAGTCCAAATGCAAACAAGTGAGTAGCGGGTTTACGGGTGATTCACTTCGATTCCCAATTTGATAAATCTATTTTGTTTTCAGAGTGGCTTTAATGGTTGTTGACTTCCGCGACATTTGCCATGGGACACATCGTTCGGTTAGTGGCATTACGAACCTTACGTTCGATTTGCTAGAGAAGAGTGGCTACAAAGTTATACCTGTGCCCTATAATGAATTCAGCACCAGTGACAAACTACTGAAACGTGTTCAGTATTTGGAGGCAAAGTTCAAGTCGGTCATTACTATCAAATAGAGTCAGTCTTTGTTTTTTTTTTAACCTATTGGAACGTAATTAAAGCCGATAAACTCCGCTCTTAGTTCAATATGCCATCTGCAAAATTGTTTGTTAAAATCTATCCAAACCAAACTAAACTTTTAAGTTAATTTGTACATTATCTATTTTGTTAAATCGAATGACCATAATGTTACAAAAAGCGCTTTTTCATGATCTGAAAATTGTGAGAAAATAAAAAAATTCGTTGCGAAATTATTTTTTCAACCCGCATACGTACTGCTTGGTTTGCTACATTGAAGCTCTATAAGATCATATCTTTGATTTTCATAATAATGATTTAAACGATACTAAATTGCCTTAAGAGGAGTAGTATCGATTAACAAAATCGCTTAAAGAAACAGATAGACTAATTCGTTAGTTTTGCGTTTACACGGAGTTTTTACCAGAGCGTCTGTTAATTTATTCATTTACCATCATTCTCCTTGACGAAAATGCAATCAAATCGCTTGTTGCTCCATATTGAGCCGATTAACCTTCTTATTTGTAACGAAATTCAGAACATAAGTGGTCTAAAATTAAAATATAAGAAATTTAACTAAAGTATATAATTTTAAAGTAGCCCTGCAGCTTTCATAATACACTGGCCATTAAATAACGAGGAACGTGGTCAAGTGGACGTAATTAACGCCTACGAGTAGACGAAAGAACGCCACGTTTGGGAAAGTTAAAAATAATTCTTAATTACGTCTTTCTGTACATTCGTAGTGTAGCTTTTGTGGACAAATATAAAGGCCGCTGGACGAATTGTGCAACAAATTTTCTTTTTCTTACGGTACGAATCCCGATTTGAATATTTTCCAGGATGTATAACTGTTGTACACCGATGCCCTATGATTATTCTTACTAGTGATCGCCCAACAGTTGAAATTCAACCACAAATGCCAAAACACAAAACAGTTGAATACCATTTACTTAAATGTATATGTCCGTGATTCAAGCACATTTTCTTTCCCTCTCTATTTCTCTTAAACATCCAATATATATATATATATATATATATATATAATGTCTAAAGGTGTAGAAATCAGTGTTAACTGCAATTTATATTTTACAACGAATATTTTTGTAACATACTGCCTGTACTTATACACACATTATGTTTAATACGTTTGGTTTCCAGGACCTCGATTCTCGCGGTCACCACATTAGAGTTTGAGTCGCACTGAACGCTTGCGATACAGAATGTGCCATTATGTGTATTTGCGCTTTCCCAAATTGTGGCAGGCTCAATCACAAATCTCAAGTGATAATGATAACGCAGTTAGCGGTACAGCAAGCAGTTTTTCATGACTCTTTCTTGATATGAACGTTAAATGTTCTCACCTGTTTTTTCCTGGTTTAACATCAATATATTGGCATAAAATTTATCCTACGCACATCTTTAAAACAATACCTCTCCAACCTTACAATTTTCATTAATATATATTGATGTTAAAAAGGGTAAAGTGGTACCACAAAAATCTTGCCTCCATATTAATATACAAATACAAAATAAGCAATAGATTTAGATTACATTTTTATGATTAGAGATTAGAGCTCAATATAACTGGGTTTAATAATGCCTTTAATAGTAAGGGGTAAGTCCACGGTCGATCAAACGTATGGGTACAGCTCATTAGACAATGTATGAAACAATCATTTTCGCAACGGGCACAACCTTCTTGTTGGTGTAAAGTATAGAAAAATCTTTTACTCTACGTAGATATATATCTATACTATTATATTAGGAACACGCATGAATTCTGGTCAGTGATATTTAATGGTCAAAATTCGAATATTCAGCTGTGTAAAATAGAAGCCTTTCATTTAGTCTTATTGAGTCTTTTAATGTATATTGACGCTAATCTTGGAACGCTCAGAATTGCATTTTCGACATTCATTACAGTTGTTATTGGATTTGAATCAATTTGCTGCTGAAGTTGATCACACAGTTCTATAAATCTATGGCGAAGCTGTTTCGTCATATTCCAATTGTCGCATTTGGTTTCAACGATCCAAAAGTTGTGATTTTAATGTGAATGACAAATAACGGCCTGGAGGACCAAATAGGTCGAAGATTCAAGACCTATTGGTGGGAAACCCGGCTCAAATTCTCAACCAACTTTTAGACAGCTTAACAGTTGATGAAACAGCGTCTATATGCGATGGGAAAAGTCCAAAAAGAGGGAAAGTGGCACAGGAATTGAGTAAAATTCGCTTTTAAATCACTTAAACATCGCGGTGTCATTGCTTCCTAGGCATAAAAAGGAAGTATTGTACCTCCAATGAAAAATTGATTTACTACAACTAAATCAATCGCAAAAGTCTTGGGTTAACTTAGGAGAGCCATTCACATCGACATCGAATCCGAATATTAATGGTCATAAGGTCTAGTGGAAGTTGGTAGGATCAGTCAGAGCCGAATTATCCTTTAGGCAGTTAAGGCAACTAGGGGGCCCGCGCACCGAGAAAAAAATTTTTAAAATGTTTCATCGAGTGAACATTTTATTTGAAGATTTGTATCCTCGATAACAATATTATTGCTTTTTTATATTACATTGTCATATTTCAAATCAGAGTTTGAAAACTGTTGGTTATTTTTATTTCTCTTGCCTCTACTGCTGCTTTGAAAAAATTCGGCAGTCACAGTTGACGCAGCAGTTTCATTTTCTTGCTTGTGCTTCGACTGCAACCGGCGACTGCTGAATTTGTTCAAATGGCGACTGGCGACTGGCTTACCACACACCGATTCGGCAGCAGAATTTTTGACCGAAAAAATTCTTGTAGGCAAGGGAAGCGAGGTAGTCGAGGGGAATTCGATTCGGTGTGCAATGTTCGGTAGCACAACGGTGAACGATTCAGCTGACCTTTTTTCTTTGTCTTTATTCATTTTACAATTAGTGGGTGCGGGGAAAGATAAAATTGCACTTGTCCAGGAATCGTATAAATATATTTTTGATAATATGGCACAATCAACTTTGCCGAATGTAAAGATAGCATTACAATTATATAGAAGAAGAAGTAACTTTCTGAATTGAAAACTAATGAAAAACTGTCTTCGTTCATCAATGTCTCAGAACCGTTTAAATTCATTGGCGATAATTGCGATTGAAAATGATATATTTGAAAATGTCCACTTTCAAGATGTTGTAAACGATTTTGAATCTATAAAAGTTAGAAGAGTTAATTAGGGTCTTCACGAAACGTCGTATATGTGTTATATATGTTATAAATGCTATATGTTTAGAACGTCGTCAACAAACTGACCATAGCTACATACAAAAAAAATGTTAACAATGTCATATACTAATCACACAATTGAGTGTGATAAACAGTTAACTCTGAATGTTTGATCCGGGAAGGCGTTTCTTCCGGGCGAGCGATGAGATAGGGATGGGCGGGGGTGTGTGAATAGCGATGAACTTTTAAGTCTAGAAAAACCAATGAAAGCACGACCGATCGCTCAAATTCCTACATGCCACTGGCTTATTTAATGAAAATGAAACATAAGAACAGCCATAGTAATGGACTAAGATAATATGTTAAAAATTGACAGAAATGGGGTCGTCGACAGTGTTGGAAGTACTGACGGGCCCAACATACCGGCCCCATTAAACGTATCACCTTAAATCCATTGGTAACAGGGCGAGCTTGTCCACCGGTCGGCGAATAGTTCCATTATTTGTCCGGACGTCGACAACGCGAACCTTGCCATCATTCCCACGGAAGACCGAGGAAACATGGTCAAATAGCCACCGCTGAGGTGCAACGTGGTCCTCATGGATGAGAACAATGACATTCTCCAAAACATTGTGTGATGGAGTCGACCACTTCACACGGGACTGTAACTCATTGCTGTACTCCCGTTTCCAACGAAGCCAAATTTGCTGCTTCACAGCGCTGACCCTACTCCAAGCTTCCGTATAGGTGGATCCAACGCCACCAGTAGTAGGAACGAGCTCGGGCAGGGCTCGCAGCGGTTGCCCCCTGACGTTAGGGCAGTCAGGTCATTTGGATCAGAGGATGCCGCTGAGATGGGTCGGGAGTTTAAGATAGCCTCGATTTCGGCTAAGAGGTTGCATAATTACTCGAACGTTAAACGAGTGTTCATCAAACTATGGTTCATCAGGCCCTTGGCGCTCTTTACTGCGGCCTCCCAAAGGCCTCCAAAATTCGGTGCCCTGGGTGGGATGAATTGGAAATCAATAAATTCATCTGCACAATACTTAGCGATTTTCTGCTGGTTGTCTTCAGTCGAGCCAAGGATGCTAATAGTTCATTCCAAGCTTGCTCGACATATTGCGGGTCGGACTCATCCCATGCTAAACCCAAAAGGCACAACTCCTGGATAAGAATTTTACAGGCCTTTTAGATCGTACAAAGAGGCCGTGACGGAAAGTATTGTACGCTTAGTGATCTCCTTGTGTACATTTTTCATGGTGAATGAAAACAGCAACACATACCACTGCTGATTTCAGAGTACACCCAACGTGCTGGTGACGAGATCCGCACCCACGTTCAAACTCTTAACGGTGGGGTCGTCCATTACGTCTGGATGATTTGAGTGCCATTTGGTCAGTTCAAACTCGCCCTGTTCAAGAATAATAACTATTTTCGATTTTAACCTGCAACTGTTCAACATTATCCGCGCTATATAGCATGTCATCTAAGTAAAATGAGGATTTTATAGCAGCGACGCCCACAGGATATTCACCGACGTGTTGATCTGCTAGATACATGAGGCTTTGCACTGAAAGAAAAGGGGCTGAAGCGGTACCATACATTACAGTGTTCAAGTTAAAGCTATGTATATCTTCACTTGGACTAGCTCTCCACAGGATATATTGAAATTGACGCTGACTTGGATGAATAAATATCTGCCGGTACATTTTAACGATGTCAGCTGTGACGGCGTAGCAATAAAGTCGAAACTTCAGTAGTAGACTGTACAATTCAGGCTGCAAGACAGGGCCAACCATTAGTAGTGCGTTCAGTGACCTCTGCGAGGTGGTGGCACACGAAGCATCAAACACGGCCCTGAGCTTCGTGGTGGTGCTTGTAGGCTTGTGAACACAATGGTGATATCGTACGATTCTCCTAACACGAAGATGACGATGAAGCGACTGCTGCCGCTACGACGAACGTTGGCCACGAAGGCCCTTTCGCAATTGGATTGCTCCGGTGTAAATGGATCGATAGATGGCGCCACCTCCTCCAGCTTCCAGAGACGTTCCATATTTGCATTAATTACTGCCTCCTGCGACATCATGCAAGAAAGTGCTGAGACGCATAGAATGTCGAAAAACGATTCTGCCCCTAACACCAAGTCGACGGCCCGCGTATCACAAAACTTGTCGTCCGCCAGAGGAACGTTATTCGGTATGTTCCAATCAGAGGTGTCGATTGCAATAGTCGACGTGCAATAGTTGATATGCTTATGTGATTCTCCGATACTAAGTATTTCAGTACCTCGTGCTTTTCTGTGCAGGCGAGGTGCATTCGCAAATTCTCGGTGACAAAGTTCTCTTGAGAGCAGGAGTCCAGTAGCGCGACATCATGCAAGAAAGTGCTGAGACGCATAGAATGTCGAAAAACGATTCTGCCCCTAACACCAAGTCGACGGCCCGCGTATCACAAAACTTGTCGTCCGCCAGAGGAACGTTATTCGGTATGTTCCAATCAGAGGTGTCGATTGCAATAGTCGACGTGCAATAGTTGATATGCTTATGTGATTCTCCGATACTAAGTATTTCAGTACCTCGTGCTTTTCTGTGCAGGCGAGGTGCATTCGCAAATTCTCGGTGACAAAGTTCTCTTGAGAGCAGGAGTCCAGTAGCGCACGGCCTAGGCTGTAAGATCCTGAAGCGTCTTGAACTCGCCACAGCAGTTGCCAAAAATACCCTTTGTTTAGTTTTATTGGAATGCGAGTGTGATACCGCCACCGAAGTTCGTTCTGTTGGCAACACCTCAGCAGAATCGTTGGATCCGGAGGGCTAAGTTGAAGCAGGCGAGCGAACAGGTAGTTTTGCGGCAGACTGAGGGTGCAACAACGTGTGTGATTGCCGTCATAATTACGGCATTTAATAGATGTTCGACATTGCCATGCATAATGCCGATCTGCTAGGCCTTTAAAATATAATCCCATGTTCTTAATCTAGTCGAGACGACGATTTTACGCTATTGTCTTAAACTGCGAGCAGTCGATGATCCCGTGGTCTGAATGGGAGCAGCAATCATATGCCTTGTTCGCGCAATTGGATGACTGACTGACGATTTTTGTTGCGAGCAGTTCCTAGACGATAATGCTCCAGATCAGACAATTCCTTGAGGGCTTCAAGTTGTTGGCAATGCCTATCCAACACAGACACACAATCCTTCCAAGTGGGTAAGGTCTTGAAGGAGAGAGACTCATTCCATCTCTGCTTCTATCTGTTTTCAAACTTTTTCATTAGCAAATATATGATTAACGACTCTGCTATCTTTTCGCCAACGCCGAGTGACTTCAACGACCCATACAACGTCGACGTGATGTCGATCAATGACCTCAGCTGAGCGCTGTTCGGCTTGTTAATGGCCTACAATGCGAATAGCGAATTACGGTTTCCATAAAAATCAAAGCGGGGTTATCATATCTGTTTTTAAGTCATTGTTAGGCCAACAGAGAGTTCTCATAAGAAACTGTGAACGACTGTACACACTCTAGCGCCGGACCCCGAAGACACTTTAGGAGCTGTTTCGATTTGTCAATATTGGAGTAGCCGCGCTCGTGGTCAATGATCTGATTGAAGGAAGTGATCAAATTTTTAAACTGGGAATATTTGTCATCAAAAATAGGTAACGGTAGAGCCGGTAACTTCGATGGATGCGCTAACACTGCCACTGAGTGTTCCACTGCTATCGATTGTAATGGGATATCCCCAAGTTGATCGGTGATTAGCATCTTGGTGGTTAGGTATAGCTCCTCGACATCCGCGGGCGAAGCATCACCCTCATCTTCAGACTCGTCGATGCTGTGTCGTAGTGCAAGCCATTGATTGAAGTACCGTTCCAGAATTTCAAGCCGATATCTCAGCTCTGAATTACGCATCTGACGCTCTCTCTCTGGAGACAGACTCGAACGTCTGCAAAAGCAAAAGAACCGCTGAAGACAAACGATGTACGATCAATTTCCAGCCGGCGACGCGATGCGGGCAAGTACGCAAAAATTATCTATTCGCACACGTGCCCCACGTTGGGCGTCAAAATGTTTGATTCGGGAAGGCGTTTCTTCCCGGCGGTCGATGAGATAGGGATGAGCGGAGGGTGTGCGAATAGCAATATCCCCACTCTAGAAAGAACAATTAAAACACAACCAATCCCTTCTTACATGCCACTGGCTTATTTAATGAAAATGAAACATAAGAGCAGCCATAAAAATGTACTAAAATAATATGTTAAAAATTGACAGAAATGGGATCGTCGACAGTGCTGGAAGTGCTGACGGGCCCAACAACAACATTATTGTGATTTTTTTTTTTTTTGTGATTAGGATGTCTGCTTAATCATATGGTAGTTGTGATATATTTTTGTATAACACATCTTACCAACGCAAATGTGACCGATTTTGATACCGAAAACCCATTTTTCGAAATTGTTCAAAAAGTATATATATCCAGGCATTCTATGAGAAATACATTCAAGCATAATGTTGCATACCGAAAATGCTGATTAAATGCAGCCTTGTCCAAATAATAGCCTCCAAACGCTGCTGTTGTTGACAGAGGAAAAGTACTTATAAAAGTGCCTTTTTATAACTGATTTCAGTCACCGACTATCTCTCTTCGAGTGCGGACGTCAGTGCTTCTTATCGTCAGTCAGTGCTTTCTTAATTAATTTTTTTTTTCTTTTTTACCGCTTGCTTGTGCCAACACATTTACGTGCGTTTCAATATTCTTTGCAATCATGGCCACTGGGCCACCTAATCTAGGGGATAATCGCTTTGCTAGTCTTAGCGTTAGCCCCAAAGTTAAAAAAAGAGTAAATTTCAAAAGCTTCCCGATTTCCGTGGATTACCAGAAGTTGTGCAAAATAACCCCAAATTTATAATTATCGCCTCCAAAAACGCAGAAAAACCAATTTCAGTTTTCTCGTGCTTCGCAGTACAACGCTCTCTAAACGTCATCAGCAAAGATATCATCTCGATCTCCACACTCCGCGACGGCAACCTGTTAATGCTAGTCAAAAACAATCAAGTAGTAGTAAAATTCTTAACAGTTTCCTCCTTGCCTGGCTTATGTGAGATTGAATGCAAACTCCACGACAGCCTCAACCCCCTTATTTAAATAATATTCCCGAAGCCGAAGTTATGGACGAATTGAAGTCCCAGAATGTTCACTCCGTTTTTAATTTCACCAGAAACACGGACGGTACTTCAAAGCCCACCTGGGCTCTTCTGATCACATTCGATCTTTATAACCTGTCCAGTAAATTGGACATATCTTGGCATTCAGTCAAGGTTAGGGAATACATTCCCAACCCAATGAGGTGCAAGAATTTCCAGCTTTTGGGTCACACAGCAAAACATTGCAAAAACACCGCTACCTGCGCTAACTGCAATCTTCCTTTTCAGAGCCCCGATCAATGCACCCGCACCCATTGCGCTAACTGTAACGGAGATCATCCCGCTTCCTCATTCTCTTGCTCTAAATATCAACAGCAAAGAGAATTGCTGAAAATAAAAACTAAAAAGAAGTGCAGCATGAGAGAAGCAAGTCTTCTATTAAAACAACAACAATCTACTACTACAGTTAACTCGCTGGCTAGCTTCGCAGCCGTCGCTGCTTCTGATTCCTCTTTGCCCGCTGCGGCCAACAAACCAGTAACACCAAAAACTATTATTTCTGATAAGAAACACACAATATCGAAAGTGCCCACCAACACAGACACTCAATTAAATACCCCCCGTCCCAAGCTTTCCCCATCCCCTTTACCCAACCTTCCAATACAACTTTCTCTCCAATAACACCTAACGAAAAAATTACAACACTCAAAAACACTTCTGTTGCTACAGTAGCAGATCAACTTTTAAAACAAACTGAATAAAAACAAACCAAACGACTCAATCCTTTCACATGACTCATTCTTTACAATCTTCTCATTTTGATGAATCAATGGGAGAACCTGACTTGTAGTCAAGTCCTCTTCCATTACATTTATTCCTCTCGCAAACATAAAACATCCTTTCTATATCTTTGCAATGTCTATTAAGATATTACAGTGGAATATAAACGGCATTTTCAACAACTATAATGAACTTTTAATAATCAAAAACGACCACTCACCCGATGTTATATGTTTGCAAGAAACACACTTGCCCCACAATTTTAATAATTTTATCTCCCCCAAGGCATACACAGGCTACTTTTACAACCATCCTCACAACACATCACCCAAACAAGGTGTGGGCGTGCTTATTAAACATCACATCCCCCATACGTATAATATAATTAACTCCAACATTCTCTGCTACGCTTTACAGCTCAATCTTAATATCCCTATTACTATCTTATACTTTTATATCCCTCCAGCCAAAGCTTCACTTCTAACGACATACTCTGCACTCTCCAGCAAGTTAAAGGTCCGTTAATCATGTTGGATGACTTTAATGTTTGGCGTCACTTATGTGGCTCCAATCAGATTAACTCACGTGGTAAAACCATTGAACGGGCCATCACTGCAGCCAACTTGGTTGTGATGAATGACGGTTCACCCACTCATTTTTCATCCCACAGTACCTTTACCCACGTAGATATTTCATTGGTATCCCCAATAATTGCCCATAGATGTACCTGGTTCATTTTCAATTCCCTATATGGAAGCGATCATTATCCAATCGCATTAACGGTTGCAATTAATTTTTCCCCCGATAAAAGTCCCCCTATGCCTAAATATAAAACTGACCTATCCAATTGGGAGCACTTCCAAAACAAATGTGTCAGTTTTTCTGATACTTGGACCACTGGGTGCTAACCCACCAAGTTGCCCAATTAACAAAATGCATAAGGGCTGCTACGAACTGCAGTATGCCCCAAACAAAACGGGTACATAAAGCCAAAGTGCCTTGGTGGAACACTGACCTACAAAAACTCAGAGACGAGATGCAGTCCCTTTTCCAACTATACCAGGAGCACCTGTCCACTACCATCCTCATAGCGTATCGTAAAGCAAGAGGGGCATTTAAAAAAGCTGTACTTTTGGCCAAACGGAACTCTCTCGAGAATTTCACCTCTCGTATTTCCCCACTTTCTACCACAAAAAAATTTTGGTCCGACATCAAAAGATTAGCAGGGGTCCCCCAGCTCCACTTAAATGCATTTATTCCGACGCAGGTCTCTTGACCAGCTCTTATCTGATCGCTGAGGCCTTCGGTAAAGCTTGGTCCACGTATTCGTCAGATGCAAACTTCCCACCCAAATATATACAACAAAAACACTTATATCAATCCAAGCCATACCACCCCAACCGGCTATCGGCGTCCGCTAGGTACTTAGATGCCAATTTCACTATGGTAGAACTTGATGCTGCAGTTCACACAGCAAAAGAGAAGACTCCCGGCTCGGATAAGATATCTTATCCCATGCTAAGAAACCTAACCTCACCACTCCAGGAGAAACTTCTCCACATTTACAATTGTATGCTGGATTCAGGTACCTATCCACACTCATGGAAATCTGCCATTGTTTTACCAATCAGTAAGCCCAAAAAAACTCCACACCATATCAATAGTTTCCGCCCTATCTCTCTTGTTTCCTGTCGAGCAAAAATTATTGAAAAAACTGTCGCACGTAGGTTAATGTGGTTTATATCCCGGCACCATCTTATCCCATAACCAGGTTGGGTTTAAACAGCGACATAGCACAATGTACGCGTTATAGTGAATTCAACACTTCGCGTCCGACGCCCTTTCGTCAAAAAATCATGTCTCTATCTTAGCGACTGATTTTAAAAGGGCATTTGATCGCGTGGGTCTGCATGCAATGCTCAATCGACTTGAGCTCTGGGGTATTGGTCCCAAACTTTATAACCTTATAAATGCTTTTATGACCAATCGCACCTTTAAAGATCGGGTCAATGACACCACATCCAATCTCCACAAACTGTTCAATGATGATTTTATGGTGATTTTATTTGTAATAGCGATGCCGTCTTCTTCACCAAAATCCAAGATAACGACTCTGCAAGAGATAAATTCTCTTACATTTTAAATGACTTGGAATCGTGGGGAATCTGGTCCGAAGCATCCCTCTCCATCGAAAAATGCCAACTTTTGCATATCTGCCGTAAGCACCGACTCAATTTTTCCGACATATATGTTAAAAACAAACGTATAAAAGTTGTTGATCACTCAAAAATTCTAGATATAACCTTTGACTCGAAATTACTTTTTAAGCAACATTGTATCAACTTAAAAAACAATTAGAATATAGATTTAACTTTATTAAATTTGTAAGCTCCAAATACTCCAGTGTCCACATAAATACCCTCATCAACATAACACGTGCTCTAATGATCTCCAAAATCGATTATGGCCTGCCTATCTTTAGATGGTGTTCCAAAGCTCGTATAAGAAACATAGAATCGCCCTATCACGCAGCTATACGGCGGTCCATCGGCGCTTTTCCTATCTCTCCTACTCCCTGCATTCTTGTTGAAGCTGGGTTACCATCCATTGCGGAAAGGATTGAAGAAACAACTCTGCAACTCATCCCCAAGCTCTACACGACACCAAATCGTCTCCTTGCCAAGATCTCCGCTGACAGCTTTAAACAAAAACGGCTTTACAAAAGTGTCTCTACAATCCGGCGCTGCAACACCTTCTACAAAAGTCTTACACTACCTCCGCCAAAATTTTCCAACTTTATAAGTCCTATTTCAGCCTGTACATGCAATCAGCCTAACCTCAACACCAGTCTGCACAGCTCTGCTTAAAACGATACTAGCAGCTTTAAATACCTGGCGCGTTTTCTATACGAGAAACACAAACTCGGTGCAAAAACTTGGCTCTACACCGATGGCTCAAAAATTTTACAACTCTACTACATTCGCTGTCGTCGACAATATGGATACAATTGTTGCAGGGGGCCTTCTACCTTCGTACAACTCCATCTTCACGGCAGAGGCCTTTGCTATATTAAAGGCGTGCCAATTTGCCATCAAGAACGGTAGTAAATTTGGAATCTGCTCTAAATCTCCATCTTCTGGGCTCCCAGCCATTAGGGGATACTTGGGAACGAACGCGCCGACACGGCAGGTCGACTCATCATCAACGCCTCAACACACTACTTTACAACCACCAGCACAAAAAACCTAAATAACCCCGTTTGCCGCTACCTACGTACTAAGAAATTGTTCGAATGGACCCAGTTCCACCACCGGTACTCGGCCATTAACCAAACATGTACCAAAATCTGTCTTCCATCCAGCTCAACTCGACGCTCGTGCCGATATTTCATCCGCCTACGTATAGATCACACATGGGACACACATCAACACCTGCTCAACGGATCGGTCCGTCAACCTTGCTCTCTCTGCGGGAATGACCTCACCGTGGCCCACCTTCTTAACGTCTGCCAACACTTGGAGAACACCCTCTTTGGCTACCAAGTCCCATCCAATCTTTTAACAACTGCCTCCCCACAAAACAATTCCAACATATATGATTTTTTTAAGAACTCCAACATAAATATTTAAAATACTGTTATTATAGAATCGCGAGTCAAAGGCCCTAGCAGCTAGTTACTCGTTAAAATAATATTAAATGTAGTATTTGTATATATTAGCTTTAATATTGTAAATAAATAAATAAATATGAGTGATTTGGATGTGATTAAAACTTACGATAAAAAAGTATTTTATTGATCTCTTTGTCTGTTTTGGAAGCTTTTAATTATGGATCGAATTATGTGTTGGTACACTTTAATTGTGCAAAATTAAAGTGGTCTCTTTCAACGAGCTTATGTTCGTGTTTTCACGGCATCAATCTGATTTTTCATACAAAACCCCTGCCTTGTTTAAAGATGGTGAGATGAGCTTGATTAAATTTCAAGTATATTGAAATAACTAACTTGCTTAAAAGTTGTATTCAAAACTCTTACTATAATAATATTGGCTTCAAATGTAAACCTTTGCTAAACTATTGCAATTTGAAAAAGGCTATATATATTACTTTTTTTGAGATATCTTTCACTTCATACAAAACAACGAACTGCTTTAAGTTCTATGGAGGAGGTTGGGTGCTCACTTTCTTTCAGTAATAGTGGTATGTAGAAGCTAACGCAAAAAACCCTACCCAAAAATCTTACTTTGTCTTTGAGTTATTAATTTATTACACAAAATGTGGTCAAATTACACATTCTCACCAAAAATTTGCAAAATAATAAATAATTTATGGCATTTTCTGTGGTTATTTCAATCAATTTCCTCTTTTCAGTTGCATTCGACATTTTTAAATTGTTTATTTACATTTGTGTATAGGAAGTCTAGGAAGTATAGGAAGTCTACGACTTCAAAAAACGAAATTGTTCGTTCACGAAATTTAGCGTGTAACTTTATAACTTTTATATATTTATGACGTTTCGTGAAGACCCTTAATATTTAAACATCTAGTAAAAAATAGCGCAATATTGATTATAATTGCATTATGGTAGATATAAATAAATAACGCATTATTGCTAAAAAGGCCAGGAATAGTGAGCAGCAGGCGCAAAGTCATTCTCTCGCACGGCAATGCTCGGCAACACGTTGCAAGAGTTTTGCTTTGGCGCACAATATACTGAACCGATGTAATATATTTTTTATACAACCCATTTGCGCTGTAGAATAACTTTTGGTCGTTCATTCTTTGCTGCCTCACGAATTTTCTTTTGTTGTAGTTATTGTACACAAAAGTGTTTCGCTCTTATTTCTCTTCTTTTGTATATGATAGTCACTCAAAGCAAGGAGTACATACATAGAACTAACAATTCTCTCTTAAGGTTTCGAATTTTTTTTGCTGCCAGGCAGAAGCTATTGATTGGCTTATGTTACCTTTTTACTAGTAAAATCGATTTATCAATATAGACCCCTGTGACGCAACATCATTCTGCTGATTACAGAACGTGCTGCACTTGACTTTATATTAAATGACTTAAATGACTCCTTGCGCGAAATATTCGTTTTTCGTTTTATTCATCAATATGCCTTATTTTAAACTTATATTTATATATTCAGTTGGCAAAAATAAATTTGTTGAATTATACTGCCGAGTAAGCAAGCCTACTGGAGACATCGCAGGACAACTAATTCATTACCGGGCAAACAAAAAGAACAACAATGCAAAAAGTAGCTCAAGTTATGGAAGACATATTATATTGAACTTTCACTATGTAGTAAACACACTCAATTTGAATTGAGTTACACGAGTTATAATAGACCATATAAAAAGGCTCCACGGTTTTTGCCACTAGATGGTGATGGTGTTCATAAATCTGGCAACACTAATCTGATTGTGTCAAACGAACGCGTGTTTGAAAGGCGACATTTCAGGCTACATTTTTTGTAAAGACAGCCGTGTAATTCGTTGCTCGTGTTAAAAGTTATACTGATTTGAAAATGAGTGAAATATCTGAAGAAATACGCTATGCGATGATTTTTTACTATAAAAAAAAGAATTGGCCACATGAATTAACGCAAAGAAATTTAATTGACCGAATAACTATCAGGTAAAAGCTGTTGAAACGTAACGAGAATATCAAGCGCAAGCAATCATGGTAAAAGGCCGGTGACCTTCCACAAACGCCTTCAAAGCCTGGATTGACGTCAAACAAAGTTATGTTGAGTGTTTGTCGGGGTTGGAAGGGAATTGTCTATCTAATGCGCCAAATCTCGGCCACCTACTAAAATTCACAGACCACCACCAATATACGTACAGGCCGTAGAAAAAATTAACGTACTAAGCAAAGCTCTGAAAAACACAATATAACAAAACTACATATTAAAAACACTTAAAAACACCGAAGTACGCATACAGACAAACGACTCGTCGGAGTACTCAGCGGTGGTTAAGATGCTTAGAGATAACCATACTAAATACAACACCTTTAAGCCCAAAGAGGAGAGGGGATTCAAGACTGTACTAAGGAATATGCACAACGCCACTGATCTTGAAGAACTAAATAACTAGTTATTAATATCCACAACGTACAACAAAAACAGAAAAAGAAACCCCTGCCGTTATTTTTCATCGAATTAAAAACCAACGCGAATAATAGAGAATATACAACATCACCACCCTTCTCCGCACCAAAGTCATCTTTGAGCCACCACACCACAAAATCACGGTAGCTCAGTGCTAAAACTGCCAAAAATATGGTCATACAAGGAACCAAAAGACCTGATCTGTGTGACATACGCTGGCAAATAAAAGACTATTGACAGCAAACTAATAAGTGCAGATCAAATTAAATGCGCTCTTTGTGGCGGCTCACACACAGCCAACTATAAAGGATGTGAAGTATACAAACACCTAAAAATTAAAGGATTTCCCTCACTAAGAGAGAAAGACGTTAAAAAAGATGACCATCAGGCTGAAGAACAACTATCAAACAAAGTTAAAATTGGATTAACGTACGCCTAAACAGCAGCCAGTAACCATAGAAACCCCACAAATCAGGTACAACCTCAACAAAAATATGTGAAGGAAAACAAAAACGAACCCAACAAAAACGAGACCAATACAAACGCCGAAAATTAGATTGAATTTTCCAACGATCTGGCGGAAATAAAACACATAATAAAACAACTAGCGCAGCAACTGAGTAACATGATGAACATCTTGTCAGTACTATTGACAAAACTCGACAACAAAAATAGACCATAAACTACGAATAATTGCATGGAATGTCAATGGAATCAATAATCAAAAACTCGAATTCAAGACATTCTTAGACAACAACCAAATTGACAATGCCCTAATATCTGAAACGCACCTAACACGTAAACATAACTTTCAGATAAATTGCTACGTTACTTATACTACAAATCACCCTGACGGAACTGGCCACGGAGGCACAGCGGTCATTGCTAAAAACACACTCAAACATATAGAACTCGAAAATTATAATTTAAAGCACATACAATCCACTAATATACAAACCATGGATTCTTTGGGACCTCTAACTATAGCAGCTGCCTAGTGTGTACTAAAACACAAGATCACTTTGACACAATATAATGATTTTCTGCAAACACTTGGACCACGCATTATTGTCGGTGGAGACTTTAACGCAAAAACCACGGCTTGGGGCTCTAGAATGTCAAACAAAAAAGGTAAGGACCTACTGAGGGCTATATACACAGTAAAGGCAACACACTTAAGCACCGGCAAACCAACCTTTTGGTCTACTGAAAAAAATACCTGACCTCATCGACTTCTATATAATTAAAACGAGAACAACTAGAAAAGTAGTTCCATAACTTAAACCTGAAAGATTCTCTGTGGAAAGCGACTAAAAAATGACAAACAAGACAATTCATCAACCACCACTAAAAATGGACGAAGGGACATGGGCTAGAACAGACCTTGGAAAGCTACAACATTAGCCAATTATTACGAGAGTGTTTTTGCGGAGAATAATGACTCACTACCTCCTCTGAACGGAGGTAGTTCAACTGTAGCACTAAAGAAAAAAAACGACATTAAACATAAAAAAGCACCTGGCTACGACAAAATAAACGGACTATTACCGAAAGAATGTCCTGTGGGGGCACTAGACTACATACGAAATCTATTTAACGCGGTATTAAGACTAAGACATTTCCCCAGTCCATGGAAAGTTGCCGAGATAATAGGTATTCCTAAGCCTGGTAAAGACTACAAAAAAGCTTCCCCCTACAGACCCATAAGCTTGCTAACCGTGCTGTCAAATATTTTTGAAAAACTTCTACGTGAGAGACTTCTCGTTCTTCTAAGACGTAATCAAATAATACCCGAACACCAATTTGGATTCCGACGTAATCCTTCTACAATTCAACAGATTCACAGCGTAACCCACAAAATACTTAACGGTATAGATGACAACAAATTCTGTATTGGACTATTCCTAGATGTCGAGAAAGCCTTTGATAAAGTTTGGCACAAAGGCCTAATACATAAGATCCACTCAATTTTCCCGACCAATGTCACTCAAATTCTGTCAAGCTATATACTTTTATGTTAAGTATAAAAATGAATACTCTACACTACGATCAATAAGCACAGGAGTTAACCAAGGAAGCGTTATTGGGCCACTCCTTTACACTATTTTCACTGCAGACCTACCTCAACCAACACAGGACTCTACAATGATAACTACGTTTGCAGACGACACCATTCTTCTATCCGCCCATAAAAGCATAAATGCAGCAACATCCACTCTACAAAAAAACCTAAATAAAACCACTCCATAACATATGGAGTAACCATATAGCTTTACTGTCACCCCCCTGTACATTGTGAAAACGTAGTACTAAGAGTCCCAATTGTGTTGACAGGTACATTTCAAGGAGAAAAATTTCCGAATCGCCAATTTCCGTTTCGTTTGGACCTTCGATGGGACATTGTTGTTATTGAGCCGCATAACACCACTAAGCTGTATTCAATAGAGTTTTCCTTCTTTCACTTTGTCGATCGACGTTTTCAGAGCATTGACGCTGTGCATACTACATTTGAAAAAAAGGCTAGTTAACACACATAGTTATTTGCATTTTCGTCTATCGGTCAAAAAACTTGGGTGCGATTATTATATTAATGCAACTATTATGTCGCTCGAAGACCTTATAAGGCAACATGCAAGTGTTAACACTTCTTAACAAGGTCAATATATCGAGGATTAAGGCCGTTATTGATGTGCGGCAAGATGGAATCCTGCTGTCTCCATTGGAACTGCAATATCGTCTTGCTATAGTGGATTCCTATTTCAAGCAAGCATTGTCCATACAAACGTAAATCGAAAACTTGGGTCCAACAGATGTCGGGCGACCTGATTTAGAAGACCATAAATGATTAGTTACTGGAGAACCGACATAACACTATCGTGGATCACACACTCGCTCACTCATCTTTCAACATTCAATCGTCGAAATTGCCACGCTTGTCATTAAAAAGTTTAGATGGAAAACACGCTGATTATAAAAACTTTAACGAAATCATCGATCGTGAACATTAAAAAATGTAATCATTTGTTAAACTGCTTCAAGAGCCCGGCATTATATACAGTTAAAGCCTTTCAAGTAACCGCTGAGAACTTCCAAAGTCACTAAAACGGCTTAATGAGCGCTTTGATAATCCCACTCTCATTTTCTTAGAAACAATCGCTACACTGTTTAACTCCAATCCGTCGAAAATTCCGACAGTGGACAGCTACGGCATCTGATTGGCAATTTACTCTCATCAACAGGAACTGGAAACGATATAGCACAAGCAATGCTCATTTATATAGTTATGGACAAATGCGACCAACGGATTCGGAACAAATGGAACGAATCACTCGACTTCGGAAAACTTCCCACTTGGTAACAGTGCATACATGTACTGGAACGTCACTGTCAATTCCTACAATCAAGTAGCACTTCTTCACTAGGCCACATGAAGCACAGTAGCGGCTTAGGTGCTACAAAGCGAATGTCGTTCATACTAACTAAGTCATCGTGCGTAGTTTGCTCAAGTACTGAGCATAACCTCAATGCATTCTCACAATTTAAGGAAATTTACTATGGCTCGATTCAGTATCGTCAAGAAGTTCACATTATGCAAATGTCACCGGATGACACAATGTCCATCAAACCATCGCTGTCATTCATGCAACCTCGTTCATCATACATTGCTTCACCGAACATCGCAGTCTATTTCGTCAGCATTACCGCAACAGTATGAAGCAGTTTTGCATACGCACACTGGACACTTGCAGAATGGACTAGTCATTCTTGCAACTGCCTTGGTCCAGGCCATTGAGTCTTCAGGTTCGTATAGACTTGGTAGAGCCTTGTTGGATTCATGCCTCAAGTAAATGTTATTTATTTATTTATTTAAAGAAGTAGATTAACAATAAATTTGAAATCTACTTAGGTTCAGAGCAATGGCTGCCAGGGCCTTCAGCTCTAAGTATATATGAATTTAAGTCGCATGCAAGTGTTAGAATTAATAAATTGTAAAATTCTAAGCTTTTATGCTAATTAATGTTATTATATATATAATATTATATTATATATGTTTTGACAATTTGTTGGATTTGAGAACGTTATAGATTTACTCTAAGGTTTTTTCCTCTTCCCAATTTTCCTTGCTAAATTTAAATTTATGATCTTAGGAAATTGTAATAATAATAAGGATAGATATAATTCAGAAGAAAGCCACATTGTATAGCTAAACTCTGTATAAAATAAATTTATTGTTAGCTCTAAGAACATATTAATAATCTTCTGGGAATAAATACTAGTAAGAAAGTTATAGATGAGGTTGATGTTATTTGGGATGGTTTTTTCGAGGAGTTTCATCAAGTCTGTCTGAGAATGATGTCGTCGACTGTGCGTTTGCTGACAATTCAAAAGGAGATATTGTATATTTGCTTCCTCTTGGCAGAGGGGGCATAGATTATTATGTGAGCCGGAAAGCAAATGCTGATGGGTAATCGAGGTATGCCCCAGACGAAGGCTATCCGCCTTCTTAAAGCTTTGATTGCATCGCAGTGACATTGAGCAGGGTAGTTTGGGAATATGGCGTTTGGATTTAGCTGCTTATAATGGTGATTTATGGCATCCCATGATACCCGTTGTTTTTGTCGAAAATAGCAGAGTATCAGGTTACGGGTATCAGCCTTTTGAAGAATGTCAAAAGTATGTAGCGTATCTATATGAGCGAGTTTAGCGCGAACATCTGCTTGTTCGTTGCCAGTGATGTTCGCATGCCCAGGAATCCACTTAGCTTAATGTGGTTGTGTTCAGTGTCTTGGATAGCTAAGATAATTATGCTATTGTTATTGGCATTTCTGACAGAACTTTGACTTTGACTGTCTGTACAGATAATGATCATCGTCGATAGATTTGTAGCGAACCGTACTGCTTGATGGATTGCGAAGGCCTCTGCAGTGAAAATAGAGCAGAAATTGTGGAGTACTCCAGTCGATATTGTGTTATTATAATTATCGATGACAGCAAAGGAGCAGATACATCGTTTTTTGAGCCATCAGTGAATAAAAATTCTATTGAGCGATGTTCTAGGCGATTGTATATCTCATTAAAGTAGGAGCTGTTGACTTGTGAAGGGGTATCTTTCTTATTAAATTTCTCTAGGTCATCAATTAATGAGGAGTGACCTATCTTCCAGGGTGAAAAATGTGCAGGTTTTATATTGAGTGAGACCTATTTCTTCGGCATGCTGTAGACACTGTGTAAGTGTGGATACCCGTTTAAATGTCCGTTTGTATTTGGATGTGGTTTTGATGATATCATATACTTTTCTGTTGTGGCAGAGTAGTAGTTTGGGAATTAACCGGTGTTTCGCAGACTCGATGAAGTCATGAATATTAGGTAGGCCAGCTTCTATCAGCATGTATTTTATTGGAGACGTAGTAAACGCACGTAAGCTGAGTCTGAGAGCATTATGATATGGTGTTTCGATTAGTTTAATGTTGTTTTTAGCCGTATTACCATATATACAAAGACCGTATTCTATCTTAGATAGTATTAAAGCTCTAGTTACATTAATTAAACTATTGATGTGTACAAAGGAGGGCTTTGATGTTAGATATTTTAGGATGCTTGGCAACCAGATTCTGTAATACAATGTTCCTCAAAGTTAAATTTAGAATCGAACAATAAACCGAAAATGCTTAAATTACTTGTTTTGGGAATAATAACATTGTTATAGTTGCGACTTATATAGCTACAACATGTCTTTCTACAAATATGAAAGGATATAAATTTTTCTATACATATTGAGGCACCGGATTCCATTGACCACATGGTTATATCTGATAGGATGGAGTTTAAATTGGATTTAACGAATCTAAGCTCTTAATTTTAGTATATATGACATCATCTGCATAGATAATGTGCTCCATATGAATGTATTTTAAAATCATATCACTAATTTCGTTGCTATGATAATTAGGTAACTGATAACGGGGAGCCCTGAGGAATGCCGTTTGATTAGTCGGAAGTGTTTGAAAATGAGTGGTTGGCCCTTACTGCAAATTTTCTCTTCGATCGAAAAGCCTTAACGAAACCGTATATTTTTATTCCGACTTTCCATTTAACGAGTTGTCTCTTATATGCGCACCTACCATGTCTAATGCCTTTTCGAAGTCTAGACTAAGGATAGAGATGTGGTTTCTTGTAGAGAGTGCCATTGAACAAAAGTGTTCAACGAGGAGAAGGGCGTCATGAGTGCTGTGCGCTTTCCTAAAGCCGAACTGGTTAGGTGTTATTAGTTTTTTACGCGATGCGAACCACATGAGTATTTTGGAGATGATTTTTTCCAGTAATTTCCCTAGACAAGACAGCAATGAAATCGGTCTATAACTTTTTACCTGAGTGTTGGGCTTTTTCTGTGGATAGACACCCTTGTCAAATGTCAAATTGTAGAGGCGGATGATGCGTTTTATTAAACTTTCAGGTAATTGTTTGATGATAGGGTATGTAAGTTTGTCAATTGCTGGGGTGCTACCCCTCATAGAGCAGAGAGCGTGCTCGATCTTGAGAGGTATGTGATCCATGCAATTTTTTTATGTCTGACCATATTTATATGGGATGGGTAAGTCGGTTTATAGATTCGGTTATCTTTATGAATTACTTCCTTTTCTCTTCCTTACAGTGTTTTCTAAATACTGCTGCCGTTTTTTATAATATATATATATATATAATAGATCAAGTTTTCCATATTTCTATTTCGTTTATATGATGCCCATGCGCCCCTCTGCGCTGAGTACACTTAATTTATGATTCCACCAGGATACTGTCTTCGCTGCTCGACAGTTAGTTGTCTGCGGAATGTTAAAATGTGCTGCCGACCGGATAATTTTCATTAGGTAGGAACATTCTTTGTTGATGTTATCGTATGCTCGTGACAATGAGGAGCTCTGGTTGAGAATAGCTGGAAGCATTGGCCAATTGGCTTTGGCTGTTAGAAACCTGCTGCGCGGAGCTTTGTAGTTGAATGTGTCCCTGTGTTTCCCACCTGTGTGTGTGGGAAATGATCACTGACATAAAGATTATCTAAAGTGTTGGCCGTCAAAAGAGGTTGAATTGAGGAAGAGCAAAGTGTGAGATCGATATTTGTGAAAGATTGGTGGGTGGAAAAGTGAGTAGGGCGACCATCGTTAAGAATAGCAATATTCTCTGTGATAAAGACGTCCTCTAAGGTGTTAGTGTGATTCGATCACAACAGGGGACCCAGGCATTAAAATTTCCTAAAATAATGATGGGTGTCGAAAATGATTTATTTATGTTCTTTATTTCAGTGCCAGTAAATGATTGGGAGGGGGAATATACGTATTGAGAATGGTTAACTTTCGCCCAATATTTATTTCAACAGCTAGAGTATTTCAACGCCTAGAGTAGAGGAATAACTTTATGCTCAATTCCTCTTCTAATCAATATCGCCCCTGCTTATTGGTGAGGATATGTGGCAAGTTGAGAAAATAATTAGTGTAGTTATTTGCTATTATAGGTGAGTGATTGTATTTGATGTGTGTTTCCTGTAAACATATGATTATGGGGTTATATTCCTTAATTAGCACTTATAGATCTGTCAGATTATCGAATAGTCCGTTAATGTTCCACTATAGCAGAGCGAACATAATAGGAAGATACGTAGGAGTAGGAGAATAGTTAGCGAGAGTGATTGATCTACAAGCGCAAATGATTGTGATTTGTACTTTTTATGGTTAAGAGAATAATTGAATGTGTGAAATGTTTTGCAATTGTGGTGAATGCGAGTTTCTATGGATGGAATATTTCAGGTTTATTTTTATTCAAAAGAAGAGAAAGACTATTTAATATTTGTAAGCATAATATTTCATGTTACACTCAGTTGGGTTGAGCATCACAATTAGAATATCGAAGAGAGTTTATTAATTCGTGGTATTTTGACTAGTCTTTCTCTTCTAATCTTAGCCCGCTATCCTCCCCTGCCTCGCACACCATGCGATCCTTCGATGAAACCAGTCATTGCGTTGGCGATTGCAAGCGAAGCTGTGGAGAAGGGCTATTTTAAAAGTCATTGTCATTGTCCATCTCTATGTCAGAGAACGAAGCGTTGATTTGGTTTTGTTAATTGGTTTGTTCAAGTTCGAAGTTGAAAGTGCTGTTATTTGCAGCGTTTGTTGTTTCCGTTACCATTGGATTAGTGTGTGTTTGTTATTTTTTTTTTTGTATGTTTGTTTTGAAGTAAGATTTGATCATCGTTGTTTATGTTTTTGTTGAGTTGTAGTGTATTATTTGTGGGAATAGTTGTTTTTATATTATGTGTGCTGTGGTTTGCATATGGATTTAAAGTTTTGCCGGAGGGGGTAGTTATGGAAGATACAGTTTTTGAGTAGGTTTGAGTTTTTGGGTGAAGTTTGTGAACGTTTAGAGAGGTAGTGGGGATGTCATCGTTGTTTGCGTTTGGTTTGAAAGTGGAGTCGGTGAAGGTGGTTTTGAAAGACGCAGTTTCAGAGTACGTTTGTGTTTTAGGGAGAGGTGGAGAAGGTTTTTGATAGAATTTTATATTGCTTCATATAACGAGCATTTTTCTTTTATCTTTAGTATTTCTCACGATTCTGTGTATTTAGGGCAGTTTTTGTTGTTGGCTGAATACTCTCCTGTACAATTTGCACAGAGTATACATTTATATTTCATATAGAGTATACATTCAAAGAGTATGAAATATATGAATTAGTTCTCTCTGCTATTTATCTATATTTAATATTCTTGGCATAAGTGAGTCGTGCATCACATACTAGAGGGGGCAAAACAACGTTTGGCGGGTTTGCTACTTTTGTATAATTTATATACTCATGATCTGCCTGTACTAGATAACTAACACATCCGTCTTTGCTGATGATACGGCTCCTTATTGCACTAGAAACAACTTCTCTGAAAAACATAATTAGGGGATTCCAAATGGTTTTGTAAATCTATAGATTGTTTTTTATCGATAGCTCGGATCTGCGGCTTATGAAGGAATATAGAATACGGATAGTTTTGTTTACTTTTTCAAGGATTTACCTAATATGCACGTTGAAGCAAAGATATCTAATAACATTTACCCATGGGATCTGTTCATTAATTAAAGAGTAGCTGGGTGGGTAGAACTCTACGCTTTTTTCTGAAGGAAATTGCCCTCGTTTCTTTGGTGTTAACTTCAATTTTGTATATGTGGTGTAGTGTAGGACCTAATACCGACTCCTGAGGAACTTCAGCACATATCAGCTTTCTTTTCGAATCAGTACCATCCATCAATACGTTGAAAAAGCGATCCGTCAAACAGTTTTGTAATAGCTTTACTAGGTATACTAGGTACTTGGATTTGTATTAACTTGTAGATTAATTACTTATTCCATACAGTATCGAAGGCCGTTTCTACATCCAGAGTTCCTAGTCCAAGTGATTGTTTACAATTTTATTGCTTCTTAGTAAGATGTTAGTAAATATTTCCAGGAACTGAACTGAGTCGGTGGTAATATGTTATCAGTTAATGAAGATATAATTTGATTTTTATTATCCGTTCAAATATCTTAGGAATCCTTGGTTTATGCGTAGGGATATTTCTCGCAGTTTTCCACTAATAGTGTGGCAGTGGGTAGATTTTTAATACACACATTCCTTGTTCGATCTGGGCCAGAAGCTTATTTTTAGTTTTTAGGGCACTACATACTTGTTTGACTTCTTCAGCAGTTATAACAGGTAAGTTTTGGTCCACAGTAGTTTCAAGGTTGTTTACAGATCTGTCAAATAAACGTTCGTTTGTGCATTTGATAAAGATTCCCGTTGAATGGTTCTTTGCTTCGAAGATGGTAGAATCACCTTTTTTGGTGTACCTTTGGTTATCGTAGCTAAATCTAAGTATAAAGTCCCGTTGGTTTTAAAAACCTCTCGAGGGATTCCGTGTCGAGTTATTGTGCTCAATCATGATTTTGTAAAAAACTGGAATGTGGTCTGATGGTAGGTCTTGATGGACGATAGATTGCACAAAGTGAGTGGGTAAGTTTTTAAGAAACAAGTGAAGGGTGGAGGGTTTGACATTGGGTCTAGCCAATATATATGTTGGATCTTCGCGCAAAAGGATACAAAACTTTCCAATAGTAGAAAAATTTTCCATTTGCCAAGCAATTTTCTCTAGAGCAGTTCCATTTCCGATTTCTGCAGTTGAAGATAGTTTATCTGGTGCGTGAAAACAAGAATGTGGCAGTGTTAAACATAATTTTGGAATGATGGGTTGAGATGATGAACTGCAAGCGTCCGTCAATCATTTGTGTTTTCTCCACAGTTTTGACATCAATGCAACTAAGGCCAAGAGATATTAATCTATTATTCTTCTTCTTCTTTCAGAAGCTTATCCAAACCAGATAGAACTACTTTACACTGTTTTGTTTCCTTATTAGTATAGGAGAAGTATTCGCAGTTCTCATCTGGTTGGTCGTCATTCATTAAAAAATAGTTGATGAATTGCACTTTGCCTGTTACATCTTTCTTCTTTTTCATCGTTGTGCTGAGTGATGCAGAAGCAACACCCCATGTTTATTAACACGTTTAATTTTCCTGCTTTTTCCTTTAGTAGTTACAATTTCTAAGCTTTAATTAGTTTTAAGACAACCGAACAATATCTTATCTAGCAGTTTATCTGCTGTTTATATGCTATTGTTGCTTCTGTTGAGACTCCTGCCGTTGAGTTGGTTGTAAAACTGTGTGTTTATATTGATGCTATTGGTATTTCTGCTCGTTTAACACCTGCTGCTTTTGCTGAGGCTTTTCCGTTGTTGCTGTTGTATTGTAGCTGCCTAGGCAACTAATTTTGCTGCAACTATTATTGTTGGCCCTGCTTGGAAAAGTTTGCGAATTGGAGCCCTAGGGGACGTTAAAACCTCGTGCCAAACCTAGCTGGCACAGTTGCTGGATTCACGCATACTTCTTGACCATAATATGCGATACTGCCAAAAGAGTTTCCGGTGCGTGAAATGTAGCAAGAGCATATATCCTCGAACTGCGTAAAGCCAGCAGGGGCTAAGTCTTCTAAATCTAATGTCATAAAGTCTTAACAGTATAATTCTGCTTATTGTTCGCTACAGGTTCCAGTTAAACGAAAAACATGTTCACCTCCGTATCATTCGAGCGGTTCTTAACGTTGTGCACATTGTACACAGTGTGTCCCAGCTTCCTGAATTCCACTTTGATGGTGACGTGCAGAGTGGTATTGTGAAGGCCCCTTGCAACCCCCCGATATGCTTTTTCCTCCTAAAGTTGGTAGGAACGGTCTATTTTTTATATCCTTATTCATTCCTCCTGTCAGCTTAGGGCCTCTTCAAGGCTTTTACATCTTGTTGGAAATTCGAAGGCTTCCTGTGGTTTCGAAAATAGATTGTATGTCTGATAGGGTCGGTGATTAGCCTGCCGCTACCAGTCCTTGTGAATTTGAATAAACTGAAAATGTTTTCTGTCAACCGTGGGGTGTGAACCCTCGACGTCTGGGACGGCAGTCGTAGATACTTCCACTAGGCTGCCGAGTCGACGGCACGGAATTGCTTTGGTCGAAAACATGAGCTACTGCTCCGTATGGATCCGCATTGCTGGTCATTACACGAACAGCTGATCCAGAGCCCGTGTTTACAAAGTAGCTGTCGGTCTAGTTGAATTTATTAACGGAATTGAACTAGTCATTAATAAATGAAATGAAATAAAAATGAAAAAAGAAAAGTATAAGACGTCTGCACACAATGAGAGATATGATAGTCAAACCCTCTTTGATTTTTCAAAGAACTATTTAATGTTCATTTAAAATGTTTTATAATGAATATGGTTTATAAGTTAATATGAATATAAAATAAACCATAACTATTTTTCAGTTAAATTGCTACTGCGCTGTTTGTTCATGCCCACTTTAAACCATTGCCCGGTTTCCTGGAACTCAGTGGCCACATCGGCTAGTGTGTGGAATAAGTTACGAGCCAACATATGCCGATTGCTTACTTCCAGTATCAGCTTAGGATCGTAGACTTTAGCAATAGCTGTGATTTTATAATGGTCGCGAGCCTCCTTTTCTGTAAGGCACACACAATTCCACGGTGACCAGTCGTCAGCGATGTCCCAGCGTGGCAAACTGGTGTAACGGGAACATGAGATGATTGGGCATAATCAGTTGATATCCAACTTACCGCAACTGACTGATATTCTCAACTTTGCTAAGTATCGAGTGGCCGTGCCAGATTTGGTCGATGATCAAGCGTACATCATCCTGTTGCAACACAAATGCGAATGAGGTATTGCAACGTCTCTTGCGCTCATCTCTTTGAATACAGCGTAAAATCGACTGGTAGGAAGTGTTCTCATTGGAGCTTTTAAGATAGTAGCAATGCTTGCAAGTGTCCACGTGACTCTGGCGTGTACGTATAGCAAATTGCGCATAGGGTTTAACCTTTTTACACACGATGCACATGCGCGAGGGAACACCTAATATGCAATCAAAAATCAGATTGGATTAGTGATCATGACTAGGTTTACATGACCAAGGCCTACATTTCTGTTGTTCAGCTTTTTGGAAAAGTATTAAATCATAGAATAGAATTTGTTGACGTTTGCGTAGTATTTCCACATCCGCTGATTTGGTGTACATCAACAGATTCTTCTCACGATCCAATAGATCGTAGAGCTAAACGAGACAAAGAGATGTTCATTCCGAATATATGCTGAAAACTAGTTGAAAGATCACCTCTGGAAACTCCGGGAAACAGGCTTCATCTAATAGGAGCTCCATTATCTTTCGTAATGTCTCCAAACGTTCCTCTTTTGGCGCTGGTTTGCACAAATCCTTGTAGACTTCGGTTAGAAAACGTACACGTTGTGTACACAACAGATCCAAGTGTATCTTGCTATCTGTAAAAGGACTTTGATAGTGAGAAACTCTCAGAATATTGCAAATCGCCCTAACCTTTATAGCCTATCCACGAGATCGGTTTGCCCAATTCGGTTAGAAGCTTCTCTTTACGAAAATCCTCCATTGATTCGATAACCAAACGACGTTGGCGCTCAATGCCGTTGATCAATTGTATCTCCTTGTCTAGGAGTATATTCACCTCGGCAATGCGTGCCGGTCCTTCGTACTTACTGGCTATGCGTTTCAGCTCGGCACGCTTCCATTTCGCCACTTCGCTGATCAATAGATCGAAATCATCTTTTGTATGTGGAAACTGTTTTATGCGTATATTTCGCTCAGTGCGTTTCTGTATACACTTCTTCAAGTCCTCCTCCTCTGCTTCACGATTGTGTATCAAACATCGATACTTCTTTGCGCATTTGCGTATATACTTCCAGAGTATCCAACGACGCCAGTTGCGCTGTATGAGTTGGACTTTCTCAAGTTTACACTCGGCGCGCACTATTTGCGCATGGGACACATAAGTGCCCGGCATGATGATGTAATCCGCGGTTGTGGAAACATAACGTGTATTGTTGCCGTCAAGAGAACATTGTGTTGTTTGTTCGTGTGCAGTATTCTGTAGATGAAAGAGTAGGAATAAAAGCAGTATTTATAAAAGATATTTTACTCCGCTAAATATACCAATGTGTTTTCCTTGATCTCGTATGTTTGTGTATCTCGTGATCTATAACGCCGATACTTAAGCTTATCAAAGTATGGACCAGTCTGTGAGAAGGCATCCAAGAACTCCTTACCTGGTGACAACGAATAATAATATCAGTATTCAGTACTTATTGAAGTCAGCATTACGAAACTCACCTGTGCGCTTATTTCTATAGCCGCAGAGAAAAGGTTTCTCAATCGATTGATCATCAATCTCGACAACGATGATCTTTGGTTGCCCATCTTCGGTATCCGCAGGAGGAAAATACACCGTAATAAAGTCCGGGAGACGAAATTTGCTAATATTGTATAAATATACACTAAAGTGAATCTATTCGATCACGTGGATTGTGCTAAATCTTACTTGTAATAAACGTTCAGATCCAGTTTTAGTGGATTCGCCGAATACAACACTTTCTCAGGCTCACACAATTCGATCTTTATCTCGTGTATGCCAAACCCATCGGTATCGGTGTCATAGATGGCGAGACCATCGCAGAGTATGCGACCCTTCTGCATTAGCATGAGTACTTCCGGGTCAACCTCGAACTTACGTGCAAGGTCGTGTTTCACTTCGGACACTGTCATGCAGT
This sequence comes from Cacoxenus indagator, assembly GCA_035041755.1. Lineage (NCBI taxonomy): Eukaryota > Metazoa > Arthropoda > Insecta > Diptera > Drosophilidae > Cacoxenus > Cacoxenus indagator. The sequence goes on from JAWNKX010000067.1 coordinate 739,958, forward strand.
TGGGATAGACACGCGCAATGATATCCGACTCGGATATACGAAATTTAACGGTTACATTGACGATTTCCGCCACGGTTTCCTCATCGCAAAGAGGTTCTGGTGGCTCATCTGGCAGCTTGGACAGAACGCATACCTCGCGCTTACGTGGTCGCTGCTTCTGTGGCACAATCAGCTCCGCACAGGGAAAATGTGAGGCGTCAATGGCAACGTCGTGACCCATTTTACTTTTTTTGCTTATAGTCGTTAACTGTAAGTGTGAACAAATAATTTTTTCCAATAATGAAAAAAGATAAAAGTTTTAACTTTTTTCTTTAGAAGTGAAGTTTGCCTGACGAATCGTTCCAGGCTTCTGTGGTGTTTAGTTTATTCAATAGTTTTCGGGTGCCAAAGGTGCCAAAGTAAAGCTACTGTGAAATCGATTTTAACAAACACTCTTGAACAACTTATCGCATCTAAGCCAATTGACGGTACGCGATTCACTGCATTTGCTGTTATTGTTAAGCAAGTTGCGAGGCGTGTTGTTATTGGAGACTATTCGCTATCGACGCTTTGGCAACGGTATTTGAAATAGGCCAACAATAACGGCAACAGTCACAATCGATTTTCTATTTCTTTTTCAGTTTGATTGACTCAAAAGAGCACAAAATATTCTTGTGTTTTTATAGAATAGTGATGTGGGGCCCATTACATCACACCATCCATTCACTTAGATGGCAACCTTCTGTTTAGGACGTCATTAGGTTAGAGACTCTTCAGTTGAAGGCCAGTCTTTATATTTCTATTGTTTCTGCTATCAGTGGTACCCCCGATTTGTATTGGGTAACGCCAGACAGGGGCCACTACTTCCTGTAAATTGTTATTTTATTATCAAGCGACATTATATTGGACGCCACAGCAACAAGTCAAGCTTTAAATAGCTACATGCGGTGGTGTTTCTAATGCGAGTTCACCACGTCCAGGATCAGACCGACGTAGCGGTTTTGGTCGACGCGCGGGATGATTCTGGAATCATAATTGACAACTGGACAAATGCTACTCCTGTACGCTGCTTTTTGGCACGCCAGATCTAATACAATACTTCCATCGCAAAATTCGTATGGCGAACTTTGGCGAACTTAGTTAATTATAGAAGTGAAAAGGCGACGCGTTTGCATTAACTGCTTGTCACCATGGCATTCAGTCAAGTATTCAACAGTAAAGGCAAGGTGTGTGAAATGTGGGACAACAAGCTACCATACCATCAACTGCAGTAAGCAACGTGCAGTCGTGTTTTTTCGACCAACTCACGGGGCGTACTCTTTGGGACGGCCACGTGCAGCACCGAGGAGTGAAGTACGATTCCAGAGACGAGTTGTATTGAAGGTAAGATCCACTTAAACGCGGGTGTCTGGCTTGAGCGAGACAATTTCGGCACGGATCCGAAAAGAATGTTCGTTCAAGTTGCAGTCACCACGTGATTCAAACATGTTGAAGTCTGCGTAGGGGCTCATACTTCCGAAAGTGATAGGGAATCTCCTGACCAGCCCGATCGACCCCAACATAGCTCGAGCTCCTGCAGCCTGCAGACGACCGTGTCTATAAGCGTAGGCCAGTAGAAATTTTGATAGGAGTGGATTTATATCCTCAAATCGTGCAAAGAGAATTTAAGAAAAAGATAGCCGAGACACTTTTGACACAAGAGACTGTCTTTGGTTGGGTCTTTGGTCAGAGATCATTAAAATCGGTCCAGCCGTTTTTTTGATATAAATATTGTTTTATGCTTCAAAGCTTTTTCGATTTTTAATGTTTAATACAAATTTAAGCAAAAAGGTTATGCAGCATAAAACGCATAAACCCATAAAAATTCTTACTGTATGATCACACTGTACATTGAAAGATCGGTTCGACTACAAAAGTCCATAATTGAGGAGGCCACAGCTTAAATGAATAAACAATGTACAAAACAAGTGCAAATCAGCTCAATTAGAGTTAATAAATAATATTTTTATTGAAATAGAATTGGGATTTGAGATTGTCTGGCGTTAGTTGTTCATGTCGCCGATTGGTGTGCGCGAGCGCCACCTGCAGGCGGAAGGGGCGACCGTTGAAGACGTAGTCCTTATTATGGTGCGGTGTTTGGAGGCGTATAATTTTGCTCTCCAGTTTCGTTAATGGATCGATGTGCTGGTGACTAGCATGCTTCTTTTTGTGAACCGCACTTGGTTTTTGTTGAGGCACTATTGTTGTTTCCTCTTGCAGTATGGGCTTGATCTTCATGGGCTGATAGTCGTAGCCGACGCCAGGTGTATATCGATATGACAGTGCTGGAATGGGTATGTAGTAGATTTTGGAATCCTTTTTCGTTTTCTTAGACTTTTGTCCGTTTTTATATTTGCGTAAATTCAACGGCTTTGAGGTCACCACAAATTCTTTGTAGATGTTATCCAACGGAGGGCTTTGCAAGATGACACGTGATGGGAAACTCGTTTGGGACGATGCTTCGAGAGTAATGTTGCTACCTCTTAATTTGTTATCGTGCACGTAGGCTTGGATTAGTTGTGCGGGCAGTACGAGTTCCGTTAGGCACATAATCAGGAGTAGGGGGAGCAGACCTTTTGTGTTGTATATATACGATGGCATACTGTAGAAAATTAGAACGGGAAATGGTTTTAGAGTGGAGCACAATCGAGTGTAATTAATCACTTAAACTTAAAGTCGTAGAGACCCTTTGCGAGGAACATATATTTATTTAAGCCATCTCATGATGACCCCCCTTTGTTGAGGGTTACTCACTCATGTTCCCTTTTCAACCATCCACTCTGATCCTACTTTCTCTTCGTGTTATTCTAAATGTAAGCATTTGTTGTTTTTTATTTGTCTCTCTACCTATATATCCATATACTTGATCTATTTTCTTGAAATAAAACGTAGTTCTCCAAGTACACCTTGTAATACTCCAACGATCCAAGTTGGTGATACACTGTTATGCTACATAACCATACTGTTATAAAATGGGTGTTCGTATTTGTCTGTTAGATAAAAAGAATGATGAATTGAGAGAACTTTACCAAAAACCTTTTCTTTGATGTGGCAGATTTCTGCAACAAATAATGTAAGTGGGTCGATTAATAAGTCCTTAGAAAGAGACAAAAGAGGATAAAGAGATTTCCTTCTAGCTTATTATATTCTTATAAACGTTTTTCCAATATTTATAAATATCCAAAAACTATGATTTCGGAATTTCCTACTTGTAAAAGCTATATATAAACTAAACAAACAAGTGTTTATTTTTATGTATGTTACAGACTACCATACCATTCATCCCCTTACGACAAAACTTTGCAAATTATTGCTTACAATTAACTTACGAAAGTGGGTCCGCGTGTCGGCAAAACCGGAGGTGTGATAGAGTGTTTTCGTTTCTACAAAACATTTTTATCCAATAGCCAAACCGCTTCAACTGAAGGTTTTGCTTTACTTAATAAGGCTGACCACATGCAAACATTCTTCTAACGCTGAAACGCATAGCCAGTAAGTACGAAGGACCGGCACGCATTGCCGAGGTGAATATACTCCTGGACAAGGAGATACAATGCAATACAATCAACGGCATTGAGCGCCAACATCGTTTGGTTGTAGAATCAATGGAGGATTTTCGTAAAGAGAAGCTTCTAACCGAATTGGGCAAACCGATCTCGTGGATAGGCTATAAAGTTTAGGGCGATTTGCAATATTCCGAGAGTTTCTCACTATCAAAGACCTTTTACAGATAGCAAGATACACTTGGATCTGTTGTGTACACAATGTGTACGTTTTCTAACCGAAGTCTACAAGGATTTGTGCAAACCAGCGCCCAAAGAGGAACGTTTGGAGACATTACGAAAGATAATGGAGCTCCTGTTAGATGAAGCCTGTTTCCCGGAGTTTCCAGAGGTGATCTTTCAATTAGTTTTCAGCATATATTCGGAATGAACATCTCTTTGCCTCGTTTAGCTCTACGATCTATTGGATCGTGAGAAGAATCTGTTGATGTACACCAAATCAGCGGATGTGGAAATACTACGCAAACGTCAACAAATTCTATTCTATGATTTAATACTTTTCCAAAAAGCTGAACAACAGAAATGTAGGCCTTGGTCATGTAAACCTAGTCATGATCACTAATCCAATCTGATTTTTGATTGCATATTAGGTGTTCCCTCGCGCATGTGCATCGTGTGTAAAAAGGTTAAACCCTATGCGCAATTTGCTATACGTACACGCCAGAGTCACGTGGACACTTGCAAGCATTGCTACTATCTTAAAAGCTCCAATGAGAACACTTCCTACCAGTCGATTTTACGCTGTATTCAAAGAGATGAGCGCAAGAGACGTTGCAATACCTCATTCGCATTTGTGTTGCAACAGGATGATGTACGCTTGATCATCGACCAAATCTGGCACGGCCACTCGATACTTAGCAAAGTTGAGAATATCAGTCAGTTGCGGTAAGTTGGATATCAACTGATTATGCCCAATCATCTCATGTTCCCGTTACACCAGTTTGCCACGCTGGGACATCGCTGACGACTGGTCACCGTGGAATTGTGTGTGCCTTACAGAAAAGGAGGCAACGTTAAGAACCGCTCGAATGATACGGAGGTGAACATGTTTTTCGTTCAACTGGAACCTGTAGCTAACAATAAGCAGAATTATACTGTTAAGACTTTATGACATTAGATTTAGAAGACTTAGCCCCTGCTGGCTTTAACGAAGTTCGAGGATACATGCTCTTGCTACATTTCACGCACCGGAAACTCTTTTGGCAGTATCGCATATTATGGTCAAGAAGTATGCGTGAATCCAGCAACTGTGCCAGCTAGGTTTGGCACGAGGTTTTAACGTCCCCTAGGGCTCCAATTCGCAAACTTTTCCAAGCAGGGCCAACAATAATAGTTGCAGCAAAATTAGTTGCCTAAGCAGCTACAATACAACAGCAACAACGGAAAAGCCTCAGCAAAAGCAGCAGGTGTTAAACGAGCAGAAATACCAATAGCATCAATATAAACAGACAGTTTTACAACCAACTCAACGGCAGAAGTCTCAACAGAAGCAACAATAGCATATAAACAGCAGATAAGCTGCTAGATAAGATATTGTTCGGTTGTCTTAAAACTAATTAAAGCTTGGAAATTTTAACTACTAAAGGAAAAAGCAGTAAAATTAAACGTGTTAATAAACATGGCGGTGTTGCTTCTGCATCACTCAGCACAACGATGAAAAAGAAGAAAGATGTAACAGGCAAAGTGAAATTCATCAACTATTTTTTAATGAATGACGACCAACCAGATGAGAACTGCGAATTCTTCTCCTACACTAATAAGGAAACAAAACAGTGTAAAGTAGTTCTATCTGGTTTGGATAAGCTTCTGAAAGAAGAAGAAGAATAATAGATTAACATCTCTGGGCCCTAGTTGCATTGATGTCAAAACTGTGGAGAAAACACAAATGATTGACGGACGCTTGCAGTTCATCATCTCAACCCATCATTCCAAAATTATGTTTAACACTGCCACATTCTTGTTTTCACGCACCAGATAAACTATCTTCAACTGCAGAAATCGGAAATGGAACTGCTCTAGAGAAAATTGCTTGGCAAATGGAAAATTTTTCTACTATTGGAAAGTTTTGTATCCTTTTGCGCGAAGATCCAACATATATATTGGCTAGATCCAATGTCAAACCCTCCACCCTTCACTTGTTTCTTACAAACTTACCCACTCACTTTGTGCAATCTATCGTCCATCAAGACCTACCATCAGACCACATTCCAGTTTTTTACAAGATCGTGATTGAGCACAATAACTCGACACGGAATCCCTCGAGAGGTTTTTAAAACCAACGGGACTTTATACTTAGATTTAGCTACGATAACCAAAGGTACACCAAAAAAGGTGATTCTACCATCTTCGAAGCAAAGAACCATTCAACGGGAATCTTTATCAAATGCACAAACGAACGTTTATTTGACAGATCTGTAAACAACCTTGAAACTACTGTGGACCAAAACTTACCTGTTATAACTGCTGAAGAAGTCAAACAAGTATGTAGTGCCCTAAAAACTAAAAATAAGCTTCTGGCCCAGATCGAACAAGGAATGTGTGTATTAAAAATCTACCCACTGCCACACTATTAGTGGAAAACTGCGAGAAATATCCCTACGCATAAACCAAGGATTCCTAAGATATTTGAACGGATAATAAAAATCAAATTATATCTTCATTAACTGATAACATATTACCACCGACTCAGTTCAGTTCCTGGAAATTTTTACTAACATCTTACTAAGAAGCAATAAAATTGTAAACAATCACTTGGACTAGGAACTCTGGATGTAGAAACGGCCTTCGATACTGTATGGAATGATAACTGATAACATATTACCACCGACTCAGTTCAGTTCCTGGAAATATTTACTATCATCTTACTAAGAAGCAATAAAATTGTAAACAATCACTTGGACTAGGAACTCTGGATGTAGAAACGGCCTTCGATACTGTATGGAATAAGTAATTAATCTACAAGTTAATACAAATCCAAGTATCAATATACCTAGTAAAGCTATTACAAAACTGTTTGACGCATCGCTTTTTCAACGTATTGATGGATGGTACTGATTCGAAAAGAAAGCTGATATGTGCTGAAGTTCCTCAGGAGTCGGTATTAGGTCCTACACTACACCACATATACAATATTGAAGTTAACACCAAAGAAACGAGGGAAATTTCCTTCAGAAAAAAGCGTAGAGTTCTACCCACCCAGCTACTCTTTAATTAATGAACAGATCCCATGGGTAAATGTTATTAGATATCTTTGCTTCAACGTGCACATTAGGTAAATCCTTGACAAAGTAAACAAAACTATCCGTATTCTATATCCCTTCATAAGCCTCAGATCCGAGCTATCGATACAATCTATAGATTTACAAAACCATTTGGAATCCCCTAATTATGTTTTTCAGAGAAGTTGTTTCTAGTGCAATAAGGAGCCGTATCATCAGCAAAGATGGATGTGTTAGTTATCTAGTACAGGCAGATCATAAGTATATAAATTATACAAAACTAGCAAACCCGCCAAACGTTGTTTTGCCCCCTCTAGTATGTGATGCACGACTCACTTATGCCAAGAATATTAAATATAGATAAATAGCAGAGAGAACTAATTCATATATTTCATACTCTTTGAATGTATACTCTATATGAAATATAAATGTATACTCTGTGCAAATTGTACAGGAGAGTATTCAGCCAACAACAAAAACTGCCCTAAATACACAGAATCGTGAGAAATACCAAAGATAAAAGAAAAATGCTCGTTATATGAAGCAAAATAAAATTCTACCAAAAATCTTCTCCACCTCTCCCTAAACCACAAACGTACTCTGAAACTGCGTCTTTCAAAACCACCATGACATCCCCACTACCTCTCTAAACGTTCACAACCTCTACCAAAAACTCAAACCTACTCAAAAACTGTAACTTCCATAACTACCCCCTCCGTCAAAACTTTAAATTCATATGCAAACCACAGCACACATAATATAAAAACAACTATTCCCACAAATAATACACTACAACTCAACAAAAACATAAACAACGATGATCAAATCTTACTTCAAAAAATAGCCCTTCTCCACAGCTTCGCTTGCAATCGCCAACGCAATGACTGGTTTCATCGAAGGATCGCATGGTGTGCGAGGCAGGGGAGGATAGCGGGCTAAGATTAGAAGAGAAAGACTAGTCAAAATACCACGAATTAATAAACTCTCTTCGATATTCTAATTGTGATGCTCAACCCAACTGAGTGTAACATGAAATATTATGCTTACAAATATTAAATAGTCTTTCTCTTCTTTTGAATAAAAATAAACCTGAAATATTCCATCCATAGAAACTCGCATTCACCACAATTGCAAAACATTTCACACATTCAATTATTCTCTTAACCATAAAAAGTACAAATCACAATCATTTGCGCTTGTAGATCAATCACTCTCGCTAACTATTCTCCTACTCCTACGTATCTTCCTATTATGTTCGCTCTGCTATAGTGGAACATTAACGGACTATAAGATAATCTGACAGATCTATAAGTGCTAATTAAGGAATATAACCCCATAATCATATGTTTACAGGAAACACACATCAAATACAATCACTCACCTATAATAGCAAATAACTACACTAATTATTTTCTCAACTTGCCACATATCCTCACCAATAAGCAGGGGCGATATTGATTAGAAGAGGAATTGAGCATAAAGTTATTCCTCTACTCTAGGCGTTGAAATACTCTAGCTGTTGAAATAAATATTGGGCGAAAGTTAACCATTCTCAATACGTATATTCCCCCTCCCAATCATTTACTGGCACTGAAATAAAGAACATAAATAAATCATTTTCGACACCCATCATTATTTTAGGAAATTTTAATGCCTGGGTCCCCTGTTGTGATCGAATCACACTAACACCTTAGAGGACGTCTTTATCACAGAGAATATTGGTATTCTTAATGATGGTCGCCCTACTCACTTTTCCACCCACCAATCTTTCACAAATATCGATCTCACACTTTGCTCTTCCTCAATTCAACCTCTTTTGACGGCCAACACTTTAGAAAATCTTTATGGCAGTGATCATTTCCCACACACACAGGTGGGAAACACAGGGACACATTCAACTACAAAGCTCCGCGCAGCAGGTTTCTAACAGCCAAAGCCAATTGGCCAATGCTTCAAGCTATTCTCAACCAGAGCTCCTCATTGTCACGAGCATACGATAACATCAACAAAGAATGTTCCTACCTAATGAAAATTATCCGGTCGGCAGCACATTTAAACATTCCGCAGACAACTAACTGTCGAGCAGCGAATACAGTATCGTGGTGGAATCATAAATTAAGTGTACTCAGCGCAGAGGGGCGCATGGGCATCATATAAACGAAATAGAAAAATGGAAAACTTGATCTCGTATATATATATATATATATATATATATATATATTATAAAAAAACGGCAGAAAACACTGTAAGGAAGAGAAAAGGAAGTAATTCATAAAGATAACCGAATCTATAAACCGACTTACCCATCCCATATAAATATGGTCAGACATAAAAAAATTGCATGGATCACATACCTCTCAAGATCGAGCACGCTCTCTGCTCTATGAGGGGTAGCACCCCAGCAATTGACAAAATTACATACCCTATCATCAAACAATTACCTGAAACTTTAATAAAACGCCTCATCCGCCTCTACAATTTGACATTTGACAAGGGTGTCTATCCACAGAAAAAGCCCAAAACTCAGGTAAAAAGTTATAGACCGATTTCATTGCTGTCTTGTCTAGGGAAATTACTGGAAAAAATCATCTCCAAAATACTCATGTGGTTCGCATCGCGTAAAAAACTAATAACACCTAACCAGTTCGGCTTTAGAAAAGCGCACAGCACTCATGACGCCCTTCTCCTCGTTGAACACTTTTGTTCAATGGCACTCTCTACAAGAAACCACATCTCTATCCTTAGTCTAGACTTCAAAAAGGCATTAGACAGGGTAGGTGCGCATATAAGAGACAACTCGTTAAAGGGAAAGTCGGAATAAAAATATACGGTTTCGTTAAGGCTTTTCGATCGAAGAGAAAATTTGCAGTAAGGGCCAACCACTCATTTTCAAACACTTCCGACTAATCAAACGGCATTCCTCAGGGCTCCCCGTTATCAGTTACCTAATTATCATAGCAACGAAATTAGTGATATGATTTTAAAATACATTCATATGGAGCACATTATCTATGCAGATGATGTCATATATACTAAAATTAAGAGCTTAGATTCGTTAAATCCAATTTAAACTCCATCCTATCAGATATAACCATGTGGTCAATGGAATCCGGTGCCTCAATATGTATAGAAAAATTTATATCCTTTCATATTTGTAGAAAGACATGTTGTAGCTATATAAGTCGCAACTATAACAATGTTATTATTCCCAAAACAAGTAATTTAAGCATTTTCGGTTTATTGTTCGATTCTAAATTTAACTTTAAGGAACATTGTATTACAGAATCTGGTTGCCAAGCATCCTAAAATATCTAACATCAAAGCCCTCCTTTGTACACATCAATAGTTTAATTAATGTAACTAGAGCTTTAATACTATCTAAGATAGAATACGGTCTTTGTATATATGGTAATACGGCTAAAAACAACATTAAACTAATCGAAACACCATATCATAATGCTCTCAGACTCAGCTTACGTGCGTTTACTACGTCTCCAATAAAATACATGCTGATAGAAGCTGGCCTACCTAATATTCATGACTTCATCGAGTCTGCGAAACACCGGTTAATTCCCAAACTACTACTCTGCCACAACAGAAAAGTATATGATATCATCAAAACCACATCCAAATACAAACGGACATTTAAACGGGTATCCACACTTACACAGTGTCTACAGCATGCCGAAGAAATAGGTCTCACTCAATATAAAACCTGCACATTTTTCACCCTGGAAGATAGGTCACTCCTCATTAATTGATGACCTGGAGAAATTTAATAAGAAAGTCAACAGCTCCTACTTTAATGAGATATACAATCGCCTAGAACATCGCTGAATTTTTATTCACTGATGGCTCAAAAAACTTTGCTGTCATCGATAATTATAATAACACAATATCGACTGGAGTACTCATCAATTTCTGCTCTATTTTCACTGCAGAGGCCTTCGCAATCCATCAAGCAGTACGGTTCGCTACAAATCTATCGACGATGATCATTATCTGTACAGACAGTCAAAGTCAAAGTTCTGTCAGAAATGCCAATAACAATAGCATAATTATCTTAGACCAAGACACTGAACACAACCACATTAAGCTAAGTGGATTCCTGGGAATGCGAACATCACTGGCAACGAACAAGCAGATGCTCGCGCTAAACTCGCTCATATAGATACGCTACATACTTTTGACATTCTTCAAAAGGCTGATACCCGTAACCTGATACTCTGCTATATTCGACAAAAAAAAACGGGTATCATGGGATGCCATAAATCACCATTATAAGCAGCTAAATCCAAACGCCATATTCCCAAACTACCCTGCTCAATGTCACTGCGATGCAATCAAAGCTTTAAGAAGGCGGATAGCCTTCGTCTGGGGCATACCTCGATTACCCATCAGCATTTGCTTTCCGGCTCACATAATAATCTATGCCCCCTCTGCCAAGAGGAAGCAAATATACAATATCTCCTTTTGAATTGTCAGCAAACGCACAGTCGACGACATCATTCTCAGACAGACTTGATGAAACTCTTGGAAAACACCATCCCAAATAACATCAACCTCATCTATAACTTTCTTACTAGTATTTATTCCCAGAAGATTATTAATATGTTCTTAGAGCTAACAATAAATTTATTTTATACAGAGTTTAGCTATACAATGTGGCTTTCTTCTGAATTAAATCTATCCTTATAATTATTACAATTTCCTAAGATCATAAATTTAAATTTAGCAAGGAAAATTGGGAAGAGGAAAAAACCTTAGAGTAAATCTATAACGTTCTCAAATCCAACAAATTGTCAAAACATATATAATATAATATTATATATATAATAACATTAATTAGCATAAAAGCTTAGAATTTTACAATTTATTAATTCTAACACTTGCATGCGATTTAAATTCATATATACTTAGAGCTGAAGGCCCTGGCAGCCATTGCTCTGAACCTAAGTAGATTTAAAAATTTATTGTTAATCTACTTCTTTAAATAAATAAATAAATAACATTTACTTGAGGCATGAATCCAACAAGGCTCTACCAAGTCTATACGAACCTGAAGACTCAATGGCCTGGACCAAGGCAGTTGCAAGAATGACTTGTCCATTCTGCAAGTGTCCAGTGTGCGAATGCAAAACTGCTTCATACTGTTGCGGTAATGCTGACGAAGTAGACTGCGATGTTCGGTGAAGCAATGTATGATGAACGAGGTTGCATGAATGACAGCGATGGTGTGATGGACATTGTGTCATCCGGTGACATTTGCATAATGTGAACTTCTTGACGATACTGAATCGAGCCATAGTAAATTTCTTTAAATTGTGAGAATGCATTGAGGTTTAACAAATAATTACATTTTTTAATGTTCACGATCGATGATTTCGTTAAAGTTTTTATAATCAGCGTGTTTTCCATCTAAACTTGTTAATGACAAGCGTGGCAATTTCGACGATTGAATGTTGAAAGATGAGTGAGCGAGTGTGTGATCCACGATAGTGTTATGTCGGTTCTCCAGTAACTAATCATTTATGGTCATCCTTATGTTCACGTATAAGTCTTCTAAATCAGGTCGCCCGACATCTGTTGGACCCAAGTTTTCGATTTACGTTTGTATGGACAATGCTTGCTTGAAATAGGAATCCACTATAGCAAGACGATTCGATTTTTTACGATCTTTTAGGTAACGAACCAGAATACGATACGAATCAGAATCCTCAATATAGACCCTTACAGTATAATTTCTCATAACTTTAAGCGAGAAACTGTTTGGTCCGGAGACCAGAGCCAGCTCCTGTTCCAAAAGGTGAGCATTGCTCACATTATCAATGTTGATAGGGGGTGGTTTTCTAGTCCTGCGAGTGGTTTCAGTATCAATTCCCTCAAGCAAAGCATCAGCGTCAAGGACCATTTTCTCGGCCTCGGTAAGTGTTTCAGTGGTCTCATCCTCATTCCCAGCGTCAGATAGCAGAGCAAAGCGATTTGATGATGTGCCAGGACTTTCCAGAGAAATAGAAGATTCCACGGTTTGTGCTGACCCCTTTTTTCCCTTCTTTAACCTACCATGACGTGAAAATGGACTGGGTGGTCTTTTTGATGCAGCCGTCTGCCAGCATACCTGAGCACAAGGAGTCGCAGTTGTGGTACAAATCGGGACCGTAAGAAACAGCTGACACCGGGTCAGCGCCAGTCAAAAATTGACTCTGCAAATCAACGAACGAGCACATTTCAGGTAAGGTGGTTGAATGCGTCACTATATACTTGGAGACATTTGACGTTGTTGTTGTTGTTGTTGTCGTAGTTGATGTACAGTTGTCATTTAGCCATGAGGTATCATTAGGAACCCGCCGCAACTCGGAGTCAGATAGATTTGAGTCATCTCTGTTAGAATTGCTAACACCCGAAAAGTCGCTAAGATTCCGAATTTTTACCATTTTTAATGCATTTGCCGCAGCGCGGCGAACCGAATGGCGCTTCATTTTACCCGTTCTTATTTTTAATTTTATTTTTAACTGAGGTTTTAGCAAAAGGAATTTCCTTATTTAATTTATTTTAATTCTTCACTTGCCTTTTTTGACAAAGATTCAACGAAGAACAGTATACTTTGAAAAATAATAATCTATCCATTCTTATTATTGGTTTTATTTAAAAAGCTGTTCTTATGAGTGAAAATAACCAATTATCCCAAGAAAACTGTGGAGGTTTTGAATACTGGCGAAAGAGTTTTCTGTGACACGTAAAATCGGTGTTCTGTGACAACTCTGTATAATTGCTTGATTAGGTGTGTGATCATTGCGGTTCACATAATTTAAAAAATGAATCACAAGAAATAGGATGCGCGAATGGGAAAATTAAATTTCCTACATTGCAACAACCATCACTAATTGTTGTCAACGTTTTTGGGCGACTCGACCCGAAACGAATTGCGCCAAAAGCGAGCGTCCAATTATTAAATTATTAAAAGCGTAACCCAAGCTGCTTACGACAATATCGCCAGCACGTCTAAAGGCTTTAGAGGAGCCCCCTCCATAGCCACATCACGTTCGATGTTTCGACGCAAATCAATTTAAGTCGCTTAGCAATGACTCAGATGATTCTGGCGTGAACATTTCCATGGATGGTCTGGGACTGAAATCCCACAGAAAAGTAGAACACCAGATAATGTCATCCAATACCCAACCCCGCTTCCCTCAGTCTGCCTGAGTTTCCTGCTGTCGCTTCGACTGACATGCCTAAATGAATAAATTCCACCAAACCCGCCGATCCTATCAAAACAAATTAAACCATCGAAGCCGCCACCTTTTTTCATAGTCGGCATTACAAACAATAATGGGTTGGTAGCCTACCTGGATACGGTGACAGAGCCTGAGTCGTTTGTGTTGAAGGCAACGTCTAAATACCGTGAAAGGACCCTACTGGCGACCAGCTATGAATATCGTAGAATTATCTAATATTTGGAACAGCTGAACAGTAAAATACAAATCGCGATGCGGTTCATCTGTTAACCGAAAAAATCCACGAAGCAAATAAACTTGCCTCTGCACATCAACTACCTTCGTCTCCCAACCCTCCTCAGGCTCATGTAAAACCTGAGTTTCTGAAGCTGAGGAGATACAAGTGCAGATTACAAAGTGGCGAAAGCGCTCCAATAGAATGGAGTGTTGCTCCTAACTGTCCTATTCAACGGCATTCTGCGGATCTGCTAGTTTCCCACACAGTGGAAGTGTGCAACGATCTTCATGATACCTAAACCCGGTACTCTGGAGAACGTTGCCCCATCTCCATAATATTCGAAAAAATATTTTTGAGCAGATTGTTGGCATATTGTGTGATAGGGGGTGCAACTACAAGGTAAAGTGTCCGATAGGCTTTAATTTGGTAAAGTCCAGAGCGATCCTTGCAAGTACACTTCAAGCAGCTCACCGCCTCCTCTTGACACCCTCTTGGGTAGTGGAGCCAAGATAGCCATCTTCGGATCCAGCTAAGGTGAAAAGGCGAAAAAACCCCTCGGCTTATAAAAAACGTAAAAACGTTTATATTTATATACGTAAAAAACGTATATAATGAATACAAGTAATATAGCGTCAGATACAGAAACCTCCCCTAACGTTGACGACCATGGCAAGGGAAATAGAGTTAAAGATTTGAGAATATGCAACTGAAACGTTCGCCTCCTTTGTAGGGCAAGTGCCTCCATGAAGATGGTAAACGCCCTCAAGAAATGTAATGCTGTTAGCACTGCTATACACGAAATGCGATGGATAGGACAGGGCTGTTTAAGACCAGCAAACTGTGACGTGTACTATAGCTGTCAACCGCACTAACATATGTTTGGTTGTGGCTTTGTGATATAGCCCAGAATGAGGTCCCTGGTTTCCCGATTCACACCAGGGAGTGACCGACTTGCCACAATCCGAGTGATTTTTTTTAAATCAGCCTAATCTGTGTGCATGCACCTACAGAAGAAAAGACGTGGGCGCACATATCACACTAGGATAGGAGCAGTTAGGAGTAGTTAATTGCTTAATTAACTCTTCTTGTATTCACCACACTTTTTGTTAACACACACTCTTTTGTTAAAATACATTACATTCTTTCGCAAATTGTCAAGCCATACACACGCACTTCGGCGTGTTTTGTTTTTCTTAGTAATTCAATCATTTCTTGGGCTTGTCAATGAGCGGTCAGTAAAAACGCTTTTTGTCCCCAAAACATTGGTGACCCTGACGTGATATTTGCAAAACTATTAAAGCAAATATCGGAGATTTAAGCGTTAATCTCATTATTTCTCGTTTAATTTGCAAATAATTTCTTTTCGGTATATTCTTTATGCAAGCAGCAACGGTAAAATTGCTTTATTGCTCTGCATTGACCTTTTGTCTCGCTTGGATCGTTTGATGACAACAACAACAACACTCGTGAGAGTTGTCTCGAATTGTTGTTGTACGTCCGCTACATCTCATCGCTTATCGGTAAATCATCACTTCTCGTCGCAACAGTTTCACTTGTGTACGTCTTCCTGCTCTTCATCATCGCTCGTTTGCATTTTGCTATTTTGTGCAGTTGATATCGCAATGCCAAAGCGGAAAAGTCAGTGGTTTTTAAACCAAATACAATGCAGCAGCTGAAAGCAAACTACGGGACTTGGATGAGTCCGTCATAGTCGTCAAATTGGAATAGCTCGAGAAGTTGCAGTCTCAATTCGAAGACAACCAAACGCAGCTCGAACAAGTCTGCGTAGGTGATATAAATAGCGTTGCTCGCATCGGATTCATGGAAGCATTCATCATGGCAAAGGCTTCCATGACCAGATATGTAGGCGTGCTTCATGCAAGATTTGCCTACGTCTACTCGTGTTGAACAATTGGTAGCCCCTAACATGTTAGCAGTTAGGAAGAGTTTTCCGTCGTTAAAACTGCCTATGGTTAGTGGTACAGTCACTGGCTGGCTAGATTTTTGGTCATTGTTCCAGATCATTGGTAACAAGGAGCCAACTTTGAGCAGCATTGAAAAGTTCCAGCATTTGTGATCGAGTTTGACTGGCACAACTCTGGATGCAATTCGGTCTTTGGAGATTTATCACGAAAATTATAAAAAAGCGGTAATTTTATTGAAAAGGCGATTTGATATTAAAGGCATTTAATTTCAGGCGCATATTAGCCAGCTATTTGGCTTGAAAAGCGTGGCTGAGAATTCGTTGAGCGTTGAGCACTATTGCGACAAAAGAGAAATCTCATCCATGCTCGACGGATTTCTCATCCATTTGATTGGTAAGAAGGCAGATGGCGCTACGCAGGCAATGTGGGAAGAGGAATTACCTGTACATGGTCTACTCTCATGGAAATTAATGAAAACTTTCTTCGAGCCCGGATTTTGGAGAATGTGGAATTGGCCTTGGCAATACGTTCGCCAGGCAGCCAGGTGAATTCTAAAAAATTATCAGCTAAGAAATCGTTCGTGGCCACAAGTTCTACTAGGCGATGCGTATTTTGTCAGGCCGATCATGCCATCTTAATTTGTCCACTGTTTCATAATTTATCGCCATCACTTCACCTCAAAGAGACCAAAAGGCTGAAGTTATGTATCAATTGCTTGGGCAATTGACTCTTGTCATTGACTCCAAACCATTGGCTAGCAGCAACCATGCCACGAATACTGTCACTATTCTCGCCACTGCTGTGGTCACGGTCAAAGGTTGGTATGGAATTTTGTTTCCATGCAGAGCATTGCTTGACTCCGCTTCGCAACTTCATTGCGTAACAGCGTGCCAAGCTAATCGGTTGCAAGTCAAAAAAGGCAAATCCAAAACTATTATTTCGGGCTTTGGTCAGTCGGACATAATTGTGAAAGAGAACATTATGATATCATTGAAATCAGCCGATGGAAATTACAGTACCTCTTTTTCAGGTGTCGTCGTTCCTACAATCATTTCTAATCAACCTGAAGCAATCTTGTCATCTGTTCAGTGGAATATACCAGCGAATATCACCCTCGCCGACGCCGCGTCTGATCAGCCGCAGGGAATCGACATGCTTATCGGTGCCAGCTTATTCTTCAACCTGTTGTGCGTGGGACAGATGCGGCTAGGTCCAAGTATGCCAACTCTACAGAAAACCAAGTTAGGTTGGATCGTCTCTGGAAATATTATTCGTCCAGTGAAGCAAGTTTCTTGTTGCGCAGTTGCCCGTGCCGATTCGTTGGATTAGGGTTCTGATTTTGCTTTACACAACCTAGTGAAGCGTTTTTGGGAGGTGGAAGGCCACACTCAACTAGGCATCAAGAGATCGAAGAAAGACTTAGATTGCGAGAAGCATTTCGCGAGAAGCTTTCGTCGATTGGATACTTGCGAGTATGGCGTACGGTTGCCAATAAAGGTTGACTTGAGTGCTCTAGGCGATTCGTACACACGAGCAGTAAATCAGCTGATAACATTAGAGAAAAAATTCGTTAAACAGCCTCAACTGAAGCAAGAATATTCGGCATTCATTGAAGAATACAGCGACCTTAAGCACATGACGCTCATTAACTCGGTTTCAACTGGCATAGCATCTTATTTCTTACCGCATCACTGCGTTTTAAAAGCTGACAGCACTACGACTAAATTACGTCTGGTTTTTGATGCATCAGCCACAACGTCTACAGGTTACTCACTGAACGATATGCTGATGGCAGGTCCCGTAATACAGCCGAAGTTAGTTGAGACACTTTTGCGCTTTCGATCGCACAGGATTGCCATCACCGCGGACATATGCAAGATGTATCGCTGTGCGCGGATGGAAGAGCCGGATTGTTTTTTGTAGTGTATCGTATGGCGGGAGCATCCAGATGTCGCCTTACAAATTTATCGATTGGACACCGTGACCTATGGTACAAAGCCGGCGGCATTATTGGCTATTCGGACAATGCGGCAGGCAGCTATGGACGAAGCAGATGACTTCCCTCTTGGCTCGAAGATAGTATTGCACGACTTCTATGTTGACGATCTCATCTCGGGTCGAAGTACGGAAGATGAAGTTCTAGAAATCATATCACAAACAAAAGCGCTGCTTTTACGAGGAAAGTTCGTGCTGAGAAAGTGGTGTTCAAACAACGAGCAGATCTTGCAAGAAGTTGAAGAATCGAGCAGGGAGCAAGCGATAGCATTCAGTGATGGCGCAGATTGCACAAAATCTCTCGGATTGTTCTGGGACCTAAAGGAGCATAATTTTCTGTTTTCATTGGATTCAGTTGCGGTTGCCGATCGTGTCACCAGACGTCAAGTGTTGGCTGCCTTGGCAACGATTTAAGACCCACTTGGACTAATAGGCCCAAGTCGCTTCCGAAGCAAAAGTTGGCGTGGTATGAAAATGTGCCACAGTCGTTACATTCTACTTGGAAGCAATTGCGTTTAGAATTGAATACAGTCAGCATCATTCGTTTCCCTCGGTTCTTTGGACTGGATTGTTCAGATTTACAAATACATGGATTTTGTGATACTACCACAAAGGCTTATAGATCGTGCGTTTATGTGCCTATAAGGAAGGTCGACTGTGTGCAGGTCAACCTATTCTGATCAATGTCGCGAGTAGCTTCGTTGAAGACACTTAACGTGCCTAAGTTGGAATTGTGCTCTTCAATGTTGTTGGATGAGTTCATTTTTGTCTATTTTTGAGCTGAAAGCTTTTAGAGGAGATTTCTTCTGTTGGTCGCATTCAACAAAAGTGCTTTCCTGGTTGAATGATGTCACCGCGAACTATAACATTTTTGTTGCAAACCGTATTAGTAGTATCCAGGAGATATCGCAAGGCTGGATTTGGAGGCATGTGCCAACGGAGCACAATCTTGCGGATATCTTATCGAAGGGGGCGCTTCCCAAAGAGCTTCGAGAGTCTCTATTATGGAAGCACGGACCGACATTCTTGCAAAAAGACGAGTATAAACGGCCAAAGTCTTGCAAATTTTGTCCAAGTGTTCTTGAGAGAAAGCGCAATGTTTTGAGCGTAACGTCAAGAATAGCATATTACTCTATTTGCTGCAAATTCGTCAATTCATTTCGATCGACGCAAAGGGTATACGCTCACGTGCATCGCTTCCTAAATTCAAAGACGCACCTGTGGTATTCGTCTAAGCTCACAGTGGAGGAAATAGAAGCTGGGACCAATGTACTAATTTGGATGGTACAAAGGGCAGCTATGCGGCCTGACTACAGCGAGTTGGAGGCTAAAGGGAAAATCGGTCGCTCTAGCAAAATGGCATCTCTAAACTAGTTTGTCGACAAAGCTGGATTATTGCGCATGGGTGGTCGTTTGGAAAATTTAAAATTTGAGTTCTAATGAAAAGCATCATATCGTACTTGCTGGCGAGCATCCGCATGAAGTTTTGGCCCATTGGTGGACTGAAGGCTGTACCTAAAGTTGTAAACAAGTGTATAAGATGTTTTCGTGCAAAACCGGCGTTGATTCAGCATATAATGGGAAGTTAGCCAGCAGAGCGCGAAAGGCCCCAGCCTCCGTTTTACATAACAGGCGTGGATTTTTGTGGGCCCTACCTTTACAAGTCAGATGTACGCAATAGGCAGTCGGTAAAGTGTTATATATGTCTGTTCGTATGTTTCGCTACGAAAGCTGTGCATTTGGAGCTGGTGAAGGATTTGCCAACTTCTTCGTTCTTGGGGGCGCTAAGACGCTTCGTAAACTTGTGTGGACGGCCTCGGGTAATTTATTCGGACAATGAGACAAAATTCGTAGGCGCCAGGAATGAACTGAAGGGACTTCACCATTTGATGTTGAATGAGAAGCACCAAAATGAGGTGGGCAAGAATTGTCCCAATGAGGGTATAAATTGGCGCGGCATTCCTCCGAGATCGCTGCACTTCGGTGGCCTCTGGGAGGCTTCGATCAAGTTAGCAAAACATCATCTTCGTCACTCGATGGGTCGTTCGGTGCTCAATTTTGAAGAACTTAAAACTCTTGGTTATCAAATTGCAGCCATAATAAACTCAAGACCTCTTTTTTAACTCACAGATAGACCTGATGATCTACAAGTTCTAATTCCAGGGCAATTCTTGACTGGTTGAATGCTGACAGGAGTTGAGCAGCCAGACCTATCCACCATAAACCCAATCCGTTTGAGGCATTGGCTAGTCGTTTGTCAAATACAACAGTCATTCTGGAAAGCATGGAGCACGGATTATCCACTCTGTTACAGGAGAGAGCTAAGTGGCGCTTGAAATCAGCAAACATTCCCGAGTGCGCTCTGGTACTGGTCAAAGACGACAACCTTCTACTGATGAAATGGCAAATCGGCCGTTTGGTCGAGAGCATTACAGGCGATGATGCCGTATCTCGTGTTACAAACGTTCGTACCAGCACTGGAATCAGTAAGGGAGCCGTAGCCAAGTTATGTCTACTACCAATGGATGATTTTGAAATCCGTAGCCCTTCAACGGGGGGAGGATGTTAGGAGCAGTTAATTGCTTTATTAACATTTCTTGTATTCACCCTTACTAAGGGAAGGTTTCCAGAATTACGCATTTTCTTGTTGTTCTAAAAATACTAACTCTGTTGTACTCTCTTTTGTTAAAATACATTAAATTTTTTCGCAAATTGTCAAGCCATACACACGCATTTCGGCATGTTTTGTTTTTCTTCGTAATTCAATCATTTCTTGGGCTTGTCAATCAGCGGTCAGCAAAAAACGCTTGCTGTCCCCAAAACACCTATCCTGCAAACACTTGGACCACGCTTTATTGTCGGTGGAGATTTTAATGCAAAAAACACGGCTTGGGGCTCTAGAATGTCAAACAAAAAAGGTAAGGATCTACTGAGGGCTATATACACAGTAAAGGCAACACACTTAAGCACCGGCGAACCAACGTTTTGGTCTACTGAAAAAAAATTACCTGACTTTATCGACTTCTATATTATTAAAAGTATTGATATACGAAAGCTTGCAATAAAATCAAGACTAGATTTATCTTCAGACCATAATCCGATCCAACTTGACTACCAAAACAACAAGATATACAAATTCGCATTGACTGGGAAACTCACAGAGATTATATTAAGTGATCGCTGCCGCTAAATATTTCAATTTCAACTAATAGCGACATAGAATCAGCAGTGATTCTCTTCAATGATGCAATCGAGAAAGCTGCACTACAGTCGACTTCTACACATACGACCACAGAGCGCAATGCTTTCACTCCATCTTCTCTCTGACGGCTTATCAACAGAAAGAGAAAACTTAAGAAAATTTGGCAAACAATCAGCCCCATCTGCTAAAAAACACTACAACAAAGCGACCAAGGAACTGAAAAAATGTTTAATCGAACAAAAACGAGAACAACTAGAAAAGTACCTCCAAAACTTAAAGTCGAAAGATTCTCTGTGGAAAGCGACTAAAAATTACAAACAAGACAATTCATCAACCACCACTAAAAATGGACGACGGGACATGGGCTAGAAAAGACCTTGGAAAGCTACAATTACCATACTACCACTGATGACTCACTACCTCCTCTGAACGAAGGTAGTTCAACTATAGCCCTAAAGAAGATCTCTACGAAAGAAATAATTGCAACTATAAAAAAAACGACATTAAACATAAAAACGCCCCTGGCTACGACAAAATAAACGGACTATTACCGAAAGAATGTCCTGTGGGGGCACTAGACTACATACGAAATCTATTTAACGCGGTATTAAGACTAAGACATTTCCCCAATCCATGGAAAGTTGCCGAGATAATAGGTATTCCTAAACCTGGTAAAGACTACAAAAAAGCTTCCTCCTACAGACCAATAAGCTTGCTACCCGTGCTGTCAAATATTTTTGAAAAACTTCTATGTGAGAGACTTCTCGTTCTTCTAAGACGTAATTAGATTCCGACGTAATCATTCTACGATTCAACAGATTCACCGCGTAACCGACAAAATACTTAACGATATAGATGACAACAAATTCTGTATTGGACTATTCCTAGATGTCGAGAAAGCCTTTAATAAAGTTTGGCACAAAGGCCTAATACATAAGATCCACTCAATTTTCCCAACCAATGTGACTCAAATTGGGTCAAGCTATATAGAAGGCAGATACTTTTATGTTAAGTCTTCGAACGAATACTCTACACTACGACCGGTAAGCACAGGAGTTCCCCAAGGAAGCGTTCTTGAGCCACTGCTTTACACTATTTTCACCGCAGACCTACCTCAACCAACAAAGGACTCTAAAATGATAGCTACGTTTGTAGACGACACCATTCTTCTATCCGCCCATAAAAGCATAAATGCAGCAACCTCCACTCTACAAAAAAACCTAAATAAAACCCTAGAGTGGTTTCGGAAATGGATAATAAAAATTAACAACAGCAAAACAGTCCAAGTCATTTTTACTACCAAAACAAAATATAAACCAGTTAACCTAATAATTGACGGAAGAGATATAACAATCGGAAACGTACCTAAGTACTTCGGAATCTACCTTGATAGCAAACTCACATGGAAATACCATATTTTTAAAATACGAAACCGAATGAAACTTAAAATAAATGAATTGCAGTGGTTGTTAAACAGAAAATCGAAAGTCTCACTGAACAACAAACTATTAATATATAAAACAATCATCAAACCTATCTGGACGTATGGAGCGCAGATACGGGGGGTCTGCGAAAAGAACAAATCTACAATTAATACAAAGACAATAATTGAACATTCTACGTAAAATTAGGAAGCTGACTGATATATCACAAATTTCGACATTCACACAGACTTGCAGATTTCCACAGTGGCTGAAGAAATAACTAGTTTATGTCGGAGATACCAAACAAAAATAAGCCAACATACTAACAACGAGGTGAATGCACTGCCTCTGCGCGAGCTCCAGCAAAGACGTAGACTTTGTCGGTCAAGGCCTGTTGACCTAATCTAAAATAAAACATAAATCATTGTAGAAATAGTATAATCAGGCGTTTATATGTATGTATTTATCATTAGAACTACTCAATAATTATCACAACAAACATTATTCTAAAGCCACCTTTATTTTATCTCCGCTTATATGGAGTAGCCATATAAGCTTTACTGTCACCTCTCTATAAATTGTGAAAACGTAGTACTAAGAGTCCAAATTGTGTTGACAGGTACATATCAAGGGGAAATAAAAAAAAAATAAAAGAAAACATATCACACTCAATGCGCGCCTCTGCGGAAGAAACCATTGGGTTTCAGCGCCCGCTGCATCTAAAATTCTATAAATGAATCAAGCGTCTGACTCAAGGTTTTAAGCCCTCGGCATCTATGGGCTATCGTGATGACAATGGGAATCTTCTCACAAATGTGCAAAGTTGACTGGGTTTAGGGAAAGACCGTTTCTCACAGTTGCTTGTAGGTAATGATACCGACAATACCACCAGCGTAGAAGCAGCTGCAATCGTGGAGGACGAAATTGAAGTACCACCTCCCAGCTATTATGAGGTTGAAGTGGCTATCAAGCGTCTAAAGAACAATAAGGCGGCGGGTGCTGATGGTCTTCCTGCTGCATTGTTTAAAACCGTTGGCAATGAGCTTGTTAATAGCTTACTAGCTTACTATGTCCTGTACTGAAGAAGGGCGACGCGACCTTTCGCACCAACTATCGTGGAGTTAGCCTTCCTCCCATTGCATATAAAGTCCTATCAAGCGTAGTTTGTGAAAAGCTCAAACCATTTGCGGAAGCGCTAATTGGCCCTTATCAATCCGGCTTCAGACCTGGCGAATCAACAACTGACTAGATATTCAGACTACGTCCAATTCTTGAAAAAACCTACAAAAATCAAGTCGACACACACCACTTCTTTATTGACTATAAGGCAGCATTTAACAGCCCCAAACGATATTGCCTGTATCCAGCCATGTCTAAACTTGGAATCCCCGCAAATTGGTCCGTGTCTGCAACATGACGTTGACTGATACGAGATGCTCGGTCAAGATAGGAACTGACATCTCAACACCCTTCGAAACCATACGGGGCCTCAAATAAGGTGACTCTCTGTCATGTGACCTCTTCAACTTCACCATGGATAGTGTATTATGGAAAGCAAAAGTACATTTGTCGGGCACTATACTAACGAATAAAAGTGTCATCCAGCTTCTTGCGTACGCTGATGACATTGACGTAATTAACCCAACCAAGCGTGATGTAAGAGCAGCCTTTAATGCAATTGAAAGATAGTCGGTAAAAGTAGGTTTAGCCATGAATGAATGCAAAACGAAATTTATGGTATACTCTAGTAGAGAGTCGCTTCGTCTTGACTCTCAGCTGACGGCAGGTACCTATAATTTCGAGGTAGTCAAGGACTTTACATATCTTGGCTCTATAGTCACCAGCAAAAACGACACCATCATGGAAATAAAAAGAAGAATCACTCTTGCCAATACATGCTACTTTGCGCTCAATAGGCACCTGAGTAGTAGGGCCCTCTCTCGTCAGAAAAAGTTAACCATGTATAAGACACTCATCCTGTCAGTTCTATTGTATTGTGCAAAATCGTGGACTTTGTCTCAAACCAATGAAGCAGCCCTGAGGATATTCGAAAGAAAGATTCTTCGAAGAATATTTGGCCCCATTCGTATTGGCAATGACTACCGTATTCGATGGAATGACGAGGTGTATGAGCTATACGATGACTTTGACGTAGTCAAACGGATTAACGTGCAACGTATCTGCTGGTTTGGACATGTTCTTTGTATGGATCAACATGCTCCACCTCGTCGTGCACTTGACGCGGTAGTGGCTAGGAAGACCTCGGCTCCGGTGGACGGACCAAGTGATGCAGGTTCTGTTGAACTTTGGGATTCAGAACAAGGGAAGGTTGGTGCGAGACAGGAATGTGTGGAGGGACATTTTACGTGAGGTCGAGACCCGTTAATCGGATAGTCCTAACCAGTTATGTATGTATGTATGTTGGCAGATTGTTGGTTAGTTCAGGAAGCCATTCCTGAATTTTTCGAATTTAGATCGCAACATTGCACGCCGGAACAACTGCATCGAGTCGTTCAGCACATAGTAACTGCATTTGAGAAGCTTTTTTACAATGAAGTAATTTTTGGAATTAAACATTATTTGTTCTTATGCCCCGTGGCAATTCGGTACGAATAACTCAAAATGTTACAAACACAGCATCATTCTAATCTGATGAACGATCAACGTGAAGAACGAAATGGAAATGAAAGGAATCGGATATCACAAACCCGTGCAGCGCGTCACTCAAATAATATTCGAATATCCTTCATAAATATGTATATCAAAACTGAAATATATCTTAAAAGAGAACAGTGAAAAAACCAATATTTTTCATTCAAGTATGGTTAGTTACTTCTTAACATCATTTAAATCGAGTTCTACTTAACTATTAACAATTTAAATATCTTCTACAGTTCGTGTTTCGCTTTCGTCGATTGCAGTTGGGCTTCAATTCGCCCGTAAAAAATTCAAAGTGCAAAGTTAATCAAACAAGAAACCATAAACAATATATGTATGAGCAGCAGTGATTCTCCGGATCGTGGCTATGGTCCTCCTCCCACGCGACAAATTATTTTGGATAAAAACATAAAACTTAATTCCCTTTCATTTGGGCCTAAGTATTTAATTATGACTCGGCCAAATAACTCAGAGCTCTTAGGAAACGTTTCACCATTTCTGATCATGCAGGTGTTCGACAACATTTGTATTAACATGGTGGAGTTGTGCAAAAAGCGACGCAATGTAACAGTTTCATGAAAAAAAAATTTATGAAAAAGTCTGGTGACTAACTCGTAGAAACTGGTTATGTTATACTGACTTTCGAATCAGCTACAAAACCATAACATATTAACTTCGGCTATTAGAAGGTTAATCTTCGGCCCTATATTCCACCACTCCTGCGCTACGTCATGGGCCCATTCTGCGAAAGTAATTACCATCTCAATAGAAAGCAAAATGAAATCTGTTCATTGCCAAAAGCTTGCTGTAACAGGCATAAAATCAATCAATGCGATCACACAGCCTTTGCTAATAAATGCCCTACATACTTGAGGGAGAAGGAAGTACAAGCAATCATCACAATTGCAAAAGTCGAAAGCCAATGATATTTACAAAGAAACAGTCCAACACGATACATCAGCATTCGCTGCAGTCACCAAACTTCCAACAACAACAACACAAGATCAACAAGTAAACAATATACAACTTTGGCGCTAGCAAAACAAGAAGAAAAAACGATAAGTCAATCGAAAATCAACTCTTCCCCGCGACCGATTATCAACTACGTCGACGGATGCCCAATTACCGAGCATTACTATTCTTCGGCAACAAACACATTCAAAATATTGGCAGCCAAAACTTCAATTAGAACCAGATAAGCAATTAAAAAAAAAGTTAGCACTAAACAAAGCAAAATATGTTAATTTAAAAACACCTTAGGTACGCCTTCAGTAGGGTATGTGGAGATTTATTATTTTTACAGACCTTGTTCCTGGCATACCGTACTCACTTACTAACCTAGGCGAGGCCACTCCTGGGGCAATTGTCCCTTCTGGGATCAATTGCTCCTGCAATGATCGTGTCTTATATATTCTGTATACCCTGTAATCACTCACGCAGTGAATTTATTCATTAACTATGTAACTTAAAACATGAATTCATCATGATCTTTACTATACTACAATGGTTATTGTACTACTACTATTAAAAGTTATTTGAACAATTAGAACTATTATTATTATTTGAACTATTAAAGATTATTTGAACAATTAGAGGAAACTACAACTTATACAAAAAAAATACAAAATTCTTACTCTAGAGAAACCCACCTACAATACTTAACCAACATCCTCATTCTTATCAACTTATTCATAAGTCAGTAAAATTCCAAATTCACATCATCAATAACGAACTTGACCTATGTTTGGCAAATATTTGATATCTATTCCGTTTACATTCCTAGG
This sequence comes from Cacoxenus indagator, assembly GCA_035041755.1. NCBI lineage: Eukaryota > Metazoa > Arthropoda > Insecta > Diptera > Drosophilidae > Cacoxenus > Cacoxenus indagator. The sequence continues at coordinate 767,197 of JAWNKX010000067.1, forward strand.
AGACTTCAACTCCTCACATTCCAAATTGGGTTCTCCCAAAAATAATCAAAAAGGACGTGCCTTGGCTAAATTTACGACTGCTCCAATTTAGCGCACAATAATGGGAAACGAACCACTTTAGCACCCACAACACATTCACTCATATCGAAGTCTCCATGTGTTCCGCTGATTTAGTTCTATTTGCAAGCTGGCAAATTGAAAATTATCTCTGCGGTAGTGACCATTTCCTTATCATAACTACTCTATTCCCTACTTTAATCACTATTATTAACCGTTCACACAAATACATCAGTAGTGAAGCCAAATTCTGCGACCTGTCCAATCATCTCTCATTTCACAAAAACCTATAGCAATAATATCAACAAAAATATTGGTAATATTATTATTATTAATATTATTATATATAATCATTCTCCAAAGTGCGAAATAAATAATACCACAATTAATTATATTACTAACCCACGTAACTCCACAGTTCCCTGGTGAATCGAACAAGTTAAAGAACTTAGAAAATCGAAACAAGGCCTGTGGCACACACTCAAAGAAAATATTCCACTACAAGCATTATCAATTACAGGAAAGCCAATACACTCTTTAAAAGAGAACTACGAATTGCTAAACACGTCTCTCTACAAAATTTCGCATCCGATATCCATCCAGCTAGCAACACTTCCAAGGTTTGGTCCAACGTTCATAGATTCTGCGGACAAGAAACTTATTTACTTATACTCATGATTAAATCATTGCAGTCAATCAGGCGCACCTCTCAATAATGACGTAGATATATGTAATGAAATGGCGAGATCCTGGTCTATAACTTCATCTGACAACAATTTCCATAGCCTTTTCGTCTCAAATAAAAACTTATATTTTAGTAAGCCTTTCCTATCATACAAGCTTAACCATATTATAAAACAGACCGAAACATGTATAAGTCCCCTCTAATTCCATTCTGTCTCTGCCTAGCTAAAAGGCAAAACACCTGGCGCAGACCGCATAACCTACGATATGATTACAAATACAAACACAAACAAAAATAGGCTCATCCGCCTTTATAGCAAAATTTTTGCCAATGTAATAACATTAGCACAGTAATCGCAATATTAAAGCCAAATGCTGACAATTCATCTCTACAATCGTATTTCTATCGGTTAATTTCTCTTAACCCTTGCAGCTCGAAATTGCTATCAATCAATTTGGCTTCAGACGGGGTAGATCTAACACCGAATGCCTACTAGGCCACTGAATAACATCCACTCTTCAAAAGAAAAACCATCTTTCAAACGTTTCCACGCTATTATTGAACAACTGACAACATGGAAAGTTGGCAGTCTTATCATAAATTACAGAAAAATTTTATGAAAAACCGGAAAATTAGACCACGTCTCCATTATATAGCCGGATCCCCCATCCGTCGTTCTTTTCTTGGTGGCTTATAACAAGCTCTGCACAACACTTAGTCTGCACAAGGAGATTGACTTTTGTGCTTACGCTGACGATTTCAATATCTTCTGTAAATTTAGCAAATATAAAAATACAGACTTAAACATTAACAACCCATTCACCTGTATTTTCAGCTGGTGCGAGTATTCAGGGCCAAGCCTCGCAATCAATAAATCTAAACAAATGCATATATGCAGGAAAATTCGGGGTCAGTGCAATACCATAACCAATCCACAACAAACCTCGCAGCACGATAAAATCACACCGTTGAAACTCCCACATTCAAGACCTCCCCCTGCCCAATATAACATACTAAATATAATTAAAATCCTCAGCAGCTTCAAAATGAACAGCAACCCAATATTATTAATTCACGCTACCAAATCACGTATACTCTCAAAAGTTAAATACGCTCTGCTTCTCTATGGTTTTTGTACAGTAACTCATTTAAGCAAAGTTAATACCATAAATACAGCAATAAAACGCAGCACAGGGGAATTTCCAACATCATCAACGAACCCTTTACTCTTTGAATCCAATATGTACGCGCTCGAAGTTGAAAGAGATTTTTTGACCCAAAAAATGTTTAAATCGCTCCTTAACTGCAAAGACTCCCCATCACGAAGCATCATCAAATCACCAAATCAAAAAAGTACCGAACTACAAATTAAAATCAGCCAAACACAGAATTCCTATGAGCAGTGCAGATTTGGGCATCCCTATATCCATAAAAAAATATCTGAAATTATGTTCTAAATACCCCCCTGTCTAAATACCCTAAAAATACAACCCTACGTACCAGCAATTTCTTCAATTTACCAACCAACTTGATGACCATAATTTTTATTACACTGACACATAAAAAATTGATGATCAGGTTGAATACAGTATAACCACCCAAAGGAACACACTTAAAATTTCATCTTTACAATCCATCAACGTTCACAGCTGAGTTGATCTTATTTTGGACTCCAGGCCATGTCAACATTATTGGTACGGAGTTGGCTGACAAGTTTGCCAAGTATGCTTATTCCAAATATGCTTGTTGAGGATATTGACTGGTCATAGGTATAGCTGTGAATTAGTTTATTATGGCCCAGCCTGAGTCAAATGAATTTTATTATATACAGAGTAATATTTATTGTTAGTTTTTCTAACTTACAGATTGGTACCATTTGGATGTGCTATCGAAAATAGTAGCTCTTCAAGTAGCTCTTCATAGTAGCTTTCAGTTGTTGTCAGTAGTACTGAGTTATCGCTCAAATTAAAATTTTCGGAGCTGATGGCCTTCGATGCTAATGCTCCTAATGCCATATAGTTAATTTTTTGCCATAATTTCACTTTATAAGCCAACAGTAGATCTACGGATCTATATTTGCGCTTTATCATTTGCATCTCTCATTTGCCATTTGTTAAGGCCAATTCGGTAAGGATTATTTAAAAACAAACTCAAAAAATTGAATACAAGATTACTCCATAATGAAGAGTGTTGGCCTATTTCTGAATTTATATCGTTTGTCGACAAAATATTTTTTGCAGTTGATTCACCTATAGGACATTATTGACAAGAATTAGTCCCCGTTAGAATATTTAAAACTTTTCCGTCAATAAGGGTCATATTCATTTCGAAGCACACTCTAAGTGAAAACTTATTGTAGCCAGTAAAAACAAAGGGCATTAAGTTTCTTTCCTTAAATCTTTGTTTGTACATATTATGTCCAGTCGATCCTTCGAAGCCATAGCTTACTATTAACTTGACATCTGTTACACTATGCAATTAACTGAAAACCTCGTATTGCAAAGTAATGATTTTGGCGATATGATTTAACCTATTTTGTAAGGAAAGTCGGGCCACAGTTTCATCGATGCCATCGGGTCTGCATTTCGCCTTTGGTTCTAGAACGCTTTCGTAACTTGGATATATCTCGCAATTTTGTTTTTTATTAATGGAATGGAATACTGTTGTACTGGTTTTTGGTTAGAGGATTTTCAAGCAAAAATGCAAGGCCTTCATCTGGATGGATTGGAATCGGCTCTCTCGAAGTATCTCTTTTTCTTTTAAGTTAATCAAAATCCTTTCGGTATTTTTATAATTTTGCCTTACGTTCTTGCTGAGAGAACAGTTCGGTAGCAATTTTTCTCTTTAAACATATACCGTACAGTGGGCCAAAGAGCGTCGCTGGCAGCATTTAATTCAAATTTTGAAGTTTTCAATAATCATAATTTTGTTTTTCCAATCGATTACCTTTACTCCAGAAAGCTTATTAAAGGTTTTATAAAAAGTTGTAAATAGTTGTGAGTTTTTCAAACATAAAATATGTTTTATCAACTGTGTTGCAATATATTCCCACCTATTTACTCTTGCTTTTGATTTCTAAGTAAAAAAGTCTTTGTATTATATTACTTTAAAAAGTGAGTTTATATTTATCTGAAGATATGTATTACATAAAAATTTAACGTTTGTTAGAATAAAGTACTTATATTAACAACCTTTTCTAACTAGTCTACCATTGTCTTTCGTTGAGTAAAACTAAAAATGTTCACAAATGCCAAAGTTAATTACTATTTTATGTGTAAGTGTGAGTCTTTGGCGTGTCAAAAACTAAAAATCAATAGTATATATATGCTAATATGTGCAAGCCTTCAATTTGTTTGACTTTTCAGGTGCAATGTCAGTATTAAAACGAATTTTTTTGTAATGTTGCACAATGAAAGCATCACTACACCGAAGTTTTTGGCGATGGAGAACTATGTGTTTGGTTCTATAATAGTTAACAACAACTGCAGTGAGCAGGAAAGGATAGCGATTGTCACAGGCTGCAAATCGCAATGCATCCAATTGTCATTTAGGTTCAGGTGATCTTAAAAATTAGACATCAGCAGCACACAAAGGCAAAGTCAAATTACATGAAAACTTAAACTTTGCCTAGTGTTTTATATTCGACATACCTTGAGCTATGTTTTGCATCCCAAACGTTTAATACGTGGATACAAGATGTACCGCACAAGCCATCCCGACGGTACAGGACACGGTGGGACTGCTATCATTATTAAACAAAACATTAAACATAACGAACTGCTTCCATTCCAAGAAACCTATATCCAGTCAACAAGCACACAAATCTTCGACTCATCTAAGAATAACAGACGTGTACAGCCCACAAAATCACAAAATCTCACAGTCGCAATACCTTGACTTCTTAAAACCTCATTGACTTTTATATACTCAAAGACATAGACTTAAATAAATGTGTCATAACATCAAGACTGGAACTATCGTCAGACCATACACCTTTCCTACTCTAACTTAATTCAACTGAAGTGAACACAACCAAGTCCAAACTATGGCACAACAACAAAACTGACTGGGATACCTATCGAGACAACATTAACACAAACTTAAATACAAGCATTCCACTGAGATCACCCGACAACGTAGAATCAGCTATAGTCCAACTAAACGATACCATTGAGAAGGCAGTATTGCAAGCAACTCCGGACAACATAATACACCATGTAAAGCGATACACACCCCCTACGCTTCGCAAATTTATATGTACAAAACAAAAACTGAAATAAGCATGGACCATTTGCAGATCCCCCGATGCGAAAAATAAATATAACAAGGCAACTAAAGAAATTAAAAAATATCCCTAAAATCCGAAAAATTACGAAATCACGAAGTATTTACAGAGGCCAACTCCAACAAGCTTTACCGACTACTCCCTGTGGAAAGCTACAAAAAAACCGGCAAATAAAACAATACACCAGGCACCTATAAAAATGGACAATGGATCATGGGCAGTAACGAACCTAGACAACTCGACAGTTCTAGCGAATTATTATGAAAAAATATTTGCTGATGAAACACTCAACGAAGATGACTGTCATATAAACTCGACAGTCACTCTCCAGCCAACTCGCCTTAAAAAAACATGCACAAATGAAATACTCAAATGTATACAGCACGACAAAAAGCCCAAAAAGGACCCGGATATGACAAAATTGACGGAAAACTCTTAAGGGAGCTACCACTTCAAGCAGTGGTACACATACGTAATGTTTTCAGCGCAATAATTAGATTAAATTACTTTCCTAAAGTATGGAAAGTGGCTGAAGTCATTGCAATTCCAAAAGCTGGTAAAGACGTATATAATCCAGCATCATATAGACCAATTAGCTTACTTCCAGTGCTGTCAAAAATATTCGAGAAGCTCCTGTGCTAGTGACTGTTACCTATTATAGAACGCAAACATATAATACCTGACCACCAATTTGGCTTTCGACGAAAACACTCGACCATACAACAAATCCATCGTGTGACTCATAAAATTTTATACGATCTTGACGACAAAAAGTTCTGCACAGGAGTTTTTCTAGATGTAGAAAAGGCATTCGGCAAAGTTTGGCACAAAGGACTAATCAGCAAATTGCGCAATATATTTCGGCATAACGTACTACAGATATTAGTGTACTATATCACAGAAAGACATTTTTTCGTTAAGTACTCAGATGAATATTCCAGATTAAGAAAAATCAAAACAGGCGTACCACAAGGAAGTGTACTAGGACCGTTATTATACACTATTTTTACAGCGGACATACCATCACCAAATGACGACGCTTCAGTGATAGCCACATTTGGTAATGACACTAGACAAGTAAGCACATCAACATCCAAACTGCAACAGCACCTGGATACTACCCTAAGGTGGTTTGAAAAGTTTAAAATAAAAGTAAATAATACCAAAACAGTATATGTTATATATACAACTAAAATTAAATTCACACCACCTCGTGTAACGATTGACATAGCTGACGTAAAAATTGAAAATGTAGTCAAATACCTAGGATTATATATTGACAACAAACTCCACTGGAAATACCATATACTTAAAAAACGGGATCAAATCAAGCTGAGGATTAGTCGATTATATTGGCTGCTCAAATCAAAATTAACCATTAGAAAAGAAAATACTGATCTACAAAGCCATTATAAGACCAATCTGGACGTACGGAGCACAAATTTGGGGAACGGCCAAAAAATCAAATACAGACATAATACAAAAACAACAATAAAAAATCATTCGTATGATCACAAAGGCTGGGTGGTATATACCTAACGATGATCTGCATCGTGATCTTAAGCTTACCCAACACTCAAATATTGTTGTCAACCTTCAATACAGGAACTTTAATGCAGACGCAGGTTACAGAGGACAAGGCCAGTGGATCTGGTAGAATAAATTCGAAGCTAGATACAACACATATATCAATACCCCTTTCTTTTTCTTTTTGTTTAATGTTGTTTATTTTTGTATGTTATATTTTTATTTCATTTATGATTATTTTACTTTATTTTGTTCTATAATTGTATTAATTTAATTTAAATGTATATTGCTTTTGTTACTATTACAAAAATGAAAAACTTTTGTGATCTGCTCACATAAGTTAGCTATAACCCTAAAATAACGTTTGAACTATGTACTAATAGTCTTAGTTAATAAAAAGTAAAGACATATGTACACGACATATGGGAAATAATTAAGTTTTTTAAACATTATTTATACAGCAGCTTAATAGAAATAGAAAAAGAACACAGCAATGTTGTGATTGAAAAACAGCTTACTTTGAAGGCTGCAGGAAATTTATAGGGCCGCAGGAAATATAATTGATTACGCGATTTGCATACCTTACTTCATCGTATATCGATGAAGTATCGGATAGTATCGGATATCGATACTAACAAACGCACAAACATTCGGGTCTAGCTAGTACAACTTAAATTAGTAAGTGGGAAAGAAAAAGTTAGGGATTAAATGCATCTGGTAGAGAGGTCTACAGGATGCGATCTTCTCAGCCGTCTAGTCATTCTATTCTACCCCGTTCTGCGTCGCTGTAATAGGAGCCTGACGATTAATTGCATAGCCAATTTTGGGGTTCCTTATTTAATTTTTATTAAAAAAAAGGAGCAAGGGTTCCGGCGTAGATCAAGATGTGTGTAGAATAAAGGTTTTTGGTAAAGCAAAACGTTATGAGTTCGCGTTGTGCTATTGTTTATTTCTTTTGTGTATTAAAATGAATACAAAAATTTAAATATTGTAATTACTACATAATTTAGTTAGGATAATCCCAAAATGTACTGTGGAAAACTATATCATATTTGTGTATTTGGTCTTTAACTATGAGTAGTAGGGAATTCCACCATTTGATTTCCTCAATAAATAATACTTATATAGTTTTATATGAATAGCTGATGGGGCACTCACATTATTATTATTATTATTTCTTTTTTGTGTTTGTTTCAAAAAAATGTGTGAAGGTTAAAATTTATTTGTATCCTTGGCGTTGGCAAAACTGTGTCTGTGCTTTGTATATCCTTCTCGCGCTTGCGTCCAATATATTTTCACTTTCGAAAGTCTCACTTCCGCGAATTTAACCAGACGATTACGACTACTCGACCCGATTGGAAAGAACTGCTTCGAATAAATAAGATCCACGTTGAAACTAATTTTAAAGAGTTGTACGATTTTCTTAACGATTGGCGCGTTGTTGATGTGTACGCCTCGAACGGCGGCAAGTAATTGAGATTTGCAGCCGGAATTTGTTTTACTTAAAACGAAAAAGACTGCAAAGTAACAGCAGCAGCTGTAGCGATGACGTGCATAGTGGATCAGCGGGTGTTAGCAGCAAACAGTGAGTAGCGACTTTAGCGTCCATCAGCACCTGACTTGAGCTGAGCTCAAGCGAAGTGAGTGATGCTGAGATGAGTATACTAGCTAGCTTGTTGTTTCGTGTCGTGTAACTAAACGCAACGCTGCACTGGGCTGTGAGATCTATTCATCTGGCCGAGTAGGGCGACGCTCGTGCAGTGACACTAAGCAGTTGAGATACTGTGATGACGCCACTGTTGGGCTCATCGCTCATAATCAAGCCATACTCGAACGCATCGACATCTTTGTTCAAAATCCATCTGCGTTCGTTCCCCGGTTCGTGCTACTGCTTGGTTTGCCACTGCTTTACTACAATACAATTCCCTCCATCGTGCGTTTATTGCTTAACTTTTCGCATTTTGCATTTTACATTTTGGTTTTATGTTGCTTGCTATGTAAGACACACTTTAACGAATTGAACAGGTGATGATGGGCAGTCCATGCTGTTGGGTGCACAGACAGATGGACAGATAGTCATATAGTTGAATCTATTGAGTGTGATTCTGAAAAGCAACTTATACCTCTAGTTGACAATAAAGCGCTCCAGTTGGCTGGGTAGTAAAGTGTACTTAATGCCACTTGTAAGATTTTTATTGGCAGCAACTTGACTCGAATCAACATTTGAGTATATTATCGGGTATGGATATGGTAAATTTTCGGCCTGACGTTAGTGTTGACGGCTCTAACGATGATAACAAGTTGTAATTGTCTTAGTGTTAAAGTGAAACCTCTCTTGGAGGGTTACACAACGTCAGTTAAGTTTTGTTAACCCAGAATCGAGTAAGGCCAAGGGGTTGGTTGATTTAATACACGTTGAATGAAAAATTTCACTATCTTTTCTTAACAAACATTTTTAATTTATAGAACCCATTTTATATACTATTTGTCCGAAGATTTAGAAACGATTATGCCACCGGCGGATTTTATATGTCGGTAAGGATGCAAAGTTATTGGGATACTGTGGATATCTAGCTCACATAAAATGTTTTATCTCATCTTTAAGAGCTGCGCACAAAAAATGTGTACATAATGTTTCTCGAATATCGTACTCCAATATTTGAATTATGAACATTAAGGAAGAATTATTGATAGTTGACACAATGGAGTATTAGTTGGAATACCAAAAGTCTGCTTGAAGTAGTATTGTTGTACGTTTCCTCGGGGTTCGCATTACCCAGCTACCTTCGGGAAACTTCAAAACCTTAAACTTGTTGGTAGTTCGTTTGAGTGAAGCTTATTGTACGAAATTGTGTTCGAGTTGCCAAATTGTTTATGTAATTTTCCACTTGTCTTTGACCTCATCAGGTTAGTTGTTAGTTGTTCTGCTCTCCTTTCGAAATTATCGAAATTTTCCGATGAGTTACATTTTTTGATTTGCTTATGGCTTTGTTCTTTTAGTTTTACTACGTTGTGGACTTTGAATCCGTTTCTGATTAAGAGGGTTGCAAACAGGGGTACATTATTAGTTTTTTCACTGTAGTTGAGTCCCTGTTGCTGGTTTGCATTAAGAACAATTACAACAAGAATAACAACAACAGCCTTGTCAAGTTGAAGTTTATGGTTGCTGAAATGGGATACCTTTTGCCCGGTTCGGTTGCTGTATCGCAATACCCAACATCAAGTTCTGCTATATAGTTTTTGCAATTTTTTTATTACGTTTTTCTGCACAAATTAGTTACAAATGAACCTACAACAACAATGAAGCGAGCCAAGTGCTGCATATACAAAGCAGTGACAGCAGGCACAGAAAGTATCTGTAGCTGGATCCAAATCGACAGTCGCTTAAGCAGGTCGACGGTTTCTAGTGACGTACTGAGCCAACAAGCTTGGGCTGAAAGGTCCAAATTAAATAATTTTTAGACTAGTCTCATTTTAGTTGAAACACGTGATTGGTGCCTTGGCTTTTTGTAACTGCTACGTTCAATAATAATCAAACTCTTTGATCAAATAATCAAAGAAAAAACCATTTTTCAAAAATTGTCTTGTTAACTAAGCAAAGATTAAGATTGCGTGTAAACTTGACGCTATTATTGTACATTATTTTGATTATAATTATTCTTGTTTGTTTATTTTTTTGATTCAGTATTTCTTTTGCCCTACTGAACTAGAAATTATATTAAACCTTTAGTTAACTATTTTGTTAGTTCGTTGGTTGGTTGGCTGGCTGGCTGGCTGGCTTGTTGGCTAGGAAGCTGTTAATGATTCAAAGTCAATGTATCTGTTTAACCTTTTTTGGCACTTTCACAAAGTGCCAAAGTCATACCAGTCATCTCATCATTGAATCTTTTCCTATTAATTTTTTACTTTCTGTTTTCCACGAAAGTCATAATTGCATTCGCGCAGTCTATGACCTGATTCAATCACTGCTGCAGTCATTAGCGAATGCAGCAAATACGCGCAAAGAATGCGAGCAAATTCACCATGAAAATTGCATTGAGATATAATCGTTGAGGTGAAATACAAAAGCGAAGGCGATGAAAGAGAAAAACAAAAATTGATACAAATATTAAACAAACAAAAAACGTCGTCGGCCATTCACTTGCAGATATTTTTTCTTCTTCGTTTCGGCCTCTTGTCTGATGTTGATACCGGCGTGTGCGTGGTTGTGTGATTGGCTGTTTTTTTATGCGATACTTAAGCACATTTAACACGATTGTGAAGGTGACGGTAATGAATCAGATGCTTGTCTGATTGCAATTAAATTCAATGCGAGGCAGAAAGTTTGTTGAACCTGTCTTTGAGCGGTTTAAGACGACACATGCTGCTTTAAGAAGATATATTAGGATAAACTAATTACCAATGCGCAATATATGCATTAATTACGTCGGTAATTAAGAATAATCAAAACTAAACTGAAAACAGACATATAGGGTTGTATCACAATGGAATTCTGACCATACCGAAGTTTTAATGCCCTCGAAGTACCTAACGTTTAATGAAGGATTTGTTGGAATCAGTAATTGTAGAATGATTACATTTTCTTGGTTTTGGTGGATTTTTCTGGTCTCTTTAGTTTGAGTGAAGAGCTTGTATGGGAGCCAGCCTTACTAATACTCGTGGGTACGACAAATATATAGAGAAGGTAATGAACGAAATTTCTTCTCTGTGGTAAAAAATTAAGTGTTAATGAAGAATATATATGTGTATGTAAAATTTTAAGCTCTTTACTAAATATAAAATTCAATTTTAATATATTGATTACTATCTATATATATATTAATAGATCCGGTGAAGTAAATTAACGTTAATGTAGAAGAATTTCCCGATTCAACATATTTTTTTGAAGTGAAATTTCTTTAGCGAGGTGTAAGTCCTAAAGAAGTGAAACGGAATACAAGATTTGGTCGCTTAAGAGACCTAGAGGGGATAAGCATTGGCTTGTGCGTCTGAAGCGAACAGAATGTGTGTTCACGCGATTTCACTGTTCCCTTGAATCATATTTATGCTAATGGAGAGGAGAATGTTAATGTATGCCTTTCATTTGTGTGTATGTGCCCTTTCTGAACTCGATCTTGCATATTAATTTGTGTGCACGTCGCTGAGGCTCTACTGTTATATGTCATATAAATAAATATGTTATTTGCCCCAATTATTTAGATTATTAATTATAATAATATGATTTGTGTAGTCTATATAATTTCATAGTCTTTGTCATTTGGCACAAGAAACTCGCAAAACCAAGCGCATCACAAAGTAATGAAATAAATGAATAATATTATAGAACACAGCTATGGTAATTATTTTATAACTTGATTCCTACCATTTTGTTCAGCAGTTTCACTTCAATAGTGTGTTTATATAGGTAAGGAACATTACTTTTTTTGTCTTACATTTTTATTTAAAAGTCTATCCATTCACTAAATTTGATCAATCAACATATGGCCAATGATTGGCATTACACCTTTCGACAATCAAATGAAAAATATGTAATTTGAAACTCTGAATTATATTTGTATATATATTTTTATTCCCAATCTGTTATTGGAACAGTAAACAAATAGTATGGTGCATAAAAGAAATAACATAGTATTTTCTCAAATACCTTGGAGAAAGTTACCAATATATTTATCGGACGGTAAGATGGCAGGCAGTTTCCCGACTTATTTGGTTTGGGAATCATTATAACCTCAGAGCATTTGCACTGGCCTGGATAGTATTTATAATCTTAACATAGCATTGCAAATATACGTTGGAAGACGTATGCATTTCGAAGGAAGATTTTTTAATAGGTCATATAAAAAGTCTCCGCGGTGTTGGTGTCGATAAATGTGGCAATATTAATCTGATTGTGTCAAACGAACATGTGTTTGAAAGGTGACATTTCAAGCTATAGTTTTTGTGAAGACAGCTGTGTAATTCGTTGATCGTGTTAAAAGTTATACTGATTTGAATTATAATATTTTACCCGATATAAATATATTTATTACAAGAAAGAAATGTTTATAAGGGACATAAGTAGAAGAAAATGAATTATGGTAATGAGAAGTTTAGCTAACATAATAATTGAGATAATACACAACTCTTTTTTGATGCTTTCCTTTTCGAAGGCGTCTCAAGTGGAACAATCCAAGGCGCAAGACTTAAATTATGCATTAAAACTGTACTCATTGTTTACAATGGATTAAATACAAATTCCTTTCATTTCATACAGATGGTTTACAATTGCTTTGGTGGTTGTGTAACCTGTCAGCAAAATTCAAAAGTATAACTCAGGGAACACACAAATTGTGGCGTAACACACCAATTGACTAAAATAAAGAAAACTTCTTTTCGCTTCAGAGATACGCCGACACACCGGCATATTTACAAAGTTATTACAAAACAAAAATTTAAACTTGACGAAAGCGGCAATTGCCGTTAAGAATTTCCTGTTATCATATTAAAATACAAACATCACATCATCATAATGATCATTCATAAATTATACAAGACAAGAGCAAAAGAACAAGCAATCCGTAAACGCGCCGCTTAATTAACTTGTACTGCAATGCGATTCAATTCTTGATTCGATTCGATTAAATTCGATTTGATTCAGCGCTTTGCCGATGCGGATTCTCTTTGAGTCCTGAAGCAGCTGCATAATTTTATTTGATCTTGCATTTTTTATTATTATTTTTTTTTTTGCTAGAATTCTCTAGAGAAGTAGTGGCTATAGTAGCAGCAGTAGTAGTACTAGTAGCAGTAATAGGCATGGTTGTGGTAGGTACACGACATACGGAACGGCTCAGGGTACATCAAGACTGGCGTTCCTGTCCGTATCCTTTTCATGCAGTTGCATCAGAACAGTCGTTTCTGTTCCTTCGGTTTTGTTATGTGCGGCGGAATGTAAGGATTTTGTGGTGGCTTGAAAGTCGGACGCCACCAATTGCCGATAGTGTCTTCGATGATCCAGTCTTGCTTGACGCCATCTTGTCGACCAAGAGTCTAGGTTAGTAAACGCTTTAAACCGTCAACCTCATCTTCGGCTACATTTAGTTCACCACCTAGCAGCGTCGTGCCCAGTTCCCAGCAATAGCACGTGAAGCAAAGCATGCTCGTGAACGAGTAGCATACCTTCGACGGACCGCCGTATGCCAATGCGATCGAATTCTTCGCGCATGCGTTGAAAACGTGATGGCACTGAAGGATCCTTTTCAAAGAGAGAGTGAAATATCTGAATAAATACGCTATGTGATGCTTTTTTACTATAAAAAAGGGAAAAACGCTGCAAAAACATGCCGAAAAATTTGTGAAGTTTACGGAGAGAATGCTGTGAGTGAACGCTGGACCTAGGAGTGGTTTGCTAGGTTCCGTTCCTGAAATTTCGATGTAAAAGATGCACCTCGCACTAACATGTAGGGCGCTTCAAGTACTTTGTTCCAGTGTACTTTGGGATCCAGTTGGCGTAAATAATCTGCAGTAGCTTCATTACTAATCTCTCTCAATGTTTTCTTTAAATCAGTGGCAGCCTTGTCAGTTGGGTTGCAACTAGTTTGCAACATTTTTCGTTATAATCTATTATTTTTTATCAATGATCTCAGCTCTGGTGATAGAAAAGGTTATTTTTGGGTACTAGGGTTGTTCTCTGATATCTGAGTGAAGAAGTATCGTGCTCCATGAATGGAAATTGTTAGTTTTTCCACTGCTAAGTCAATATGCGCCCCGTCTCTCAGGGAGACATCTAGACTCGTATGGGTATCCAGCCAGTTCTTAAAGGCGGTTACATTAGTGCTATTTGTTAAAACTTTGTAGGGTTTCGCTTTTTCAAAAACGACTGTACTATATGTTAGGATAATGGCGGAGTGATCAGAGTGTAGGCCATAGCTTTTAGCTATTGTAAGTAGATAGCGTTTCTAGATTGTTATTCATTACACATTTGAATAGTTAATTGCCTTTTGGATTTATCAACCTAGAGCCCCACCAGGTGTGTTTAGCATTGAAATCTCCTCCAACAATAAACCTTTCACCAAATCTTTAAAAGAAACGAAAATACACCTACGTTTTTGTTAGGTATCTATGCACATATTTAACTTTAATGATGGCAGCTTGAATTGAGTTTTTCGGTAACACTTTCTATAAAAGAATAATTGAGGCCATTTTTGACAATTATTGCTGAACCACAATGCCCTAATTATTTCATATCCCCGAAAAAGTAAATGTGATTTGCTGGTAAAATGAGTCTCGGATATCAATATAATATCAATATCGAAAGTATTTAAAAATCATTTAATTTTCATTTATATGGTTGGAGAGCCCGAAGATCTACTTGCATAGTTGAGTAAGTAGGGTCATAACAGCCATGAGAAGATTGTTTGTTTTCTCATTTTCCTCCCTGGGCATTTTTCCAATGCTATCTAATTTCTTTTGTGGTTGGACTTTCATCTACCATTTGGGCGTAGATTGGTTCGTTTTCGGCGAAGCGTATATCGTTCGGTCGAATAGGGGGAACAAAGTTTGGTTAATTATTAATTATTTTGTCGTTATGTTGAGTGAGGCGAGAAGACGAAACTTTCTTGAAAATCAGTTATTGGTTCTTGACAACCCTTGTTGTTAGCGGCGTGATTTTTGGAGCAGTTTACACATTTAGCTGGCAGGTCTTTGTTTTTTGGATAAGTGTTGCTTTGGTGTTTTAGTGAGCATTTAACACATTTTGTGTGCAAAATATGACTTTGTATGGACGAATTCTTGACAACGAAAGCATTGTACAATATCAGTAGTATTTCTAGGTGACTCAACATTAATAATGGCATTGTCGATGTGAAAGATTTTAAAAATTTCTAAAATATTATTTTTTGGCTTGAGGTCGGGAAAGAACATATTCAAAGATTGCTTAGAAATGCGGCTTTTGATATTCGCCCGTATTCCCGTTGGCGTTTATGTTGAAAAACGACTTAAAAACTACAAGTTGGCATTCCCGTTGTCGATCGACGAAATTCGGTATTCTCTAACTTGCGACGAGTAGAAAAACGACTGTGAAATATTAGTATTCTGTCGTCAGCATTTGTGGTGCTGAGCAAAAAACGTATACATAAAAAACGTATACATTAAATGTTTCTGGAAACAATTGGAAGAAAAATAAACCCGCTTGCACCTTCAGTCCGTGATGGTAACAACTGGCACAAAATAAATACCTATTAATGGTAAATAAATAAATGGTACAACTAAATTTGCAAAAAATTAAATAAATAAAAATTAAAATTTAATAAATAAAAATTGAGATAAATTAATATTAAAGGTATGGGAGGACTTGAAATTTAAAGTAAAAAAAGGCTGGGGACCAACAAATCTAATGCCAGAGCAACAGGAGGAGGCGCCTATAAGCAGACCAATAAATCCAATAGCAGATATTGTATGATACGATGAAGAAGGAGCTGGCTGACTATTGGCGAAGAGACGCCTAATATAAATTGTAAAACTGACGAAAATATAAATAAAGCGTCTGCTGTAACCTGAATGGTGTTCCAGCAGCTGGTTTTCAACGAAAACTCCCGGACAGAAATCCGGCCGCAAGGCGTACTTCACATTGGCACATTTGATTTCTTCCATAGTCGTGTCCAGTTTTCAAAAATATGCAGGTATTGCTGCAGTGTGTCTGTGGCTTCATATATGCACTTGTCTCTGACGATGATGGCCGCATCGTCTGCGAATATGGCAATGATCAGATCCTGAAGATCCTCCAGCGGTATTTCTGCCGCCACGTACTCCTTAGCCTTAAATCCTTGGAGAATAAAGTTCCGTGGGACTTACGAAACCAAAGGAACTATTTGCTTTACCTTTTTTGCAGTGGGTAGCAGGCTAATTAGGCTGTAGGAATCTAAGGTTTAAGGGCTCTTGCCGGCCGTATGAATCACGCAAATTCTCGCCTTCTTCCACTGCTTCGGAACATATCCCAATCTCAGCACCGAGATAAAAAGCATGTGCGCAATAGGGTTCTGGGTGCGACGGAACTGTCTCCTAATTCTCCTCTTAATTAGCAGCAGTGCTTCAATATCTGGGGGAAGTCCACAACGCACTCCTAAGCTGAGTGCCATTGGAGGCACTGAGAACAGCTGAGTGCACCTTATTTAGGAAGAATGAGTGCGCGTCTTCAATGTCTTCGGGCATAAGGATTTCCAAGTTTAAGTTTAGAGATTAATCCAGATCTCGGCGAAATGCTGCTAAGTCAGTCGTCCTTTTATTGTTTTGATCTTCGGATCGGAATCAAAATTAACCACAAGGGGAAGATGATCACCTTCTTCCTAGACTGCTTAAAATAACTTCGAAGTCTACAGTTGACCAATTAAGATGCGGAGGTAGATATAATGCAGAGACTATTAACTCACCCCTACTGGTTGAAATCTTGATGGTAGCCATCTGTAATTTCGCTGTTCTCACTGGCTCTTGTAAAGAATAGAAGATTTTCTGCTTAATAATCACAGCCGCTCCTCCTCTAGGCCTGTTGCTGGGATGGTCTGCCTTGTGAATGTTGTAGCCAATTACAAAGATCTGGACTCAAGTTTTCAACCATGTCTCAGTGATGAGCAACACATCAATGTTATGGTTGGTAAGGAACTGCTTAAGCTTCTCAACATGCCCAGAAATTCCATGAGTTGCTGAGTAGACGGGCATTCACGAAATTGAGTCATAATTGTTTGAAGAACTAATTGCTCTCCTTCAGTTCATTAAACATTAATATAATTGTGTGAACTTTAGCTGTGAGGGCTGTTATTGCAGCCTCTACCTTCTAATGCTGTCAGGGGTCTGTGGCAATTGCTGTAGATGCGCAGCTCGATTGTTAACATTGCAAGATCTCTTCGGAGGATTAGTTATATGCAAAACAGCACTTCCTGTGTCTGCATATGAGGTGTCTCCCTTGACATTTACCGCCGGGACGTAACTCACTCTTCTCATAGGGTCTTCCCTCTTGCTGCCACCCTCCGATATTGATATATTGGGTTTTAAGCTGTTTAATTTCTTTTTGAATACTCGGCAGTTCTTACTCCAAGCACCATGTTTTTCACCACAATTTATGCAGCAAAGGTCCTCCACAGCCAAACATTGGGTGGTGATATGGTTTTGCCCACATTTTCCACAAATTAACTGTCGCAGACAGTGATTTTTGGTGTGACCAAATCCAAAGCATCTACAGCACTGAGTGACAGTCAGGTTCTTTTTTGGAATTTCCACCAGGACACGTTGCCTGCCTATATGCTGAATTTTGAGAGCCTCCTTATTGTAAGGCGCTTTGGCAAAGTTAATGAAGAAGAAGTTGTTTGGTACCATCTTTGCAGTGTCTGCTCCATTAACCTTAGTGTTTAACTTGCGGGGGTTGGGATTAATCACTCCGGTGACATTGTGGCCTTTGGTATAAAAGTCTTCCTTGATAACAGTGTGGGGGTGGTGCTGGCTAGGTTGCGAACAACTACCCTGAAAGCTTTATCCTCCTTAAGCTGGTATATATGGTGTTTAATGTTACGCTCTTTTAGGCAACGAACCAGAATACGATACGATTCAGAATCCTCAGTATAGACCCTTACAGTATCATTTCTCATAACTTTAAGCCAGAAACTGTTTGGTCCGGAGACCAGAGCCTGTTCCAAAAGGTGAGCATCGCTCACATTATCAATGTTGATAGGGGGTGGTTTCCTAGTCCTCCGAGTTGTTTCAGTATCAATTCCCTCAAGCAAAGCATCAGCGTCAAGGACCATTTTCTCGACTTCGGCAAGTGTTTCAGTGATCTCATCCTCAATTGCAGCGTCAGATAGCAGAGCAAATCGATTTGATGATGTGCCAGGATTTTCCAGAGAAATGGTAGATTCCACGGTTTGGGCTGACCCCCTTTCTCCTTCTTTGCCCTATCACGGGACGGTAAAGTGGACTGGGTGCACAAGGAGTCGCAGTTGTGGTACAAATCGGGACCGTGCTTAAAGAAACAGGTGGCACCGGGTCAGCTCTAGTCAAAAATTGACTCTGCAAATCAACGAACGAGCACATTTCAAGTAAGGCGTTTGAATGCGTCACTATATACTTGGAGACACTTGATGTTGTCGTTGTTGTTGTTATAGTAGTTGATGTACAGTTTTCATGTAGCCATGAGGTATCACTAGAAACCTGCCGCAACTCGCAGTCAGATAGATTTGAGCAATCTCTGTTAGAATTGCTAACACCAGCAACGTCGCTAAGATTCCGAATTTTTAGTATTTTTAATGCATTTGCCGCAACGCGGCGAATCGAAGGATGGCGCTTAATTTTACCCGTTTTTATATTTTATTTTGAACGATTTTCTTATTTAATTTATATTAATTTTTCACTTGACTTTTTTGACACAAGATTCAAGAGATATGTATGTATATATATTTTTGAAGATCGTACCTATGGTTCGATCTCATTCGAACGATTCGATTTTTTTTGAACATCTTTGGTTTCAGTAGAGTAAAATTTTACATGTTCGTCATCGCGTCATCGCATCATCGCATCATCGTTTTTCGTGTAGAATGCTAGCGTTAAGCCGAAGTTGTCAAACGAAAACGAAGTCTTCTACTGATAGAACAATCGTTTGACCGCAAACAACAGCAAGCGTCAAGGCACGCGTCGTTCTTATTTATATCTATATATATATAAAAGAATGTTTATTTGTCTGTCTATCTGTTTGGTTGTTTTATCCCTATGGAATCGGATACCGTTTGACCGTGCACCATGAAAATTGGATGTTATCTTGAAGAATATTTATGGCTAAGTTTGGTGAGAAAAAATATTCGAATTCTCTAAATATTAAGACCAACTCAATTTTCATATGCTTCTCAAACTGTATGGATACAAATAAATCACAAAAACAATTCTAAGTAGCCTCTGAGAATTTAGTTTTCCGACAGTGCTGCTCTAACTGTACAAAACCGAAATGTTCAAATATTCGAATGAAAATATAAATCAAAAAAATTAAGAGTACGAAATGCCACCCAAAAAGTCAAACACTGGAAGATCAACGAGAAAGTCGCAGCAGCATACAGAGCTCAGAAGGCAAAAACGTATTTATATATATTTATTCATTCAGTTACATACTGAATATGTTTCACATTAAAAGCTCTTGAGTGCTAAGCACACTCACACATTTTTTATTGCAATTTCTGCACTTATTTCAATAAACTTTATTTTTTCACTCTTTTTATCTGCATTTTCAATTATTTGTTTACATTCGACTGACCGTTGTGTTTACCAAAACAGTTAGTTTACGAGGCGCTTACGAAACAGAAAATATAAGTTTAAGCAATAGAATGCTAGTTGGCCGGCATTAATACGGAAGACATATTTTTTCAAGAAGACGGTGCAACATGTCGCAACCGTCACGAATCGATTGATCTGTTGAGTGAACACTTTCCGGATCGATTGATCTCACTAAACGGCAATGTTCATTGGCAGGTGCGATCGAGTGATTAAACGCCGTTAGACTTTTTCATTTAAGGATATTTGATATCAGCCGTCCACGCCATCCATTCAGTGACGATTCAAAATCTCAAGAACAATATTTGCATCTGAATTTCGGATCGTCACGCTGGAATTTTGCGTCCGAGTCATCCAAAATTGGAGGATCCGTATAAAGACCGTACCGGTTATTTGAACGACGTCATATTCCATTACTAATTGAATCAATTGTACTTTCAGTTGATAAAACATTTTTGTTAAAAATAATAGAAAGGAATCTATATAACCAAAAATGGATGTTTGTCTGTATATCTGTCTGAAAATTGTATGATATCATGGAGAATGTTTTTATGTGAAGTTTGTTGCGAATATCTACGGGGAATGTCTCGCGGAGCCCTTATTTCAAATTCTTATTACATTGACTCAAATAGTTTAGATCGTATTTCCCAGTTTAACGACCTTGGTATTTTGATGGACTCGAAATTGCATTTCGGTACCCACATTTCCACTTCGGTCTCTAAAGCTAGAGGTATCCTTGGCTATATTAAACGCTGGTCTAAGGAATTTGATGATCCGTATACTACCAAAGTACTATACACTTCACTGGTAAAACCTATTCTGGAGTATGCGTCTTGTGTCTGGGATCCTCAATATCAGATGTACATTGATCGTATTGAGTCGGTGCAAAAGCAATTTCTACTTTTTGCTCTCAAAAACTTGCACTGGGATCCTAATGCTTGCCTACCATCTTATCGGTGTCGTCTCAAATTGATCAACCTCCCTACCTTGTCTAGTCGTAGAACGGTCATTGGTGTAACTTTTATGTATAACCTCATTTATGGTAGTATTAACTCACCTTTCTTACTTAGAATGATTAACTTTAGTGTACCAGCACGTCCAACTAGAAACTATTCTCCTATTATTCTTCCCTTTTGTAGATCTTCTTATTTGCAACATGATCCATTCTATGTCTTATGCAAATCTTTTAATACCCCCTTTGCGTGTGCTGCTCCTCCCAGCACTTCTTATGTTATATTGAATTCTAAATTTAATATTAGCTTTAGTTTAATCTTGCATGCTGATTATGTTAATGGCTGATGATGTTTTTGTCTGTAGCCAAATATTTAGTACGTAGACATTAGCTTTGGTATCGCATGATCACCAAAGATATTAGCAATTAAGACCAGATGAGCCCAGTCTATGTGACTGGGTGAATTTTGATACCACCTGAGCCTGCCCCATGTGAGATCAGTGTGTGGTCATTGCGTACCTACTAAGTCGATGTAAAAAAAAAAAGGAAATTTTCCATCCAATTTTTGTATGAAAATATGTGATACCGAATCTAACAAAGCGAACAAGACCTAATATAAATGAAAATAAATTTAAGTTATTGCAAACACTATGCGAAATTATTGGTTATAAAATTAAATAAAATAATATTAAACAAGTATGAAGGCGTTAATAGAATAGACGGACTTATAAATGGAAGAAAAAAAATATAAAAAATAAAAATAAATCCGATATAAAGGAGATGATTTCAGTTATTTATGGGAAATATGAGTTCACAAGGCTTTCATTCGGGTTGAGAAATGCACTGGCTGGAAATCAAAAGAAGAACACATAGGGAATTTAAGAATCGTGTTCAATACCTCACAGAGGCCTAAATTAAGGGAACAGCTGAAGAAATAAGAATTTATGAAGAAGGAGTTGAACTTCATTATAATAGGTGGATTTGGGATTCAACTGAATCCCTAAAAAGTCGAATCCATATTCAATTATGCTCTACCCAAGACGGTCCATGACTTAAGACCCCTTCTTGGCGCCTCAGATCGTTGTAGACAATTTGTTAAAGTTGCTTAATATCGGACGAAAGAAATGCTCGCTGTCATTTGGGCTTAAAATTCACTGAGACGCTTTCTGTACCGATCAAAAACAGTTAAAATAACACAAATGCCAAAATGAAGAGATGGGAAGCAAAACTGCAACAATATAACACGAACTTATTTACAAACCCGGCGACATACATGTCATCTGAGACTTTTTATCACGCCTTTCAATGGCAAATCTTAATTCTTTAACGGCCACAGTTCACAGTAGCGACAGATCCTCTAATAATTTAATCCTTAAGATCGAAACTCCAAATTATTCATTCAAAAACCAACTAATTATTATGTGATACATTTTATAAATTTATAGTAAACTAATAAATAACCTAAGGAAATATCTTAATCCGTTACTCATAAATTGTATCAAAACCACAGAGCCTATCACACTTAAAATTCAAGTTATCTATTCAACAAATTTCAGTAGTTAAAAAATTAGATTTTGTCGAATTTCAGTGTCAGTTATTGGGAGCTTGCATAATTTCTAATATTCAAAACTCGAAGTATCAGTGTAAAGCTGGCACACAGTTGCTTGACATTTTTCAACACTAAAATAGCAGCTTTTAATTTCGTCATTCGTTTATCATTTCGTTATTTAATGTATATTGACGCTAATCATGGAACGCTCAAAATTGCATTTTAGACATTCACTATTGTTTTTGTTTGATTTGAATATATCTGCTGCCGAAGCTCATCAAACACTTTTAAAAACTTATGGCTATGCTGGTCCATCATACTCCAATTGTCAGTTGTGGTTCCAATGATTTAAAAGTGGTGATGTTGATGTCAAGGACAAAGAGCGGCCTGGAGCACCAAAAATGTTCGAGGATAATGACTGCAAGACTTATTGGACGGAAATTCGGCTCAAATTCTGAAGCAACTTGCAGACAGCTTAGCAGTTGATGAATCAACTGTTTCCAGACGTTTACATGTGTTGGAAAATATCGACTGAAAATTCAATTTCAAACCTCTTCAACATCAGTGCCATTGCTTGATAGGCAAAAAAAGAAGGGTTTTCTGTGGCTTATTGTGACCAGCGATGAAAGGTGGAATTACTGTAACAATCCCAAGCGTAAAAAGTGATTTGTTAACCCAGGAGAGCCTTCCACATCGACACCAAAACCGAATATTTATGGTCATAGGGTCTTACTGTAAATATGGTGGGAAGGTGGTGTGTATTACGAACTTCAAAAACTGTAGGAAACTGTTTCTGCATATGTGTACCAACGGCAGTTAAACCAATAATAATGCATTGTTGCTAAAAGGGCCAGCAATAGCGAGCAAGACACGCAAAGTCTCAAAGGATACACTGTTGGAGCTCGAATGGGAAGTTCTGCCGCATCCAGCGGCCACCAGACATAGCGCCTTCTGATTACCGCTTGTTCAGATCCAGGCTTGGTTGATACACACTCGGTTTCGAAATGATGAGGAAGTACGAAAATGGATCGATGATTGGATCGCTGCCAAACCACGATCGTTCTTTCGGCGCGGTATCGCTATGTTGCCACAAAGGTGGGAAAAGGTTATAGAAAATAATGGAAAATATTTGGAATAGTACATATTGTACCAATTATACTCAATAAATGCCTTGTTGCATTAAAATAAATGACCAGAATTAATGCAAGCTTCTAATACTATAACGAGAGAGGACCAGGAGAAGATTAGGATTACAGAAAGAAAGAAACATTGAAAATGGAAAATAAATACGAGAAGCATCCTAATGAACAGCATTTAGGATTAATACATATACGTATACGTATATATTAGGATCTTCACATATACATTTTTCCAACTAACGGACACAAAGTACTTCAGTAATATATAAATTTAAAAAGTTTGTAGTGGTTACGAAAATAAATGGAAAAATTAACGAAAATTTAAGGAAACCGTAAACAGATATCCTCTTCTATTTCGATGTTCCCAAAACGCTTGTACTCGTCAACACAAAAGCTTTTAACTCCCAAACAATTAAATTCATGATGGAAATAAACGGCCAAATAGAAAGATTTCACTCGACACTTTCGGAAATCATTAGATACTTGAAACAGGAACTTGATTGAATTGTCAGTAAGTGAATACAATCATTAGATACATTATACAACGAGAAAAATTCCTGTGGATTGATTTTTTTTTGGTAGAAGAAAAGACTTTCGGACCGAATGATTACAAAAAAAAATAGACAAAGCAACCAACAAAAAAACAGAGTCAGGAAAAGATGTGCACTAAAGCCATATTGGAAGTTCAAAATCTAAACAAAAGATTAAAAATAATTTCAAATAGGTAGATGAATAAAGCATTGCGGTATAATTCGTTTAATTGTACATTCAAGATAAATAAATGCACAAATATTTTTGTTAATTGAAAAAATTAATTATTAAAAAAATTTATTTAATTGCACACATTCACTTGTGAAAGTAGGATGTACAATTAAGCAAATTTATTGTGAATTTAACGGAAAATGTACAAAAAATAATACCGATTCTAAAAATAGACTAATTAACTTTATAAATAAATTTTATCAATTTCCAAACTAGGCTAAGAATAAATTGTTATCGATTTTAAACGTTGTAATAATATAAATTTTCAATAACTTCAGACAGGACTTAGGGGCCGTTTGTAAAATATTAAGACTATAACAAAATTGTTACAACATAAGCAGCTGAAACGAAGACATTGGATTTCAAAAAGGGAGAAGTTAACGGTAGAAACTATGGGATCCACCCTTGCATAGGTTAACAGCAGAAAGTAGGGATGTAAAGAATTCTTAAATAATCGATTTTTGTAAAATCGATTTTTTGAAGCACAATCGATTTTCATTCAAACCCAACCGTTAGAAAAAATCGATTGAACGCTGTTTTAAAAAATTTTTTCAATCAACTTTAACTTATGTCTTTGGGATATATTACGATTAAAAACTATATATAAAAAGGATGTTTGTTTGTCTGGTTTTTTAATCCCTATTAAATCCGACACCGTTTGACCGAGCATCATGAAAATTGGAACATAGATGGATGTCATCTTGGAGAATGTTTATGGTTAAGTTTGGTGCGAAAAAATGGTCGAATTCGCTAAATGTTAAGACCAACTCAAGTTTCAGATGCTTTTCAAACTGTATGGATACAAATAAAATACAAAAACAAAAGAGTCTCTGAGAATTGAGTTTGCCGGCAGTGCTGCCCTAACTGTACAAAGCCGAAATGTTCAAATATTCGAAAGAAAATAAAAATCAAAAATATTAAGAGTACGAAATGCCACCAAAAGAGCCACCAAAGAAGATCAACGAGAAAGTCGCAGCAGTATACAGAGCACAGAAGGCAGCAACGCGCCAGGGACCTGCTAGTTACATATAAATGACAAAACAAATTCATGTGTTATATGGGAAAATTATAAATTATAAAACGAATTCAATATTTAAAATCAAAATGGTAAATAATAAAAAATGACCGGAGTTCAAGTTCAGTAAAAAGATCTCAAGTTGTCTATGCTCTCCATAAACAACACCTTATCCTGCAGCTAATCTACTTTTTTGTTGGTTTAATATACAACCAGCTCCAAGTAACATTCGCTCAGAAAAAGTGAATCACAGTCAAGTATTTTTTGGCGAGATGGTACATTTGAGGAAAGCAACCTTTTATAGTTTCCAAAGTTTTAGGGGGTTGTTATTGTGTGGAATCAACGGCATTCTGAGCTAGGTATAATCATTTTCTGGTTTATGCTGCAGTGCCATGTGATGCTGTCTATTCCAGATCGTTGATGCATTTGACTCTTCATAAACTGTAGGACTATTACTTTGTATATGTTTACACAGAGTATTGAGTTTTTACTTATGTAAATTTACTTACTTTGGCATTGATTCCGAGTAAAACATAAGTATCAAGTATTAAGTATTAAGTATTAAGTATTAAGTATTAAGTATTAAGTATTAAGTATTAAGTATTAAGTATTAAGTATTAAGTATTAAGTATTAAGTATTAAGTATTAAGTATTAAGTATTAAGTATTAAGTATTAAGTATTAAGTATTAAGTATTAAGTATTAAGTATTAAGTATTAAGTATTAAGTATTAAGTATTAAGTATTAAGTATTAAGTATTAAGTATTAAGTATTAAGTATTAAGTATTAAGAATTAAGTATTAAGTATTAAGTACTAAATAGTAAGTATTAAGTATTAAGTATTAAGGATTAAGTATTAATTCTATTTTTATTATACACTCAAACCTAAGACTACCATTGCTTCGTTGTCAATGTATCACATTTACTTCGTCAAAAAAATCCGTGTGTTCATTCTACATTTCATTGACTATACGACAATCTATATGTATGGTTTTCGTAAAGAAATCAAAGGGATTTTTTCGGATTTTAAAAATCTGCCGATATAGTTTGTCCGGGGGGTTTAAATTGTTTCAACTAAATGAAAACTTGTCCAGAGTTGTTGGGTCACTGCTCGTAACTTTCTGACTCTCAGTTGTTTAAAGGTAATTCATCCCACTGCTCCGCATTTTGATTTAATTAGCATTTGGCAATTAATTTATCTATTGTCGTTTATAGTTACTAATATTTATTTTCTTTCCGGTGTTAAATGAATTTATAAGTGAATTTATTTGTGGTGTATGGCTCATTTCACCAGTATAAATTTTGTACTTATCAATGTTTAATTATTTTTGGCAAGTACAACGCTTAATCAATATCTTTTTTTTTCTTGCTTTGCTCTCCCTTTAAAATAGTTTTTGCTACTTTAGTCTTTTTCCGTTTCCTTCTTGCTCTCTATACAGTAGTTATTATTTTTAAATAACTGTATTTCCTCTTTTTCTCTGGGAAAATATTATTATTCACCTTACTTTTCTCTTTGCAATTCTGCGTCAATATTCGGGCTTAAGTCGTGCTTTTTTTGCACAGTGTGTTGATAATAACAAATAAATTTTGAAAATATTTTAAAAAAATTTTCACTCTCAAGTTTATTTTATTGTTATTATTTTATTTATTTATTTTATGTTTGCTTACTTATTGTTTATTTGATATATTCATAAATTTTAAAGGTTTAATAAATTTATATCAAAAAAAAAAATTTTTTTTATTTTTTATTTTTATTTTTTTTTAAATTTTTTATTTTATTTTATTATTATTATTATTATTTTTTTTTATTTACTTCTTTTTCACTTATTTTTATTTTATTTATTCATTTTTTTTCCTATCTTATTTATCTTATTTTGCTTTTATTTTATTTAATATCTTGTATCTATACTTCGCGCAAAATGAGTTGCTGTAGCTAGCACCAACAAGGACAACTTTAATAGTGATAAGCTTAGAGGTGTCTCTTGTTGGATGTGCGATAACATCGCCCACCTTAAGTGCGCTGAGTTGACTGGTCGCGACTATGACCGACTTTACGGTACTGATAAACCTGCATGTGATGGCATCAGGTGGTCGTGCCCCACCTGCTTCAATCGCCAGGGGGACTTCTCATTGATGTACCAGCGTATGCGAATTAAATACCAAAAACTTAAGAAACTATTCACTGAGCTAGCCTCAGAGTTTGATGCTGGGTCAAAAATGTTTTTGGAGTACTCTTTCGACTTGACTCCAACGGCTAATGCAGTACAACTGCCGCCATTGTCCCCTCATAATCTTGCGCCTACCACAGCGCCACTTATTTCTTTTTCGTCTCCTCAACCCCCTTCTTATCAATCCCCTCCAACTTGTTCTACTTCTTCCCAACTTTTACCCACTTACTCTTATGTACTTTATTCTACTTCTACCCAACCGCCCCATCCTACTCCAATTCCTTTAGCTCCTTCAACCATTATGCCCTCTACTATTTCTTCATCTGTCGCTTTGAACTTTCCATCCACTACTTGTTCGTCTTCCTCGATTCCTTGTCCTACTTCTGTGACTTCAGCTTCAACTTCTCCAACTTGTACTTCTTCTTCCCAACCTTTACCCAGTTACTCTTCTGTACTTTCTTCCATATCAACCCTATCGTCCCATCCCGCTCAAATTCCGGTAGCTCCGTCAACCACTCTCCCATCTACTACTTCTTCATCTATCGCCTTTAACTATCCCTCCACTACTTGTTCGACTTCCTTTATTCCATGTCTTACTACTGTGACTTCAGCTTCAACTTCTCCAACTTGTTCCCCTCCTTCCCAACCTTTACCCACTTATTCTTCTGTACTTTTTCAATATCTAACCAATCATCCCATCCCGCTCCAATTCCAGTAGCTCCTTCTACCAATATCCCCTCTAATACCACTTCATCTGTCGCTTTAAACTTTCCTTCCACTAATTGTTCATCTTGCTCTACTCCCTGTCCTACTACTGTAACTTCTGCTTCATCTTCAACTAACGTCTCTAACTCCTCCCGTACTTTGTCTCCCCCTAAGAGTTCTTCGCAGTCCAATACTGCCTCTACTCCAGTGCCATGTATTTTGAAGGTGCTGGATCCTCGTAAACATGTTTTTATTTCCAGGTTGGATAAGGAGACTACCTGTGACGACGTTGCACGCTATATATCATCAAAAGCATGCAACCCTTCGAGTATTAATATCCATAAGATTAATTTTTCTAGCCCTAGAGAAGGCTCTTCTTTCAAGCTTTCAGTTGGTATGGAAGTATTTTCTTATTTGTGGCGCTAATTTCTGGCCTGCACATATGGTGGTCCATGAGTTTATTCCTAGGAAAAACACTAGGCTTTTGCAGGTAACCTTACCAGTCACTGCTTCAGTTTCATCTTCTGCTTCTTCCACTACACTTTCAAAGTATTAGGCTTAATTAAATTAATGCATAACTTACTTTCTAAACTTGTAATCTAAATTTTTGTTTGAATTGTCTATATCATTTTAAGTATTGAATTCTAAATTAAGTCTTAGATTTAGTTTAATATTGCATGTTTATTAGAGGCTGATGATGTTTTTATCTGTAGCCAAATATTTAGTACGTAGACATTAGCTTTGGTATCGCATGTTCACCAAAGAACTTAGCAATTACCACCAGCTGAGCCCAGTCTATGTGACTGGGTGAATTTTGATGCCACTTGGGCCTGTCCCATGTGAGATCAGTGTGTGGTCATTGCGTACCTACTATGTCAATGTACAAAAAATTAAGTATTAAGTATTTATTAAGTATTAGTTGTAAATCCCTTATTATAAATATTTTCACTTTATCTCCACTATAGCTTAGCACAGAGTAAAAAATTCCTGGAATTTGTTCGATTATTCTGTGAAAAAATCAATGATCGATTAAAAATCCCGTCCTTAAATAATCATTCATATGTG
The DNA here is from genome assembly GCA_035041755.1 of Cacoxenus indagator. NCBI lineage: Eukaryota > Metazoa > Arthropoda > Insecta > Diptera > Drosophilidae > Cacoxenus > Cacoxenus indagator. Next base: position 796,383 of record JAWNKX010000067.1, read on the forward strand.
GTGTTTTTAGGGTCACTAATTGATTATAATCGTTTCATCGATCTTTTTACATAGCTTGCAGAAACTATCGGATATCCCGCTTATCCCAATACGGTAGTGATTGTACCGGTATTTGAAACTTAGTATGATATGCTTGTGGTTCGAGTAAAGGCCGACGTCATAGAAGCCACGTAGACGCTTTCGGGCGAGGATTCGTTTTAAGATAGACTAGAGCTGGAGTTAAAGTTTAGTTTAATTGAGATTACTGTGGGATACGCATATAGCGTTGATAAATAAAGTCTAAAAATAAATAACTTTTTAGTTTATTAATTTACCTTTGGTGATGTGTGTGGATTTTTTAATAGGAAACAAAGTAATTAAATATGTGTGTCTTCACTTTCAGTGGCCCATACCTGCAATTCCTTTTCTATTTGTTTATTCAATTCTTATTCGTTAATTCCTAATTGAAGTATGTCCAGTAATAAGACGGGTCACTTTTGGATTAATACTAATATAGTAGTAGTACTTTTATTATTATTATAAAAACGTTTAGATCTTAAGTGAATATTATACAAATTTTATGAATCCTTTTTAATAACAATAATATAATAATAACAATAAGAAAAATAATAATAATTGTAATAGTAATATATTTTAGTAGGGCATGACTTAGCCGTTCGCCTTTCTTAAAGTAGATACAAAATCCAAAACGTGTTATAAGAAGGAGATATAAAGAATGTAAAATTAACATTATAAAACTACAAACAAAAAATAAAATTAAATAAAATTAAAAAAAACATTTAATGAATTACAAAGATAACAGATTAAAATCTCTATGTGCGTCAGAAAAACTCTTGTAAAATTCTGTTCCTGTACGATAGAGCTCTCCTTAGTTAGTGTCCGAGTACTCCCCAATCTTCACCGTTCAGAATGGCGGTATATTGTTCGTTGGGTAGCGTTGGCTTTGCCCATAATTGCATGCTTAGCTCCCTCAGGATTGGGCAGATCGCAATAAAATGGCGGACGTCTTCTGGTTCTCTCATGTTACACAACTCGCAATGTGTGCTTTGGCTTTGCCGATATGGTTGATCATTAAGTCTTAGAACTCCCACCCTGTCTTTAAATATAAGTCATATTATGTATATATCAATTGTGTCGCGAAAGTACTTTCGTTCCCCAAGGTCATACACAAGCAGCTTATACGATTTTCTTGTTTGACTGTGTCGTGCTGTTCTAACAAAGTGTTTCCGCCTGCTGTGTGTGCCACGTGTCTGGGTCTTCGATAATAAGTTGTGTGTTATGTTCTCTTGCTATTCGCTGCCAATGCCCAAAGCACTATTGCTTCTTCGTGAGTAGTTATTTCTCAACAATTTTAGGGGTTCTGCGATTCGGTAACGCAAGCACTTTGGTGATGTATTGCAAATTTAACTTTAGCTTGTACACGAATAAAGTCGGTAGTTCCGTCTCCAAATAAATAAAATAGTTTGGTGTGTTGTTGGGTAGATGGAAAATTATTTTTAAGAAAAGCCTATAACATTACATACATGTACATCCTCATTAGATGACCAGCCCCAAACTTGGGCTGCATAGCACATAATTGCACGCACGGTCGCCGGAAATATTTGGTATTTCGTACTGGCCGCCACTCTTCTCCTACCAAGGAACGCTTTCCATGAGCTGTTTAAAGCTGCTTTGGTGTTTTTCAGTTTTAATTGCAAGTGTTTACCGAATCGCATATCTGACATGATAGTGACTCCTAGATATTTGTAGCTGTTTACTACTTCTAGATTTTTGCCTTCTAAGCTCAAACTCTCATTCGCTGCATATCGGCCTCTGCCAGCTCGCACAACCATAACCTTTATCAAACGATTGTTGTATCAGTGTCAACTCATGCCTTCGTTGCTGTTGTTTTTACAACGGCCGTCTTGGTTTCAGTTTCTATGCTTCGCTCAAACGACTTCTCTCTCAGTAACAACACATGCACTTGTTGTAGTTGTTTTGACAGGATATCATTTTTGTTTTCATTTCTCTGATTCAATCAAATGATTGCGCTCTCAGCAAAAACTACTTGTTGTTGTTTTCACAGCAAACGACTTCGTTTTCGTTTCACACTTGGGTTCAATGCTCAAATGCTACACGAAGAACTATAATGCGATGACGCGATGACTCACATGTAAAAATATTACTCCATCGAAACCCCATAGATATTTCACAACATAACGTCGTCACCTCGACTGCCTCGCTTCCCTTGCTAAAAAAAATTGTCTATCCTGACCAAGTTATATTATGTTCGAAAATGCAAACTTATAGCTCACCTTCCTTTAGATTAGCTATTGGATTATAATTTATAATTCATATAAAATCCTGTAAGAGTCGAACAACATATATATATGAGCAGCTTCACTTTTGAAAGCATATTATAATTTATAATTGAGGCACATAACGTATATATTTATATAAAATATAAGAATCATGCATGCCAATTGATATGCGAGATCGGCGTTGAGTAGGGTAGTTTCATTTCGTTTCACACAAACGAAATGGGCAGGTAAAAACCTTTCTTGTTTGATATTCTGGAGCCCCAGTCTGTATGCTTCGCATTGTAGTCGCCTGCAGCTATAAAACGGTGTCCGAGAGTTTTTAAGAAATCAAGGTATTGCGACTGTGAGATATTGTGCTTTGTTGGGCTGTACACGGCTGTTATTCTTAGTGGTCCGGATGAGTCGAAGATTTGTATACTTGTCGACTGGATATAGGTTTCTTGGAATGGAAGCAGTACGTTATGTTTAATGTTTTGTTTAATAATGATAGCAGTCCCACCGTGTCCTGTACCGTCGGGATGGCTTGTGTAGTACATCTTGTATCCACTTATGTTCATGTGCTGGCTACTTGTATAGTGTGTTTCCGATATCAAAGCAATGTCAATGTAGTTGTTGTGTAGGAAAAGCTGTAATTCATTCAGGTGATTTTTTAATCCGTTTGCATTCCAAGTTAAAATTTTTATTTAGTGTCCATTCTTGTTGTCGAGTTTTGTCAATAGTACTGTTATGATGTTCATCATATTACTCATTTGTTGCTCTAGTTGTTTTATACGTCAAATCCCTTATAGTTGGCTGTGTGTGAGCCGCCACAAAGAGCGCATTTAATTTGATCTGCACTTATTAGTTTGCAGCCAATAGTCTTGTGCTTGCCAGCGCATTTCACACAGATCGGGTCTTTGGTGCAAACATTTCTTGTATGACCATATTTTTGCAGTTTGAGCACTGAGCTTCCGTGCGTTTGTGGTGTGGTGGCTCAAATATGACTTTGGTACATAGGAGTGTTGTAATATTAAAGATTTCTCTATTATTAGCTTTGGCTTTTATCTGAATGAAAAATAGCGGCAGTGGTTTCTTTGTCAGTTTTTGTTGTACGTTGTGTATATTAATAACGTCGTGGCCTAGTTCCTATAGCTCGTTCTTAAGTTCGTCAAGGTCAGTGGCGTAGTGCATATTCCTAAGTACTGTTTTGAATCCCCGCTCCTCTTTCGGCTTAAAGGTGTAGTATTTAGTTTTGTTTTCCCTGAGCATCTTAACCACCGCCGAGTAGTTCGGCGAGTCATTTGTCTGTAAGCATACTTCGTTGTTTTTAAGTGTTTTTAAAATGTAGTTTTGTTGTATTGTGTTTTTCAGAGCTTTGTTTAGTACGTTAATTTGTTCTACGTCCTGTACGTATATTGGTGGTGGCTTGTGAATTTTAGTAGATGGTCGAGTTTGATTTGGCGCATTAGAATTTGCTTCTGTACCACTGCCGTCTTCAGCCGTTTCGTCTTGTGAGAGGATTTCGAACCTGTTATTAGTATTAGGCGCGATCAGCCAGTACTTTTGCAGTGTTGTTTGTGTGTCGTTTGTGTTTTTTTCCTACTTTTTTTTACTATTGATATTTTATTTGGAAGTGTTGTTGGGACAGAGCTTACTACGGTTGCGTTTTATTTTTGGTTCTTGTGGGTTTTGATTGGTTGAAGTTTGTACTTGCGTGTTTGATGTCTTTTCTTTGATCAGTGATGTTGTCGAAGAGAGGGAGCAAACTGGCATTGTAGCTGAGAAAGTTGACGTGTTCGTTGTTGTAATGAGTGAGATAGCAGCTGATATCTGCTTTGTGGTTGTTGTTGTTGATGGTTGGAAATAGGAAAGTGGCGTCGTTGGTATAGGGCATTGTGCACTCCACGGCAGAGGCTGCATATTACGTGTTGCCATGGAACAGCTGACAATTAGTTGAGCGGTAGAGCGAGGGGTTGCGTTTGTTTGGATTGATGATGCGTTGTTGTTTTCACTTTGTGAGTGTGAAACTGTATGACGTATTGTGGGAGAGAAAGAACTCGCTCTATCGAAATTAGCGGGAAGTGAAGCTTGGTGAGGGTCACTGATGTTGATGATATTGTTTGAACAGCTTGTTGATGTGCCAGTTGTTGTTACATATGCGGACAGCTGTTTGAGCTTGAGGTACGCTAATGATGTTTTGTGATGGCTGATTTTGTTTTTGCGTGCTGCGCGCAGTCGGGAGACTGCGTTCAACAGGCATCTTTGAGATCAGAACAATTGATTACTTTGTCCCTTGATTTATTTTTTATATTGTTAAATTCGAGGGATCTTGCCATGCCAACTGTTATGGAGGTGATAAATTCTCACAGCTGCCGCTATCACTACAGACTTTTAACGCACCCAAATCCGCTGGCATCCTCCCACAACCGTATCTCACCAAGGCGTAGACTGAAGAGGCTACACCCGCATGATCTCCCCCTAAGAAGGAATCAGCCTTCTTTATAATTGCCTTTTCGGCGCAATTTGAATCATTTTTAATTTAGTATAAGTCTAATTTTTTTCACGTCATTATTTTTTTTTATCCGACAAATGTTGTTACGGTTTTTGTTACTTTTCTGTCATTTCACTCCTACCACAAGCCGCGTAAAAGAACTTCGTTCCAAAAAAATTTTATTGCAGGCGCCGAAACTTATAAAAAAATTACTTCACTGCATTATTCATACATACTGAAGATTTTGGAAAATGAGGACAATCACATCTTAAAATATCGGCGCCATCTTGACCTATTTGCTGCGGATATGTTCGTCAAATTTGAAACTGAGCGATTGACATTTATCAGGTTGAAGCAGGCAAAACTACGTTACGACGAATACATTTATCTTCGGGGGGCCATCAATACTGACGGAAATGCTCAGAATGTCGGCAGAATTATTGAATGAATGAAGGAATGAGAAAATGAAGTTAATAATCCTGTTCCTTTTTCGCCGTTACTCTCCAAGACATTTTAAGCACCCTTAAATGCCGAATTTTAGCACTCAGTAAAATATATTAAATCAATTTGCAAGTACGTGAACAAAGTTAGTGACATGGCTATGTTCGGAGTTCTTGTTGAAAATTCCAACAAAAATTCCACTCAATTTCAAATGAGTCGCTATGTTAGCCGTAACGAAGCGATGCTGAGTATTTTTACATTAGCTACACATGAAATACACTCCCTGTTGTTCATTGGGCCGAACAATTGAAAAATGTTCAAAATGTTTTTTTACAGCGGATAACGTATTACAACAAGCTGTCAGGCCGCCTTCGACAACATTGGCCAGCTTCTTTGAAATGTGTCAGAATGATGACTTTGGCCGAACGCTGCTTTACTCCGAAATGCCAAGTTATTATACCTGGAATTAATCGTAAAAGAAATTTCGATGACGGAAACCAGGAAAGCCAATTCCAGATTGCCGACAAGGGTTATTGGAACACCAATAACTATTTCCTTCACTCTGAAGGAATAAGGTAGGTTGATCATTAATAAAGATGTTGAAAAGCAAAGGCCCCAATTGACTGCCTCGAGGAACACCTGAGGTTACCTTTAAAGACTTAGATATTATGGACTTAAAAAGTACCTTTTGAAAGCGATAATCAAGATAAGATGGTAGCCATTGGACCAAAAGAGAAGGGAAACCAAAAGCTTTGAGTTTGGTTATGAGCAAAGCATGCGATACAGAATTGAAAGCCTTACTGAAGTCGGTGTAGATAACATCAGTTTGGCTACCTACCGAGAAGTTGTGGTTGACAATAGAAGTAAATTCCAACAGATTGGTTACCGTTGAAAGGTTCTTTACAAAACCATTCTGAGACATACTCTACAATGGGCGAATAGAATTAGGAATTGCAGCTTGGCAATAGCTCTGTAGTTCTATATATCAGACTTACTACCCTTTTTGAATAAGGGAATTATATAGGATTCTTTCCAACCACTTGGCATAGACGAAGTAATAAGGGATAAATTAAAAAAGGTACAAAGGGGAATATATAAGTTGTCAAGTTGTAAGTTATTTACGCCATGAATATTAACTGGATCAGGAGAAAATGATGGTTTAACCAATTTTAGATAATACATAGATAATGCTGCCGTCAATAAACGGCAAACTGAAGTGATTAAATTCATTAATTTTGTAAGGATAAGAAGAACTACATATTTCCACAGGCATTATTAGAGTAGGTGCCCTGGAAAAATTGAGCAAAACGTTCGCTGTCCCAACATCAGAGCTACTTACAACTTCATTAAACTCCATACAAGTTAGAAATAACCTTGATTTGCTTTTTGTTTTTGATGAATTTAAAAAAAAATTGGGATCCTAATTAATATTAAATTTTTCTTTGTGCAAATATCTATTATAGCAAGATTGATTAGAAATGTTAAATTAACTACGAGCCGCTGCATAATTAGCATAATCAATTGAGGAACAAAAGTGTTTATATTTGTTAAATACAATTCATAATATTTTTTAGACAGAACAAATTTATACAAAACCAAGGCGGACGCTTAGAATCATCGGTAACATGTACTTGAGGCACACATTTATTGATATAATCCAGCATAGTCGTGTTGAAAAACCGCACGGCAGTATCAATATCAGAAGAAGAACTTAATATTGACCAATCTGTGGAAGCAAGCAATGAGTTGAGACGATTGAAATTAGTATGTTTAAAATTAAAAGCTTTTCTTGGCTTAGCACAAGTTGAGTCAGATGCAGACAGAAGTTGGTTAAGAGTTAGTGTCACCTCAAAAGTGGGGTGATAGGTATCTTCTGGAATTGACAATGGAGAGGATCTCGACAGTGAGGTATTTTCATGGCAGTTAGTAAACACTAGGTCTAGCATACGATGTTTGATGTTGGAAATGTGGTTTATTTGCTGGAGAGAGAGATCCAGCAATAAATCAACGAACTCGCTGCCAACAGAAGGAAGAACGATATTGGAGTCACTAAAAGGAATCCAATTAATAGAGGGAAGATTAAAATCACCCAAAACAAGCAAAATATCAGCGTCTTTAATGAGCTTTAATACATTCTGGATAGCCTTCGCTTGATCCAAGTAGACTGAGTCAGAAGATGAAGGAGGAATATATGAACAAGTAATAAAAATGTTATGATTAGAGAATGAAATTTTGACGCAGATAAATTCAATGTTTTCAGTATCGCCAAGAGAGACCAGTTCTGACGAAAAAGATGAAAGAACAGAGATTAAGACTCCTCCACCTACGCGGCCATAACGATCTTTACGAAACGTAGAGTAAGAGTTATTGAAAATTTCAGAGTTGAGAACATCAGGGCGAAGCCAAGTCTCAACGAAAACGATAATGTCAGAACTGAAAAAAAACTTCTAAGATAAAACGAAGAAAGTTTAGAATTTAGCCCTCTAACATTTTGAAAATGTAGACTTAGTTTTTTGGAGATTTTGAAGAAGCAGAGGATGAAGCTGAAGTAGTGACTGGTAAGGTCTTAATTGGGGTATAGGGTACAAAAGATCTTCTCTGGTCGCAGTGCCCGCTTCCTTTGACAGGAATACCTCTCAACTGGTTGCGGATACCCGGATCCAACAACCGTTAACAGACGTAGGCTGTTTCTAATTGTCTACGAAAAGTCTACCGATACAAGAACTTACTCGATTCTTTTCATTCGATACCGAGTAGGTATCGAGTGTTTGAAACCAATGCTGTATAGAGTAAAGGTACTCTATACCTCAGTGGCATTGTTTCAACCCTAGTTACAACTGGATAAAAGAGTTTCATCCTATATCATCCAACAAATTCGTACCCCACGACATAGATAAGTTCCCACTTCACTAAGTTGTTATGTATTTGTTCCTTTCTCTTAAATTTAATTGAAGTTGTTCTGCATTAACAGTAAAATTAAAAATATTTGTAGTAAAAAAAGCAAAAGAATACCATTTTGCATACTATAATAAATAACTATAAATACCAGAATCTTCGACAGGTTAAAATTTCAAAGTTGTTTTCGTATCCATTGCACGCTGGTCAAATATCTCAGACATATCATATTTCACGCATTCACCATAATGACCGAGCTTTTCTGACCAGCACATTAATATCTTTCACGGGGATATTGTTTACAAGATACAGGCAGCTTTCGTAGTTCTCTAAATTTTCGACACCATACGCGAGCATCACCTCTATGATCATTAGCTGTTCGTAGACGACAAACCAGTGTACGCCAATCATATTTGCACATACCTGCAGCAACCAACTGCACGATATGGGCAACTTGGTTAGTATTTGCCTCTTATGGTCATTCTTATAGAAACCTTGATGACCAATGAGTGTCCAATAATCGAAATTTGAACGTCGTAAAGTCAGAACTTCTTTACAGTTCTCAGTCATAGTTTCGTCATTCATTTGAACCGAAATGTTGTTTTCTACATTCTTGAGGTCATTAGCATCTTCACTGCTTATACCCAAGGCAGCCATTACGTCAAACTCACGGCGGGGTGCGTGGAGTTCAACATCCAGAGGGTCCATGTCGTTCTCACTGAAGACTTCGAAGGAATATGATGTACCCAGCCCAGCATTGGCGAGATTTGTCTCCGCCTTATTCATATGCTATAAATTTGAAAAAAAAAAAATTTTAATAAGTAAATTCAATTCAAACGATAATGATGACTAAGTAAAATTCTACCTCTTTTTTAATAATATTGTAGAAATTGTGAAGACCTCTTCGCATATGCACTAACTTGTTGTTTTTCTCTTTCTCCATTTTGCGCCTGTAGGCCAAAGAGTATTTCTCCAGTTTACGTTTAAATATGAGGCCTGTGTTGCGGCTCTCATGTCTTAGCTTGATCTCCTTTAGCCACTCCTCCTTCGAGACATCCGTGTTAGCTTTGAAAAAACGCCCGCCTTTATACAGTTTCTGTGAGGTATATCGGAATATACCAACATAATCGCGGTTTTCATGACATGCGATCTCCTCCACTATCAATTTGCGATCGTATTTCCACAAATACGCACTCAGCTCTTTTTCATCTACATATGGCAACAAAGTACGTGTAGTGTGGTCGATGCGCAGCACATCCGGTACAAAGATACATCGTTCATGGTAGGCAAGCATTAGGATCCCAGTGCAAGTTTTTGAGAGCAAAAAGTAGAAATTGCTTTTGCACCGACTCAATACGATCAATATACATCTGATATTGAGGATCCCAGACACAAGACGCATACTCCAGAATAGGTCTTACTAGTGAAGTGTATAGTACTTTGGTAGTATACGGATCATCAAATTCCTTAGACCAGCGTTTAATATAGCCAAGGATACCTCTAGCTTTAGAGACCGAAGTGGAAATGTGGGTACCGAAATGCAACTTCGGGTCCATCAAAATACCAAGGTCGTTAAACTGGGAAATACGATCTAAACTATTTGAGTCAATGTAATAAGAATTTGAAATAAGGGCTCCGCGAGAAAAGGACATAACTTTGCATTTATTGGTATTGAGGATTAAATAGTTTTTGGAACACCAACGAGATAAAGAGTCAATGTCGCTCTGAAGGAAAATCCCGTGAGAAGGGTTATTAAGGCGGAAACATAGTTTTACATCATCTGCGTACATTAAAATCTGAGAGTATTTGATGACGGTAGGTAGATCATTAATAAATATGTTAATAACTCGCATAATCAGTTGCGGAACAAGAGCGTTTAAATTTTTTAAATAACCGATTTCTAATATTTTTTAGACGGACCAAATTTATACAAAACCAAGGCGGACACTTAGAATCGTCAGTAACATGCACTTTAGGCACACATTCATTAATATAATCCAGCATAGTTGTGTTGAAAAACAGAGCGGCAGTATCAATATCAGAAGAAGAACTTATAAAGGAAAAGCCTGCAACGTCGTCGCAGGTTGTCTCCTTATCCAACCTGGAAATAAAAACATGTTTACGACGATCCAGCACCTTCAAAGTACATGGCACTGGATTATTAGACTGCGAAGAACTCTTAGGGGGAGACAAAGTACAGGAGGACCTAGAGACTTTAGTAGAAGATGAAGCTGAAGTTACAGTAGTAGGACAGGGAATAGAGGAAGACTAACAAGTAGTGGAGGGAAACTTGAAAGTGACAGATGAGGAGGTAGTAGAGGGGATAATGGTGGAAGCAGCTACTGGAATTGGAGCGAGGTAGGACGATTGTGTAGATATAGAAGATTATATGTAGATTATATAGAAGAAAGAATAGAAGAGTATGTGGGTAGAGGTTGGGAAGAAGTAGAGCAAGTTGGAGGGGAATGAAAAGAAAGGGGTTGAGCAGACGAAAAAGAAATAAGTGGCGCTGTGGTAGACGCAAGGTTGTGGGGGGATAATGACGGTAGTTGCACTGGATTAGCGAACTCAGTGAATAATTTTTTTAATTTGTGGTATTTTTTACGCATACGCATTGAGAAGTCCCCCTGGCGTTTGAAGCAAGTGGAGTGGCACCTTGCTGGTTTAGCCATACCGTAAAGTCGGTCATGGTCACGACCAGTCAACCCAGCATAATCATTTATGTGCACGCATGTGTGTATCAAAGAGTATACAAGGTATACTCTTGGTGCGTATTTGTACATTCACTCCTGCTCATACATAAAGTGATAGTAATGTTATTTAATTTCTCTTTCGCTTTAAAAAAAAAATGATTATGAATGTTTCTGTAATTTTTTGTTTTCCTTTGTTTTTCTATGCACATTAAAAAATTTGGTATTTCATATACGTGCATTCCTGCAAATTTGACTTCTAACATACTATACAGAGGAGCTTTATTGTAGATCACAGAGGTCCATTTGCATTGGAAATTGGGGGGCTTTTTTCATCATGACTTCATGACTCTTAATTTTTTGTTCATAAATAAAAGATTTTCTTCATTTTACTTGTGGAAAGTAAGTTATATATGCATATATAAATTTTTGTAAATACGTATACATATTACGAAATTTGTTTCCTTCTTGTTTCCCGCTGATTAGGATTAAGTTTCTTACTGAGGCAACCACATAGTCGGACCGGATATTAAAGATGCATTGCAAACGGCAATGCATGCTAATGCACGTGAATCATAAATGAGACAGGTTTTTTTTGAGTGAATAATTAAGATATGATGGTATTTCGGTGTTGACACAAAATGCGAAAAGCAATGAACTCACTGCTCATACATAAAGCAATAGTAATTAGACACATTTGCACTTAGCTCTAGAACTGTTAGCAGTCAATACCTTAGTAGAAACTGCTTCGTAGCCGTTAAATATAGATAAAAGTTTATTATAGCATTATAAAAGATAATTTCAACAGTTAACAATCCATTTTCTGGTTGGTGAAAGGTCTTGTAAAGTACCTAATGAAAGTATCTAATATAAGCGTACCTGTAGTTGACCAACATGTCATCGTGAAAATAATACTTAAAGTTTAATGGCAGTAAACTTTATAACATTGCAATTGGACCATGTTAATAATTTGTTAACGTGTGAGACAGAGATAAATAGAGAAGTTGTCTAAAAATTCCATCCAAGCAATTGGGGTGGTTGGTAAAGTGAAATGGCAGCAGCAGCACTCATTGAGTGAGTAAAGTCATGAGTATATAGGCGGCTGTTAAGATGATTGAAAGTTTTTATTTTATAGTAACGAACTTTTTTAGAAAGGAAATATCAAAAATAACAAGAGAAAACAATTTCTCATTACGCACACATAATAAAACTTTCCTTTTACAGGCCAAACCTCCGCCGACCTCTTTGCCAATAACAAAAATATAATTTAAAAACATTATTGTGAAAAATTGTTTTTCATATATTTACTCTAACAAGTGCAACAAAGTTCAAATCCGCACAAATCTGCACGTTTTTGTTAATTTCTTTCAAAGCCTTCGCGTTGAAAATTCTTCAATCGCAGTATGTATGCTCCACAAACCACCAACATTGGCGGCGCGACGCAACTCGTGTCGCTTGATGCGTTTATGTTTAATTGCTTAGTCGCTGTGGAAATACATTTTAATCGTCTGTAATTGTATGTTCGTTAAATGATATTATAAAGAAGGAAAAGCCAAACGAAACCAAACCAAACATTGTGGAACTAACGGCAGCTAAAAGCGATAGTTTTTTGTACATTTTAGTTACTGATGAGTATTTTAACTGTGTCACGAAGTCTGTGACATGATACAAGAAACATCATAGAGGAAATAAATAAATTTTACGTTAGCCTAATGTCATCTTTGTTTGCTGTCCAAGAAAAACTCAATTGACATGTGAAAGACAACAACATTTCTGGATTAAACTGTCTTAATTTGGGCGTTATTTATTATGGGTTTAAAACCAATATATGTAGTAATTTTTAATGTAAACATTTAAATCTATTCGCCGCTTGTGACTTCGAATGTTTCGTTTTCACCATGCTCCGTTTCTGACTAGTACTTCCCCACTCGAGCAGAATAATCTTGCGTCCACCTCGCAAGAGGAAGAAAGTCAGCACGTTGTCGGGCTGTCAATCGTTCAGCTTAACTGTGGCGCTGCCAGATTGTGTGTGCTTACAGTTCGGCTTTCTTGACCTACGGAGCGTCCTCGCCCGAATGGTCGTCGTCTTCTTCTTCTCCTGAGTCATCTGATTCATTGGGCGGTAGCTGACACCACGGCTTCAGTTGATCCGATGCGTAAACTGACTTGTACTTTCGTTGTGTGCATTGAGAGTGTGGCAAGTCTTCGATAATGTACCGATCCTTTGGCAAGACTTTTGTTATTATGAAAGGGCCTTTATAACGGGGTGCTAGTTTCCGTGACGTCCCAGAGCTAGGTGCTTCGTTGATGGTTAATACCATATCGCCTGTCCTTTAATTTGTTGGTCGGGCCCGTATGGCATCGTACCGTTCTTTCATTTTCGCCCGCTTATAGTTCTCAACAGAAACTCCTACGTGAGCAGCAGAAGCTACGTCAGCAACAACAAAAATCAGTCCAACTACCTATTCACCCTCACTCCGAGCCACAACAGTTACCAAGAAAGACATCTTTACCTAAGAGTCGTCAAAAGTCTCATCCGTTGTCAAGTCAACGTCAAATCGCATTGTCATCATTATCCCTCGCTCAGCATAGATAATACCCAATCATTCTCATCTCCTGAACAGGTCGTCCAATTGTCGGTTGTGGTCTCCCGCCTGGGCAGTCTTAACGAGAAATTTGATCGCCTGATTGAGATGCAGACCATGATGATGGAGATGCTCGCCGCCATATTGTCTAGAAAATGAGCAGACCACACATGAACCTCGCCATATGGAACGCTGACGGCGTCCTTAATCACAGAAATGAGGTAGGAGTGTTCATGGCGGTCAACTTGATTGACGTCATTCTCATTTCCGAAACGCATTTCTGCATTAGAACTTCTTAAAATTCAGGGATGTGAAATCTATTCAGCTAATCATCCGGATAAGACACGTATGCGAGGGGCGCCGCTTTACTCATCCGGTCATCCTTACGCCACCATCCACTGGAAACCATTCGGTCTGACTCAATTCAAAGTGTTTCTGTCAGTATTCACACAACTCAAGGCATCCTGGTTATCGCAGCCATTTATTGTGCTCCAGGACCCCAAATATCAGAGCAGCAGTTCAACACCTTCTTCAATCGACTCGGACCTAAATTGTTTGTCGCAGGGGATTGGAACACCAAACATCGACTTTGGGGGTCCAGACTTGCCACGCCAAGAGGCTTCACAAGAGTATAATAAACTTTTCCAGAGAGGTTCTCGCCACCGGAGCACCCACCCTTTACCCATACGATTCCTCAAGGTCGCCCGATGCAGTAGACTTTGCTATATACAATGGCATTCATCCAACAGCCCTGGACATTGCGGAGTTATCTGACCTTAGCTCAAACCACATCCCACTATTTATTAAACTTGGATTGATTCCAGATAGCATCGCATGCCGGTACAGACTGCTCCCTCTCCACGCTAACATATAACATATCTCAACAAGGCTAGACTGAAGAGGCTACACCCGCATGATATCTCCCTAAGAAGGAATTAGGCTTCTATGTCATTCCCTTTTTTTCGCAATTAGCATCATTTTCAATTTGATCTTTTAACGTCATTATTTTTTTAATTCGACAAATGTGTTATTCAGTTTACTGCTATAAATGTTATACTCTAATTATAAAAAAAAAATATTTTTATTGCAGTTATATTATTTTTATTCAATCCTGGAAATATGCAATGAATTTTTAATGAATTTTCTTTTCAATAATAAAACGTTCAACCAATTGAATTATTTAAAACATTTATCAACACAATTAAAAGCTAATTTCTCGCCGTTTGAAAAATCCTTAAAAGGAAGTTCTTTGTATTTATTTTTTTTAATAAAAAGGAGGCGTTGAACCTGTACATGCAAAATTTAGTACCTTAACAACACATTTATCATAATTTAAGTGGAGCCAAACCTCATTAATTTCGCACAAGGACTTATAGTCTGGATGAGAAGTGCCTCAGAGTTGGCCAACCGTCTTGGAAAATCCCAGTCGTTTTATTCGCCTTAAAGGCCTGGCGGGTAGTAGTCCTCTCGCACAGTGTCTGATCAGCCTATCACTGTATCCCACTAATTATTAATAACAGAAACTTGCTTGAGAGAGTTAACTCAAGTAGCGTGGAAGACACTTGAAGATCAACGTCAAAAGTTGAAAAGACGGGCAAATTCCAGCAATTCCTGCCTGAAAGTAGGCTAGAAGCTAATTGAGTAAACGAACGACACATCGATAAACCACCTAAAATGATTAACATTGCCGGCGTGGTGAGCATCGTGCTCTTTAATCTGCTCATCTGGTTGTGGGAATTTGGGCAGGCCGTAAAAAGCAAGCGGGCAACGATTCTGAGGAGGAGGTCATGTTGGCTGGCCGTTCGATAGGTCTCTTCGTTGGAATATTTACAATGACGGGTAATTAATGAACATGGGGAAAATCATATAAATCTTTTAATTTGTAGCAACTTGGGTCGGCGGCGGTTATATAATGGTACTGAGGCAATTTACACATCGGGTCTAGTCTGGTGTCAGGCTGCGTTTGGCTATGCCCTTAGCTTGGTCTTTGGTAAGCCACATTTGTTGGTTGTGAGTTGTACTTTTGAAAGAAACTGTAATTTTATTCAAACCTTAAGGTGGCATCTTCTTTGCAAATCCGATGCGCCAACAGGGCTACATCACTATGTTGGATCCGCTGCAGGATTCGTTTGGTGAACGTATGGGCGACTTACTGTTTTTACCCGCGCTTTGTGGTGAAGTTTTCTGGGCAACTGGCATACTCGCAGCACTGGGCGCAACGCTACCTGACAACATTGACATGGATCACCGGACTTCTGTTATACTCTCCTCATGTATTGCCATTTTCTATACGCTTTTCGGTGATCTCTATTCGGTCGCTTATACTGATGTCATACAACTCTTTTGCATCTTCATTGGTCTTTGGATGTGTATACCCTTCGCATGGGCTAATGATCACGTAAAGAGCTTGTCGGATATGGATGTCGATTTGATTGGTCACGTGGAGCCGAAGAAACGCTGGTTCTACATAGACTACGGCCTCCTACTCGTCTTTGGCTATACAGCAAGACTGCGGGACGTTCTCAACTACTATCCTATGTTGCGGCTGCAGGTTGTATACTAATGGCTATACCACCGGTGCTGATCGGCGCAATTGCCAAAGCGACACGTACGTAAAATAGAAATTTTCATGCACAGCCAAGCCAATTGGCAATTTGGTACTTCTCTTTGGTTTTCTTTCTCCCACAGCTTGGAATGAAACCGATTACAAGGGTCCCTATCCCCTCACTGTCGCTGAGACCAGCATGATTTTACCCATGGTGCTACAATACCTAACTCCGGACTTTGTGTCCTTCTTCGGCTTAGGCGCAGTGTCAGCCGCTGTGATGTCCTCCGCCGATTCCTCTGTGCTATCCGCCGCTTCGATGTTCGCACGCAATGTTTATAAATTGATTTTCCGTCAGAAGGCTTCCGAAATGGAAATAATTTGGGTTATGCGTGTTGCAATAATTGTTGTTGGTATACTTTCCACCATAATGGCGCTGACTATCCCCTCCATTTACGGCCTCTGGTGAGTCTGAGTGCTATGCGCTAATAATGCGTTTACTGAAAGAAATTTCTCTCTTTTCCTTTTTGTCTAGGTCAATGTGTTCGGATCTGGTTTATGTCATTCTTTTTCCGCAACTCTTAATGGTCGTGCATTTTAAGAAATACTGCAATACATACGGCAGCCTAGCTGCCTACATTGTGGCACTCTTCATACGTCTCTCGGGTGGTGAGGTGTTGCTTGGACTGCCGGCTCTTATACACTATCCGGGATACGACGAAGAGAGCCAAACGCAGCTATTTCCCTTCCGCACAATGGCCATGCTCATGAGTCTGTGCACATTAGTTTTCGTATCGTGGTGGTCAAAGTGAGCTGTCGGGCTGAATTTGCATGTTTTTCCATTTACTAATTGATTTTGTTTCCTACAGAATGATGTTTGAATCAGGCAAGCTTCCACCCAGCTATGATTATTTCCGTTGTGTTGTCAATATACCTGAAGATGTACAAAGAGTAGGCGAGCCCTCCGAGTCCGGTGAGCAACTCTCCGTTTTGGCCAGCCCGCTACAGCGTTCCTATGGTGCCGCCACAATGGCGGGTAAGGATGAGCGGAATGGGCGCATCAATCCAGCGCTTGAGTCCGATGATGATCTACCTGTGGCGGAGGCACGTCGCGTCAATCAGCAAACGGCACAGGCACAAGTCCAGAAAATGTTAAGCAAGGCAACGGATAGTGGTGGTGGTAGGAGTGGAGGTGGAGGTGGTAGCAATCCATTGGGTCAAGGCGTGGCTGTGCCAACTGCTGAGCTAGACAATACTGCCTTCTAAAAGAACTTAAGCAGGTAATGATAGAATTATAATATAATCGTCTTAAAAATGTTGCACAGTGTGTGACAAATAACTATTTAAATTTGTAAACGCATGTTTACGCCTAAAAAATATTCAAAGCTATCATTTTCAAAAATGATAAAAAAAAATAATAATAATAATAATAATAATAATAATAATAATAATAATAATAATAATAATAATAATAATAATAATAATAATAATAATAATAATAATAATAATAATAATAATAATAATAATAATAATAATAATAATAATAATAATAATAATGTTTTAGTTAGGCTGTACCTCTTCTAATAAAATATTTTTTATTTCATTTAGCTTAAAAAGAGCTGTTTGATTTATTTTTTAAAGAATACATGAAGTGCTCAGGTAAATGCGGACAAGAAAATGTTTATAAAAATGTTGAGTGTTCATTTGCATACTTTTGTTAAAACGATCACTTAAGGGTAACTACCTAGAGTTAAGTTCTATACAGATTTTTATAATTTAATATTTTTTTGGCTTAAACTAGTGATTTAGTCAATTTTTATCAGGGTGTTACGCACAGTGCAAATAATAAAAGCTGAAAGAAAGCATTACGTATTTTTGTTGGAGATATCAGCAATGATATACTTTAGCAAAGTGGGCATACTTTTTGGCAGCATGTTATTCAGAATGTTCTAAAATTTGCTTCTTAGAAACACATTTGTGTGTAGTGGACTTTCAGTAACGATATAACTAACTTCTAACTTACACAGACAAGTTATACAAATATAAATACATGTTACAAAAGGAATTAACTTAGCAAAGGCATCAGGTACATAGATGTACATATCAGCGTGTGTAGTTTTAGTAGTGTGTGCAATTGTGATTAACTCTATATCATTTCACCGCATTACTTTCAAAATGGGGGATGACTCTGGGTTTTTAGTAAGCGAGCGTTTGGTGTAGAAGTTATAAGCAATACGAATATGATTATGGAATATTGTCGCAAAAGAATAGTCTTCAAATTACCAATCATGTGTCCTTCCATTGAAATATATATACATAATACATACAAAATTTCATAACATTAATGTTGAGAAAAAAACAAGTAAGTCTATACATATCAAGAAACAAGTGAAATTTAAACATATCAAGTAAAAAGGGAAGGTACGAGTAAAAAAGTAAACGAATACATATCATTTTATTATTAAGTCGTAGAACATACTATAAAAGAAATCATACGAGTATGTGCAGTAAAATATACACATACATGGTCTAAAATTATAAATGGAGCAAATCCGGTATCTCGGTCTGATCCTGGACTGGACTGATCCTGGGGCACTACTGCCCCAAATTTGCATCGTTGTTAATGCTCCACTGTATCGTACGTAAATGAGTGTCACAGTGCTTGTCGTTATCGACGGTTGGCAATAGCATTCCCAAAATGATTCTGTTGGTACGTTCGACGTGTCCGTTCGCCCGCGGCGTACGTATGGCATTGAGTACTCGTGTAATCGAGTTTTTCTTGATTTGCGCTTGCAATTCAGTCCTATCGTGTTGTGCTGCATTGGCTTTGTCTTCGGCTTAGTTTCGTGCACCATTCGATTCCTCCATGATGGCTTGCACCTCAGCCAATTCACCTTCTGCTGTTTGACGTGCGTTCCTGGCCAATAAACGTGATGACTCGGCATCTTTAAGTTGATTACGTAGTTGACGTGTGAGTGTCTTGCCTTGCGTGTTGGCCTTCAAGCGCTCCAACTGTGCTTGCTCATATTTCAACAGGGCCTTACATTTTCGTAGATCTAGTCGTAGTTTCTGATTGAGCACATCTTCTGCTTCACGATCGTTACGATCACGGTCTTTCCAAGACGACAGACGTCGCTCCAGTTCGTGTTTCTCATGCACCAACAACGTACGCTTCTCGTGTTCAGTCTCCAATTTGCATTCGCGTGCGATAATTTTCTTGTAAGCCTTGCCGCGCGTTTCCTCCAATTCGTCATCGCGTTGCGCTTTGCGTCGTGCTTCTTTTCGCATTGTCTCAAGCGTCATTTCCAGCCACAACTTTTCCTGTTCGAGCAGCTACACTTGAGCCGCCATTCATCTAGTTCTTTCGCTTGATCTTTCATGCGACGATCGAATTCGTTCTTGGTGCGCCGCATCTGCGAGAATTCCTCTTCAGGGGCACCGTCGAAAGTCAATTTCTCCAAGTCGCGCTGAAGTGACATTAGCTTCTCTTCCTTCAACTTCAAATCGAGACGTGTATCCGCCAAAGCCTGATCCAGTGTGAACTTTTCCGCAGTCAAGACATATTTGTCACGGGAGTAGCGCCCCTTCTGTTGCATTTCGTGTAGTTTCGTCTGAGACAATTCATTCTGTACCTTTTCCATGGCCTCCTTATGACTATTTATTTTCTCGCATTCTCGAGTTTAGACGTGACTCGAGTTCTTTAGTTTGTAGTTCTGAACGGTTGGCGATAACGGTTCTGTTGAAGCATTCGTCGTTGCTGATAACACTCAGTTGACGGATATTTATGTCGGGCTTCGCACAATCACCATTGTTTTTGTGTACTCTGTTACACGTCGCACACCGTGGTCGTTTCTGGGATTTACTTGAGAAATGTCCTACCTCGTTGCAATTATAAGAATTCAATTCAGACTTTGCCACATCATTCGGCTTTGTTGACGGCTCCGTTCGTTTCGATGTGAGGTCTGCTTTGTTGTCGTAAGTTGTACTTCGATTCGCGAAATATTCTCTAATTGCGTCGCGTATTTGCTTCATGCTATTAAATTTGATAGCTGCAATTGCCTGCTGGAGTTCGTTGTGTCTTAAGCCGGATCGCACATACCGTATAATTGCGGCTTCGCTAAGACCGTAGAGATTCCCCATTGCTGATATTCGGAAACAGAATTCATTAACCGCCTCTTTCGGTCGTCTTACAGAATTTTCCATTTTGAAGTGAATTTCGCCTTCGTCGAGTTTTGCGCCAAACTCTGCACAATTGGCGGTAGCTAAATCTTGCCAGGTCATGTATAATGTTGGAGATGCGTCAAACCACATTCGCGCAGCTCCCTTTAGTCGGGTGTAAACGGCGAGCAATACAAATTTGTCGTCCCCATGATAAGCTTCCATAACTTTGCTTACACGATCTACAAATTGTTCAATCGTAATTGAGGATTCGCTTGTGGGGTCATATTCCGGTAGAGTAGTTGCAATTTCGTTAATCGAAGGGTGTCATGTCACGTTGATTTGCGGCGTGTGGGGACCGATAATCGAGATTTGAGTTGTCGTTGGAAGTCGAGGGAGTCGGCGTTCTTTCTGCCACAGCAACGTCGTTGACAGGTGTTTCTCGTTGTAACAACCTTTCCACTAATTCATGCAGTTTATTCACATCTGTCTGTAGTCACGCTATTGTCTCCTTATCGGCGTCATCTGCATTCATTACAGCCGGCATTTCTACGTCTTCTGAATTTTCGTACTCCTCGAGTCGCTGTATCAATTCATCACGTGAGCCTGTCGTTTGCAAGCCACGCTCGCGTATCAAAAACTTTAATTGATCGATGTATGTATTTTCATATTCATGTATTTTCGGCATGTTTTCCTACTCTGTTGATGAACAAAACACTCGTGACGCCCTGATTGTATTAATTCCTGTTGCTTTTTTTGTGACGTATTTGCCAATACGCAATTTCGATTTCATACCACGTTATGCGTTTTCGTTTCGTTTTGGCGTGTGTAACCCGACGCGGTTACACATACACGTTCGTTTTCGTTATATGTATGTACGTATGGATTGGTAGAGATCCCACTTCTGAACTGAAAGACAACAAAATTTCTGGATTAAACTGTCTTAATTTAGGCGTTATTTATTATGGGTTTTAAACCGATATATGTATTAATTTTTAAAGTAAACATTACATTTATTTGCCGCTTGTGACTTCGAACGTTTCGTTTTCGCCATGCTCCGTTTCCGACTCGTACTTCCCCACTCTAGCAGAATAATCGTCCGATACCACCTCGCAAGAGGAAGAAAGTCACCACGTTGTCGGGCTGCCAAGATTGTGTGTGCATACACATGTATAATTATATACTAAGTGGTTATATCCATTGAAGGCATTGCAGTCTCTACTAGAGACTCCCTAGTCAGTTCTTGTTGTATTTTTATCAGATGAGCTTCGTAAGCTTTTGAGATGATATTCACTCTGAAAAAGGCTTGTTAGTAGATCACTCATACTCGTATACGATGGATCTGAGTAGGTTCAATACGAGAGTCTGCATTGTACGGAGTCTTATTTGACTGGCATGTCTATTATCTCGTTGTTTCGATTGCCTCAATGACCAAGAATCCAAAGCAGTAGTGATTTGCAATGATTCCAAAGTTACTAGTCCTTATTTGTTGAGAATTTCCAACAGAAGACTACTTCAAAACCAGGGACAAATTATGTGATGAACTTAATATGATGCGATTATTGTATGAAGACTATCAAAACGTGAGAGAGGGGGCTAAGAGGGACAAAGAGAGTATTGTATTGTATTCAAAACTTGGAATGCGCATCAGGGTTTCCTAAGGGTTGTATACTTTAAAGAAAAACAAAAATCAACAGAATGTTTAAAAAAATTCGCCAAACATTCGTAATTCTTAAATTGTCGGCCAACATGATCTGGGCACAAGTGTTTGCCAATTAATACTTCTTCTCTTCATGACTAATGACAATAAACCCTGCGTTCTCGCGAAGTGTAAACGTGACAAAAATTTTCGTCACTGTCACGCACATTCACCAAATGAGATTTCTATTACATTCACGAAAATTCAAGACTTTTTGGGCCTATCCCGATCACACACGAAATGTTTCTCAGTTTTTCGGACATCAGAAGGTCGCGTAGTTTCCTCGGTGTAATAAATTAATTTTTTAATAAATTTTTATTTTATTTAAATTTAACAGTAATATTTAAATAATCCAATTTAATAATATTCATTTACATTGTCATAATTTTGTTTATTTTAAATTTCTACCTAGCAAACTTGGTCACTTTTCCTCTATCATACGACTTGAAGTCGATAACACTCGTTCGCTTGTCGTTGAGGAGGGTGGAACACAAAGAATTTGACGGGCTAATTTTTGAAGAAGTCGGGGATTGGCTGTACTCTTAAAATTTCTTTATTGATGTAAGTAGAAAACTGTTCATCGACTGCGATTTTAATTTGAAAGGGCTTGATTTTAATTTGAAAGGGCTTCAGGGAAGGTTAAGAAGATTTTAAAAACAACGCTATGTAGTGCATTGTACATCCGTATCGGTATAAGCGTCCTGTGCCGGTGTGCGGCGTGTAGTAAATTATAAGTTTGCACTTTAAGGCTGTAACAGAATGGTGAGTCTGAGTCTGAAGCTGAAGCCTGAAAAAAAAACAAAATGCGAGGTTCAGCCTCAGTAGGGTTGTCAAACCTTGGAAAATAAGAAAACTTTGTTTAATGAACCAAAAAACTTTATTAGTTATAATTTTTCCGTTTTAGTTCTAATGTAGTTATATTTTATTGAAGCTATTTAAGAGTAACAACAACGAAATCGATAAAATATATATACAACATATATATTAGAGCAGAACGATGTGGCAAGGGTTGTGTTGTGTCAATCGTTTAATCCTGTAAGGCTTACAGCTGATCATCGGTGGTCAGCCTGGTGGCACTGGGAATTGGCAGTGATCATCCTAAAGTACTGGTAATTTATGGTGGTCAGGTTGACAAAGTAAATAGTACAAATCAAAAAAAATAAAAAAGTAAATTGCCTCACCTATATAAGCACACTTTTGAAGTGAAACGGCTGCACAAAGTAGTATGAATCAAGTGTTAAAACAATTATAATAGTTGTGTCCTATAATACCTATTATTCATTTAATTCATTATTTTGTAAGACAAAAGTTTCGATATGTAGCTAACGCAAGCAACACCACCTTCCCCGCAATACACGCACATCTCTTATCAAACAAGACTGTGCGAATCGAACAACTTAGACGTACAAGAAATTTTAGTTTTGAAAGCATATTACATATAATTAATAATCTTACCGCCCTATCCTATGAACTCTATCTAAAAATTTCATATTAGTTGAATAGATAGAAGCTTTCGTCATTTTTGTTATTCTCGCGGACATTGAAAGCTACACTTTTACAAAAAAGCTGAAAGATCAAAGACAAGCTGACAAACTACGGAAACTAACGGACCTTCCGACCCAATTGATGTAAGCGTCACTGAGCACAACTCTCTCAATCGCAAAGGAGTAATTTACTCGAATGAACTGAGAGCGATTAAAGAAGAGGAAATACTTAATGAGCTTAAAGCTCAATCGGTTTGCGAAATCAGGAAAATTAAAATGAGAAGCGGAGAACAACTTATTAGGACAGGCCTGATAATAGTAACAGTAATGCCTCACTTACTCGTCCTGAGCATATTTATATTGGGTATGAGAAGACCAACATCAGACCATACATACCGCTTCCAATGTGCCTCAATAACTGTCTCAAATTTGGACACACTAAGAAAGTGTGCAAAGGCAAAAAACCTACATAACTTGCGGTCAAGACCAACACACTGAAATAAACGAAATGAAATCTTGCACAAATGGCTTGACCTGCATAAATTGTACCACTCAGAAGTACTCCGACAACAAACATTCATCTACTGACAAAAATCCAATCTGCATTAAAGAGAAAGAAATCATAGCAATAAAAGTACTACAAAAACTGTATACAAAAACAGCATACTCGATCTACAACTTAAACCACCAACATGAGCACCAGACTTTTGCAGAAATCGTAGCACAACAACCATCATCATCCAATATAAATACAAGGCAAAGCAGAACAACACCCATCTTAGCGAACCTCACAACATCATCTGATGGCTTCAAACGGGATATGGTATCCTACTCCGATATTGACAAACTCGTCGACACTGAACCTTCAACATCATCTACTAACTTAAGTAATAATATAACTGCCATTCTACCCAGAAACATCCCAAAGCGTAAGTTAAACCAACTTAAAAATAACACTAAAAACAAGAAAATAATATCAAACCTTAAACAAAAGAAACAAACTAACTATTCAGATTCTGATTTAGGAATAATAAACAGAAGACAAATTTTTCCCGGCCTCGGTGCGACTAACGGGCAGTGAGAAGGGCGTTGCCTTATCAGGCAGACGTTTGCCCCTCTCGGAACCCGTTAGTCGAATCGTGGCCAACTTAAAATACACAAAGAGTTTACTGTAGAAATCATACAGTGCGTTTTATCGCACTATTTACTATACTATTATATTACTATTTCCAGCACTATAATGTCTCTGTTAATCATTCAATGGAACATAAGAGGATATCGTAACAACTACAGTGAACTTTTAATACTTATTAAAGAACAGTCACCTAACATAATTTCGTTACAAGAAACATACTTGTATAATACTAACCACATAGCTGTACCAATAACGCAAATCTTGTTCTACCAAATGCCAAATCCCCGACACATTTCAGTACACATAACACCTTTACGCACGTAGGCATAGCCCTCTGCTCACCCGAGCTTGCACCATTCACCCATTGGAAAACGCTAAACGACCTTAGCGGGAGTGATCACTAGCCTATAATCATTTCAGCTTTTCCACAAGTTTCAACACAAAATTACAGTAGACCACACTTTAAGACCAAAAAAGCCGACATATTTTGAACCACTGACAGAACAAACCAGCAACAATATCGCATAAGTACCAATATTAACAAAGAAAATGCTAATGTTTCCAATATTTTAAACATAAAGTCCCATGGTGGAATAAGGCCTTAGCGGAGCTAAGAAAAAACAAAAACTATACATGGTGAGTACTGAAAAGAAACATAACACAAGAAAACATACTAGCATTCAGAAAAGCGAACGCTCTTTTCAGACAAGCACTAAAACAAAGTAAAAAACAAGATCAATAGACTTAACTTCAGAAATTCAACCCCCTACCCCTACAGCTGAAATCTGGAATAACATTAGACATTTTTGCGGACTGAACCCAGTAAAAACTATTCATTGCATATGCAATCAAAAAATATCATGCAAATCAGCCATAGCCAATAGTTTTGCTCAACATTGGTCAAATATTACAGGACCATAAATTTAGTCAAGAATTTATTCCAACAAATATAAAAACTGCCAATTTGAATACACTCCATGCGCAGATGCACTACAGATAGAAAAAGAAATAGTTTTCTCAGAATTCTCCTCCGCTATATAAACACTTAAAGGTTCAACACCCGGATTAAATAGAATCTCATACCCAATGTTAAAGAATTCATCAGCCACTCTCAAACACAGAATCATACAACTATATAACAACATACTTAACAGCACCATACCACAAACACACAAAACCAACCTAACAATCCCCGTTGAAACCCAATGCATTAAAACTCCAAGTTACCTCATATAGGCCAATCTCGCTAAATTGCTGTCTAGCAAAAACATTGGACAAAATCATAGCCAAGAGGTTATGGTGGTTCGTTACAAAGCATGAAAATCAAATAAGTTTCAAAAAAGGTAAATCGGTCACAGACGCTCTGATTTATGCAGACCATCTGATAACCAAGTCAATATTAAACAAAGGTCACTTAACTATAATTGCCCTCGGCTTCTCGAGAGCATTTGATAGAATAGGTATACACACCATATTTGGTCAACTTCAAGAGTGGTGAAATGGCCCCAAAATCCTAAACTATATAAAAAACTTTATGACAAATCGGAAAATTATAGTACGAGTAGGAACACACATGTCGGCAACATATCCTCTAAACAACGGAATACCGCAAGGTTCTCCACTATCAGTAATTCTTTTCCTGACCGCATAACAAACTGGCCAAAACGATTTCTCTACAAAAGGACATCAATTTATGCGCTTACGCAGACGATTTCCAACTATTTATAAACTTTAAAAGATACCAAAAAAAAAAAAACAGCCTTTAACTGAGATACGCATTTCATGAACAATTGGTGTTCGTATTCAGGAGCCACATTATCACTAAATAAAAGTAAGCTACTATATATTTGTAAAAAAACATAATTACAAATGCATAACGTCATGCAATAATTTGAATGTTACAGCTTTAAAAATACTGGAGGTAACAATTAATAACAAATATAACTGGCACACGCATATCGACCATTTAAAACAATGTCTTTTCAAAAGGCTAAACATCATTAAATGCTTGGCTAGCGCTAAGTTTAATTGAAATACATACACACTACTAGCCGTGACAAAGGCAACCTTTATATTCATTCACACACAATAACTATCACACAAATTAAAAATCCTTTTTAATGCAATAGTTAGCACCGCCCTGGGTGCTTACCGAACCACACCTATAAAAAATATATTATACGAAGCAAATATTCCAGAAATAGAAACTAAAAGAGATTTTTTAACAGCCGCACTCTATAATAACCTTTTAAACTCGCGTAACACTCTTTAAACTCCTTAAAAATCCTAGAACTATCAATCGCAAATCAATGTCATCCGTTATAGGAAAAACAATCAAACTTAATATTTCTCACCAACTACCTTTTATTCCTCATAAAAATCACAACATGGAGCCACCCTGGCTCTTTTCGAACAGACTTATTCTCACTGGACTTAGAAGACACCGTAAAAATAACACTACACCAACCATCTACAAACAGCACTTCGAAAACATAAAAGACCAATACAGAAACCATCAATTTGTGTACACTGACGGTTCTCAAATAGACAACATAATTTCCTACGCTATAACCACCGACAGCAACATCTTAAAAACATCTTAAAACACTTTTCGTCTGTAATGTCCTCTGAACTAATACAATACTAGAAGCAATCGAGCTTTTAAAAATAAAAAAGGCAATTTTATTATATGCTCGGATTCTTTGTCATCTCTTGACGCAATCTCCAATCTAAACAACAACGGTTCATATTCCTCAACAATTAGGTCTCTCTTGGTTCGCCACTTCCCAAAAATAACACTCTTATGGATAGCTGGTCACTCTGACATAAAAGGAAACGAACAACTTGGTCCGCAAGACTAAACTTCAAAAGCTGCTATGCAAATGCCACTCATCATTACCCCAAATCTTAACTCTAATGACATAGCAAACAACATCTTTACTTTCTTGTACAAAATGGTACTAATTCATAAAAACCTCAGTGTTGCGGACTATTTGCGACATACAACCCAACAAGACATAGGTAGACTAGACTAAATTAAAATAATTAAATTACGATTAGGATACACGAAAATAACAAACCAACAGTATATCGACAAAAACATACCAATCGACTGTTCTCTATGCAACTCCAATGCCACCATAGACACAGAACATATACTTAACCACTGTACCGCACTAAATAGGATAAGAACATAAATTTTTGCAAACACAGAACCAACTACTTTGTTTTTTGATCTTTAAAATAAAAATTGAAAATAATTATTATCTTTAATTTTTATACAAATAAATTGGAAATATAAATGTATGCGTTATTTGGATAGCCCATTGAACAAGCAATCATTTTGATATACATCTTATATATGTACGACGATTTCGTCATAACGATTTGTAGTTAAAAATTGACCCCATGACTGTTATTTTCGGTCCCTGTTGAAAATTTTACTATTCATTTGTCCGGATTGAGCGGACAGAATAGGGCGGAGAGTGCACTGAATAGGGGGTAAATTAGGGGTGTGTAAGCCCTATACCAGAGGTGATCACACATTGCTTACCATTGAATGTACAAGAAAAATACAATACATACAAAGGAAATATTTTTTTATTTAAACTGAAAAAAAAAAATAATTTGTTAGAGGATTTTTTTAAATAGGTGCAGTGGCTTCACAGATTATAATCAGATATAAACGAACAAATATTTCCACTCTAAACTCTGAGGAGTAAAGACGTGTCACTTTATACCTGCCCAATCGATAGTAATTTGTGACAACAAAACCATAACAGTAAACCAAATAAACAATCAAGTGCATAAAGAAAAATTAAAATAAAACGATACCAACCACCATACATAAAAACAGTTAAACGACAGGCCTTCGGCGTAAAAACAACAACAACGATGTCTGGTCCACCAGACAAAAACACAAACAATAACAACAACCAGCTCAAATTCTCAATCAACAACAGTAAATCTCTCAAAAATGATTCAAACTGTCCCAAATACCAGCAACGACACTAACGCCTCACCCTTTCTCCTTAAGAAATTCATCGATAATGTGTGCAACTGCGAAGTTGACGAGTGTAAGCCACTACGTAACGGTACAATCCCTATCAAAACAAAAAATTTAGCACAAGCCAAAAAACTTATTAAACTCACCTCTCTCACCAACGAAATTCGACTCGAAGTAACAGAGCACTACCAACTCAACAGCAGCTCCAAAGGTGTTATTTACTGCAACAACCTGAGGGACATTCTTGAAGACGAAATTGCTAACGAGTTCAAAAACCAAAGTGTTACTGAATGCAAACAAATTTAAAAAAAAGATAATAACACTTCAAAAGAAACTGAACTTATTATAATAAATTTCGCCTCTCCAAACTTACCATCCGACATCAACCACGACATTCCTCTACCACTCAGATGCAATAACTGCTGTAGACTTGGACACCCAACTAAAGCCTGGAAAAGCGTTAAACTCTGCCTAAACTGCGTCCTACCGGACCACGTCGACCCAGAAGCAATGGAACCATGTACCAACCTTCATTGTTGCATTAACTGCAGAAATCACAACGTCCATACTTACCACCACAACCCTTGTTATCGACAATGCCCTACCTTTATCAAGCATAAAGAGATTTAAGACATGAAGGTCCTCGGGAATACTGACATAAAATCTGCGCACAAAATATACAATGATCGCCACCAATTATCCTCATCACCATCCTTTTCTGCAATTGCCCCATTTTCTCAGACAACAACAAACACTAACCACAAGAATACTACAAGAAAGCTACGCTGATACCGATACGCTGCCTTCTACCAACATCACCATCGAGCAGCTACCCATAACCCCACATTATCCAGAGCCTATCAATGACGATACTTTGGACACCTCATCGCCGGGCGACGCTAAACTTTTAGCCTCTCCAAAGGCCACAAATTTTGTAAGGAAAAATCTGCTAAAATCTAAACCCCCTCTAAAACCAGTTATAAAAAAGATAAGATAATAGAAAACTTAATATAATTTAATATACTTCCTCAGACCGAGCTGTGCCACAGTCGACCTATCCCCAGGACGTCTTATAATAGCTAGATACTGTAGCAAAAGTATCCACTTAACAATACTTCAAGCCGATTGTAATCTGTGGCGCAGCTCGGTCAACTTACTCTCCCACAACGTTGAGTGATGGGCGTGGTTTCTTCATTTGCTCTCACGCTAAAACTCAACGCTACTAATTCATCACCATCCAAGAAACACATTTTAACTCATTGTCTAATATTCCAACTCCTATCAACTATAAAATTTATACCTACAACCCTCATGTGGTTCATCAGGAAGCGTTGCCATCCTCATACATTACTCTATACAGAACAAAAATTTTATTCTCCCAAAAATCTACTCAAAAATCCAGTTAAATGTCATCTGCATATACATTCCCCCAAACAAACCATTCTCTATTAACAACCTACTTAATGCTTATGATAATTTCACACTTCCCTCATTAATCTCTGGAGACTTTAACAGCTGGCACTCGTTATGGGGCTCGCCCGCAAACAATCGTAAAGGAAACACAATCTTCAAATTTTTAGCTCAATCGCCTTTTGTTAAAATGTAATAAGTAAAATGTAATGTTAATAACATAAGTAATAATATGTCTATGTTTTGAAATGCACTAATGTTAACTACTTTTAATGTAAAATCTGAATTAAACTTATTAAAGTGCTTCTCTTCTATTCTGGCGCTTGAAGAATACGTACGTTGTATTCTTTCTTATCTAGCAAATCAAATAGTTCCTCAACAGGTTATGGGCCCAGTTGCTTCTATATATTCATTTCCAGCGAGCAAAATTTTGCTATTGTACTGTTCTAACTGTACGAAAAGCTCACGCACTCCACACATGTGTGACGTTGCTCCACTGTCTAAACACCACTTGGTTTTATCAACCGTTGTTCTCTCATTTGCGTTAAAGATTTCCAAAAAAAGACTTAGCTGTCTCTTCTTGCTCTGCTCCTCTCGATCCGTTAGTTGCGGTTAAAACTTTTTCGTCTCTCTTATTTCGGCAATCCGCTGCGTAATGTCCCCTGCGAAAGAAACAAAAGCGTAAGGAGAAACAACGGTAACTTCAAGTGTTATAATTGTGGTCGCAGGGGACATTACGCAGCGGATTGCCGAAATAAGAGAGACGAAAAAGTTTTAACCGCAACTAACGGATCGAGAGGAGCAGAGCAAGAAGAGACAGCTAAGTCTTTTTTTGGAATCTTTAACGCAAATGAGAGAACAACGGTTGATAAAACCAAGTGGAGCTTAAAAAGAAAGAACTAGTGCGTGGTTTAAAGTTTAGCACAACGTGCAAACCAATTGATTGTACCGTTTGTTTAAAAAGCAAGTGCAGCGTAAAACCGTTTAAAGCGTCCGAAACCAAAACATTAAAAAAACTACAACTAATTCACAGTGACGTATGTGGTCCAATAAATGTAAAATCGTGGGGGGGCTCGCGATATTTTATTACGATGATCGACGCCGACAAAACGCGTTTTGTAAATGTTTATTTTATGAAGCAGAAAAATGAAGCTTTAAACATATTTAAAACTTACAAAAACATGGCTGAGAGACAAACAGGTTGCAAAATAAAAATTCTGCGCACCGATAATGGCACGGAATACATTAATAAGGAATTTGATAAGTATCTAAAAGATAATGGTATTGTTCGTCAATTATCCGTTCCCCATACTCCCCAACAGAATGGAATTGCTGAGAGGTTCAACCGAACGCTGGTGGAAATGGCTCGCTGTATGCTGACAAACGCAGATTTACCTGAAAAATTTTGGGCTGAAGCAGTACATACAGCAGCATATATCAGAAACCGGTCACCTACAAGTGCTTTAGTCAATATGACGCCTTACGAAGCCTGGAATGGAAACAAGCCTGTCGTTAGTCATTTCAGAATATTTGGCTGTTTAGCTGTCGCACTGGACAAGACTCAGCATAAGAAGTTCCGCGCAAAGGGGAGAGAACTCATAATGGTTGGCTACGATGATAGGTCGAAGGCTTATCGATTATTTGATAAAAGCAAGCAACAATATCATCATTAGCCGTGATGTTTCCTTTGTGGAAAACACCACCGAGAGTATTAGTATTGAACTTAACAACGAGCCTAGTAAAAGCACTAATCGTCCAGATGCCGCCGAATCTGTTAACCACAAAGAAGAACGAAATTTGGTAAACGACACGCCCGAAAATTACGACCAAATTTTAGATGACATAACAGATGAAAAGGCAATTGGGACTGAGGATGTCGAGTCAGATTCAACTGAAGAGAGCAGCAACGAGGTTAAACCGAGACGAGGACCAGGTCGTCCAAGAAAGATTAAGACAGGATTACGGGGCAGACCTAAAAAACAATACAATACCGTGAATTTGATGAGGAGTACCGTCGTGGAGCCGCAAACGGTCGAAGAGGCATTGTCTGGCAAGCAAGCAGATGAGTGGAGGAACGCAATGCAAAATGAATTTAATGCACTCATCGAAAATGATACGTGGGAGCTTGTGGACCCTCCTCGTAATCACAAGGCCATTGGAAATCGTTGGGTATTTACACTGAAAAAGAACAGCAAAGGCGGAAATCGAGCGGTATAAAGCAAGGCTAGTTGCCAAAGGCTGTTCACAAACATTTGGTTTAAACTATGAGGAGACGTTTTCACCTGTAGTAAGATACTCTACAATTCGAATGGTATTGGCGTTGGCAGCGGAGATGGAGTTGTACGTGCATCAGCTGGACGTGTCAACAGCATACTTAAATGGTCAACTAGTTGATGACGTTTATATGAAGCAACCGAAAATGTTTGAAGTCCCTGGCAACAAAGTCCTGAAGCTGAAGAAATCATTATACGGGCTAAAGCAGTCCGGTAGAATGTGGAACATGACACTGGACACGATGCTCAAAAAAATTGGTTTCACACCATGCAAAAGTGAACCATGTGTGTACACAAGGAATGAGGACAATAATATTAATATCGTGACTGTATATGTGGATGACATATTATTGGCCAGTTCGGATAAAATCGAGCTTAATAATATCAAACAAAAAATTTCTAATTCATTCCAGATAGTCGACAAAGGCCCTATTAGTCATTTTTTGGGCATGGAGGTGGAAAGGGTTGGTGAAAGAGGTACCATTTTCATTAACCAACGGCAACACATTACACAACTCTTGCAGCAATACAACTTCGAGAACTGTCGCAAAGCAGTAGTTCCATTGGTACCAGGTTTTCAAGTGCAGTGCCATAAGGAAGCATGCAAACCAGTTGACCAAACCGAGTACCAATCGCTCATGGGATCGCTAATGTACATAGCTATCACGACACGGCCTGATATCTTACACTCGGTATGCAAGTTGTCGCAGCGAAATACAGACCCACATAACGAGCATCTGGCAGCAGCGAAACAAGTGTTACGTTATTTGAATTCAACAATAAACGTAAAGCTCAAATACGAGAGGACCGGCAAAGGAGTCGTAGGCTTCGTCGACGCTGACTGGGGTGGCGACTCAACGGATAGGAAATCCTTTACAGGATATGCGTTCATGCTTGGTGGCTGTGTGTTCTCATGGGAGAGCAAGAAGCAATCGTCAGTAGCCTTAAGCAGCACCGAAGCTGAATATATGGCTCTTTCGCTTGCTGCGAAAGAAGCTGTATATATTAGAAAGTTATTAAATGAAATGTATTTGAACAAAAAGATTGAAAGAATCGAAATTTTTGGATATAATTTGAGCGCGCAAAATCTAGTTAAAAATCCTGTTTATCATTCCAGAAGCAAGCATATAGATATTCGCTATCATTATATTAGGGAGATATATAAAAAGAAAATTATTAATTTAAATTATTGTCCCACTAATGATATGACAGCTGACATACTAACAAAAAACCTTGCTAAAGTCAAACACATTAAATGCATTCAATTACTAGGATTATACAAGAACTAAGATAAGCAAATAATTTATATAATGAAGAATTATTAGAAGAACTTATTGTTATCAACATTAAAGGGGAATGTTAAAATGTAATAAGTAAAATGTAATGTTAATAACATAAGTAATAATATGTCTATGTTTTGAAATGCACTAATGTTAACTACTTTTAATGTAAAATCTGAATTAAACTTATTAAAGTGCTTCTCTTCTATTCTGGCGCTTGAAGAATACGTACGTTGTATTCTTTCTTATCTAGCAAATCAAATAGTTCCTCAACACCTTTCTCCATCTTAAACGGATCCCCCACTTACTTTAGCACCCATCATATCTTCACTCAAATAGATCTCACCTTTGCTACAACTACCCTCGCGATATAATCAACATGGAAAATAGAATCTAATAGCTTTTCCAGCTATCTCTTCCCAATAACCATAAATCTTTTTGAACCCTCTCCCACCCTTCCTACACTACACCAAAATTCAAAACGGATTTTGCAAACTGTACACTATATAAAGAAGCCACAAATATCTATCATCTTTAACGCCCTGTAAAAGTCCATTAACACACAACTTCAAAAACTCAAAGATGTTAAAAATCATCATTGGTACGCCCTTAAGCGCAATATATCGACTGAGAATATTTTAAAATTCAAAAAGGCGAACGCACTCCTGAAGCGCAAAATAAAAATCTCTAAACGCCACTCACTAGAAACATACAACTCAGCAATAAACCCAAACACGTCTACATACCATTCGTATCTTTTGCGGCTTAAAACCATAGCACTCTATACACGCCATACACAGCGCCAACTTACAAAACCCAGTCACTGACAGTTACCTTATAGCAGAATAATTCGGCACTAACTGGTCGAACGATTCAAACGACATAAACTTTTCGACTACTTTTCGCTTACACAAACAAGACCTACTCCCTACCCCCCTATACACACTCATATCAACAAAAATAATTGAAACCCCAATTACTCCTCTCGAACCAAAATCCGCACTATCAAAATTGAAAGCTAAAACTCCAGGTCTGGACAGAATCTCCTACCCTAAATAATCTTCACCCAGCAGTCACATCATGTCTCCTCGACAATTATAATAACATTTTCTATAAATTCCTCCCACAACTGAGCAAAGTTATTCCCATAAATAAACCTAACTTCGATAAAACAGAACTCAATAGCTATTGACCCATTTCGCTAAATTCTTGCTGCGCCAAAACTCTAGACAAAATAATTGCTAACCGACTAGTGGGGTTTGTGTCCCAAAACAAATTAATCAACAGTCGGCAAACCGGCTTCAAGTGTGGCGCTAGATTTTCTTCCTCCAAAAACCACCTCTCGATCACCTCACTCGACTTCACCAAAGCCTTCGACAAGGTTGGAATCCACTCCGTCATAGATGAGTTACATTCGTGGAAAATTGGCCCTAAAATCATCAACTATGTCACTAGCTTCATGTCTAATAGAAAAATTGTAGTATATGCAAACAACGACTTCCCTTCAGTTCTCCCTCAATTCAACGGCATTCCGCAAGGCTCTCCCCTTTCCGTGATCATGTTCCTTATCGCATACACCAAACTAAATAGATTAATCCTTAAACATAGACATTTCGGCTCAAATTGTCAAAAAATAAACAAGCGTACCTCAATAAACATAAATCTACTAATAACAAATATCCTCTCCTGGTGTGACTATTCGGGTGTAACTCTCTCGGTTTCAAAATGCAAATATTTGCACATTTGTAGAAAGCATTCCTGTCAAGTCAAAATCTCTCAAATCATAGGAATCACCTTCAATTACAGATACAACTAGAACAATTACATTCTAAACTTTTTAACCTCCCTCAACTCCAGGCTAAACATAATGAAATGTCTTTCAAATTACAAATTCAACTGCAACCAACTATCTGTGATAGATGTCATAAAACATTTGATTATGTCAAAAATAGATTACGGCCTTTACCTCTATAGAAACTCACCACCCACCCTTTTAAACCAGATCTAAGTAATTTACCCCTCAGCCATTAGATTGGCCAGTAGAAGCTTTTAGATCTACTCCTATAAACAATATGCTTTTCGAAACCCATATAATGCCAATAAAAACCCGTAAGCAGCTTCCGATAGCAGTGCTCATTAAACTAATACTTCTCTCAAATGACTCTCCTTTAGCAGTACCCCTCAAAAATATATCTAAATCTAAAAATCCAGCACCAAAAATTCCCTCTGCTCTCCACCGCTCCCTGCTTCTCAACAGAAGTCTTGGCCTTCCAACCAAGCCAATACGCATATTCAAAAGCACATCCTCACCCTTGACACTAAACCTCCACTCCACTGTCCTAAATACCTATCTTCATCAACTTCCGAAGTCTTTCACCCCACCTGTAATCTATCAAAAATAATTCTTACGCCTTAAACAATCCCTACACTCTCATGTATTCATATACACAGACGGTTCTAAGTCGGACTCCGGTTCCTCCTTCAGTTTAGTAATGAATAGAGCACATGATAAATTCCTCCTTCCCCAATACAGCTCGTCATCCTCAACGGAAATCCTAGCCGTTAACAACGCAGCGCAGAGGGCCAAAGAAGCACAAACCTTCTTTGCTATATGTACCGACTCACTTTCTATTACAAGATAGAGCCAATACTTCCAATAAATCATATTACCCCCTAACAATCAGGCAGACTCTTGCGAAATATACACCAAAAATCAAAATTGTCTGGACCCCTGGCCACTGCAACATCACCGGCAACGAAGAAGCAGATAAAGCTGCTAAAGATGCATTCAAATTCCCTCTCATTTTCCAAGAAAACTACAATATAACTGATATCATAAAACACATTAAAACCCACTTTAAAATAGAACTGAACTCACCCATTGCTTCCACTAACCACTACAAATTATACAACACTCCAAAAAACACCATTTATGATTTCGGTCGACTACTACTTGATCAGCATATATATATCGTCGTTTACTCTCAAAAATCATTCGGTAACGTCTCGGCCACACCAATCTTACCCACTCCCACCTTTTCGATCGCTCCAACTCTTCATCCAATATCTGTAAATTCTGCAATTCGAATACATCAATCTCAGT
Organism: Cacoxenus indagator; assembly: GCA_035041755.1. NCBI lineage: Eukaryota > Metazoa > Arthropoda > Insecta > Diptera > Drosophilidae > Cacoxenus > Cacoxenus indagator. The sequence goes on from JAWNKX010000067.1 coordinate 832,857, forward strand.
AAAACATGTTATCTCTGATTGTCACTTCAATCATAGAAATAGAATCAAAACTCTTAGCCAACTTGACCCTCTTACAATCCTCCTCTTCAATCCTTCCAAAGATAATTTACCCAAGCTCATGAGTTTCCTATTATGAAATCAAATATAAATATTATTAATAAACGTAGTTTATAAGTTCTAATACTACATTGCACATACCCACATACATATAATATTACTATTAATTATATTGTTGTCTTTTAACAATTACTATTATCTCTATTATTGTTAATAATTTGACTGGTAATTAAGCTTGCCATTGCATTTATACTGTCCATAAATAAATAAATAAATAAACGAACAAAATCCGCTCTTTCTCTCTATCATTATAATTATATTTATGATAATTCTAATTAGGGCTTGCACACCCCTGCCCTGTTCTCATCTCGCTCATTTGTTTTTGTAAAACTCTTAAGTTCGTACAGTTTGTCAAGAAATTGTGTTGACATCAAAAAAACTTTCAACTTTAAGTCGAGGGAAAAAGTACTTATATGGTTTTTTAAAATTGTTTTACTGACTATGATTTATTAACTTAATTTAGACAAATGTATGTCGAAAAGTAGCACAGTTTTAAGAAAGAAGTAGAGATAGAAAAAAAAGGTCAAAATAACTCTTATTTTCGAATGTCAAAAAAAATGTTTGACAAAACAGAATATGGAAGGAAAAGTGAGAAAAAAATCAACTAAAAGTAATTTAATATTTGGTATGTGTTTCTTTGGTGTCTAACGGATTTTAAACGTCGTTTAAGTAAGAATTTGCGCCCATTCCCCCAGTATTGCACTTTTAAGGGTTGCTCGCGTTTTTAGTATTCCCACAAATTTTCAAATGGGTTCAGGTCACGACATCTGAGCTGGCGTATCAATCACATTTCCGGTGTTAAAACGCAGCCACATCCTCACTAAATGGGCTTTATTTTTGAGATCATTGTCTTGGTAAAATTTGAATTTTGGTTTGTTATCCAGAATGAATCCAAATTTGCTTGCACTTTTCGCTAATTGGCACTTTAAAATATTCAAATACTGTTGAGCATCCATCGTATTCTCTACAAAAGCTAATTCACCGACCCCTTTACTGGAAATGCACCCCCACATGCATGAAAATTTTTGCAAATTTTACCGTCGATACAACATTCTGCACTTCTATTGACTTTAACGGCTACGCCACACTTTTTTGGGTCCGTCATTATAGTACATCATAATTTTTGTTTCGTCATAAAATATGGCGTCATACCATTAACTTTCCGGCTTGTCTACATGCATTAAAGCCAAGGTGAAGCGTTTTTTCACATGCAGTGCAGAAAGCAGTGTTTTTTCGGGCAAATCGCAAAGTGTACTAGGTCAAGTCTGTTTGCTTTATTTGCTCCCATAATAATATTATAAGCCGGTTGCCTAGTCAAAGAGAACGTCTCAGCTAACTTTTGGACACTTTTTCCAATTTGATGGTTATAATAAACCCAGTTGAATGACATCTAATGTCGTTCTTTGTCCAGACATCTTCAATATTTAATGTTAACCGCAAAGAACTTTTCTATTTGATGACGAAATTGTAACTAACATTAAAATATTTCATCACCAAGTGGCGAACATAAGCATAAAGAAGAAATATTCAACAACTTATAACGGGACATGCATTCCTAAGTGCAAAATTGAGTTCAAAAGCAATTTGTCAAAACACTTTCTGGACACTCAAAAATAGCAGCATTTTTGGTTTCTTCTTTCTTTCTCTGCTTCTTTCTTAGAGCTATGCTACTTTTTGATACACATACATATAAATAAAATTTTATAAATCATAATCGTTAAAAACAATTTTAAAAAAAACACAAAAGTACTTTTTCCATCGACTTAAACATGAAAAATTGTTTCTTTCAAAACAAAAAACAAAACAACTGGACAAACTGTATATTGCTCGCAGGTAAGGTCTGCACAGACGCATCAAAATACACATGCACAAGTAAACATTTCCTCAATTTCGCTTCTTATCAGTATTTTTTTTGCGACAAAGTAGATCGTTTATATCTAGATGGTAATCTGTGGACCCACTGCACTTATTTCAAAAATTCTGTAACTTCAATTTTTTTTTCCAGTGTAAATAAAAAAAATTTTCCTTTGTATATATTGTATTTTTCTTGTACATGCATTGGTATTTTCTCTTTCATAACCAATGTTTGATCAACTCTGATCTAAATAATTGGGGAAAATAACGTATTTAACGTAACACTAATTCACCAACGCTGCAGACGGACAAGCCTATGCCTATCCACTCTACGTCACGCAAGCGTCCACGATCATCGTGAATTTCATTTAACTCTTTCACACTCATTCTCCTTCGCCACAGACGCTGAAGCCAATGCTTATCCCCTATACGTATCTCAAGCTCAACTTGAATTCCGTAACACTTTTTTGCACTTACACCTCGCCAAATAATGTTCACTTCAAAAACTTAATTACACTTTTGTAACCAAAATGACGATGCCTGAAAAGAGTGTGGTTAGAGACATGTTGGGTTGCTGCAGAGGAACAGAACAAATATTAAAATCTTATAATCACGGTGGAGGCAATTAACAAGATTTTGAAGTCATCGCACGGTGAGCGTGACTGCAGGGACTTAGCGGGTTTCCCGTGCTTTGATCCGGACCACTCAAGTATTGACGTAATAAAACGGTGTGCTAATGGGGATGCTCGAGTAGCGCGTGACGAGTTGTAAAACTTCGTCATAATCCCTAGAGTTCAAGCTTCCTTGCTTGGAAGGGCTAAAGTTTGGTACGGTAAATATGGGTATCAATATTATGGGTGGGCAGATTTGCGTGCTTCATTAATACATTCCTTTTCGAGCGGTACGGACGTAGTGGAGCAGTTGCGTAAGGTGGTAAACTCTGAGAGAAACGAGTGCGGTTGGTACAGCGATTATGTAATGGAAAAAGTTTCGCAGATTAATAGGTTGCCCTTCGAGATACCGAAGGATAAAATTGTTAGAATCGTCATTGGCTGCATCTCCGACGTCAGTTGGAGTAACTCATTGACTTTTGTTATGCCATCGTCTATACAGGATTTTTTTGATCACATGTCCTCGATTCAGGAAAACGTTAAGCCCAGACAAAGTTCATCATCGCAGCGTTTTTACGATAAAGAACGTCCACCGTATAAACCAGCATTAATGCGTCAAGCTGACGAAGAGTTCACTACTTTGACAAAACGTGCGCGGATGGATGACAATATACGGTCCACTGAGAAAACGGCGTTAGTCGAAAATGTTGTAGTCAATGATAATTCTAACAAAATCGCTAATTGCACCTTTTGCGGCAAATATGCTGTACAACGAGCAATCGAGCCACCAAAATCGACACTTACCGAATTTATCAAACTGTGCCAAAGAAATGTAGTTTATGGACGATTCGCATAAACATTATTATATTACGACGTTCCACTCTATTTTACATGGAACAAAACAAATAAAAAATGGGAGCCACGTAGACAAGGACAAAGACATCCAAGAATCAAAACAAATCCATTAGGAAGACATCCAAAACAACAACAATGTTTCGTTTTGCGTTTGTTGTTGGTGAATATTCTAGGTGAACAGACAAGTGTTCAAGACATATAAAGTATGTTATCCAACACAATCATCGGTATTGTGAGAAAAATACAAGAACACCATGATGAAGACATACTGCACCGAATTAAAGAAACCAACCAAGATCAAAGCGTGGATTACACACGATAAATGTATACTGAAGCATTAGTGTTCATTATGGTATAACATCTCCTGATCGACCGGTTGCCGACTTAATCAACAATGACGTGAGTGGAGAAGAACAGTATAAGAACAGACTTAGCAATGACGTTTATTGCGAACAATGACTGCCGACCAAAAAAGCATTTATGATTGAATTATGCCGACTGTTGCTGCCAAACAAGCAGGTTTCTTCTTCCTGGATGCACCACGAGGAACCGGCAAGACGTTTTTTGTTTCACTTATCCTTGCAAATACACTTTCTCAACACCAAATTACGTTGGAAATTGGTTAATCTGTAATTGCTGCCACTTTATTAGATGGTGGAAGGACAGCACATTCAGCACTAAATTTGCCATTGAATGTTCATAGCATCCAAACAGAATGTGTAGCATTAAAAAAAGTGGAAAAGCTGCAGTGTTGTAAAAAGAGTTCGATCATTATCTGGGATAAATGTACTATAGCTCATGAATATTAATTGGAAGCATTTCATAGAACTATGCAATGTTTAAAGAGCAACGACAAACTATTCAGAGGTACTGTATTACTACTATCAGGAATCCGACAGTAATTGCCAGTGATTCCACGTTTTACTTATTCTGATAACATTAATGCATTTTTAAAGCATTCATTTTTATGGCGAAGTGTCGAAACAGTTCGATTGACCATCAGCATGCGACTACAATTGCAAAATGTTTCGTCTGCACAAATATTTTTTGAACAATTGCTAAACGTAGGCAGCGGAACAATTGAACTGCATCCGCTCAGTGATATTTGGCTGCCAGAAATTATGATGTTGACGAAATTAACTTTAATATACAACATTCGTTGCCAGGTGAACTGATGTCTTTCAAATCAATCGACACTGTTGTTGATGAAGACGAAGCAGTACATTTTCCAACTGAATTTTTAAATTCACGAAATATGCCGGGACTGCCACCACACAATATTCGATAGAAAATTGGTTTGCCGATAATTCTGCTTCGGCATTCAAAAACCAACCAAAATTATGCAACGGTACATGTTTGATCATCAAACGGATTACAGGTTATGTTATTCAATTTCGCATTCGTTTGGCATTCGCAATGACAATCAACAAGCCTCAAAGGCAGACATTGTCCATTTGAGACCTGGACTTAGGAAATCCATGTTTCGCCAATGGCCAATTATAAGTCGCATGCTCACATGTGGGTAAACCATAAAATCTATTCATATTAGCAAAAAAAGCGCACTGCAATAAATAAATTAATTCACTTATAACAATTGTTAAATTAAACATCTCCTTAGAGTTCTTCTAAACGTGTCACAAACATTAGGTTGTTCAATAAGTTTTGCGGTTCGATAATAGAGGGCGTTGTTTTACTAGCTTAATTTTTTTTTTTTAATGTTGGTACAGTCTTCATATGAATGTGAAGTTTCATTTCAATCTTTGAATTCATTCTTTGTTTACAAGCCATTTAGTATCGACGTGTCCCAGTATTTTTTACAATGGAAAAAATCAACTATCGTGCAGTGATTGAATTGTTATTTTTGGAAGGTTTAAAAGCCAAGGAAATTTATGAACGAATGCCGAAAGTGTATGAGGACTCTTCGCTTTCAATTAGTGTAGTAGAAAGATGGGTTTGCCGAATTTAGACGTGGCTTGTACGACCTTGAAGATGATCCACTTCAAGGACGTCTAAAAACAACAAACAACACCAGAAATCGTAGAAAAAATTCAGGATATCGTATTGGAAAATCGTCGAGTGACTGAAAGAGATTTTGTAGAAGCCCTAGGCATCTCATTGGGCAGTGTAAGCAATATTTTGACTGAAGTATTGGGTTTCAGAAAACTGTGTGCACAATGGGTGCCGCATTCGCTAACAATGGAACAAAAACACATTCAAATGCGACTTTCTCAGCAACATTTAAAGCGTTTTCGAAAAGATAAAGTGGATTTTGTGCATCGATTCATAACTATGGATGAAACTTGGGTGTATCACTATGATTCTGAATCAAAACAAGCACTAAAGAGTGGTGTGAACCTGGTTATTCGGTACCGAAACAAGTTCGTGTCCAGAAATCGGCCAAGAAGGTGTTAACATCAATTTTTTGGGACGCGAAAGGAATTTTGTTGTGGATTACTTGCAAACTGGTAAAATAATACATTCTGAATATTATTGTAACCTTTTAGACCAGCTGAAGGAAAAAAATCGTGAAAAAAACCCGGTTTACAGAAGAAAAAAATTCTTTTTCATCAGGACAATGCACTGTGTCACCAGAGCATTTTGGCTAAAATCCATAAATTAAAGTTCGAATTGTTGGAGCATCCGCCATATTCACCTGACTTGGGGTCTAGCGACTTCCATCGGTTTCCAGAGCTAAACAAATTCATGCGTGGAAAGCGTTTTTCATCAAATGATGAGGCTATAACAGCTGTGGAAGCGTATTTTGTAGCCCATCCAGATTCTCACTACAGAGATGGAATTCATAAATTAAAATTTCGTTGGAACAATTGTATTGATGTTCAGGGAGACTATACTGAATAACAAAGTGTATTTCAAACCATAAAATTGTGTTTTTCTTATCGAACCGCAAAACTTATTGAACAACCTAGTATCATTTATTCGAATACCACGCAACCTACCGGGAAGGGCAAAACAACTTTTGCTGGGCCAGCTAGTAAATATATAAATAACAACTCGTGCTCTTCCTCTTGCTGTTGTTTTCGGTCAAACGATTGTTCTATCAGTATCAACGCATGCCTTCGTTGCTGTTGTTTTTACACCCCCTTCTTTGTTACAGTTCTATGCTTCGCTTAAATGACAACTCTTTCAGTAACAACACATGCACTTGGTGAAGCGGTGTTAAAACATTCAGTCTACCAAACCAAAGATGTTTCACATCAAAAATAAAAAATAAAAGAAAATTGTATAGATACTGCCACCAAGAGATGATGGAGAGGAATGGTCAGTTTATCTTATTATTATATTTCTTTATATTATATATTGCTGCTTCCGAATTCAATTAAAATATTTAAATCAATTTAACGACGAAGTTCAGTAAAATAATACAAGTTTCGCTTAACCCGAAGCTGTTGAAGTTTTCTAATTTGCTGATAATAGTAAAAAAGTATTACAAAGCGTGTATGGAGTGAAACCGCAAGATGTGGTCGACGAGGATGGGATTCGAACCCACGCGTGCATAGCACATTGGATTAGCAGTCCAACGCCTTAACCTCTCGGCCACCTCGTCCCTTCCTATTGTGTTACCAAACAGTCATAAATGCATAAAGATAAAACAGTTTAGGAAGGTAAAGCAGTGTACTAACAGAATTCTTGTGAATTTATCGTTGATGTAATCTTAAAAAATATGCTGATAATACAGTTCTTGGCACAGCACAGATATTGTAAAATTCGAAAAGATGTTATCGATATATTATAGATACAGATATATATATCTATAGATATAGATGCAGATATAGATACAGAGATTGTTATTGTTTTATGGCTCCAATGGCAGCCTTTGATGTGCTCATAGAGTGACCAGGAACTAAATTTTATTAAAAACCCGGAAATCTAGAATGTTACTGAACCTTTTATGGTATGATTCGTGCTTTGAATTGACTACAGCTCTACCCAACTAATATCAACTCCATTCAAGTTATGACTCCGGAAAATGACTGACTGAACTCTAAGCTAACAAAGGATTAACAATCACTAAAAACAGTGAATGAGTTACATGAAATTAGGTTAGAAAAACTGGATAATTTATCGTTTAAAAATAGACAAGGCCTTTGTTCAGTTGTAACTTACAACACAAGCATCATTCCGCAGAGGGAGCATGAAATTGAACGCCTAGTATCAGAAAAACGCCGGCTAAGACAATGAATGTTTTAAAACTGCAAAAAAACATTTAAGAAATGCCCTAAAGATTGACGAACGTAAAATCCAAAGGCACTACATTGAGAACCCCCCACCAACGAGTACTAAGTATTAGATTTGGAGAGCACAAGACCTCATGAATCTTCCAATAGTAGCTGATTGCTCGATACGGAACCAAAGTGGAAACTGGGCGCAATCTGATGAGGAAATGAATCTCATTTTTCCTAACCAACTCAAATCCGTCTTCCAACCAAACTCGCCTAGAAATGGATCCCGGCTTCTCCAGCTGCCCTGCACTTCGTTCCATACTAGCGGCATACTTAAAACTAATTCAAATGGTTTAAGAGCGGTAATTCAGAAGGATGGCGCCAGGGAAAGACCGCATCACACCAAAGATGATTATTGAGCTACAAAACTGCGCTATATCATTTCTTCCAAAGTTCTTCAATGCAATACTTAGAGTAGGGTATATAAATTGACGTTGCTCAAGCTTTTGACCGAGTATGACATGATGGACATATTTTCAAAATAAAAAGTGAATCCACGCAACTCAAACAAACTACTGGAATCATACCTTACAAAAACGCTATTTGTGTTGAGATACAAAAATTTTACCCCAAAGGAGTATCACATAAATGCTGGCGTTTCACAAGGCAGTGTTCTCGGTCCGCTTTATCGAGGACAGTCGGCTTATTCAATAAGCCACTTACAATCACACCTAAACGATATTTCAGTAAATTTTTTGAGTGACTTCAAGAGCTGCAAATTTTCACTTTTTAGTATGATTTACCTCGTCATGTTCAGACCATAACCTTCTTGAATGTTTAACCGAAATCTATAAGAAAACAAGTACTTTCTGCATTTTTTTCAAAATTTTAGGCTCAGTAGTTTCATTGATCTGGGAGGAATGGCCAATTTTCTTAACTTCGAAACTATTTATTTTAAAACTATAAAGACAAATGTACACAACACCAGTAGGTTCGGAGCAAATTTGCTGTAAAAGTCGGACAGACAGACACACGAGTGATCCTATAATGGTTCCGGTTTTCACTTAAACGGAACCCTAAAAACGACACATTTACTAATTTCTTCTGATACCACAAAGAAGCCAGAAGAAACTATATTTTTGCCATAAAACTCTTCCTTGAAAAGTTGCTCGTAAATATGAAGAGATTGCATTAATAATCTTAATTTCTTTTAATGCAAAAAGGCATTTATTGAGTATAATTGGTACAATATGTACTATTCGAAATATTTTACATAATTTTCTACAACCTACAAGCGGTAATCAGAAAGTGCTATGTCTGGTGAGTACGCCGGATGCGGCAGAACTTCCCATTCGAGCTCCAACAGTGTATCCTTTGAGACTTTGCGTGTCTTTCTCGCTATTGCTGGCCTTTTTAGCAACAATGCATTATTATTGGTTTAACTGCCGTTGGTACACATATGCAGAAACAGTTTCCTACAGTTTTTGAAGTTCGTAATACACACCTCCTTGCTGATCCCACCATATATTCAGCAAGACCCTATGACCATAAATATTCGGTTTTGGTGTCGATGTGGAAGGCTCTCCTGGGTTAACCCATCACTTTTTGCGCTTGGGATTGTTATAGTAATTCCACCTTTCATCGTTGGTCACAATACGCCACAGAAAACTGTTCTTTTTTTGCCTAGCAAGCAATGGCACTGCGGTGTTGAAGCGGTTTGAAATCGAATTTTCACTCAGTTCGTATGGTAGCCATTTGCCCTCTTTTTCGATATTTTCCATCCCATGTAAACGTCTGGAAACAATTGATTCATCAACTGCTAAGCTGTATGCAAGTTGCTTCGGAGTTTGAGCTGAGTTTCCGTCCAATAAGTATTGCAGTTCATTATCCTCGAACATTTTTGGTGCTCCAGGCCGCTCTTTGTCATTGACATCAAAATCACCACTTTAAAATCATTGGAACCACAACTGACAATTGGAGTATGATGGACCAGCATAGCCATAAGTTTCTAAAAGTGTTTAATGAGTTTCGGCAGCAGATTTATTCAAATCAAACTAAAACAGTAGTGAATGTCGAAAATGAAATTTTGAGCGTTCCACGATTAGCGTCAATATACATTAAATATACTATACATTTATACTAATAAATGAAAATCTGCTATTTTAGTGTTGAAAAATGTCAAAACTATCAAATTAAACAGCTGTTTACACTGATACTTCGAATTTTGAATATTAGATGTCACTGACCGGAATTAATGCAAGCTGAAGAAGCTGCCAGAAAAAAAAACTGCCTTGCATACAGAGGAATCTGAACCAGGACGTAGAATAAGCGTGTGTAAAACACTTTACCACCGTTAGAATACTAGAAACACCAAAAAGGTTCGATAAATGAACTGGTTTTATTTTTATTGTGTTTAAAATAATGTATTAAATCATTTGTAAAAGAAGCAAGACGCTACTTTTGCCAACTACATAATTTCTATTGCTAGATTTCACACCGATTAGGGCAGGCCATATTCATCATGTTCTTGCCCCAAACTCTTATACAACCCATCCACCAAATGATATTATTTCATGGATTTATATAGTAATAATGAGATTGATGAGTGAATTTATGACGTAATTAAGCTACTGACGATTCGATTGAGAAAGAGAATATCGACAACATCGATTACGAAATGAAAATGAAAACTCAGATTTTAGAACTCCCCACTCAAACTGTCTATATGTTTATTAAATGTGTGTTTATTAAATGTTAAATTTGCCAGAGGGGACACTTTAAGACTTGTTGATCCTAGCGATGTTGCATACATAAGGATAACAAAACACAACTCCGACAAATGAAAATTTTACATTTCTTTCAACCCCAATAAAAAATTTTGAAATCATATACTAATTATTTTTCAAAGCATAAAACTTTCTTTTCAAAATTTTTCATTCGTATTTCGGCGATGCGGACTTTGCCTGGTTTTTGATTGTCTATATTTTCGAGAGAGACAGAGAAGGACTTTAAAATCCACTTTGTTGTTGTTTTTGCAATTAAATATAATAATTTTTTTAATTTAGTGGGTCAGTAAGGAGTAAGAGTGAAAGAAAGTAAAGAGTAGAAGTTCGACTCACTTTAGGCAGACTTAGAATAACTGACGAGGTGGCCGAGTGGTTAAGGCGTTGGACTGCTAATCCAATGTGCTCTGCACGCGTGGGTTCGAATCCCATCCTCGTCGGATTTTTACAAAGCATTCAACGTTAGTTGAACCTATATAATTAACGAAAATCATACCTTTTTTTTGGGGTAGGTTTAATATATTGTTTTTATGTTATAATCTAGCTATCTATATATATAAAATCGTTTATGCATTTGTTTGAAAGAAATTCATGTTTTCCGCATCTATGAGGGCTATCGAGCTAAAATGTTTATCTTGAGTTCTGTTTTGAGCTCATTTAAGTTATTTTAGTTTGGACCCGGCAGTGAAGTTTTTTCAAGTATTCAAATTATTCATACTAGAATCACCTAAAGGTCGAAATTCGATCATTTGAGTGAAGGTAACACAAATTCTGTTAAATATTCAAAACCCTAAAAAAGGAATGAAAAAAAAAGAAAAAGAAAATAACATTTCACACAGAGCTGTTATATTCCGAGCCCGAGTTTCGCACATCTCTATTATACTCACTCTCCATCACGCTTACTCTACTTCACTTTATTTTTTTTTTTTTTGGTTTATTTAGATAACAATGTCATAAGTTAATTACATTAAATAAACAAATGTATGTATGTAAGAAATATGTTGGACAACGTCTCAGGTCGAGCCCTCGAGTCCTTATGGCTAATATTTCGAATCTTTCTTTTTATGAATTATTTATAACGTTTCACTTATTTTTAAGCACAAGTATATTTCGATTGCAATGAAAAATTAAGAAAAAACATTGCTTCATGATATATAATAATAATTATCTAGGACTAATACTAAAAAACTTTTTTTTTTAATTAGATTATAACATTTATCGCAGTAAAAAATAATAATAATAATGCGTGATTTGGAGGGTTATTGAGGGTAGGAAGATGGGAATAGGACGTTCGGTATTTTTGGGGTGTTTTCCACCAACAATGATTGGTGGTTTTTGTTGAATCACTCTTATCTTTCGATGAGATCGTGGTGTCGAATCGTTTGTTTTCAACACTTAAAGTTTTTGAGGAAATAACTTTATTGTTGGTTCGCCTCTTGATGTGGTATAAAATCGGAAAATCTTCGTTTTCTATAAACCCTTCTTTATCTAGATACATGAAGATCGCGGGAGGGGCGTACCCGTTAACTGTGCACTCTTGGATGTAGCTATCACTTTCATAATACGGTGCGAAAATAAAGCTGTTGGACGTAACCAAGGTTGCTCTAATTAAATGCTTTCTTACGAGGTTGATTATATGTGTATCTATTCTAATAATTTTGGCGTCATTATAAAGTGTTTTGTTTGAATAGTAGTAAGTAAAATTGCTATTATGAGTTCTCAACATAGATGTGCATGATCTTAGTATGTGTCTTTCCGTTTTTCTAAGGCGCTCCATGTAAGAAGGGGATACGTTGAACCATATTGGGCAAGCATAAGTTAATATTGGCCTAACTGGTGCTTGATACATTAAAATCTTTACTTTGGCGTTTATCAGTCTACATGAAAAGACTTTTATAAACTGATATGTTCTTTTGGTTTTAGGTATTTGAAAATTGACATGATGGTTAAAGTACAAAAATTTATCCAGAATAACCCCTAGGTATTTGACAGAATTGGTTTGCGAAATGTTTTCATTATTTATAGTTATTGCGAAATGTCTCCAGTTTTTTTTAATGTTACTATTGCATTTCTTTATGGGCAGACGAAACAAGATACCTTCACATTTGTTTACATTTATTTAGTGGAAACTTGTAACTCATTAGTTTGACAACTAAACCTGGATACCAGACTTTGTCAAAAGCTTTCTCTAAGTCAATGAAACAGGCTCTCGTTAAAAATTTTTTATTCCAATTACAGTTGATGTCAGGTACTTATAGGTTAATGGCGTGTATAGTTGAATGTTGAAATTTGAATGCGAATTGTCTATGACTAACTAGGTTGTTTTTCTCAATAGTTTTATTTATATTGGAACTTATAATTATTTCGAAGATTTTGCTTATGTTAGAAAGCATGCTGACTGGACGAAGGTTTTTAAAATTGTATTTTCTTTTTTAGGAATAATGACTACTTTCGCTCTTTTCAATTGATTTGGGAAGTATGCGTTATATAGCATGTTATTCAATAGAGTACAGAAGTCCGTTACAAGTTCTATGGAAATGTTTTTAAGTACTATGTTAGGAATTTCGCCAAGGTTTATTATTTAGTTTATTTTTAAGTTTAGCTAAAATTGAGATAAGGTCGTGTTTTTGGATAAAGTAGTTGTCAGTTTGATGGTCTCTTAAATTGTCTGCTCTTTTGTCCTCGTGAAATGATGTAACTCTTATTTTGGAGCCCTCATAGCTAGTTTTTATTAATAAAAACTGGTTAAGGCGTTACTCACAAGGCTGTGAACTTTATTGTTTGGATCATTTTATTTAGTGGCATGTATCAATTCAAAATGACCTACTATGTTCAGTATACCGCTATTATTTCTAATAGTAAAATTTGAACGTACCTCTCTTTCCAAATCATTCGGGTTTAATCCCGCAAATTGAATTAATTAAGTTCGTTAAGTTAGGCGGGACATTTAGGTGACTTAACGTGTTTGGATCATTTCTAATGAAAGTCTTTTTAATAAGTGAAAATTTAGCAGGGTTCTTTGGACATATGTATGAGAGTTTTTGTTGCATTTTTTCATTAAGGTAGTTTCTCACGCTGTCGTTTATCATTTTCTTAATTAGCTTAAGTTTAGTTTTAGCTAACATCAACATAGTGTCAGAGAGTTGGATTCAAGTCTATATTGTCTTTTGATTAAGGTTAGGTACTTCTTTTTTTCGGTTAATAATAGTCTGGTTATGGGGTTATTGGCTAGAGTTTTAATTGAATTACAGTTGAGATTTTTAGGCACATTTTAATCTATTTTCTGATTATTGCATCTAATTTCGAAAGGTGATTATCTATTTCGAAATTGTTTAGGTTTCTATTGTTGGGTGTAGGGCAACTCTGTTCATATAAACGATTTAGGGTATTCTTAATTTTTTTCCAATTGGTCCATTTGTAGTCTAGAAAGTAGGTTTGTGTGATATTTATTATTTCATACATACTGGATCCATCCCGGTTTGAAACTATCAATTGGATGGCCTGGTGGTCGCTATCGTAGTCTAAACATTTTAAGCAATTAATTGTGTCCGTGGAGTTTGAGTGGATCTTAATTCTGTTATCAGTAATGCATATGTTCAAAAATGACATTACTTCTGGGTAAGATGGGCTAACTGAAGCATATAATGCTGTTCTATACATCATGGAATTCGTGTTTAACCAATCTCTCTGGGTGGATCCCTTGGTGTTGTTACAGTGGTTACCCCAATTTGTGTGTTTACTGTTAAGATCACCGGCTAGAATATAAAAGTGCATTGGGTTTTCCAAATTCAGTGTCTCAAATAAAATATTAATTTCTGTTTTGAATAAGTCATTATTATTGCCTGCCGGATAATATGCGGCAATTAAATGCATGGAGCAGTTTGATTTCATGTTTATTTTAATGATACTAGTTTCTAAGTAAGTGGGAGAGTCAATTTTTCTGTTCGAATATTTACAGAATTTTATATTTTCTTTATCGTATCGGTATCGCTGTGCCTCCCCCTCTTTTCGCCCCCGATCTATCATTTCGGATAAGAGTGTATCCTTCAAATTTAATGTTATGTTTTGGGTTCGATTTAGTTTCATTTAGTAATAATAGGTCAGGGCAGTTATCAATAAGAAATTTGTTAAGTTCCAATCTTCTACTCAAGTTTATAAGGGAGTTAACATTAAGGGATATGATGCTTTATGTTTTAGGAGATATTCTGTTGTTTGTTAAATTAGGGTTCATACTGAGTCAAATATACCACAGACTGTATCCTACAAAAGGTTGGACAAAAAGGTCCAAAGGAACAAAAAGGTTGGATGGAATTTTCCCACCTTTCCGTTAGACCTTTGCACCAAACTTGACTTGATTCCAGCGGTTACGGAATCTATAGGGAGTATAAATACCTACACCCACATACATACATACATACATACACATACAAGTGATTTCTCAGATATGTCGCTGTAGTTACACGATTTTCCCCGACACGAGACGCTTCTTAGATATGAAAGCTATTATCGCCAGCGATAGTTTTCTACTTCTTGGCGTGACGTGTTAGTGACTGACGCTATAGAAAATGCTGGCTGGATACTCTGTGTAGCAATGCTCATCGGTGGTACCATAGTTTAACGAGTTCACTTTACTTAAGTTTTTTCTTTTTTGTTCACTTATGAAATAAAATAAAAATAAAAACATACTAACATTGACTTTAGAAAATGATGGAAAATATTTTGAAATTATACATATTGTACCGGTTTTTCTCAATAAATGCCTTTTACTATAAAAGCGTACCAGAATTCAAGCAAGCTCCTGATTTATTATATTAGATTTATTCATTTTTTTCCAAGGGGGCATTACAGAGTAAATTCAACGAGATGGCAACCGTCCATTCAGAAGTTTTTTATCGTGAAACGCTCGGTCGCTTAAAAAACTTCGCTAATTCGTAAAAATTCGTAAAAATATATATTTTCGTCTTTTCATTAATTTGTGTTTTTTATCGAAATGTAATAAATATTTATCTTTAAAAAATCGTAATTCATTTTAAAAATTTCTTTGAATTCATAATGCAAAAGGGAAGTCATTGTCAGTTTAACTACCGTTAATTTGTCGCCATACATAATTTCAGCAATTGGGAATTCAACAAATATAGTGATGGAAAAAATAATATAAATGGCATGTAGTTTTACAGTTCAAACCATTTTTTTAATTTCGTGAGCAAATTTTATACATACATCCCACTGTGCATAGTTAGCTTATAAAGGTACTTTGTTTTCACTTTTGTGCTTTTTTCGGCAGAAATATTACTTGTGTATGCTTTTTTATTAAGTGACCACGTTTTTGCATTGGAAATAAAAATAGTAAAGCAATTAAATTTTGGCATACTTCTTGAATAAAAAGTGCGGAATATTTTAATTGAGGTAATTTTTTAATAAAGGAAAGTGTCAAAATAACTGTTCATGAGAAATTCGTCTATTTTCATTGTTTTTAGGTTCAGAATGGGTCGCCTGGTGCATTGCATACATACGGAAAGAGAATTGACAAAAAATTCAAAAATAAAGGCAAAACAATTGCACAATTAATGAAATGTTAAAAAAAATATTTTCCGCAATTAATTTGGAAGGAAAACAAGAGAAACGTGACAGAAAGCGCACAACCTTTGGAAAATTCGACAGACTGTTAATTCGGCATTCAAAGAAAAACCCATTCCTTTCATCGGAAGATCTAAGAAAGGAGTTAAATGCTCCTGTCACTAGTCGAACAATACGGAATAGGCTGATAGAAGTAGATTTGAAGGAACATTCCGCAAGGAAAGTACCATTTATTTATTTATTTATTTTTTTTGTAGCTTAGAATTAATCCTAAATTACAATACTTTTATAGCCAGAGCAACAAAGGCCTTCAGGCTGGTTTTTTTTTTATTACATGTATTTAGAGGCTTATATTTAGTTTAGAAATAAGTTTTACAAAATTTTTGATATTTTCAATGTTGGCCTCTGCGAGGAGTTGGGTAGGACTGGGAATTTTTAAGGAGATGCATTGGTTGAGGATAAATTGGC
Source organism: Cacoxenus indagator (assembly GCA_035041755.1). Classification (NCBI taxonomy): domain Eukaryota; kingdom Metazoa; phylum Arthropoda; class Insecta; order Diptera; family Drosophilidae; genus Cacoxenus; species Cacoxenus indagator. The sequence goes on from JAWNKX010000067.1 coordinate 849,303, forward strand.
AGTTATTCGTGAAATGTTCAATAGTGAGAGTGCTTCTATTGCAGTATGGACAGATCGGTGGTGATGTTTTCTTGAATAGGTGTTCGTGTGTAATCTTCGTGTGGCCTAGCCTGAATCTAGTGTAGATAATTGCGTGTTTTCTGTTTACAGTTATTGGTATGTTTGTTGGTTTCCGATAAGGATTTATTGTTTTATAATAGTGTGTGTATTCCCTCCAGATATTTTTTAAAACTAGTTTGCTTGTCATATTGACGAGGTTGTTAATGTCTTTCTGACTAAAAGTGTTGTGAAGAATTAGTGGGGCTGTTGTGGCGGCTTTTGCTGCTGTGTCCACCTTCATTTCCTTTTATTCCTGCATGTCCTGGTGTCCACATTAGTTTTATTTTTTTATGGTTTGCGGATATCATGTCTCTGACTTTGCTTATGGTCGGATCATTGTTATTTACATTTTGTACAGCGAGGAGTGTTGAAAGCGAGTCGGTGCATATGACATGTTTGGTTTTTTTGATTGCACTTGCCAGTTCCACAGCCATTAGAATTGATTCAGCTTCGGCTGTAAAAATGGACGTGTAGAAGAGTGTTATAGCCAATCTTAGAATTTCATTCTGTCTGTTTTTGAGCCGTCGGTAAAGATAAACTTCCACGTAGGGAAATTGGATCGAATACTATTGAAGGTTGTCGTGTAAATCTCTTTGGGAGTTGAGTCCTTTTTATAATGTGCGAGTTGGAGTATAATTGAGTTTTCACTAAGTTGCCATGGTGGGACCTTTTGTTTGTATTTTCGGTGAGTAGATATAATTATGTTGAATTCTGCAGCTTTTTTGATGATGAGTTGGAGGCTTGATGGTATTTTAAGATCTCGTCTCCGCTTCATTTGGTTGATTAGCGTTGTATGCATTGAAGATCCGGGTGTATTGGTTAGTCTGTTTATTTGTCTGCTGATGCTCCAATCGAGTTTGGTACTCAGGTTGGGGAGTCCAGCTTCTGCGAGGATGTTGGCGATGGGAGTGGTTCGGAAAGCACCTAAAGAGAGTCTGATGGAGGAGTGGTAGGGGTGGATAATTTGTTAATATTGGTTTTGTTTGTTTTGCCGTATACACAGAGGCCGTAATCTATTTTGGATAATATTATTGCTTTTGTAACGTTTATGAGAGAGATAGTGTTTTTGCTAGTTAAACATTTTAAAATATTTAATCTAGTGTTTAATGATTTTATTAGTGTATTAATATGTTCATTCCAAGAATGTCTCTTATCAAAGATAAGCCCTAATATTTTAAGATATTATGTTTTAGGTATGATTGTATTGTTTATTTTAATGTCTATGTTTGTACAGTTGTGTTTTTTGCATACATGCAAGTGTGAGGATTTTTCGCTGGATATATTTGTGCCACTAAAAGTGCACCATTGATTTAATTTTTGGAACAAATTTTTTATTTCAGTATCATAGCCTACTTTTGAATTAAAAATGAGACACAGATCGTCTGCGGAAAGTACCATTTTTAAGTGGAAAAAACATCAAAAGTGGAATAAATTTTGGAAAAATAAATTTTATGCGGATAAATTTGAAAAACGTGTTGTGGTCTTACAAAACAAAGGTGCATTTGTTTGGATCTAATAGAAAACCAAAAGTTGGACGCCCAAAAATACTGCACACTATCCAAAACATACAATAAAAACGGGGTAGCAATATAATGCTATGGGGATGTTTTTCCGCTTTGGGTGTTGGTCCAATATATTGGTTCAAAGGTAAAATGTGCTTTACGGACTACACCAACATAGTTAATAGTATTATGTTACTATACGCCATGGAAGAAATGCCGTTAAAGTGGGAATTTAAGCCAGTAAATGACCCAAAACACACCACACAACTTGTAAAAAAATGGTTTGAGGATAAGAAAGTTTCTTTGATGGAATGGCCTTCACAGTCAAGAGACCTTAATCCCATCGAACACCTATGGGGGATAATAAAAAAAAATTGGTGGGTTTAAGTCCAAAAACAAAGATGATTTGTGGGGAAAAGTGCTAGCAGATTGGTACGCTATCGATCCCTAGATTTGAGCCAAACTGGGCCATGGGTCGTTGGTACGCCGAAGATTTAAAAAATCGTGGTGGCACAACAAAATATTAAAATAAATGAAGAATTTTATGTTCCTTAGTATCAAGTCTTTTGTTTATTTTTTTTTTTTCCAAGGGCAATAATTGATTTTAATTTTACGAATATCATTTTTTTTGTTGTTATTTACAACATTCTTCAATAAACATAAAATAAAAATTATAAAATTTAAAACATAATTAATTTCAGAGAAGAAAATTTGAATGGTACAAAGAAAACAAGGCGTTTCCATTATTTTTTCCATCACTGTATGTTTACATATATATATATGTACATACATCAACTGAAATTACTTAACGCCTACGAATAGACGAAATAACGCTACCAAACTGGTGACAGCTAATTGGAGAGGCCCGGCTCGTATCAGAACCTTCTCAAATGAAAATCTAGCTACGTCCCCGTTAAAATTTAATTTATTGAAACAAACGCACTGCTCTATCGTCGGTAACACCACGTGTAAAAGAATAAAAATAGGCAAATCGCGGCCAGTAGACGAGGTGGCCGAGAGGTTAAGGCGTTGGACTGCTAATCCAATGTGCTCTGCACGCGTGGGTTCGAATCCCATCCTCGTCGTAAGATCTTATTGTTTTCTTTTGATTTTATTTATTCTAATTTAATGTACACCCAACTCTCTTTTTACACGGAATGTGTAAACCTTAGAAAACCGTGGAAAAAAAATTTTGTAAAAAAACACCGGCGACATATGGTAAATTTGGGGGTATGTTCTGCAACTTTAAAAAATTGTGTAAGACAGAAAATTTATAATATTTTCCTAAAAAAAGCGTACATAAAAAGTAGTAATGGGATCCATGTAATCTATAACACGACATTATTGGAAATAAAGTACTATTCAGTGAAAATACATAAGTGCAACATATAAAAGTTTAAATTTAAAATAGAAATATAAAAGACTACAAAACGCGGCTGGATCAAAATTGCTTTCATCAATAGATACAATTATATTAGAATGCACAACTGTAGGGTTTGATATAAATGAAGAATTATGTGGGTCTTTTTGTTGTTAAAAAAAATTTTATAAGATGGAGATTTGTTTTTTTTTTTAACGTAACAAAATGGGTGCAAAACATTTTATTTGTCTGATTTGAAAACCGTGTTATCGTGTAAAAAATACCGTGTAAAAAGAGAGTTAGTTGTAATTAAACGCATACAAAATTAATGCAGGTTAAATTTGAAATGGAAAAAAAGGGAGCATTTCGACGAGGATGGGATTCGAACCCACGCGTGCAGAGCACATTGGATTAGCAGTCCAACGCCTTAACCACTCGGCCACCTCGTCATGTTGCTAATGAGGCACATATGAGTTATTAAAACCCTAAGCGTAGAACATGAAACGATTAAGTCAAATGTTGATGTTAAAAAACAACTTACACTCAATCACGAAAAAGGGTTTTTATTATTTTTATTGTAATAAAACAAGTTCTTTGTTTAAATATTGTTATGAGGTTATTAAAGTCAATTCATGGGTGTACTCGTATTTATTTAAGAATGTGGATAAATTGCAATAAGTTCTTAGCAGGTTTGATGTTCTAAATTTTTGATGTTGTACACACAACATACATATGTATGCTCCTAGACATCAGTGAGTGAATGAGCTTTTTATGATAGTGAAGCGCATATCTATGCTATCTACTGATCACCTTCTTTCGCCTAGACTTAAACATTGAATCACATTATAAAAATAGTACTTTTGGATACTCCACAATAAAAAATTTGTTATGCTCTTTGCGGAAATCGGTGCGGGGCGGAGGTGAAAGCGACTCGCTCTCTGACGATAGAGACGAGGATAAGCAGTTGACATCAGACAGTCAGCGAGTAAAGTCGAGTGGACAGTTGTGTGAAACATATAAATTTGTTAAAGTTTAGAACGTCTGATAAATAAAGACTATTAATTGGGTTGTTACACTCTTCACCTTCTGTGAATAGTATTTTGTCTTTGACGATTCAACAATCTGATGTGAGTACCTCTCCCTTTTCCTTTAGTTTCCACCGTTTCTCCGAGAACACAAACGTTTAAGCTCGATTCCAGTAGTATCACCGAATGTGTGTCCCCACAGATGTGAAATTACTATGCTGTAGGTACTACACAAAAGTACACCGATTATTGTTTAAACAAATTGTAAATCAATTTGGGTTTTAAAATATTCATTTGTGCCATTTTGTTAAGAAAAGCCCAAATACAATCACAAAGACAACATGTGCTGAACATCTTTTGAACGCGTCGAAGCGTTTAATCGTGCCACCGTTGACCCAGTTTTGGTCTTTCTTTTGTAGTTGAACAATATCGGCGGCTTCCCCGCTGCATATTGCAAACAACGCAAAAGATCCCAAGAATCTCTTCAAGTTTATTTTCGTGGCTTCATTTGCCCATTCGTGGGTTGGTCTCTTCTTTGATTCGTTTATTGAGTGATGATGATTTAATATGGCAGCTTGTGAGAGCTTGTGAACGCGTGGCGCATGCCGATTCAGTACATTCCCCCTCCACCGGTAGGTGATGGATGTTAATGAACCTTATCAACGCGGGTAGTGACTTCTTCTTTATATAGCAGGATAACTGAAATAACTTCAACACCCATTCTGAATGCAACGCTCGTTAACTGCGCCGCAAAGACACGAAACCAATGTCAGTCGAGTTTGGAATACGAGGACAGAGTTGATGGGGCACGGTGGCGGATGAGGTGCATTCAGCATTTCTGGCTTTTATTTATTTTTAGTTGAGCTGCCGTCCTATGCGTCTTTGGTGAGCAACACTGTTTATTTAGTTCTTATTCTTATTTTCGACTGCCTCGATTGGAACACATCACGTGTGCACAAGGACATTCCAAGGCTAATTATACTGAGCCACGCGGCGCGTAGTTGGCACAAGTCCACAGCTTCTGCGATTGCTTAAAGGCAACCGTCGTCGTGTGGAGAGTGCGTTGCTTGTTTTTTCCTCAATATCAATAACGACGACATCAATGGTAACAACTACAACAACTACAATGATGCCATTCCTCTTATTGTTTTCACTGCAATGAAGCAATCTGCATCGTGTATCTTCGCATCAGCAAATGAAATGAGTGCGTGATCATGCCTTCGTAGCCAAGTCGGTTCTAATGCGAGCACACGTACTCCACCTTAATAGACACTTAATTAGTCGTTTAATTTATACTTATTATGAAGCTTAATCTCTTTTGCATAATTTGTTTGCATAGCTTACATTTTGGCCGCTTTATAAGACTGGATTTATCCTCTTGTTGTTCCCTAATGCTAATAAAAATAGCTCCTGCAGATACGAGAGCCTTGTTCTTGAATACATAGCGCTATATGACTTTTCTCGAGGAACTGACCTATGTGATTGACAGAAATAACAAGTGTTTTCGATTGCCATAATAGAATATCATAGCAAATATTGGTATCGTAATATATTCGTAAGTATTTTTTATATGACAGTTAAATTTAATTTTGAATTGAATGTATTTCGGTAGAAGGTATTTTAAAAACCCATATTTGTCTATCGGAAGTACAATAGCTTTGATTTGTGATTTTGATGTTCCTACTACGGTAACGACGAAGTTCACAAATATTCTTAAATTCATTACCCATGAGGAAATATTTGGTTTAATTTGCGTAACTTGTGAAAAGTCATGATCTATAAAATTAGAACACACGAGACATGCTCCGCTCATATATCATAAACATTATAACTATCTAGATACAAGCTATGCTCAGTCATTTCTATTACATAATTGCCGCCTGATATGAGATACACTGCTAATTAGCCACGAAATGCAGATGTAATCGCTCAAAATTAAAGCCAATTAAAGGCGACTCGTCTTAATTTCAGGCACCTCATAGTCACCAAGCAAACGTCACGTTTGGTTACCGCGTCTATAAAGTCTGTAGAAGGTACTTAAGAAGAAGATTACGTCTTCTTCCCTCCCACTCATATTATTAGCCAAACCAAAATGCAGAAAATGAATGCTAAAAATGCAAAATTCTCACCTAAGAATCGCTTTTTATGGGGTGATTGCCTCAGCTCAAGGCCATTGACATATACATTTCATTACAAGGTGTACCAATTAATTTAATCATGAAATTGCACAAATATCATCCTTTTCGAGTTTCCAGATGAATAATCTCCAAAATGAATAAAGAGACGAGGAAGCAGATGTATACAAAGATTGAGCTTTAATAATTTGTTTAACTTCTTGAAAGTGACTTCCCTACAAAATAGCTGCGACAAACTTTTGCTTCAAGCATTTTGCCTCAGCGCATGCGTAGACTTCTCTCAGCAATCGCGGTAGCTGTGGCTCACGGCTGCTGTTGGTGCTGCCATTACTGCTTTGTTCTGCATGGGCCATCGTCATATAAAGCTGCACTGTGAAGCGTACGTGGTGTCATTTTCGTTTCGGCAAGTCGTGTGTGTGTTTGGTTCTGCGCTATTTTTCTGGATTGATTTTTAACGTTTAGGATTTGGCATCTTTTTAAAGGGTGCGCATTAAAATAAAATAAAAACAACAACAACAAACATTTAAGTGAGTGATACGTGTAATTGAGATTATGACTTTTATTCTAAGAGTATTTCGAATTGATTCCGCTGATTTAGTTCACGCTTAGAGCGGTTCGCATCCAAAACAAAAAAAAAATAAATAAGTAAATCTGCTATGAATAAATTCAGAAAGTATACAAAATTGAGAAAATGGTGTTTTCAATTGCGCAGTCACAATTATCGTCTATCATATAGTTGACTTAGTCCGATTAACATTAAACGAATTGTTCCATCCACTGTTTATGTAGTCGCCATCTGCATCGAATGCATAACTCCGATCTACAGTGAAACACCTATTATGTTGGCACCCACTTTCTATTTATTTTTATTTTGCTTATTCACTCTTGGCAGTTGGCCGCTGTTAGCTCGCGCAGAGTTGATCTCCACCAGGCGTTTTGGGGTCGACTACGGCCTCTACTTCCGTGCGGATTCCAATCAAGCGCTATCTCGTGATGGAATTCGGGGGTCTACTTAAAGTCTCCCCTATTCATGGCCATTTTTCCATTCTATTTGCTTCTGTATGGGTTCCTCGTGGATTCTTGGTGATGATGTTTGACCAGAATGATGACCTCTTGCAAATGACCCTCCAACATTTGTTTATGAAGATAGTTAGTCTCTGGGTGATGGAATCGGAGACCAGCCACGTTTCAATTACACGTTGAATATTCGAAGCTTCCTGTGCTTGGATAGCTTGCCTATACCTATTATAACCGACCGAACAAAAGGGATTGTTAAAAGAATTAAGCGAAAATCATCATTTATTTCAACAAAATCAAAGTTTGTAAATTCTGTGTGTCTGTCCCACTGTTACAGCCAGTTTGCTCCGAATCTACTGGACCGATTAAGTTGTGTGATACATCAAATGAAAGGGCTTGTTGCAAGGGTCTCAAATGTATTGTTTATAATTTTAAAGAAAACAGTTTTAAAGTTATCAAAAAAAAAGTTGAAAATTGACCACTTAACCCCAATCTTCAAAACTATTGAGCCTAAAATGTTGAAAAAATACACCTAATAGTTTCCTGCTTATAGATTACTACAAAATAGTCTATGGTTTGAATAAAAGGTGGCAAATCATATCAAAAAGTGTAAATTTTCAGCATTTCTAAACCGACAGAGATGGAATTGGGAAAGAATACACCGCATACCAGCGAACCAAAATTTATTTGCGTGCACAGCGAAGATTGAAGAAAAGGAACAAAGAAACAGAGATAAGCTTTCCCTGTTTGCATTTGTACTCAGTTGTGGGCAAGAAAGGCATGAGGCAAGCGTAAACAACAATGGCATGAGCCCAGAAAAAAAGCGCCAAAAAAACCACGAAATATTTGGCATGATTATTGATAAATATCAGTGCAAAGAATAGAGCATAAATGCATGCTACTGAACATCTGAAAAGACAGTGGTATCTCTGCGAAATTTTAAAGCTATAGAAATATTGGAGAATATACAAAAAGGAAGAATTCACCAATAGACAATGTATGTCATACATACTTTACATACATACTTTTTTTGGATCAGATGGGACAAGATGAAAGATACGGAACCACCTCCACGCGAGGTTAACTCACACTTGGCTGCCCTTTTGTTTTTATTTCATGAAAAAGTAGTTCCGCATTTACAAGATAGGCTGTGCGCCCAAGAGGGTTCATCGTCTTTTTTTTTTTTTTTTCAATGACTTAGCAGGTACGCAATGACCACATACTGATCTCAAATGGGACAAGCCCAAGTGGAATCAAAATTCATCCAGTTACATAATAGACAGGGCTCAGCTGTTCTTAATTGCTAATTTCTTTGGTGAACATGCGATACCAAAACTTATGTCTACGAACTACATATTTGGCTACAGATAAGAACATCATCAGCGTATAAAAAATAAGCATGCAAGGCGAACTAAAGTTAAGATTCAACTTAGAGTTCATTACATACCATAACAAAGATTTAAACAAATAATTAAGACTAATTAAGACGACGTTACATGTGTAACTGTGAGTTCATTGAAGAGAACTGTCAAATTATAATTCATCCTGTTACTCTATCATCTACTTTCGCCGTTTAAGTAGAGTTTCGAGACGGACTTAAACTTGAGTTTTGATATATGTATGCGTACAAGTGTATCGATTAATCTTGACCAAGCGGGTATTTAAGTTGAACAAGTAGGTAAATATATTTCAAATTATTTGAATTGTAGCGTAAATATAGCACGTGGGATTCTAAGCTACGTGGAAAGTAGCTCGTATATGGCCTCAAAATTTTGTCAACATTTTTGGGCACATCACCCAGAGTAGGCGGATAATGTAAGTGATTCATTCATTACGAGATTTGTGTCACCAGTGAAATGAATTTCTCAACGCGACTAAGTTTTCACTTGCCGCTTATCTCTTCATTCTACACAAATCCCGAACAGCGCCAGGACCCTTGCTAGTATATAAATATATGTATATATTGGGTCATATATAAAGTCCCCGCGGTTTTGTGGTACATTTTTGAACAAAAAAGTATATATTGGCTATTATTATCTATGACCTTTTTCCATTTTCCGCGTAACTTCATAATTCCATCGGTGTAGAACTTCTGTGGCTTATCAGCGAAAAACTTGGCCAAGTGATTTTCAGCAGCTCTTCGGTAGGACAATTTTTTACTATGAAGAGAGTTTTGCAGAGGGTGCAAGTTCCGGGCTATACGACGGATGCATCAAAACTTCCCAACCAAGCTCCGTCAGTTTGTTCCGGGTCATTAAAGATGTGTGTGACCTAGCGTTGTAGGTTGGCCAATTCTGGTCTCTCTTTCTTTATTGCTTCATTCAAACGGTCGAGTTGTGCACAGTAGAGGACCGAATTGACCGTTTCGCACTGAACATAACTTTGTTTGCCGTCAATCCAGGATTTGAAGTCAGTTGTGGATGGTCACCTGCCTCTGACCATGACCGTTTGAGTTGGATATTCTCGGGCAATGACCCGTTATGATTCGCTTCAAAAATGGTTCCATTGCGTTACGTTTTAGCAGCATTTCACTGATTATTTGGTCAATTAAATTTCTTTGCGTTAATTCATGTGACACCCAAACAACAAGCTTTTTTGAGTAGCCTGTTCTTTTTAGATGATTCCAAACTGTCATATGGTTGATATTTTGTGCCTCCGCTATCTCCTGACAGCTTCCGTGCTGGTCTTGCTCCATCAATTGCGAAATTTCATCGACTTTTTCAGTGACAGGCCGACCAGTGCGAAGTGCATCTTTTACATCAAAATTTCCGAAACAGAACCTAGCCAACCACTCCTGGGTCCGGCGTTCGCTCGCAGCATTTTAACCGTAAAATGCACAAATTTTTCGGCATGTTTTGCAGCTTTTTTTTTTCTTCTTTTTTATAGTAAAAAAGTATCACATAGCGCATTTCCTCAGATATGTTACTTATATGGTGTCACCTTTCAAACACGTTCGTTTGACACAATCAGATTAGTGATGCCAGATTTATAGACGCCATCACCATCTAGTGGCAAAAACCGCGGAGACTTTTTATATGAACTATCATATATATATATATATATATATTTTTTTTTTAATAGATGCGATCTCTTCACTTTTTGCGGTTTTCATCACAACCGACAGCGAAAATGTCACTCGACACACAAGCACGTCTTTGGCTGTGCATCAGCTTTCTGCTAATATGTTTACAACAAATACCGGCTTATAATTTATCGCAACTGATGAGGAAATCGACAAATTTGGAACAACTTTCCCCACAGGCACATCAGCAACAACAACATCAAGAAAGTCAACAACAGCAGCATACAACAATTACACAACAACACCAACAACACGTGCAAGCTACGCAGTACGTGCACGATAATGAGCTATCTGAAGTCTCCGCCGAATTTTTGAAAAAGTCACAAAACTCAGAAGAAGAACTCAATGATACCCACCAAATACTCAGGGAGTTGAAGCCGGATTCTCGTCTACTCAACACCAAGAGCAACTATCGTTGGCAGTCGCTTTATGGCAATGCACCGATATCAGCAGCATTCAATTATCCAAATAATGCCTTCAACTACGCGCCGCCGCCACTAACGGTGCCAATGCACAAATTCTTGCCTTTCATTGGTTATGCGCAGCCGGTATTTATACCATTTCCACTCTACTACGCACCGGGTATGTTCTATCCCTCCCATTCCTCACCAAATGACCCATCGAACGATCTGGACGATATGGTTATATCCCGTGCGGCAGCAAGTGGTGGTCGACGTGTTGGCATTGGAGATAGAGGTGGTGCGGAAACATTTGAACAAGCCAATTCACCGATTTACTATATGCGCCTTCCACCTACGCCGTATATGTTTGTCCCGAATCCAAGTCCCTTTGGTAATGGATTGTCACCGTTGCTTACCTATCAGCCGATGCCTACATTTTCTTCATCCGGTTCAGTCTTCAATTTGCCAGTGAATTTCCTTGCCAATGGGAAACCTTCGAATATTTATCATATGGGTGGCACATGGACCGGTGATTTGCAGCGGCCTTCTCAGTTTTCAAACTACGATGGCGGCTTCAATCCACTCCTACCTACGCCCAGTAATCCTTATCGACCCACTGGGGCAACCAGCAGTGCCGCTCAAATTTCAGCTGGTGTAGCTGGCTTCCTAACACCACAAGGCTTTAGTTTGGTCTCAATGCCACCGCCAAAGCATAACTCGAAAATGATGTCGTTCAAGCGCCCGTTCGTCTTCAATGGCCGTCCCGAGGATACTTATATATTGCCGAGCAACTTTAATGCTTTGTATCCGGAAAGTAGTTACTATTAATTGATGTTAAAAGTATAAAGTAGAAATTTAAACTAATTCGTATACATTTACAATAAAATGAATACTTCTACATGAATAAATTGGTGAGCCAAACTATTTTCGATATACTATGTATATCGAAATGTTTGGATCATTTCTTATTATAGCAATTATAAAAGAGGTATACGCGTATATATAATTTTTGGGCACATAAGTTACTTCAAAATTTAAAATAGAATTCCTTAGGTTTTGAACAAAACATTCATTTTTTGTTTTACACGACAGAATTGAGATGGAGACGAAAAAAATTTTATACATTTTTAGAGTGCAGTATTAAACAGTAAAATGAAAAGTATATGTCGATGCTTTTCCACGTTAACATATTACAATTAATTGTTTTGTGTCTTACCATATCTGGTGATACAGCTTCAGTTTTAGAATGCTGTATGCATAAAGCTTACGTTGTACAACACTGGTTATTTCAATATTAAACATCGCAAAAGTGGCACGATGTCATGTCAATTCTCACTGTTTCATAGAAAATTATTCAGGGCAGTAAATTTTATATTGAAATTACTTAAGTTAAGTTAGTCTGATGTGGCAATTACCTTATTTTTTAATTCCAGCATTCCTTAAAGTTGAAGAAGAGAATTTTTCCTGCCATTATTTGGTGAATTTCACAGCTCATTTCATAGATAAACTTTCAACAAGATTTCGTTGACAAGTGAATCATTAGAGAAAGGGAAGGGCGTAAAGGACGGGCGTGAAGAATAAAAGTTCAATATTTTATATAAATTATTCGAATTAGATTAATATTTAAAATTTATAAATATATAAATTTACACTTATTTTTGATAAGTTGGAATTTAGTGTGTTCAAGTACCCCCAGTGTTGTTGTTTTTGTTGTGACCATGTTCAGTTTCTTGAAACGCGAGAAAAACACGCAAGAAGTAGTTGAGAATGTCATCGGAGAACTGAAAAAGATATACCGCAGCAAATTGCTGCCCTTGGAAGAACATTACCAGTTCCACGACTTCCACTCGCCTAAACTGGAAGACCCCGATTTCGATGCGAAACCGATGATATTACTTGTCGGCCAATACTCGACCGGCAAGACTACGTTCATACGTTACCTGTTGGAGCGCGACTTCCCCGGAATACGCATTGGTCCAGAACCGACGACAGATCGTTTCATTGCTGTAATGTATGATGAGAAGGAAGGTGTGATACCTGGTAACGCACTCGTTGTCGATCCGAAAAGGCAGTTTCGTCCGCTATCTAAGTACGGCAATGCGTTCCTGAATCGCTTCCAATGTTCCAGTGTTAGTTCTCCCGTGTTGCAAGCTATCTCGATTGTGGATACACCGGGCATTCTCTCCGGCGAGAAGCAACGCATCGATCGTGGCTACGATTTCACAGGTGTGCTCGAGTGGTTTGCTGAGCGTGTGGATCGTATTATTTTACTCTTCGACGCACACAAATTGGACATTTCCGATGAGTTCCAGCGCTCGATTGAAGCACTAAAGGGTCACGACGATAAAATACGTATCATACTCAACAAAGCGGACATGATCGATCATCAGCAACTGATGCGTGTCTATGGCGCGTTGATGTGGTCACTGGGTAAGGTGCTTCAAACGCCAGAAGTGGCACGCGTCTACATCGGTTCATTTTGGGATCAACCTCTACGTTTCGATGCGAATCGTCGCCTTTTCGAGGACGAAGAGCAGGATCTCTTCCGCGATCTGCAATCACTACCACGTAATGCTGCGCTACGTAAGCTAAACGATTTAATTAAACGTGCCCGCCTGGCGAAGGTGCATGCGTTTATTATATCAGAGCTTCGCAAGGATATGCCCTCCGTGTTTGGAAAGGATAGTAAGAAGAAGGACCTGATTAAAAATCTGGGGCAGATCTACGATCGCATACAGCGGGAACATTCAATATCACCTGGTGATTTTCCTGATATTAAGAAAATGCAAGATGTACTGCAGCATCAGGATTTCACAAAGTTTCACTCATTAAAGCCACACCTGTTGGACATTGTGGACAATATGTTGGCAAAGGACATTGCGCGATTAATGGAAATGATCCCGCAGGAAGAAATGACACTCATCTCGGAACCTATGGTCAAGGGTGAGTTTAAAATCATATCTGATTCTAGGCAACCATTTTGTGCATAGTGTTTACCAAAAAATTCTACTCACTGTATTCTATACACAATCCATTCGCTGACCTTGTGAACTGTCTTTGTCTATAGAAATAATTAGAAGGTAAATGATCTCCCGCTTTATCTTTCTCTATATATATTTATAGATAAAACGTTCCAAATTATTTTTCTGAAATAATTCAATTTGTCAGCCTCAGTTATCTCTTTTTACAGCCACACCTGAAGTTTAAAATATCTATATACATCATCATTACCGACTTTGTATCCACATAACTTCCGTCACTTATTTGGGTTTTCTATAGTTATTTTTTGATATTGCCTGTGTGTCCGCCGTCATCAATTTCATTGACTCGCCGATTTGATTCAAAGTTGATTTTATTTTTATTTTAAAAATGCCGTGTTATTTTCATAAGCCACACCTTTGCAAAAGTAGAATGAAGTCTTCAAAGAATCTCTGAAGTCAATTAAAGAACTAACTAAATATACATATATCTAGGAATCAACCTGCTGGAATGAAATTCAAGCAAAAGCGTTTAGAAAATACATCATTTTTCGCATATTGCGCATTTGGTAGTTAACAAGTTATCCAAGTTAACAACGTCTGACCCAGTTGGCAAATACGTGAACAACGAGATTTGCACGATAGACTCAATGAGTGAGAGTAGAGTAATCTCCAATTGAATCTCCAATTGAAAATACGTAACCACATTGAGGCACAACTAGCAGAACAATTGAAATTATTTAGTTTTATTTTTTTTTTATAAGTGAAATTCATTGCAAGGCAGACTCTTTACAGAAATCAATGAAAAGCGATTCGCATGAAAAAATCTCGCTCGGTAGCTCCAGAAAACAGTAGATCAGCAAAAGTTGTAGCAGCCTCTAAGCAATTTGTGTAGCTGGATCAATGTGTTGTTTAGTTTTCATAGTCAAAGTTCATGAGCTTCAAATTGATCTGGTTATGGATTTCAAAATGTTATCCCGTCCCAGGCATGACACGACCACCAGATGACTGTTCATTTTTGAGTAGCTGCATTATTTTTGCGTAGTGTTCATTATAAGTAAATCAATGAATATGACGTGCTCAATAAGCATTCTTTTTCGGCATAGCCAAGAAAAAAGTTTCCGATGCTACGAGGGAAATTCTTAGGACTTCTTGAACATTCCTTGTATTAATATATTGTGATTCATTTTCATGACGATCTGTAAGAAAATGACAGGATTTCGACTGAGGTATTGTAGAAGTGGTCTTCCAAAATATGCATTTTTAAACCCAAAACCCTTACGTAATTATCACCGAAACAAATCCTTAAGCGAGGGGATACAACATTTTCGAGAATTTTTTGATAAAGTGTAGCCATCTATGATTTATATATATCTACAGTGTTAATATCATTAGAAAAGTAATTAGCTTATTGATCCGCTTACAATGCGTTTAGTTACGTTTTACTCTATCAGTTATTATAATACGCCTATTTTTGGTATGAAACACGCAGTCTTGATAAGTCGACATACACTCGCTGTAAAGGTGCACCTTCCAGATAATTTGTGGCCTTCCAGATAGCGTATCCCCTTTTCTCACATGATTGGCCAATTGAAAGCGAACACACCTTGGTAAAAGCAAAATGAGATCTTCAAATACTCACTGAAGTCACTTAACGAAATAGTAAAAGTTAAATATGAATACATATGTCTAGTAATCAACCTGTTGGACAACAGCAGGCTAAGGCGTCGCTTGAATAGGGTACCCCCCTTAGATTTCCCATTCACCAACACGCATGAATGATCAAATCATACTAACTTATTATTGTAGATGTAATTTTTAAAACATGATATTGTCTAACAATAGTAGCTACTAAAGACTACACTTTTTTGTTTTGTTTTTTATTGAGTCTGCTGTGTTCTACTTAATCGAAGAAGAAATAAAACAAAAGTCATATCAGTCGATGTTGTACTTTGATAAGATAATTCCTCTTTGATAAGATACTCCGCCAAAAATTACAGCAAAAAAAAAAAATATATATATATATATATATGCAATCTATATACGAGTATATAAAAAGGAGGCTATATGCCCAGACATCGTTGGAGCGCATACTTTGTAACTTAGTACCATACATACCAGGTGGGCCATAATATGTGGACCCTTTTATTAAAATAACGAATTAAAGAAACACTATAAGTGGGAGATCATTTAATTTGGTCCAAGCATATTTCTTTACATAAGGTTTTGAATATTATGTCGCCCAAATGGTCACCCTGACCTCGAATGGCATAAAGTGCTCGTTTTTAAGTATTTTCCATTGCATTTGCCAATGTTTCGTACGATATGTTTCGTTTGTCAATTATACGTCTAAGGTCCTTGGCTTGTTGATGTAAACCCCGACTTCAAGAAGCCCGTGACCTGGCGTTGCCAAATCAGGCGAACGCGGAATCTAGTCAAAATCTCCATTTTACGGTTCAGTACGCATCAAAACGGAACCATTATAGGATCGTTCGTGTGTGTATGTCCCACTTTTTACAGCCATTTCCGTATCTATTGGACCGATTGAGTTATTTGTGTGATATGTCAAATGAAAGAGCTTGTTGCAAGGGTCTCAAATATATTTTTTTTATAATTTTAAAATAAATAGTTATAAAGTAATTTAAGAAAATAGATTAATTACACGAGCATGTTCGTTGTGTATGGCCAACTTAAAATGGCAATGCTTTAATGTTTCGACCCGAAACTCCAGGATTCCATTATTCGAAAGATAAGGCAAAATACCGCAAGAAAGGAGTTGTAAAGTTTGTGTGGATGTTCATCTTTATATATAAAAGCAACTACAAACCAAGAAGAAGGTGAGGAATGAACACAATAAGCAATAAACAATAGCATTTCGGTGACGTGGACTCAAAAGATTATGCTCTACCAAAAATCGCTCAAGGCTACTAAAGGAGTTTCCACTTTCCGTTTACATCTAAATTCTACACAAATCCCGAACGACAACTTACAGAAGAGGGACGCGCGTTGTTACGACAAATGTATCTGAAAGAACAATGGGAGTCAATTGAAATCGAAGCAAGCGCTAAATTTTGTTTTCAAATCTATATCGTGTTAACGTGCCGGGTACCAGCTAGTTGTATATAAATATACATAATTCGCTTATGACGTGTACTATAGTAACACATTGGTGATAAGAGCAGTCGTTGAGTTCATTACTGATGTCAGCATTATGTGAGCCAACCAACCAAACGGACTCAGATACTCGGTTGAATCTGAGTATCTGAGCTGTTGTCGTTGAATATTGTTATTGCAGCAATTGCAATAAGCTAACGCTTATACTTATGGCTCAAAAAAGTTGTTGCCCTACTGACTGGTATGACGCATGCATCATTTGTGAAAGAGTATCTCACTTTCACACAAACACGCATGAACAAACACATACGAATTCACGCACGAAGTAATTCAGCGTTCAGTAGAGAGCATAATTTGTAGAAGTTGAAATAAAATTTTTTTTGGTTGGTAAAAGTCCGCAATACGGTAGAGGGAGGCGAGAAACGTGTCTGTGTGTGTAAATCTTATTAACAGCATATACAAAAATTATAAAAAGCAAAAAATACAAGCGGACTTCGTCGCTAAAGCTAAACTATTGATTATCTTTGTTGCTAATGTGTTTGCGAGCTTGCGTTTTCAAATTGGAGCATGAAATCATATTTTTTATTGTTTTTTTTCTTTTCTTGTACTGCTTCAGTTTATAAAGCGTACAATCACAAAGTCTGAACTTTGCACTTTTGTATGCTAGTTTTTGTTAAACTCATCGAAATTCCATATCGATTCGCATCGCTAGTAATTAATCTGGCGCTCTCAGTCGGCTCACTTGTTTAAGTCGCGTGTACTTCAACGTAGTCCTGAGCAATCGGCTTAGTCGGTTCAAGGTCTTTAGGTGTTTTCCAACGCTTTGTCTGCCAGGTGTTTCTTTTTCGCTTCATGAATAGTTTATCTATCTATTGCTTGTTGGTAGACTGACATTCACCTGAATTAGGCGGTCAATCAAGAAGATACATATTAATGTATGATATACATAATTTATATTATTTAATATGGTATACAGTGGGTCACAACTTAATGTATGCAGAGCACACTTAAATATCTATAACAACGAAACTAAGAGGAGTATCGACAAGAATGTGGTGTAATTTCGTGGGGGTTAAGATTATGTTGGATTTTGATCAATCCGTGAAGAGGATTTGAGTGTGTATCTAAACGAAGATTTGTTTGATTCTAATGATTGGGGTAACTTTGCTAGTTGTATAGTCTTGAGAAATGAAATTGTGGAAAATATTGTTGTGGCGGCGTATTGAGGAGGCGGAGGAGGACGGTATTATCTAAGTATAATTGGGTGGGATATCTAGTCAATTAGTCTTGAAAAAGCGGTAATTGAAGTAAGGTCTTCTAGTTTCGTTGTCATTGTGCAGGGTGTGAAGTCGGGAGTACAGGGACTTATTTTTGTCGACTGAAATTTAGGGAGACAAATTTTTTTTATTTTTTATGATATTTGGACACTATGAAGGAATACGAGCTTGTTAACATAACAGCGCTTTGTACTTCTATAGCGCATGACGCCAGAATCTTCTCGCAAATATAAATATTCTTCAACATTACTTCTATGAGCACACCCAAATAGAAGCGTTCGCATAAATAAGTTGAAAAAGTATTCCGGGCGCCTTTTGCGTTTGTTATTTTGGCGGTCACTAAACAATAAAACGGAACTCGCATTCTGTGGTTGTAGGTTACTATAAACAAATGCTTCGAATTCCAAGATGTGTGCTCCAATTTAGTCTAACTTTTTTTTTTCTTGTTTCGATGCCTCCAAAAAGGCAGATAAAAGGCATTTAAAGCATTGCCAAATTATTTTATGGAAAACGTGCGTGTAATTAAAATTATCATATCATAAATTAAATAATTTCATTCGAAAAGTGTCTGTTGCATAATATTTTGATTGGTGTTGTTGTTTTTGCTCATGAGTACAGTTTTCAAGCTTTATGCTCGTGACATTGCGACTTTCCATACGAGATTTTCGCTGCTCTCTAGCTCGCGTGTTCGCTAGCAACAGCTATTTTGCTAAAGTAAATCTATGACATACGCAAATTCAAAATTTGCATGTGCAAATCCTACTCCTCACAAAAATCGTTCACCCAACTCTGATCATACGCTTTTCGATTTAAGCCGTCTGCGCTAGGCGAAGAAGACGTGAAAGTTGCGACCGCCTTGACAATGTCAAAAATGACAACGACATCGCCGCCGACGCCGAAACTAATGACGCGTATCAATTTGTAGGCTAGTTAAATGTGCATCTCAGTCTGAGTAAGAGTGACTGGGCGTGAGGTTTCATTTAATGTTAGAAAAGTGCTGGTGGCACAGAATAAACTGAACTAATTTTTGAATTATATTTCATGATGCTGTTGTGCACGAGATCCATACGTCCGTATAGTCCGTTTAGCCACACGTCCGTCTACTCATCTTTCCATGGGCATATTTGGACGTGTGTCGTCGTCGCCGTTCGACGAGTGGCATTTTAAATGAACACTGAGTTTGTATACCACATAAAATAGAACACATAAAAAATCTGAGTGCCCTAGACGTGTTTGTGTGTAAGTACGGAGATAAACGGTAAACGCAGGAAGAAAGCATTTATTTAGAATCATTCAAGTTGCATTTCACAGTGTTTATGAATGTTTGCCATACGTTTCTACAGGAATTGTGAGTGTTCTTTCGTATAAACAGCGGTTTGTTGCTATTTTCTTTTTGTTGCTACATACAAAGGAAATTGTTTTTCATGAGTGGTTCGTTGAGTTAATAAACTTTTTTTTTTTAATGGCTTTCAAAGTACAAATTTTAATAATGACTTGACTATTGAAATTCGGTGGGTGGTACTTTAGGCATAATTGTATACATTCTAGAGCCAGTTCAACTCAGACTAGCTTATTCAAGATATTTATGATATATAATCTCTCTTATGAATATCTTATATTACATTTTGAGACACTTATCTTTTGAACAAGACATCCCTGAAATTGTCGTTTCAGTTCTACTGAATCGATTTTCGAAGATTTTGTGTATATTCAGTGGGTACTTCGGTTGGAACAGATGGAATAATTGAATATTCCACCTATCCCACAAAAAAAGGGCCAAATCACCCAATCTTGGCGGTCAATTAACATTAGAAGAATGTGGAAGCACATGTCCCAATAACTTCAACTGCAGCAGGTTGAAAATTGGTCGTCTCGTGTGGCATGCAACGCCTAGCGGACACAGGTTAGCAAAAATTTCATACGTTTTTTTAATTAAATATTTGACGTATCGAAAGACAAATAAGTTTGACCCTTCGCTTGCTACAGGACTACACTTTTTTCATTTCCAATTCGATAATCATATAACTGAAGAACCATTTGTATTTTTTTTTTTTTTTGGAACCAGTTACGACTAAAGACTAGAATTCTGTGTGTTACCATGAGTAGTACAGCTGCTCGATCTCCTGCTAAACGTCAATTCTGATCTAGTCTGCTTTCATACGGTGGTGTTCCCACAAATAGTCGGTCTAGATGCATACTCTTGTGAGATAATTTTCCTTTTCCAGTGTTGTACAAGCTTAATCTATATGATTTTTAGTTGCTTTTTTCGGCCGCTTTTAGCTGACGAGCATTTTTAAGTCGAAAAAAATTGTTCATCGCTACATGATACCATTTTTATTTTCAAAGGCCTAAGTCCAACAGATGTTAAAGCAGAGTTGGATTCCACTCGTAGATTCGGCTCCATTCATTTCAAGCATAAAATATTACATGGTCGAATTCAAACGAGGACGCAGCAGCTGCGAAGATGAGCACGGGTCGACCGTGCGAGGTGGCTACGCCGGAAATGGTCAGAAAAGATCTAAAAATTGTAGTGGATAACCGCTGAATAAAATTGAAGCAGATAGCACAGAGTATGGGCTTTTCAAAAGTGCAACACATCGAATATTGGCTGAAGGTTTGGATATGAACAAGCTCTGAGCAAGGTGGGTGCTGCGTTTGCTAACAATTGAACAAAAACTGCTCCATATGGCGATGGAAAAAATCAATGAACTAAAGTTCAAATTGCTTTCTCATCCACCCTATTCGCCGAGTTTTGTCTCCTCTCATTAGATTGCTTAAGAAATGGCTGGTGGGAAGAGATTTGGTACCAATGAGGAGCTGTAAATGACTATTTTAAGACTCTGGATGTTTCGATCTGCAAGCAAGGTAAAGAATCGATTGAGAATTGCTGGAAAAAGTGTATCAAGGTAAAACTGAACAATGTTAAAACATAAAAAAGGATTTTGTCAAATTTTATTTTTTTCTGTGTTAGACCCACTACTTCTGGGAATACCCTGGTAATAAGGATAATCGATTTAATGAATCCTATGATGCAAGGATGATGGGAATGCTGATGAACAGGGCGCATTAGTTCGTATGCAAAGTTTTTGGGACTAGGACCTTTGTATGATTGTGCCGAGGATGACTCAATTTAGTGTTTTATGTGAAAATCCATTACATAATATACCTTATTAAGTCTTAAGTATTCATGGGTAAAATTTGATGTTCCGAATGAAAAATTAATTCTTTATACAAAATTCTGAATTTATTTAACTACTTACAAAAGCCCCGGCGCTGGGAGGGATTGTGTATAATGAAGATGTAAACGCAAGTGACAACTTCAGTAGTCGCGTTGAGCAATTTGTGGTAGGACAAAATATTGTGTTTTATGTTACATGTCTACTGTATCACACCCCGTGTTGTGTTGTAGTATATGAGCTCGCACCTACTTCGGAAAAGTTTTCGTATTACTTGGAAATAATAATATCAATAATGAAAATAATTATAATAATCTATATATATATATAAAATCGTTTGTACATTTGTTTTTTAGAAACGCGTGTTCTCCGGATCTATTAGAGCTATCGAGCTAAAAAGTTTAGCTTAGATTCGTTTTGAATTCTCCTGGGTTTTTTCAATTATTCTGATTTAGGTATATATCAAAAGTTTGTTGATTTATACAGAAAGTAGGCAGTCTGTTCCATTTTTTGTTTACCACATTGGAATACGTTGTTCTGTTATTCCCACTCCCAATTACTCAGTAATAAATACAGTCAACCAAATTTGTTTTCTATTAATATCCGTCAAACAAGTGAAGTTAAGTTATAAAGGAAAAAAAATATATATATATATATAAATACATAAATTTTCACAACATTGTTTAATAAATTATAAAAAAGAAATATTTTAATTCCGCGGAATCTTTGGAAAGCGCTTATTTGTTGTTTCCTCCGATCTGCACTGCTGGTCGCTCCTACATGAGTGACCAAGCGGACCACAGTGCCATAGCCATCAAAAAACATAGTCTTCCTCCTGACATCATGCCTGCTTTTTCGAACAAAGCTGCTGCTCCGTTGCTGGAGTGGTTTTCATCGCCCTCATCAAGTAACCTTATAAAAAAGAAGCGTAAACCAAGTTCGTTAAAACAGACAAGTATTAAAAAAGTTAGAAGAAAACAAGTTTTGGATGCAAATCGATTCGCACCACTTAGTAGCGATTCTGACGCTTCTGACATGGAGCTTTCTTTTGAAGAAGTGTGTACCAATAAGAGGGAAACACCTTCTCTGGAAACTGTAAACGCCAATAAAACCGCTACTATGACCAGTCGGCCATACTCCTATTATAAATAATCGAGCTGATTCAAGAATTCATAACAAATCTCCGAAGCCACCACCCATTTTCATTGTCGGCATCATAAACATTAACGGTTTGTTAGCCAACCTTGACACTGTGACCGAACCCGAATCATACATCCTGCCCTCCACCAGTGATGCCTATCGTAGTATTATACGCCATCTTGAGCTGCAAAACATTACGTTCCATTCGTATCAGTTAAAAGATGAAAGAGCATACAGAATTGTTATTCGCGGCCTTCACCACTCAACCTTCGTCGAGAACATTAAACGAGAATTTGCTGACAAAGGTCATTCTGTACGCAACGTGCACAACCCAAAAAGCAGAACTGATGGTCATCCGCTCAACCTGTTTTTTGTGGACCTTGAGCCCAACGCCAGCAACAAAGGGGCTTATGATATAACGAGGCTTTGCCAATAAATAGTTAAAGTCGAGCCGCCTCATCCGTTCAAAGATGTACCTCAATGCCATCGCTGCCAGGAGTTCTCGCATACTAAGAGGTACTGTCGCAAACAATTTAAGTGCGTCAAATGTGGCGAAGCTCACGCCACAACTTCTTGCACCAAAACACCTGATAAGCCACCTAAATGTGCACTTTGCGGCGAGGAGCACACTGCGAATTATAAAGGCTGCATTAAATACAAGGAAGCGATTGCCAGGAGAGTCCCGCCAAGACGCCTTGCACCAAGTGCCTCTCAACACCATGAGATATCTGGCCACAATTCTGTGCCAAACAAGATTGTTGACGGGGTGTCTTACGCTGATGTATTTAAGAAATCGGTGTATCACCAACCGGCACAACAGAAACTCCTACGTGAGCAGCAGAGGCTACGCCAGCAACAATAAAAATCAGTACATCTACCTATTCAACCTCACTCCGAGCCACAACAGTTACCAAGCAAGACATCTCTACCTAAGAGTCGTCAAAAGTCTCATCCGTTATCAAGTCAACGTCAATTCGCATTCCCTCACCCTGTTGGAAATAATGGATCGAATTGTCATAATTATCCCTCGCTCAAATTCGAAATCGAAAGGCTGTCAAAGAAATATAATAAAATAATAACAAAAAAATTTAACTAAAATCGAAAGTTTTCTGCGCAATGTTTGTCGTTCACTAAACACGTTTTTTTTTTCTTCAATGCAACGGAAAGGGTTTGGTGATAAGAAAACTGGTGGTTCACACGATGATACTCAAAGGAAAATTCAAAGGTGGTGAAGTTTTTTTTTTACTTTCATTTCATTTTTATTTTCTTTGCTAATACATTATAATAATGCAATAATAATAAAAAAATAAAAAAAATTACGGGAGTCTAACTCAACTCAGAACTCGAATTCAGATGTGAGTGTGGTGAGTGAACTCAATGAAAATCGAAATTAAGACAGTTTTAGACAATGTATTCGCTACCCAATAACAGTTTGCATATCAAATTCTTTGTAGCGTACTGATGTGCTGATAAAGTACAAATGAATCAAAGTCAAGAACAACGCCAATGCTCAGTCAACGCCCTAAAACTGCGTTGGGATTGCTTACGATTTTGCTTCTGTTTGTCTTTTCTTTTCCATTATTTTTTTCCTTTTTTATGTTGGCATTTTGTCAATTAATTTGTTTCGTCGTAAAATGTATTGACGACTATATTCAAATATATGCCCTCTTTTTACTTTTTCCTAACAATGATCTTGTTTTCGTTTTCTATTAATTAGTTTTTGATTCAAGTTCGAGGTGTAATTTTAGCGAGACGCGTATATCGACCTTTCACTGAAATAAATTGTTAAATCTTTACAAATGAATTAAGAATCGGTGCGGTGTCTAAGATTTTCATATAGCTCTTTAAAAAAATAAAAAACTTAGCAAACAATCGTTTCGGATTTCTTGGTTCGGTTTTATTATAGACTGGAAGTAACATATATTATTTTTTATGCCACAATTAAGTATTTCTTGTATGTATGTATTGTTATCTTTAGAGATTATTTAAATTCGAATGCAAAGACATTATTATTTAGGTTTGGACATTTAGCAGCAACGCGGCCAGAGTTGTTTTTTCAGACCGTTGCTTTTACTCCAGGTTTGCGTACCATTAGGCATGTTTAATGTTAGAGATTTATATGAAATCACTCTGAAAACCAGGACCATTGTTTTTCCTTAACGGTGTTTAGATTTTCATCAGAATCAAATGCTTTCTTTCTGGAATAATATTTATAATTAACATTTTATTCCTGGGAAAAAATCCGCAACCAGCTAAGCATCACCGAATTACAACTTTGATTCAGTTGACCCGCCACTTGGAGTCGATCCACTACAGTGAAATGAGCAAATAAATTTGATTCAAAGCAATTTAGATGCGCTGGTAAAGCACACGATTCATATGTATTACGACTCGAGTATACTAAATACATATATCTTATCTTCACATTTATCTACATATCTATCTATCTATCTATATGTCTAACCACAAGTTAAATCTTTTTAGGTAATCTTCAAACTTGTTTTAACAAAGACCTTTCGCACTCGTTATGCAATCATTTGTAATCTGTTACTTATTTACTAATTTACTTGTTTAAATGTTAGTGGCTTAATTTAGACAAGAGTATTCAAGCTCTGTGAACTTCATTATCAACAGTTTTAACTGTTATAGATAGTTGTTGTTTGCAGTACAATGACAACTAGTTACTAATGCTTTTTTTATCTATGAAAAGCCGTACTGACTTAATATACTCATATCACATGTTTAGCATTGTGCCGCTAAAATATTTGCACAAGCTCTCGCACTCGCTCTCGTATGTTGTGGAAAGCATCCAAAATACGAATTTTGTTGTATGAGCGTAATAAATATGACTAAGCCGTTTAATGTAAGTCCGATCATCATTCATAACATCTTTTTGACAATGGCACTCTAATTTTTTATGTACGTACATAACATACATATACATACATTTGTATATAATTTTTTTGCTGCTTCGGTTGCTGTTCATTGTCAAATCATGGAATTTCCTTATTCAAAAAAGCCAATAAAAGCGTTTCAATTGTTGTAATCTATTGTATACGCCAATTGATCAGTATGGGGTGGTCGCGGTATGGTGGTATATTGTATGGATTGGTTTCACTGTCGTAGTCCGATGTTGTGGAGCACTAAACTAGGTAGACAAGTGCTTAAATAAATAAGGTGCTGTCGGCATTTCGGTTTACGCGTATGCGTAAAACACACACATATTGAGCAATTACTGTGCACATTTGTTGCAATTGAACCAAGTATGTAGTTGAATTGACGCACAAACATGTGAGTTAAGGCTAATTGAACGTGTGTGTCAATAGTCAGGCAATAAAGCAGAGAGATAGACAGATGGACAAAGTAACCCGATATATTTCAATGTTGAACTAACCAGCGAATAATAACAGCTCCTCTTGATTTAAGCAAGTGAAAACGTTTGATGCTTTTTTCATAATTTATCTTCATTACAGGTGGCGCCTTCGAGGGTGTCATCGACGACACAGTTTCGCCTTTCGGCTACATGAAAGGTGAGGGCATCGATGCAGGCTACGGAGAACACGAATGGATTTGCAATAAGGATAAACCACGCACAGATTCTATTTTCAATGGACTAGGTCCAGTTGATGGCAAAATATCAGGTGCAAGTGA
The DNA here is from genome assembly GCA_035041755.1 of Cacoxenus indagator. Lineage (NCBI taxonomy): Eukaryota > Metazoa > Arthropoda > Insecta > Diptera > Drosophilidae > Cacoxenus > Cacoxenus indagator. Next base: position 875,260 of record JAWNKX010000067.1, read on the forward strand.
GTAATGGGGATATTTCAATATATACATGGATCTGCAATTGTAACTTTCTCTCAAACAGCTGCCAAGCAGGAGCTCATCAAATCGAAATTACCGAATTCAGTGCTTAGTAAAATTTGGAAATTATCCGATATTGATGGTGACGGGTTTCTGGATGCGGATGAGTTTGCGCTCGCTTTGCACTTAATTAATGTCAAATTGGAGGGTTGTGAACTCCCGAATGTTTTACCCGAACATTTAGTACCACCGGCGAAGCGTATGTAAACGTATTATAGGCCAGTTATTATGTACATTTCCCCTGATCGTATACAATACCCAAGCTGAAGAGAAGTGGACGTTCGGGCTGAGTCGCTCTAAGCGACACGTCCTGCCGCCAATCTGTCATGGACAACCAACTCACACAACTGGCCTACTTCTTTTCGTATTCCTTGCGTCTTGAGCACTGGTTGTGTGTATGCCAGCACATACACAGTGTCCTGTGTTGATTATAGTTTCGTTAACCTGTTTAATAGTTGATTTCTCTTATTATATCCTGTTTCACTTGTTACTTTTTCTTCTATAATTTATGATTTACCTAAAAAAACACAACCAAAACGAAACAAAAAGTATCTTCTTAAATAGATTTTGAAAAAAGTATCGCTGATATAAAAGTAGTAAAAATGTAAAATGTAACAAAGAATGCACTTATAAATAAGTTGATAATTTATATTTATTGTTTGAATCTTGCATATTAAGTAAAGAAAATTTGTATAAAAAAAAAGAAAGAAAAAAGAAAAAATGCAAAATTTTGTAAAAAAAAAAATATATATATATTTAGATGAATGTACACAAAAAAAAATATAACATACAAATCAATTGCTTGCGTCATACAAATACCACAAATTTACTTAGGACATTAAAAAAAATAATATTTTTGTTATATTGTACTTCGAGTTAAGTGAAGAATTGTAATAAAGGAACAAGTGATTTTATTGTGTTGCCTAAAGCTTGTAAAATGTATTAAACTCACTAACCTAAAACTGTCCCGTTGTGCTTGAACTTACAAACGCTATAAGTGGAGCTGAACTGCAACTTTGTGTGTTGTAAATGTGCAGACAAATAATTTTGAAATGAATTTATTCGATGGATTTTTGTGTTGTGCAAACTACTGTGCAATTATAATTTTGGCTTTTTGATGCATATGATTGCCTTAAACTAATAAATGTTTGAAAGAGTATCATTTGTGTATATATTTAATAACAACAAACGAAAAAACGAATGATTATTTTAATAAAAAACAAGATTTGAATAAAGTGATGGATTTTTAAAATTTATATAAAAATCAAATTCTATGGCGTTTGTTTGTTAGAAACGGGTGTTCTCAGCATTCATAATGGCCATCGAACTCAAATTTTTACCATGGGTTCTGTTCGAGCTTATTTTGGACCCGGTAGGTGACCTTGGTGTGGAGTTATTTCTAATATGCAGGCTTACTTATATATAGAAAGTTCTCATTCAAATTTGATAGAATCCTAAAATTAATCTGTTCTGTTTTGTGATGCATATTATGAGTAACTCATGACCTTTTTGTTTACAGTATTAATATCAAGCTTTGTCATTCACCATTTACTAGCACAGTTTTAAATACATTGCGATATATATATAGATTGTACGTAGAATAAAAGTTTTAATAATTTTCAATGATACACAACTGTTATATTAATTTGTTACCTATCAATACTAGAAAATTCGATACGTTCTTTGGGGACAAAACAATCTTTGCCGGGACTAGTATATTTATAAAATTGGAAGTATGTTTGTATGTTTATGCGTTAGTGACGCCGAAACCGCCGGACCGATTTTGATGAAATTTTCAGGAAATGTCTATAATAGCCTTAAGAAGGTAACTGCAAATTTTGATGCGAAAAAATCTAATTCGCTAATAATTAAAACCAACTCCATTTCAAATGGATTCGAATGAATTTTCAAATATTCGAAAGAAAAAACATCATTTAAGTGAAAAATACGAAAATAAGACCATTAAAAATTTGAACACGGGACGAAGAAGACGTGACTATCAAATAGAAGGCGTATTAATCGATCAATTAATTACAAAAAACTGCAAAATAATGCCACCAAAAAAGCATCATTTGGAAGAAAAACAGCCGAAGCAACGCGAAAAAATAGAAATAGAGCACTTGAAAGAACAACGAGAATCTCGACTAGAAACGGAAGAACATCGTGAATCTCGACTTGAACAAAACCGCAACAGAGCATAACATGAATAGCTGCAGAAAGAGAAGAACAACGCACAGAACGACTTGATACCAACCGATCACATATCACTCATTCAAGAGAAAGAACCGATTTAAGAAAATCGCAAAAGTAGATAGAGCGCAGAGCTGCTGAAACATCCCAAGAGTGAGACGCACGCGAAGGCAGCAACGCGCCGGGTCCTTGCTAGTCTATATATAAAATTAGATTCCGAAACCGCTGTACCGAATTTAATGAAATTTTCAGGGAATCTCTATAATAGCCTTTAGAAGTTTCCTGTGAATTTTGCTACGAAAAAATCGTCGAATTTACTAAATATTAAGACCAACTCAATTTTCATAGAGAACGATTGTATATGAAGTTTTATGAGATAGTCTACTGGGAAAGTGGGGAAATTTCATCCAAATTATTTTGTATGAAATCAATTTTGCTTCATTAGTTTTCCGTTAATATGTATGTGAAATTGGTTGCTATATGGTGTAAAACTTGAAAAATTGCCCTCGGTAAAAACCATCTTCATTGCATAAACTAGAGTCGCGTTTTCTATCTGGTGTCGCACACTGTGCGAGAAATAGAGTTGGCCTAAAATATAATAAATTGGCGTCCTTGGTTCGAACTTCGAAGCGATTGTTTTTCTTGGCCAAACTCTGCTGCTTAACACTATATCCGACGACTGGAGAAGCACTGATCTTTCCAATCGCGGTTATATCTCGTTTATTGTGTTTCGTTACTACAAACTTTGATTTATTAAAAATGGAGAAATGTATTGTTAGCTTAAGATGTAATCAATGTACTATTATACAATAAATTACAGTTCTTACCTCCTGAATTTCACCTGCTTGGTGATTCACCAGATTTTGGGATAATACTTATGAATGTGCTATTTTTTTTGAATATAGACTTACCAGGTCCGTGGTGACAACACACTGATAGCACATTGGGCTGGATCAAGTGGTATCGAATTCACCCAGTTAGACTGGGCTCAGCTAGTCTTAGTGCTGATTTCTTTTGGTCGTCATGCGATAAGCCAATGTCTACGTTGTACATGGCTACGAATGAATGTCGACACATCGTTAGCTACCAAAAGCCCGCTACTCAACACTTTTTTGCAAGTGATGTATGTATGTGCATACATATATCGTGGGTTATTTGAAATTTAAAACATTTGAATAAAATATAACACCTTTAATCAATGGCAACCTACGAAGACGTCAAAAACATTCCTAATCATCCTGAAAAATATTTGATTGATGTGCGCAACAAGGATGAACTAAAGGCTACCGGTGAACTGCCGGCGAGCATTAACATTCCATGTTAGCATTGATTCGACTTGCATAGCGCCTATTAAAATTAATACACCCCTCCCATTTTCCAGTGCCGGAACTCGAGATGTCACTCAAGCTAACACCGGATGATTTTCAAAAGCAGTTTGGGCGCGCGAAGCCTGATAAAGATGCCGAAATAATTTTCAGCTGTAAGGCTGGCGGACGCGCACAACGAGCGGCCATCGCAGCGAAGAAAGAAGGCTACACAAGGTGAGTGGAGTGATTATTTAGTTTATTAATGACAAATAATTACGATGGAAACAATTACAGCGCGAAGGCATATGCGGGTTCATGGACAGAATGGGCTCAAAAGAATGGTCTGTAGGGGAATCATTAATAATTACAATTTTATGTAATCGTAAAACACAACTAAAAAATTAAAATTAAAATTGGTACTGAAAAAAAAAACAAAAAAACAAACGTATAAAAAAGGAATATTGAACTAGATTAACACTTCAGTCAGTTCACCCCAACTTTGACCTATTTTGAGCTTCACACGAAGTGGCACGTTCAATTTGACGCAATTCTCCATGCTTAGACGCAGCATTTTGGCAACTTTTCTTGCTTTATCCGTAGGCACCTCAAAGATGAGCTCATCGTGTAAATGTAACACTAAGTGTACTGCATTGGCGTCTATGCCTAGTTTATCGTGGTATTTCCTGATGTTCTTCTCTATGCGCAAAATGGCGCTTTTGGCGATGTCAGCGGCAGAGCCTTGAATGGTCGAATTGACCGCTTGACGTTCGGCTTGGCCTACGAAAAAAATAATATTATAAAAAAGCCTCATTATTTTGAGTATATAAAATGGTTGGAAACATACTTTTCATTCGCGGTTCACCACTAGTGATTTGATCTAGGTAACGTCGTCGACCCGTAATAGTTTCGATGTAGCCAGTGTTACGCGCAAATTTTATAATTTTATCTATGTAAGCGCTTTTGGGAAACAAAACTATATATTTCTCATACTGAGGAATAACTTATTCAAAAGTCTCACCGTATACCCGGATATGTGGCATGAAATTGCTGTGACACGTAATTCGCTTCCTGTTCGGTGCATTTCAGGGCGTCGGCGAGGCTGCGCATTCCCATGCCGTAAACGATGCCGTAGCAGATCTGCTTGGTGCCATTTCGCAGTTGCTCCGAGACATCTTCCTCACTGATTTTATTCCAACGCGCAGCAATGGCCGCAAAAATGTCATGATCCGATTTCATTACGTCAAGTAAAGCCGAGTCCTGCGACAAATGCGCCAAAATGCGCATTTCCAACTGACAGAAATCCGATGAGATGAGACAACGTTTGCTGTTTGCCGCTGCAAAGGCACTGCGACATGAGATTTTCAACTGCTCCGAGCCACATTGTACATCGAAATCTTTAGCTACATTCTGTAAATTTGGTTCCGCCATAGATATACGACCTGTAGCCGTATAGGTTATGCTCTGACCATGTATACGTCCTGTTTGCACACATTTCAGTAAGGGCTGAATGTTCTTTGTCAGCGTAACGCTCAGCTTGCGATATGTGATTATGAGTTGGGAAATGGGAGAATCAACTTTTTCCAATATTTGTCGCGAAGTGCTCACATGACCGCTTGGCTTGCGATGCAAACCGACAACTTTGGCGACAGCCACAGCTGAACCGAGATTGAAACGTGCGCCATGTGTTTCATAGATCTTCAATTCAAGTTTCTTCATTGTGTGGACCATTTGCTGGAAGAGGCTATGCAGTTTGTACTCGAGTACCGGAAAACCAATTAGTTCCATGTTGCATAATGTCATTTGTACGGGCATTTCCAGTTCCACGAAGAACTTATACAGGTCACCGTTGCAAATACGTTGCAAATTCTCGATTTGACCTTTAAGTATGTGTACAGTGACACAAGCCTCAATTGAGCATCTATGGAGATGTGTATTTAAGTTTCTATCTTAGTTCATATACAAAACTACTTCAACAATTCCAGAAAGTTTACAATAGGGGAACATAATGTGCCGATACGACACTGGCAACATGTAAAAAATGTGGCGCACTACAGATAACAGATAGAAGAAAGTGTGTTGGGACAAATATGTAGGCCGAGCACTGCCGTCGTAACCTTAACTAACTTATCCCAGTATATGCAACTAACCTTATCTTTGGTAATATAGCATTGCTCGCATCGAGACCATAACTGTTATAACAACGACGACCAGTGCCGCATATATTCACAAGTCCCAAACATTCCGGCGCCAATTGTTGACACTACAAATATAGAATTCATTTTGAGACCTCACCTGACGTAAAATACCACTTACCATGTTCTCAAATGTAAGTGTCTTATCTGGTTGCAATAGCCAGTTAGCAACTTTGGGATCCTCCAATTTCACATTTACCTCACCGATATCCGGGAAAGCACGCCGTAAAACCTTCAACTGTTCCTTTGCGTCATGCATAATCAGTGTTGTATCCTCAGTGCTAAGCAACTGACGTAAGTATTGTAACTTCACGGCGGTGTTCACTTGTTTACAATGGGTGCCGAATTCCTCATCTTCCTGCAGATTCATGTAGTAAACGACATTTTCGCCAATACTGAAAGCCACGCCGCTCACGAAGTTCGTATCGTCGATGTGGTGGAGCAATGATTTAACCGATTGCGCCTCAGCGGCCGTCAATTGATTAAGTAGTAAATTACCGCCTATAATTGGGTTGCGTTTTTTAGGCAGCTGTTGTAGACCCACACTAAAACCGAAACGCTTTGATGCCCGCAACTCATTAATGGCTTCGGTAAACAGCTCTTCATGGCCGCAAATATCTAAAATTTCAATAGTCTTAAAACTTGCCGCGCCCGTTTCGACTTTCGAGCAGCTTAGTATGTGTGATGAATTCAATTGTAAAGGATTCTTCATAAGGGAATTCTCCATGGACATGTCAGAGAGTTCCAATGATGTGGCACTTGGTTCAGTGTTGCTTTTTGCTGATTGTTTTGGGGGATGCAAAATTTTCGCCTCCCGTAATTTTGGACTAGCCAAACGCTGAGTGCGTTGATAAAATGAACGCAACAAACGGGAACCATGCAGTGTTTGTGCATTAACCGTCGTCCGATCGGTCACTTCTGAGGTTTGTTGGGAACTTGGTATTTCATCCTCGTGTGCTGGTTTATTGTTGGAAGGAGGAGGTGTTATTTCAACTGTAGTAACAGTTTTTTGATCAGTTGCTTTAAGAGCCGCCGTGTTGAGCTTGAATGAGTCGTCGTCCATAAAGAGATCCTCTTCATTTGTTTTGTTATCGTTCGCATTAGAGGACGCATGGTTCCGTGGACTGCGTCGGGGTAGTTGGGTAATAACAGATGCGTTTGTTTTTGTATTTGTTGGTGTGTATGAATTGGGTTCTTTGCCGAGACTTACATTCTCCTGTAGGGACCTATGCTTCTCTGTGCTTTTGGGCGAGCAACGCTTCTTTGCTTGAACAGAAGATATGTAGATGTTCTCCTTGTTGTAAGTCGACGTACTCATCTCCCATGCTTGCTCTGTCTCGGCGCGCTTCTTTTTGATTTTATTTAATGCCTCCAAACGCCGTTTCTGAATTTCTTTTTTAAGGAGTTCCATGCGTGTGGCTGCACTCGTGCTTGGAAGCTTATCACTGTATTCGTATAGCCTGGATTCTTCTGGCTGAGGTTCGCTATTAATTCGATTTTTAAAACATTTATCGCCTGCTTCGGTTATCAATTTTTCATTAGTTGACGTCTTTACCTCCCGGGGTTCTTCTAAAATAGGCTTATGCTTTATGAGTACATTTCCGAGAGGCCTACTATTAACGTCGTCGGTTTTTTTGTTCTTTCCAGCTTCTTCCTTCATATTGATTGCAGCAATAGTGGATACGACTTTGTTTGCTTCAAATTTTTGTGCTTCATCATTCTCTACGAGTCTTTTCTCCAATAGCCGACTGTGATTTTCAGTCTTATGGCTGGATTTCGTATTTTCTTCTAATCGACCCTTCGAATTTATATCAGTAGATTTCCTCTCATTAGCTGTTTTTGCCTGTTGTCTATCCAAAACCTTACCTTTCTCGGTGCTTTTTTTGAAGTCCTTTTCAGCCACTCCATGCATATCTGAAGTTCCAGTTTGCCTATTAAATTTAACGTTTTTATGATTCTCCTGGATCCTTTTAAAGTTTTCATTTTCACCGATTCCCTCCGAGGACTTTGGTTGCCCATCATCCGACATTCGCTTTGGAATAATTGTTTGTAGCTTATCCTCCTCACAGGACATATATAGCTCCTCCTCCACACTTGGATTTACTCGATTCTCATGTGCATTATTACTTTCCTGAGTCCACTTAATGTTGTCGACACCAATTTCGTATTGCACAAATTGACGCGCTTCTTGCACTAAGAGTTTTGCGGCCTCTGCTACGGTCATGCCAGCTTTGCCAGTTATGAAGAAATTTCTTGCCTTATTTCGCTGTTCTATCTCATGAGCATCCTCATTCTCATTCTGCTTGATTGAATCAAAGCTTAATGAGTTGAAAAGTATCTTCTCAATGTCAAAACTATATGAATTGGCCAATTCGACCAAATTTGTAATGCCAGCATCATAAAGCGCACGTGCACGTTTCTGCGTCAAGTCCGGCAAGCGCATTAAAGAGATGAGGTCACGATGTATTCCAAAGTACAACCGCTCCTTGAATTGTGAAACAATTAAAGTGAGTGTGGACCACTGTAGCGAAGTGCAGAATGCCGACACGATGCCAGCAAAGGTGGAGGCCATTTGCTGCAGGTTCTGCAATAAGCCTCGCGAGCATTTGAATTTGTGCGCGACCACGTTGATTGGCGTCTCGTTGACAAGTTCCTGCAGCGCAAGTGCTGTGTAAAAACTAAAGCAAAGTTATATAGAAAAGAGCGAGTAGATTAATATTAATACACAAACTCACCGCTTGTGTATCTGCAATAATTTGTAGTCTAGATTGCTATGTCCACGCATAGCACGCACTAAAAAGGATTCTTTAACACCCACCAATTCGCCAACTTTTTTCATTGCCGGCGCCAACTTTTCCCACATGTCAAGATAAAGTAACCAATCCAAATTCTGTAGCTGGTAGCAAACGGAATAAGGAGTAACCAAGTACACAGCGTGCAACTCCGATTCCAAAACAAAACAACGACGAGACTTTTGAAGCTCGGAAAATAAAATTAGACCATCTGTGGGCGGCATTGATGACGCTGATGTTGAGGTAAATGTTAGTTGGGATAGTTGGAATTTAGACAAGCCCTAACTCACCCAGACAAGCTAATCCTAATCGTGTAGCAACGTAGTTTTCCTCTTCAGTTTCTTCGTGTTTCTGTATGCGAACAAACTCGTATTCGATTAGAAAATCAAGCGCATCAGTTACGTACGATGCTTCCCTCTCCACATCATTTTCATTCTCTTGATGATTGAGCTGTTTTTCAGTGCTTAGTAATGTGCAGCGTACAAAGCATTCGATGTCAGCTTTACTGGCTGCTACACCAGAGGAGATTACCTCAAGTAGAGCGCGTTTTAAGTGTGTCTGGTAATGAAAAATATTTGAACAAAGAAGAGGCACCTATAACATCAATATAATACTCACCCCATTATCCATTTCTAAGCATGAAGAAATTGGTATGAGATCCGCAGTGACCAACTCACGGCCAATACGTGCATTGCTCTCCGAGCAGATCAGAATAGATTCGCCGAGCGTATCTTTACCTGTGCGGCCAGCACGTCCAATCATTTGTCTATATGTTAGAGAACTCATTTGTTTTCCGCCAAAAAGTGGTGAGCGTATCAATACACGGCGTGCTGGTAGATTGACACCTGAGGGCATTGTTCAAGTGCAGTAAGTTCAATGAAATTATGGTAGGATGTGCTTAATCTTACCGGAGCTTAGCGTGCTTGTAGCAACAATCACCCTCAATACACACGACTTAAAACTGGCCTCAATAATGTCGCGCTCCTCAGTTGTTAGACCAGCATGATGGAACGCACAACCATAAGTAACGGTTTTTTCCAGCAGCGAATCTAGACCTAACGGGTTACAAATTATTGAATGCAACTACTATAAACACGATTTTTAAATATTTAAGACCTGTTGGAATATCACTTAGTTGCCTCTTCACATCGTCAATGGCAGCACGACTTAATTGCTTTCTTATGCGAGGTGCAAGATCATTGATAGATTTTCCAATCGCGTGTATAGCCCCAGCAAGTTGCAATGCCAGATTTTCACACCATTCCTTTGACGGACAGAATACAATAACTGAGAAACCCTCTATGATTGTCTCAATGCACAGCTGCACAACATGGTCGGTGTCATTGGCAAGTGCTGGAATGGGTTGCTCCTCACTGGGAAGGGTTTTTGTGATATCGCGTATAAAGTGCATCTTATTATTATACAGCTTAGTACCAATTTTGATCATTTCCCTCAATGCAACTGGTCGGAAAGTTGTAATGAACACCTCAGCATCAATCCAACGCCTCAGCAGTTCCACGTTGGCCAGTGTAGCTGACATTGTTACGACCTGAATATGTAGGCCATACTTTCGTGACATGTAGAGTATCTTGGCGAGTAATAATTCGAGTATATAACCACGGCCATGATCCGATATAAGATGCACCTCGTCAACCACGATTATGCCAATTTCATCAAGCTTTCCTTGTTCCATAAGCTTATTCACTATGGAGTTGGCCTTTTCAATAGTGCAAATGGCTACGTGAATGCTTTCAAAACCGCCGGGTGGCGTGTAACCACCAAAGAAGCCTTCAACACGGTAACCGGCTCTTGTCAGCAGGTCTTGCAAATAGAACATCTTTTCGCGCACTACTGAGATGAAGGGGAGTATTAGCAGCGCCTTTTTATTGCGCTCCAATAGAGTTTTTAGCAACAATATTTCGCTGACAAGTGTTTTGCCGGCCGATGTTGGCGCGGAGTACACCAAGTTGCAGTGTTCGAAGAGCACCTTGGGATTACGTAGACACTCAACCTGCCAATCGAACATTTTATAAACACCCTTCTTTTCGTATTCCTTTACCACATTGTGCGGTAGGTTCCATGCTGAGATCAGTTTAAGGTCGTCCTTTGAAGCAATACATTTAGGTGATGACGTTGGTACCTCTATTGGGGATGTAGTTATAGTTGGCGCACTTGGCTCGACGGATGTCCATTTAAGTTGATACGGTGACATACAACTCAGACTTCTTTGCAGCGTATGGTTACTTTTAATGACTGTTGTTGCGATCTCCTGCACATACGCTTCTTGTAGTATGAAGCGACTGTGTGCAATATCTTTGGCTAATTGCTGTGATGCTTCCAAGCTACGATCAGGACATACAAAACAACTTACATCTAAATGTAACATTTCTTCTTCTTCACTTGTCGATGTGTTGCTGGTGATAGAATTTTCTATGTTACTATTTTCCGCTCCTAGTAGATCTTTTACATCTTCAGAGCACACTGGAACTTCGAAAATTGAGATGGCCTCATTTTGCTCTGATTTATCAAAGGATTCATTAAAGGCGGCTTCGATATGCGAAATACACAGTAGAGATTCTTCTGGCTTCACACACACACTAGGCTGCTTCTTAGGTGAGAGAGTGAAATCACTGTGAAAAAAGTCTGAGTAGTTTGTGTCCTTTGGCTCCACTTGTGACGGTTTTGGTTGAATCGTCGAATCAGATTTGCTCCTACGAAAACGACGTTGAGGCGAGTTATCTCCATCCCCCGTTGGGGAACTTGTGCTTGAGTCTTTCTGTCTAAACCGGTTCAGAAAAGACACTGGGGCTTTGGAATCAGGTACACGCGATGGTGGTGATTCTTTTATCACATCGACACCGGCGGCTTTTTTTGCCGCTGCTTCCAGAATCATAAACGTGCTGTTGCCGAATTCAAATGATTGTGAAAAAGCCATTTGATATTTGTTAAAGAAGAGGCAACTTCGGGTGAGATCGTAAACCTTCACTAATGTTTATTTTTTATAATTTCACAAATTCAAACGGACAACAACAATCGACCAGGCGCAAATGATTTGTCAGTCAGCTGTTTCAGGAAGTAAGAAGCAGAATTAAAATTCAAAACAGAATTTTAGTATTTTTGCTGTGTTCACACACACATTGAATCACAGAAACTTAAATTTTTGGGTTCGAGTGCGAAAAATCAACATGTTCTACGCATGTACGTCATCCGCTAATGAAAAATCATTTTATTTCTTTCTTTCTTGTACGCGATATTTGTGAAGAGATGGAAGTGAATTATATTTGACGTAATCGGCGTTTATGATTTACAGTAGACGCTCAGAAATACGAATTATCGGTAATTCGAATTTTCGAAAAAAAAAGTTCATTTCTGAACTGTTCAGCCCATATAAAAAATAAGAAGTACTAAGAAGAGTAGTTATAATTAATAATTATTACGTTATATTGTATAAAATATTGAGTGTTGCTTGCTTGCGTTTTTGGTTTTGTTACATATAATACAATCACATCATTATGTAGGGTTAGCAAATCTGTGATGTGATCAATAGGAAATAAATTGTTCTTTTATTATTCAGCACTGTGGTAGACTTTTTTCTTCATCACAGCATCACATACAATTTGATAATTGCTTTTTTTCATTTTTTCTATCACATGTCACATCAAGGTACAAACAGTAACACCAAATGAAACAAACTAAAAAAAATATATAAATAAACACATAACAAAAAGAAAGAAAAATAAAACCCACTCCAATTAAAAAAATTTGAATTTTAGAGCGTTCAATGTATTCAGTGCGTTCACATTTTCGAATCGAATTTCGAATTTCTGTACATTTCGAATTTGAGTAGTTCTAATTTCTGAGCGTCTACTATACAAGAATTTGAGTTCAGCTGTACCAAAGGTATTGTAGGACAAAGGTAATTATTATAATAATTATATATAAGATCATTTTTTAATACGTGTTCTCCGCATCCATAAGAGCTCAAATTTTTATCTTGGGTTCTGTTCGAGCTCTTCTCGGTTTTATTATTTAGGCATTTATAGGAGACCCTGGGATGGAGTTATTTCGATTAAACAGACTTACGTATATATAAAAGCTCACTGATACGTACCAGAGTAGGCAAAGGGTTCATATTTAAATTTTATATATTCTGAAGTATCTTTTGAAATTTTTTCCATATAAAGGCAGTCTGTTCTGTTTTATGATGCAAATAGTAAGTAACATACGCCCTTATTGTTTACCATTTTGATGTTATGCTATTTCATTCACCATGTATATACATATATATACTAAATCTATTTGGTAGTGCTAAATCTTATGAGTTTGCGTTACCGAGATTTTTGTTTTTGTGTTTATTTACTCGCCTTGTTCGTGCTTTTTAGTTGGTTTTATATATTGCAATGGACATCCATACAAGCTTTACTACTAAAATTGTAAAATACTTCATTGATCCACCTGAGCTGCTTCTAAATTACTTTTGGTTCGACAAACACTGCCAATATCGCTTAAAGCCAAATATACCACAATATTTATTCCTGCTTTCCATGCAAAGATTCTACTCTAAAGAAGTTGCATCTTCATTTTACAAAATTAGTAAATTTTTGTACTCTCTTGTCAGCTGTATAATGAGATAATTTGTGTGAATTGTAAGGCCTATGGAGACAAAGAAGAAGAAGATAAACATTTTTCGCTGGCTGCTGGAACGAGTATTTGGCGAAGATGAATGAGTTTAAAGTTCCGAAGTTGCCAGCTGCTGCTACAGCGAAGTGTGAAATTCATAAAAAAGAAAAAGTCGTTGAAGATAATCCAACTGTCAGTGCAATCACAGAACCGGCGAAGAAATCTGGTTGTCCATACAACATACCAAATTGGTCAGGGCCTCCCCCAACAGGTTTAAATTACAAGTTCGAGGTGTTGAAATCGGGTCAAATCATTGACGAAGTTAAGGATTTGCAGGCGCAGCCAGTTTGGACTTTTGGAAGACTGCGTGCAAATGATGTGGAAATGGCGCATCCAACTATTTCGCGATATCACGCTGTGTTGCAGTACAAACCCATGTTGAGCGATAGCGCCAGTGAGGGGGAAGGGAAAAATGACAAAGAGCAGGAGTACAGAAACACGCAGCCAGAGGGTTGGTACATATATGATCTCAACAGTACGCATGGAACGTTCCTTAACAAACAGCGCATTCCACCACACGTTTTTATACGCATGCGAGTCGGACATATATTAAAGCTGGGTGCAAGTACACGTTCGTACATATTACATGGACCAGCGGAAGACGCGGAGCCTGAGTCCGAGCTGAGTGTGACAGAGTTACGTTCACAGCGTGAAAGGCGCGAGGCTGAAGAGGCGCTGGAGATCGAAATGAGAGCTATGGAGGCAGAGGAACGTGAACGAAATGAGAGTGTAAACTGGGGCATGGGAGAAGATGCTGACGAGGATACCGATTTGTCTCACAACCCATATGCCAGCACAAATAATGAAGACCTCTTTCTGGATGATCCGAAAAAAACGCTGCGCGGTTACTTTGAACGTGAAGGATTGCAATTGGAGTATAAATGCGATGAAATGTCAGCGGGCTCCTTTATATGCCGTGTGGAGTTACCCCTGGATGATTTAAACGGGCGCCCTATAGTGGCCGAAGTCGTACACAAAGGTCGTAAAAAGGATTGCGTCTTACAGTGCGCGTTGGAAGCTTGTCGCATACTCGACCGACACGGCGTATTGCGTCAAGCCAATCAAGAACCCCAGAAACGCAAGCAGCAAACCAAGAGCAAGGACTCTGATGAAGATGATGACTTTTGGGATCGTACAGGCGAAATAGCGCGAAAGAAGCAGCGCATAGCGAAATTTGGAGCCAGTGTTACACTGACCTATGACGATTTGGTGAGTGCGGTTTGAGAGCTTCGAAATTATGACAAATTAATTATATCCTCTTTTTACAGTTGAAACAAGACGATGAGCTTACCAAGCAGTTGCAACAGGTTGACGCAAATATTCTTGAATATCAGACAAAACAACATGTTCTCAAAGAAGTGGCTGCTCAACAGCAAAACGCAAGCGATGATTTGGATAATTTTATGAATACATTAACCAGTGATGTATCAGAACTTGACAAAACGGAAATCAAAAAGCTGCGGGTGAGTTAGGTACATCCCATTTTTAAAGATATTTAATCGTTGAGATTTGTTTTTCCTTAGCTCGAAAAACAACGCTTGACGGCAGAGCAGCAGAGGGTGCAGCATCTGATCAAAATAGCTAAGCCCGTGGAACTTCCTTTGGAATTGACTTTGACCAGTGAAACAGCAACCAAGTCGGACAAAGTGTCAACGATGAAGAAGCAGCTACCCATAATTGGGAAGCGCAATCAGTTCAGCAAATTCAAAATTCTCAAACCCGGACCCAAAAAAGCAGAAACAAAGGCTTTGGCATCTGATGAGGAAGAAGTGGAAGAGGACGAACTAGGGGCAACAGTTGATAGTAACGAGATGATGGAAGCAGATAAGGAACCAGAGATACCAAAGACAACAACAGAGAAAGAACTACTATCGGAACAAAAATACTTGGCTGATAGTGAGATACCGGAGAAAGATGTACATCTTCCTGATGAAGAGAAGGAAGCCGAAGTTGGTGACGCTGAAACTGAAACAGTTGACCCAAATAACATACAAACTGCAGCAGTTAATGAATCGAATGATGGCAAAGCAGACGTATATACTGATGAATCTAGCAATAATAAACGCCGTCAACGTGTACGTCAGCGACTCAACAGGCAAGATATTGTCGAGCTGGAAGAGCACGAGGACAGTGAGAAATATGCGAAATGGTTACCACCGGCGAATCAAACCGGCGATGGCATAACTGCACTCAATGAGAAATTTGGATATTGAATTTCATCGATGTTGTACAAAATGAAATTATATGTGTTTTACTTATATATCAAATAAGCAGTAAAATTTTTTTTGTGTGTATAAAAAAGCTTTTCTTATTTGGCGTTTCTCCGCCATGTAACACATTTCCAGAGTCTAATTGATTGAAGGGGTAACTACACAAGCTTCGAGGTGCCATAGCAAGGCGTCATTAACAAACACACCCCGCGTGATGAACTTTTCCAGGCAACACTTTGGCAGTTGGAGTGAATGCTCAAATGAACGTCAAGAAAAGTTTTGCACATATAGTTATGAAGGAGGCTTTGGAACTTGATTTTCCCATTTATACAAGACAGTTAGCATTTTGCCATTAATACCGTTAGTACGGATAACGGCAATTGCAGTAAAATAGGCTTAGCAGAGCTATAACAAAGTAGGTCAATAAATGTTCAATTTCTAAAAAAAAAAAATTAATAAATAAACAAGAGAAAAAGTAAAAACAAATACATAAATTACTGTGACCTTAGCTGATGCCATTTGAAGTTCACCAAATCCTCCGGCTTTATGGAAAATTTTACACAAAACGAGGGAAGCGGAAATCGGCTCAACTGTGCTCAGTAAATGAACATTTGCTCGCATTTTCGCAAGCACATTCCAAGAGGACTCACTCATACATAGCGATTCAGTTGGAAGTAGCACTCGGTGTCGTGTTACCTCAAAATAGAAAAAATAATGAATAAATAAATAATAAGTACCAAAGCATAATTTCGTGCGTTGCTTGCAAACTTGTCAGTATAAATCAAGCGCTTTAAAGGTACAGAGCGTATTAAAAGCGCCTAAAAATTAAAATAATTTTTAAATTACAAAGTAATAATGATAAAAATAATACAACAATAGAAATATAAATAAAATAAAAATAATAAAAATAACAATCAGAAAATTAAACAAACTACTCGATTTTGATTTTACTTAATTTCCTTTAACTACTGTAATAGAATTGAAATTATTTTAATGTGTCGCCAAGTAGCCTCATTTAACGGCTCACATGTGCGGGTTACATTTTAAAACCCGAAACAGTCCATCTCAGAAGACGTCCTTACGTTGGGGCGACTGTCAGTAAAGATAAGAGACTTAAACTCCTATTGAACAAACTAAATGATTGATTGACTGTTAACGTGAATGTGTAGACCTTGTTATTGTTGGAATGCGCGCTTTATAGTGTATAAATATATAAGCAAATAGCAGGCGAAACGTTGCATAAGTTTAGGCTGCTTTTGAATTTCATTGGCACGCACTGTCATCGTTAAACGCCGCGGATAGTTTGAACATACACATACGGAATAACGGAACGCGGGGCAGGCCAAAGGAAGAAAGAAACTGTGATAAGAGTAAAATTGCGATTGAACTTACTACAGAAAGGTAGGTGCCAAAAAAGAAACAACCACTCTGCTTTTTGGATAACTGGGCACTTACTACACATCTACACGTGAATACACAGAGGAAACACATCCAGACACACAACATACAGCCAGAGAAAAAAAACAAAAGAAACACCCAACGCGTATTGCGCGCGCATTTCTCTTGTTTGCTTCAGTTGAGTTGGCATTAATGTGTTCTTGTGTATTCGTGTGTGTGTGTGTGTGTGTGTGTGTGGGTGTGTGTGTGTGATTGATGCGCCTTTTCTCTTGCTCTGTCACTTGGTTTCGCCCTCCTTGTCTTTCTGTGTCTCACTCAGTCCCTCTTTCTATCTTGCCGCTCAAATTGAGCGTAATATTCCAATAGCATTGCCTAAAAGCTTGCAATGTTTTTTTGTTGTTATCTTTGCCTTGCTTTGTTGCTGAGGCGAAATTAATTCGCCAGATTTCGTGAATGAATTAACCTAACACATATGCAGATACACACACTCACAAATACAGCTACAAATAAGCCTTTCTTTACAAACATATAAATTTGTTGAAACTTAATTCGGTTATAGGTTGCGTCGTAAAAGTTGCTTTTATATACATTTTGGGATTTATAATCTAAATATGAGTATGAAGAAACACTTAAATATGTAATCGATTCGTCGAATTTAAACAACAATTAAACTAACAGACCAATAAGCACTCAAATCCTTGCACTCGAATACCGCCTGCTCCACTTGAATTCTTACGTCAGGACATAGATAGAACGCCGACGCATTCGATCCACGTCATCACTCGTGTTTGGGTTTGAGAATTCGGTTCGATTTGTGTTGGCGTTTTCCAACTATACGAAAGCAAAATCTGATTCAGTGTGTAAACAGTTTATAATGCAGGAGTTAATTGTGAGCCATAAGCAAGGACATTTTTGGCATTATTAACGTAGTCAGGGTCCGAAATTGGCTTCGCCAGGGTGCGTATTCGCTTCGTTTATTATTGCATATAGGTCAGTAAGCTTGGCAATTAATACCAGGCGATATGGATTTCAAATTAAATTCTATAAATTCTACTTACAAATGTTAATGAGCTCTCATGCTGACAAGTTTATATGAAAAATAGTAAAACATTTTTTCTTTATGATATTTAACGAATAACATTTAAGCTGCAATGCACTTTTGTAGAAATATAATATATATATATATATATATATATATATATATAAATCAGTGTTTGTTTGTTTGATTGTTTGTTTATTTGTTTGATCCCCATGGAGTCCGACACCGTTTGACCGAGCACCATGAAAATTAGTACATTTGCTAGATGTCATCATGGAGCATGTTTGTGGCTAAGTTTGGTGCGAAAAAATGTTCGTATTCGCTAAATTGGAAGACAAACTAAATTTTCAGATGCTTCTCAAACTGTAAACAAAAAATATGAAAAACAAAGAATTACAAGTTTGGATTCATAATATGTGTTAGGAGATTGTATAATTTTATTATATCAGAGGTTCTTTCTATTAATTTCTACTTGAATTTCTTTGTCTTTTTTGTTGCAGATTTTAGTGTCTCCAACTGAGATTCGAAGATTCGAGGTACAATCGCGGTGGTCCGCGATGGCATTGTTATTATAGAATATTACATTGGTGCCGTTGTCATATGAACACCAGCTATAGTGAATTACTTGCTTATATTCGAATTGTTCTTTTTGGGCAGTTCATTTATGTATAATACAGCATGCAATTAGGCCAAAGGATGACATATAGACACTATTGACAAGTCCACATAATAATTAAAAATTACAATACTACTGTTCAAACGATATAATGGTATTGTGACGCTGCATTTGTAATTTTCAAAACAATGGAAAAGCCTGAATCTCGTGTATTGACAAGCCATTACGTTTTAAGAGGAAAAAATACCGTTCAAGCAAGTCAATGCCTTCTCAAGCTAAACTGTTCATCTGCCCCCGAAACACCCCTCCAAATTTAGAGATTGATAGATCGGACCTAAGACTACTTAACCGTCACCACCGCCTTAATTACCATCTGCACAAACTAGGTTTGTCATCCTCCCCTGAGTGTAGGCTCTGTTTAGAAGACGCAGAAACAAGTCTTCACCTGCTGTGTGAGTGTCCGGCGCTGGCCAAACTTCGTTTAAACTTCCTGGAACAAAACTCTGTATAACCCTGTTCTGATCAGGAACTCTTCGACAAAGTACCTTATAGCCTTTATTAAAAAATAAAAATCTATGGTCTTAACAGAGGTGTAGGGTATAAAATATCGTCTCTGGTGACAGTGCCCGCTTCCTTTGATAGGAATACCTCCTTGGGGTTAACCGGACCCTTCAACCCGTTAACCCGGACCCGTTAACAGGCCTAGGCCTGGCGTAGCGTGTTCCACTGGTTGGCTGAGAATGGGTCTCTACCACCACGTCACGCCTTATTTATTTATTTATTTTTAATTCAATGCCTTGACAAATGTGATGTTTTGAGAAAAAAGCATGTGGTACCAAAGTTGGTTCCAAAACAACTAAATATATTCGCACAAGGAGTACCTCGTCGACCTTCAGTCGCACGAACGCAAAACTATTATTCTTATTTAAAAAAATAAAAATCAACAAATAGAATTCCATATATATGAGTGCAACAAAACTAATAAGTGGATCCAACACTCATCAGTCAAAGCTTAGGTTCTCCAACTGCCGGAATTTTACTATCTTCTCGCAGCCAGAAGAAGCCAGCTCCGCTTTGCTCTCTACGAACAAACAAAGAGCACGTTTTTGCTCTCCCGCAATCCTGGAAAACAACTCTATAAACAACAGCACCCTGTGTTGTGTGCAGTAATGATGCCCTCTACACTCTCACCAACGAAAAGTTCAACAACCACCAAAATAATGGTTGTATCAACAGGAACAACAACGACTACTCCTTCAACTGTCTTATACACAACGACATTGGTAACAATAATTCACACAGCTCAGAGAAAACAAGTAGCACACATATCCACTCTTCGTCAACTCTCCTCCACAATATCCAAATACGAAAATCGAAAAAAATCAAAAAGCAGGTTCGGCTGAACACACGACAAATTCAAATAAATTCAAATTAAGCGCAAATTCAGCCCAAGAAAGACTAGGTTGGCAATGATGACAGGAAAGCACCTGAGGCACAAAACTCCAATAGATATGCCCTTTTGGCTGATGATGAAAATTATCAACCCACCAAGCCAAAGGAAGGGGAACTGAAAAAGGTTAAGCCTCCACCAATATCTATTAGCGAGCAGAACTCAAGTACACTAGCTCACTAAATTAATCAATCAATCAATCAATTTTTTTTATTAAAAAAGTTCTATGAAGGTTACATATTTCATATAATTCCTCTAAAAAAGGAAATATACACGAAACAAAAGTGCAGACCCCAAAAGAGGCAGACCACCGTGTAGTGACCAAGTGGTCAAAAACTTTTACACAAATCAGTTCATATGCTTCAAAGGACTACAACTAGTACTTCCATGCAAAGACAGTCAATAATATCTTAAATAGAAGGAAAGAGCCGCAGCCACTCTTCAATGTTTAGCTCGAACCAGAGGGCTACATTTTAAGGAGAAATAAAGTGCGTCCCATCTATAAACTTCAGTTTCTACTGCATCGGAAAATCGAATAGCCGCATAAGCGTAAAAATCCAGTGCACTGCACTAATTGTCAAGAATACGGCCACACCAAAGCCTACTGCACTCTGACATCTGTCTGCGTCGTTTGTAGGGAAACTGACGATACCCTAAACTGCAACAAAAACAAGGAAGAGAAAAAGTGCAGCAACTGTTGCCAAAAAAGACACTGCGAACTGGCGAGAGTATGTGGAGCTGAACAGCCACCTAAACATACGTGTTGCTTCAGCACGACCTCATTCCACCCCCACCTCTACTAACCAGGTATTTCTTTCGCATACGCCCTGAGATCGAGAATGAAAGCTCCTGCTTCAATGAAAATAACCTAATATCCTGCGCGGGAAGAGCAAGTGCTGTCAAATATACGTCGACCAAGCATGCGCCAAGCAAGCAATGCAAGAACTCATGCGAAACCAAAATATGCTGATTGGCTTAAGTATAAGAAATACTGAGAGCGATATCGACAGTTCGACAGATATATTTTAGTCTGTACTAGTTGCAGCCGCAAAGATTTCAACGCCGCAAGGACATATGTAAAATCGCACCATATTAAAACAAACCGAGAAATCGAACAGCTGGTCTTGGAAAAGAGACGACTGCGACAAGAGCGAGCGCGTGTGCTGTCCATATTCAAAATGTGTTGAAGCCAAACCCTGCCACTAATTCATCCCATCTTCGTACGTGACCACATCGCTGGATGACCCGAAGGCCATACCAAAAACCGCTTATCAGAAGTGCTTCGAAAAGTGGAAAAAGCGCTGCACCGAGGGGACAAAATAGATTCTTGGAATTGTATCGAATCGGTTACTTCAGTAAAAGACGAAGAGTAGAATAACTTTAATATAATTTTATATAGCTTTAATTCGTTTAACGTTCTTTAAAAAATCTTGGTAATAACCCTACTTTAAGTATACCAAACAAACCAAGCAAATTAGTGATAGTGATTTAATGCCGACCTTGGACTACCGTTTCTAATAATTAGATATTTTCCTTATCAAATTCCACTATGCCGTGAAACAGGCAAACAATTTAACTGCGTCAAATGTGGCGAAACTCGCGCCACAACTTCTTGAACCAAAACACCTGATGAGCCACTTAAATGCGCACTTTGCGGCGAGGAGCACACTGCGAATTATAAAGACAAGGAAGCAATTGCCAGGAGAGTCCCGTCAAGACGCCTTGCACCAAGTGCCTCTCAACACCATGAGATATCTGGCCATAATTCTGTGCCAAACAAGATTGTTGATGGGGTGTCTTACGCTGATGTATTTAAGAAATCGATGTATCACCAACCGGCACAACAGAAACTCCTACGTGAGCAGCAGAAGCTACGTCAGCAACAACAAAAATCAGTCCAACTACCTATTCAACCTCACTCCGTGCGACAACAGTTACTAAGCAAGACATCTCTACCTAAGAGTCGTCAAAAGTCTCATCCGTTATCAAGTCAACGTCAAATCGCATTCCCTCACCCTGTTGGAAATAATTGATCGAATTGTCATAATTATCCCTCGCTCAGCATAGATAATACCCAATCATTCTCATCTCCTGATCAGGTCGACCAATTATCGGTTGTGGTCTCCCGCCTGGACGTCTTAACGAGAAATTTGATAGCCTGATTGAGATGCAGACCATGATGATGGAGATGCTCGCCGCCATATTGTATAAAAAATGAGCAGCCCACACATGAACCTCGCTATATGGAACGCTGACGACGTCCTTAATCACAGAAATGAGTTAGAAGTGTTCATGGCGGTCAACTTGATTGATGTCATGCTCATTTCCGAAACGCATTTCTGCATTAGAACATACTTCAAAATTCAGGGATATGAAATCTATTCTGCTAATCATCCGGATGATAACCGTATGCTAGGGGGCGCCTCTTTACTCATCCGGTCATCCTTACGCCACCATCAGTATTCACACAACTCAAGGCATCCTGGTCATCGCAGCCATTTATTGTCCTCCAGGACCCCAAATATCAGAGCAGTTCGACACCTTTAATCAACTCGGACCTAAATTCTTCGTCGGAGGGGATTGGAACGCCAAACATCGACTTTGCCACCCCAAGAGGCAATCAACTTCACAAGAATATAATAAGCTCTTCCAGAGAGGTTCTCGCCACCGGAGCACCCACCCTTTACCCATACAATTCCTCAAGGTCGCAGTAGACTTTGCTATATACAATGGCATCCATCCAACAGCTCTGGACATTGCGGAGTCAACTGACCTTAGCTCAGACCACATCCCACTATTTATTAAACTTGGATTGATTCCAGATAGCACCGTATGCCGGTTCAGACTGCTCCCTCCCCACGCTAACATAACGGTCTTTCATCAGTGTCTAAACGAACGGATCAGCCTCAATTTGGAAATCAATTCGGACAAGGATATAGATGATGCGGTTGACCTGTTCACCAAAAGCATTCATGAGTCCGCAGAATTAGCCTCTTCATACCGATTCCCTTGTTCACCCAACCCACCTGAGGCTCTTTTAAAATATGAGGTTCTGGAGTTGGTGAGATATAAACGCAGGCTACGACGTCGCTATATGAGATCACGGAATGAATTTGACAAGGCTGCATGGAAGAGAGCTGCCCGAGAACTGAGAAATGTAATCCAAGCTGTGCCATCGGAACATTTTAACAATCAGTATGCTAATGCGGAGCCAATGCATAAGTATGGCTTCAATCTATGGCGTGCTACCAAGTGCATCAAACAACAGCCTCACAGACATGCTCCAATCCGTGGGCCTCTAAACCAGTGGCTGCGTACGGAGACCGAGAAAGCAGAAGCATTTGCTAATGAGTTGGAGAGCCGCTTCACGCCTTTTAACCTGGCTGACCCTGGAGACGTTGAGGAACCAGCTGAAGTCCTATCGATGTGTATCTTAAACCACAGTCCAACTAAACATGTCACCCCTGAAGAGGTTGTGTCTCAAATTCAGAGACTGAAATCTAAGAAGAGCCCCGGACATGACCATATTGACAACAAGGTGGTGAAAGCCCTCCCTTGGAAGGGAGTGTTGTTCCTGACAATGCTGTTCAACAACATGCTGCGGATCTGCCTTTTTCCCACAGATTGGGAAACCACAGCATGTTGTGGCGGTAAGAGGCAAAATTTCCACCATCAGGCACATGAAAGCCGGTGTCCCGCAGGTGAGTGTCTTAGCTCTGGTCCTATACTCTTTATTTACGTCTGATATGCCTACAACTAGAGATGAGCATTCGATTATTGCTACTTACGCGTACGATACGGCAGCTGCGGAGAAATTGTCCAGCTACCTGGATAGATTCCACTCATGGGCCAGGCGCTGGAATATAGCCATAAACTCTGAGAAATCAGTCTGTCCGGTTGTGACTTACAACACAAGCATCATTCCGCAAATGGAGCAAATACGGTATCTCGGTGTAATCCTGGATAAGCGTCTTACCTGGCGTGCACACATTAAGGTAATTATAGCGCGCTGCTACCAAAAACTCAAGATATGGAGTGGCTCCTCCGCCCATCGAATAAGTTATCTTTAACTAATAAAAGGCTCATCTATCTGCAAGTAGTGGCACCTGATTGGCGCTACGCCATACAAATTTGGGGCACTACTGCTGCCTACAACATCAGAAGAGTGCAGGCGTGTGAGAGCAAGGCTCTCAGAAGATTTACGGGCGCCCCTTGGTACGTCCGCAACACCACGCTGCATAGGGATCTTGCCGTGCCAACTGTTATGGAGGTGATTAATTCTCACAGCTGCCGCTATCACTACAGACTTTAATCGCACCCAAATCCGCTGGTGTCCTCCCTCACCCGTATCTCAACAAGGCGTAGATTGAAGAGGCTACA
This sequence comes from Cacoxenus indagator, assembly GCA_035041755.1. Lineage (NCBI taxonomy): Eukaryota > Metazoa > Arthropoda > Insecta > Diptera > Drosophilidae > Cacoxenus > Cacoxenus indagator. Next base: position 899,568 of record JAWNKX010000067.1, read on the forward strand.
CCCGCATGATCTCCCCCAAGAAGGAATCAGCCTTCTATGTCATTGCCTTTTTTGCGCAATTAGCATCATTTTCAATTTAATCTCTTAACGTCATTATTTTTTTAATCCGACAAATGTGTTATGCAGTTTATCAGTTTCTGATAAATTTTATACTCTAATTATAAAAAATAAAAAAAATTTTTATTGCAGTTATAGATTTTTATTCAACCCTGGAAGTATGCAATGCATTTTTAATGCATTTTCTTGTAAGGTGTAGATATTTTATTAATGATTTAATGAAGCTAATCAGCTCAATAATAAAACGTTTAACCAATTGAATTCTTTAAAACATTTATCAACATAATTAAAAGCTAATTTCTCGCCGAGTTTGAATAATACTTAAAAGGAAGTTTTTTTTATTTATTTTTTATTATTAAAAAAGTAAGCGTTGAACCTGTACATGCAAAATGTAGTACCTTAACAACACATTTATCATAATTTAAGTAGAGCCAAACCTCATGTATTTCTCACAAGGACTTATAGTCTGGATGAGAAGTGCCTCAGAGTTGGCCAACCGTCTTGGCAAATCCCAGTCGTTTTATTCGCCTTAAAGGCCTGGCGGATAGTAGTCCTCTCGCACAGTGTCTGATCAGGCTATCACTGTATCCCACTAATAATCTATATATTAATTATTAATAACAGAAACTTGCTTGCGAGAGTTAACTCAAGTAGCGTGGAAGACACTTGAAGGTCAACGTCAAAAGTTGAATAGACAGGCAAATTCCAGCAATTCCTGCCTGAAAGTAGGCGAGAAGCTAATTGAGTAAACGAACGACACATCGATAAACCACCTAAAATGATTAACATTGCCGGTGTGGTGAGCATTGTGCTCTTCTATCTGCTCATTCTGGTTGTGGGAATTTGGGCAGGCCGTAAAAAGCAAGCGGGCAACGATTCTGAGGAGGAGGTCATGTTGGCTGGCCGTTCGATAGGTCTCTTCGTTGGAATATTTACAATGACGGGTAATTAATGAATTATAGAAGCATGGGGAAAATCATATAAATCTTTTAATTTATAGCAACTTGGGTCGGCGGCGGTTATATAAATGGTACCGCTGAGGCAATTTACACATCGGGTCTAGTTTGGTGTCAGGCTCCGTTTGGCTATGCCCTTAGCTTGGTCTTTGGTAAGCCACATTTGTTGCTTGTGAGTTGTACTTTTGAAAGCAACTGTAATTTTATTCAAACCTTAAGGTGGCATCTTCTTTGCAAATCCGATGCGCAAACAGGGCTACATCACTATGTTGGATCCGCTGCAGGATTCGTTTGGTGAACGTATGGGCGGCTTGCTGTTTTTACCTGCGCTTTGTGGTGAAGTTTTCTGGGCAGCTGGCATACTCGCAGCACTGGGCGCAACGCTCTCTGTCATCATAGACATGGATCACCGGACTTCTGTTATACTCTCCTCATGTATTGCCATTTTCTATACGCTTTTCGGTGGTCTCTATTCGGTCGCTTATACTGATGTCATACAACTCTTTTGCATCTTCATTGGTCTTTGGATGTGTATACCCTTCGCATGGGCTAATGATCACGTAAAGAGCTTGTCGGATATGGATGTCGATTGGATTGGTCACGTGGAGCCGAAGCAACGCTGGTTCTACATAGACTACGGCCTCCTACTCGTCTTTGGCGGCATACCGTGGCAAGTTTATTTCCAACGTGTGCTATCCAGCAAGACTGCGGGACGTGCTCAACTACTATCCTATGTTGCGGCTGCAGGTTGTATACTAATGGCTATACCACCGGTGCTGATCGGCGCAATTGCCAAAGCGACACGTACGTAAAATAGAAATTTTCATGCACAGCCAAGCCAATTGTCAATTTGTTTAATTGGTACTTCTCTTTGGTTTTCTTTCTCCCACAGCTTGGAATGAAACCGATTACAAGGGTCCCTATCCCCTCACTGTCGCTGAGACCAGCATGATTTTACCCATGGTGCTACAATACCTAACTCCGGACTTTGTGTCCTTCTTCGGCTTAGGCGCAGTGTCAGCCGCTGTGATGTCCTCCGCCGATTCCTCTGTGCTATCCGCCGCTTCGATGTTCGCACGCAATGTTTATAAATTGATTTTCCGTCAGAAGGCTTCCGAAATGGAAATAATTTGGGTTATGCGTGTTGCAATAATTGTTGTTGGTATACTTTCCACCATAATGGCGCTGACTATCCCCTCCATTTACGGCCTCTGGTGAGTCTGAGTGCTATGCGCTAATAATGCGTTTACTGAAAGAAATTTCTCTCTTTTCCTTTTTGTCTAGGTCAATGTGTTCGGATCTGGTTTATGTCATTCTTTTTCCGCAACTCTTAATGGTCGTGCATTTTAAGAAATACTGCAATACATACGGCAGCCTAGCTGCCTACATTGTGGCACTCTTCATACGTCTCTCGGGTGGTGAGGTGTTGCTTGGACTGCCGGCTCTTATACACTATCCGGGATACGACGAAGAGAGCCAAACGCAGCTATTTCCCTTCCGCACAATGGCCATGCTCATGAGTCTGTGCACATTAGTTTTCGTATCGTGGTGGTCAAAGTGAGCTGTCGGGCTGAATTTGCATGTTTTTCCATTTACTAATTGATTTTGTTTCTTACAGAATGATGTTTGAATCAGGCAAGCTTCCACCCAGCTATGATTATTTCCGTTGTGTTGTCAATATACCTGAAGATGTACAAAGAGTAGGCGAGCCCTCTGAGTCCGGTGAGCAACTCTCCGTTATGGCCGGCCCGCTACAGCGTTCCTATGGTGCCGCCACAATGGCGGGTAAGGATGAGAGCAATGGGCGCATCAATCCAGCACTTGAGTCCGATGATGATCTACCTGTGGCGGAGGCACGTCGCGTCAATCAACAAACGGCACAGGCACAAGTCCAGAAAATGATAAGCAAGGCAACGGGTAGTGGTGGTGGTAGGAGTGGAGGAGGGGGTGGTAGCAATCCGTTGGGTCAAGGCGTGGCTCTGCCAACTGCTGAGCTAGACAATACTGCCTTCTAAAAGAACTTAAGCAGGTAATGATAGAATTATACTATAATCGTTTTATAAATGTTGCACAGTGTGTGACAAATAACTATTTAAATTTGTAAACGCATGCTCACTCCTAAAAGAATATTCAAAGCCATCATTTTCAAAAATGATAAAAAAATAATAAGAATAATAATAAAATTTTAATAATAATAATACTAATAATAATAATAATAATAATAATAATAATAATAATAATAATAATAATAATAATAATAATAATAATAATAATAATAATAATAATAATAATAATAATAATAATAATAATAATAATAATAATAATAATAATAATAATAATAATAATAATAATAATAATAATAATAAAAATAATAATAATAATAATAATAATAATAATAATAATAATAATAATAATAATAATAATAATAATGTTTTAGGTAGGCTGTACCTCTTTTACTAAAATATTTTTTATTTCATTAGCTTAGAAAAAGCTGTTTGATTTATTTTTTAAAGAATGCATGAAGTGCTCAAGTAAATGCGGACAAGAAAATGTTTATAAAAATATTGAGTGTTCATTTGCATACTTTTGTTAAAACGATCACTTAAGGGTAACTACCTAGAGTTAAGTTCAGTTTTCTATACAGATTTTTATAATTTAATATTTTTTTGGCTTAAACTAGTGATTTAGTCAATTTTTATCAGGGTGTTACGCACAGGCAAATAATAAAAGCTGAAAGAAAGCATTACGTATTTTTGTTGGAGATATCAGCAATGATATACTTTAGCAAAGTGGGCATACTTTTTGGCAGCATGTTATTCAGAATGTTCTAAAATTTGCTTCTTAGAAACACATTTGTGTGTAGTGGACTTTCAGTAACGATATAACTAACTTCTAAATTACGCAGACAAGTCATAAAATGCTACGTACAACAACATTACACCAGCAACTAGAACAAAACGGAATAAAATATAAATACATGTTACAAAAGGAATTAACTTAGCAAAGGCATCAGGTACATAGATGTACATATCAGCGTGTGTAGTTTTAGTAGTGTGTGCAATTGTGTTTAACTCTATATCATTTCACCGCATTACTTTCAAAATGGGGGATGACTCTGCGTTTTTAGTAAGCAAGCGTTTGGTGTGGAAGTTATAAGCAATACGAATATGATTATGGAATATTGTCGCAAAAGAATAGTCTTCAAATTACCAATCATGTGTCCTTCCATTGAAATATATATACATAATACATACAAAATTTCATAACATTAATGTTGAGAAAAAAACAAGTAAGTCTATACATATCAAGAAACAAGTGAAATTTAAACATATCAAGTAAAAAGGGAAGGTACAAGTATAAAAAGTAAACGAATACATATCATTTTATTATTAAGTCGTAGAACATACTATAAAAGAAATCATACGAGTATGTGCAGTAAAATATACACATATACATGGTCTAAAATTATAAATATATGTATAAATATAAAAGAAGCAAAAAAGATTAAAAAATCAATATATATTATGTAAATTGTATGTAATATTGTTATGTTAATATTGGTGCTCTTAAAGAGTGTATCACAAAAAAAATATATTAATAAATAACTAACTAAATAGAAACAACCCACATATATGTAAATGTTAAAAAGTGAGATCCTTAAACCCGACTTAATATAGACTCATATGTTATGTGTAGTACCTCACTAGCGTATGATGTATGCGGAATGAAATGTGAACAAACAAACAAATTAATTTCTTCTTTTATAATGTATATTTTTTCCGCAAATTACGTTGTTAAATGCTATAGCAGTTAGTTAGATCTTGAGAGTGCCAGGTCAGGATGATACAAATTTCGATGTCGACGAGTAAGCGCTTATAATGTAGCGAGTGCGCCGATGGATTCAGGGGCACCTCTCTAACTTGGAAATTTGGATGTCATTCTAATTTTGTATGGTAGCTAGATGGTAGATTAGAATCATAAAGGATAATTCCGTCAATTTTTCGCTTTCCACTTTGAAACATTTTTCCTCCACTTATATGTGAATGTGAGAATGCATTTTAGGAAATATATTTTGTGACAGATCATGCAACGACTGACTGCTTTGGAAGTTCAGGGTGCCAAAAACGGCGTCGACTGCAATTTGCTATCTTTCTTCTAAACTGCTGAGGATACATTGTACAATCCGATAGATCTGGATTATCTGTATTCGAACTAATGGTTTGGGATCAAACATTCTTCACCCAACAGGGGCAATAATTCATTATTATCCTTTATTTATAATTTCGCCAAATTTGCAACTTATTTTGCACCTTTTAAATTGTGCAAATGTAGGAACTATAATTTAATGAATAACAATAAGTTTCAGAAACACAAATTTTTCCATTTCATAACGCAAACGTTATATACAAATCCTGAAAAAAATCGTAATAACTTCAGGATTCGGGGAGCGTCGTAAGTACAGTTTGTCAAGAAATTGTGTCGAAAAAAGGATTTAATATCGAAAAATAGTTTTTTATGATACCAAAATTTGTCTTCACAAACTGTATATACAAACATACATAGAATTGGCGCTGCTATGCATTTGTTGCAAATATCTTTAAAAAGGCTTAATCAAATTTATACCTGAGAAACATTAAAAAAAATAAACTAAAACAACAACAACAAAAAAATAAATAAATAAAATAAAAGAAAAGAAAAGCAAATAAAAAATAACTTATCTGGAAAACGGTAGAAAATGAATTGTATGTAAAAGGAGTTTTCAAAACTGTTTATATATTATGTTAACATATTCAAAAATATTTGTAAATCACTTGTAAATTGATGGATACGTCAGCATTTGTTAATGTTCTGTGTGAAAAAAACGAGAAAAACTAAACTAAACTCAACTAACTAAAGTTTGAATAAATGTTGACTGCTTTTTGATGAAGCCTCGTATTTTGTTTTACTGAGGTTTTCAATTTAATGTTTTAATGCTAAATATACAAAGAAATAACGAAAAAATGGTTTTTAAGCTAATATTCTAAATGTTTTTATCTAAATGTGTTGAGTATCCAAATGTGTTTTCTATTCAAAACTCGTTTTATTCTGTTCCCAAATTTTTACTTATCTTAAAATTATAACACATTAAAAGAAATAGGAATATAATAAATAATTGAATGTTGAGAGATCTGACTACTCGGCCTTTTGCTCTCGTTCCTTAATATTTTTTTGTATTTACAACAAAGTATATGAAAAATAACAATAAAAAAATAAAACTGGAAACATTAAGGTAATTAATTCACAACTAAGTAAAGTATTATTTAAAGTTTACTAACAACTACAACAAAAACCACCAAATATTTTTATATAAAAATTATAGTAAAACAGAAATTAGCAAATAGTGTGTTACAAGTGTTTTTAGTTGGGCTTCTGGTAGTATAAGGTTTGCCTAATACAAATTCCTTAAGTTCATTATTAACATCTTAAATAATTGATTTAAGTATACTTAATTAATAGTATAAAACGGTCGATTAGTTCAATTCATTTGCTGTGTATACCTATTACCCACAATTATAAATTTGATTACCTAACTTAGTGGCTTTATGTTATCGAATCGTACGGGGAAGAACCCTCAAAAGTCGAATCAAGATATATATCGGTGTTTAATTCTAGTGAAAGAATCTAAAGTATTTAATAAATGATATATATTAAAATGGTTTCTTTGTTGATGAAAACGTGTTTTATGTTTTGCGAGCTTGAGGTCGGTTAGATATAGGTGAACCCTTAACAATATGGGGAGGGTATGTAATTTTAGAGAAGCGATTACTACTATCAGGAGAGCAATTTATAATAATGAGGATGAGGAAAAGCTTTCGTAATACCTTAAAGTAGGGCCTCATTCCGCGCTCAGCGCGTCCGTCCACGGATGGCCTGCCTCCAGACCTCCCAGTTGCGTCCTTATATCAAGGTCCTTCTGCTTCAGTCGAAGAATTTCGTTAACAAATACTGTCACTTGTTTCCAGTTCTCTTCATTACTGGTCATTTTATCTACGATATTATAGGGTGTAATACGACCTATAATTTGTGTTAGTCGATTGCGTCTTGCTGGAAATCTTTTACAGTGAAAGACTGTGTGTTCTGCGTTATCTCTTTAAGCGTAATCGTATACACAACTGGCTTCTGTACTATTGCTTATTGAGAATAGTAAGGAGCTAAAATATCCGTGTCCTATCAGCATTTCACCGTGTATGTTTTGTAGCCAAACTTTGATGTTAAGTATAAACCTTTCCGTCCATCTTCTTAGTGCATCTCTCTTGGCATAGGTCAAGCGTTTCCCCTTTGCAATGGTCGACTGTCTGTCTCGTTGCTACCACTGCTTATCGCAGGTCGTAAATTCTCTTTCGCTCCATGGCTAGAAGATCAATCGGTTTCACACCTGCAAGGACAAGTGCTGCTGTTCCAGATACCGTTTGATATACGCTTATTACCCTCATCGCGTTGGTTCGTTTTATATCCTTATGAAGGTATCGTTGACCCTCGTGTGATTAGTGACTAGCAATAGCTCCGTTTTTTCATTAGACAGCTGAAGGCCTTGTGTGTAAAGCCTTTGCTTAATCATCACCTAGTTGATTTTGCGTTGAGCATGCTTGAATAAGAAGGAGTCATCAGGCATAACTATGTGAATTTCGTCGTTATATTCCAGGGTTCTGGCCCTAGGTTTGATTCCTGATCTACTGACGTTATTTTAACGGACTTCTCGCCTGTTTTGGTCTGGTATATCAGCTTTCATTTTTCGAGCTATCTTTGTATAAGCCTCATCAGGTAATTGGGGATACGGATTTTTTTCCGCGAGAGATGACTACGCTGTTGGGTTGTAAGTGCTAGCAAGACGACTTCTTGAATTGCTCCGATTGTTAACGCTCCGGGCCTGAAGCCGTGCTGTCCCGAGGATAGCCCGCCGACTCTTTCGATCGCTGCAGCTAATCGAGGCTTGTATTTAGCATATAGAGTGGTCGGTACGCTGATGGCGTTCGTGGGTCTCCTTTACTTTTGCTGATCGATACCAGTAGCTGTATCTTCCAGGACTAGTGGAATATTCCACGTCATATACACGTATTATACATATTAAGCAATATGTGGGGAGATGTTATCAGGGCCCGGTGCTTTCTTCTACTTAAAACTGGCGCATTGTGTGGGATAGATAGGGGCGTTTTGACTATATTGTCCTTCCTCTATATCAGGAAGTGCGGTGTCAGACATAAGCTTTTTCATGACGATTTTATAACTCAGACCCCACGGGTCATAATTCACGTCATTACAGAGAGATATTCATTTGACTCGCTTGCTAGTATGGGTGATGATATTTAAGCTCTTTTTGGCTGTTTTGTACATCTCTTCTTGTAAGGTAAAGTCTCTCGCGACTTGCTTTTGTAAGGAGACGCCTGATCTGATACGCTTGCTCTTCTCTCAGAGTTTTTATCTCCTATGTCCACCAATGTACCTATTTCCCTTGTCTGAGAGGGTTCCCTGTCTTTGGCATAGCAGCATTACAGGCTGTTTTTATGGCTTCCATGGTATTATTTACTACACTCTGGGCGCTTCCGTTGTGAGAGACATCGAGTAGGAACCTGTCGATTTCGATGATCAAGATAGTCTTATTCAAGTGGTTTACGTTCCATATGCGGTTACTACGTTCGATATTGCGTTCTGCGTTGAATGGTGAAACGGATGTATTCCTGGATTCATGCATTGTAGATATCTAGGACTTTGAAGTCCGATATCTTATATGCCATATTCCCTGGGATCAGAGTAATATAAGAGGTTGTTTCTGCGTTTGCCATTCGCCGAAAAGTAGCTATTGTACCGACGTTGGCTACTACGGGACCCACTTTTGCAGCCAGGTGAAGGACTCTGCAGCCTCTGGAGTTTGTTGAAGACATACCCAACTCTATTGTTAAATCCAGTAAGAGGGAAGATTCTATAGGGAGACTGATTTACGTCCAGCGGAAATGGTCCAGACCACATTATGCGGACACACTACGTGCAAGACTGCAGATAACTAATCCTCCTAAGAGATCTAGCAACGTTAATAATCGAGGAGTGCATCAACAGCAATCGCAACAAACTCTTTTTTCTGACAATAACAGCGCTCACAGCTAAAGTTGACACACTTCAATCAATGGAATTTTAATGGTGAACTGAAGCTGGTCCTCAACGAATAGAAGATTGACATCATGCTTATTACTGACCCCTGGCTGCGGTCTGGAGTTTCAATCTTTTTACCAGGTTACAATATCCACAAGGCTGATCATCTAAGCAACAGGATGTCTCAACTGCTAATGGCTTCTAATATTGTCTTCCCCCGAGTTTCTTCTACAGCAGACTTTGATCTGGTACTCAGCAGGTTGGGAAGAAAGTTCCTTATCGGTGGAGGTTTTAATGCCAACTCAGGTTATGGCGCAGCTATACATCCGACAGGGGCAGCTGCCTTCAGGGTGCAGTTTTAAAATCTTCTGCCTCAATCCTGGCTATTGGATAAGCGACACACATTATATTCGTCCAAGGTCATACTCCCAATGCCATCGATTTCTTTATCTTTAATGGCCTGTGTGCAGAAGATTTAGAGATAAGAGCTGTGTATCACTTGCCCACCAGCCCATAGTGGTTATTTTGAACTCTGCGATCATCCTTAATAAGGTGCACTCAGTTGTTATATGGAGGATTCCCACAGCTGTTGAGGCTTTCTTGCTAGTGAAGAGGAGACTTAGGCGGCAGTATTTTCGTACTCGGGACCCCATTGTTGACAGGGTCTACCGCGGAGTCTCCAAAGGGATCAGGAAGTTGCTGACATTGCCGAATCAAAGTGTCATTAATTAATTCCTGCAACACATCACAGTCAATTTCCAATTGGCAATCGCAATCACAATCAACAAGTCTCAAGAGCAGACATTGTCCTGGATTTAGAAAATCCATGTTTTGCCAATGGCCAATTATAAGTTGTATGCTCATTGCAGTTCATTACCTTTTGGTGCTTTAGGCCGTTCTTTGTCATTGACATCTAAATCATAAGTTTTAAATCGTTGAAACCAAAATCGAAAATTGGAATATGGAGGTTTCTACAAGTGTTTGATGAGCTTCGGCAGCAGATTTACCAAATCAAGTAAAAAGAGTAGTGAATGTCGAAAATGAAATTTTGAGCATTCCGTGATAAGCGTCAATATACATTAAATCCTTTATACTACTGTAGGATAGGGACGGTTACAAATCAGCAACGCTGTGTTTGCGTGGTGTTGGCAGGCTGGCTTAGATTGCTCAATACCGTGTTTGCCGCTAAGCAAACACACGAGTCGTACGCCGCTAAGCAAAGAAGTGAGTCGCAGTGTGTCTCTCGCGAACAAAGACGTCGAAGGGCATAAGTCTACGCATTAGAATAAACCTACAGTAATAACACTTAATGTAATTTGACAATTCACCGCCATAAAACATTTGTATTAAACCTATACTACTAAATGGAAAGCTGATATTTTAGTATTGAAAAATGTGAAAACTATCGAATTAGACAGTTGTTTGCCAGCTGTTTACTCTGATATTACGAATTTTGACCATTAGATGTCACTGACCAAAATTAATGCAAGCTCCTAATGTTTCATACCCTTTGTCTATATATTTCATAATCTTTGGCAATACTCAATACCAGATAGATTTATATAGATTTTTCATTTCACTCTTAGAAAATGGACGTAGAGCAGAAACTAATAGCAAAGAGTAGGAAATATATTTTGTATCTTTGATTGCACCACATACACGAAAGTATCTAAAAAATATCCGACCTGCATTCATAACTCTGTGCTGGAATTATTTTGTGACATCCGGGTCGAGGCATTCTTCAAAGTAATTCCCATTCGATTGGACAAATAAATCTTAAGGGTGGCTTTCTTTGACAAAGAGGGTATTTCAGGTGAGGTATAACTACTTTGAATTCGACTTTTTGCAAAAAAGTTAAATGAGATTATGAAGAAGAAATATTCTTGAACTAATTGGCACCAAACCATAAAATAACATAGAGGGATTCATTTAAGAATCAATGTTACGAGTCTAATCTTTTACTAGGTACGTATTTACAAAACTATTTCAATAAAGATTGAGTCTTAAAGTATTTTGCCGGAAGCGAACTTTTGCGATTGTGTTCTATGCTATCATTGACATTGTTTCAATGAATCTTTACTCGAGAGTGCACCACTCACTTTATTTTATTCCCAGACCAAACAAAACTAAATTTACCAAAAATTTAAAATATATATAAATCGACCGCAGAGATATAAAAATTTCTTATGCAAGCCTTACACAGTTTACTAAGTAGCAAACAAAGCAGCCGTAATTCCACTTTGAAACAATGACATCGTATGAGGAAATTTCTCATAATAACAATTCAGGTTATTCCTCGTATCTCAGCGTCTAGATGCGGCAGACGGCAGCGTTCGCTGAATGCTCAACACGATATGCGATCTGCAATTGCAGCCGCACACAATCAATTTTGTTGACGAGCTTATTCATACACTATCGGGGCATTGGAGAGTAGGTCTCCCGACTGAATTTGTGGCAATGCTTTAAAATTGTGTGAACTATGGGTAACTGATTTATCTATATATATACTAGCGTAGTCCGCCAGACGTTTTTCTGCCCTTTCCGTTATTAGCAAGGAAAAAATGCAATAATAGTACAAAAATCAAGTACTTTAATTGTGTGTTAGGAAGAAATTTGCTTTATTGAAGCTATGAGAAAGAGAACTTCGCCACCTTTGAGTTTTCACACTAACCTTCGATTCAAGTTAAACTTTTTATTATTATTATTTTTCTTTGAAATACTTTCGATTTTAAATTTGACATACTTTTCAACGGCAAGATGAAGCATTATTAGTTTTTACCAAAAAATTGGATGGAATGTCCCGACTTTGCGAGACTGTTTTCTATATTTTAATAGTCCAACAAATCAGAAATCATTAAAATCAGTACATCCGTCCTTGAGTTCTAAATAGTGTAACTAACAATAATTAATTCGACTTGGTTTAATGAATACTAGTCTTCACCCAGCGGTTGAAATTCAACACGTAAAAATATATAACATGCTATATATGTAACATGCTATTCTACAGTTAGTAACAACACTCGTTGAGGTAATTTAACGAAGTGCAAGCGTGTATTAGATGGTTCCTTCACACTAACCATATAAAGACTATTCTAGAGATACCCTGAAAATTTCATCAAAATCGATCCAGCGATTTCGGAGTCCATAACGGATAAACAGACAAATATACTTAAGACTTTGTCTTAAACAAAATATAGGGTTTTCCAATCGGGATGATACAATTTAAAAATTAAAAAAAAAAAACATAAATTATTCAGTGAGACACAAAGTTTTATGTTTATTTAAAAATTTACATTATGCCATTATGTATGGAAAATAACATCATTCAAATGACCACCACACCTCTCCGTACGTACTGCATTCTGTTAACCCAATTTTCCATCACTTTTTTACATAAATTTATCTGTATTTCATCAATAGCACGTTCAATGTTGATTTTTAATTGCTCAAGTGTTGTTGGTTTATCAGCATAAACTTGTGACTTCCATAAACTTCCACGACCTGGGAGGATAGTTAACTGGACCATTTCTTGAGATAATTTCATCACCAAATTCTGTTTTCAATAAATCGATTGTTAAGGTGGATGTATGATAGGTGGCACATTCTTGTTGAAACCACATATACGCCAGATTATTCTCAACAAGAGCAGGAAAATAATTCTTTTAACATTGTTCTGTATCGTTATGCATTGACTCTTACTCTTTGACTACTTTCTTCAAAGAAATATGGACCCATGACTCCACTGGCATAAATTGCACACCACAAAGTGTTTTTATCTGAATGTAATGGTGTCTAAATAGTTTCGGTTTCACTCCAAATTCTAAGTCGATTAACTGAATAATTTCGTACATGAATTCTTCTTAAATTTCTCTCATTATTCACAAAAAAGCACCGATTTTAATGAAATAATTTTTATGATTAAATGGCATAATCTGCTGAACACAAATAATATAAGAAATGTCAAAAAAATAATACGCAGTGTTGTATATTGTAATCATTTCAAATTGTATCATCCCTGTTGGAACACCTTATATTGAATTGTAAGGAATAAGGGAACACACATAAGCGTTAATGGTACTGAGAAACTTGGAAAATAAAACTAAACTATAACTAAAGATCAAAACTTATTAGAGCTAACTATAAGTTAGCTAGTAAAGTCCGATTAACACTTGATATGTGCAACATTTGATTTTTTTTATTAAAACTTATTTATTTTAGTCTGTAAGACTTTTTTCATCAGTCGTGCAAATATCTACCTTTTCATGTAGCAGAGAACTGGAGTAGTAAAAAGGTAGGTTTTGGAACAATTTTAATAACTTATTGTGGGCTCTTTGGAGTTCACCACGGTGACTGGCTACGCAATCACCAGACTTCGGAGCCATATAGCATTATTGGTGCAAATATACATTTAAATATTTATAGTTTATTTTTTATTGACAGTTGCGACTTTCTACTGAGTTGACATAATCTGGTTATTTTGTTAATTTTATCAATTGTCCTGCTAATATGTAAACTGAAAGTTAATTAATTGTCGATGTGTAATCCGAGGTATGGGTGTATATGTTGGGTAGGTCCTAAAACCGATCCCTGAGGGATCCCAGCTGCAATTAATTTTTTGTTAGACACCATCCATCGACGCAGAAATATCTGTCGGATAGGAAGCCATTGATAATTTTTATAAGGTATAACGGAGTACCAATGTTATGAAGTTTATGTAAAATGGCTTTATGCCACACGGTGTCAAAAGCAGCTTTGACATCCAGTGTAACTATAATTACCGATTTTTTGGAGTTAAGTTTGTTTTTCACAAAATCTTTGAGTTTGTTGAGCGGATACATACAGTTGAACTTTGTCATGAAACCGTATTGTGAAGGTGGAAGGATATCGTCATTTCCACGATGGCGAACGCGACAGTCGCACGCCTTTGAAGCTTAAAAAAATAACTAAAACATTAAACAAAAACAAAAATTATTTTATTTTCATATAGTATTGCACTATGTTCTGCACAGAGTTTATGGCGATTTTTAACGTATTAGCAATAAACCTTAGATGAAGAACACGACAAAAATGGAATTGTTGTTCGACTTCATCTAGGAAAAATGCAAAAATTTGCGAATTGCAACATGATATTTTAAAGCGATAAATTTTAGACTAAAATAGATTAATGTAGATTTATTTTGGTGGGTTTTATGTTGAAATATATACACGCATTTTTTCTTTTTATAAGCTTGAGTATAATTTAGAACGCGGCATTTAGCACGCGACACATTTTTACATCACAATTATAATATGGATTAGTTCAAGTAGTTTTAACTCAAGATAGCATAAACTGCCAAAAACGTCATAGTTCATATTCTGTCTGAAAAAAAAATCATCCACTTTCCTCCAATGTTTCCATTCCATATTTTCATCCATTTTAGTTAAGTATGCTAGAGGAACTATGTTGTTTTTAATATCCTGTGTACAATTTTCGCAACAGTTTGTCATACAATTTTCATCTTCAATATTTCAACAAACAGATTGTAGAAAACTTTGGACGTCATTAGGAAACGATTTTATGCCTTTAGAGCAGCCCTCAAAAAATTGTTGAATGCATAGACACATGTTATGTGGCATTTTGCTCGAGAGATAAAAAATGAAAATTTTCTTTGAAAAAACACTTGCCATGACGAACGCGACACTTTTTGAAATTAAAAAAAATAATTTTCGGACGGAAATTTTCCAAACTAACTTTTATTTTAAGTAAAGGCCAACTAATTCGCTTTAAATAATTATTGGCAGACATTTCATTAAAGCGGTCTCGAAGTAATGAAAACAAATAATGTTTTAGGTACACGAACGCGACATTCGAACAGAAGTGAAAGAAAAATGAAAATTTACCGTTTCTCGCGTTTAGTTTCATTTGTTATTAATTTTTTAAATTTATTTTAACTTAGACAAAGATTATTGTATGTGGACAAATGAAACAAAAAAGGCCATAAAAGTAATCAAGGGCAAGAAAAACAAATTTAGTTTGCAGGCAAATTTTCTCATAATAACTGCATGGATAAATTGTAAATTCATTATATTATCAATTTTTAAACATTTGTTTAATATAATATTAAAAAAAATCGTGTGTTTCTTAACATTTAAATTTTTGATTCAAGTTGACCATTCTGTGGAAGTGCCCATATTATTTTGTTCGATATACGTGTTTAGTCTGAATTCGAAAATACGCTCGATGAGTTTAGAAAAACTGCACAAAAGGCAGATCGGTTAGTAACTTTCTGGTGGGTGGGCAGGTTTACCAGGCTTTGGAATCAACACAATTTTTGCTAACTTCCATTTGCATGGGAAGTAGCCAATGCTTATACACTTATACAATGGTTAATAATTTGACAGATCGTTTTGGGATATGTTAAAGGCAGAAGTTAGGTGTGTTATCTGGACTTGGTGACTTTTTGATTTCAAGGAGGCTAACTGCGTTTCTCGCATGTGTAATTGTGATGGGTTGTTCGTTGGGAAACTTGCTGTTGTCCAGTACTAATAAACTAATATTTCTCAATTTTATAAGCTTTATAAGCTAATTTTATAAAACTAAGTCTATTTTTTTTTTGAATATAGCTTGTTAAATAGCAATACTGGATGGTGACCTAACATTGACGGCTAAAACGCAATGGAATTGCTGATTAGTAATGTGCCTGAAAAGCGGGAGTGGAAGGGTTTGCTTTATAACTGGATGGGATTTATATCGGGTCTCTGGGGCATACAAGGCTAAATTTGCCTTGTAATTAAAGCTCTTTTAAAGTATTCCCCCAGCAGATATTTCTGAAACAATTTCACTGGTGGTTACGACAATTTAGTATAGCTTAAGAAAGTCTGACTTAAGCATTTCGTTCTTATGTTTAGTATGGTTAAAAGTACTGCATACATTTGACAGGCATTTCGCAGAAGCTCCAGAAAAATAAACATATAATATTTTTAAGAAGTTAACTGAGTTTGTTTCCATCTGTATGCCGATGTTTTCAATTTGTTTGTGTTTAATCTCACTTTTAATACATATATATATATATATATATATATATATATATATATATATATATATATATGTTAGAAACGCGTGTTCTCCCGATCTATCAGAACTATCAAGTTAAAATGTATACCTTGAGTTCGGTTTGAAGTCTTATGAGTTTTTTATTTTTTTTATTTGGACCGGGTAGAGTGCCTTGAGATGGGGATATTTCAATTATGTTTTTTTATATATTTTTTTTATTTCCTTTAATTTTCCATTTAATTTTTTAGTTATTATTAGAACAACTTGAATTAAACTGTATACAAAAAAATTAACAAAACAACTTAAATTAGTAAGTGAGGTATAGTATAGTGTAGATACACTAATATTAAAAGGATCTATTAGGGAGGTCGACAGGGTGCGATCTTCTCAGCCGTCTCGCCACCTAACTCCTCCCATTCTGTATCGTTTGTCGAATGCGCCTTGCTAGATTATTTGGATGATTTTTCAACCTCTCCATATATTTTTTGGCCAGACGATTATTTCTCAAGGTCCGCCGTTCGCATGAACCACGGGGCACCAGTAAGCATACGCAATGTCGTGGCCTGCAATACTCTATCTTTCGTTATGTTTGACCTCACTGCTATGCCATACACCTGAAAACCGTATCGACAAGCAGGAGCAATTATTCTTTGTAAATGTGCACCTTATTTCCCAAGGAAAATTTATTCATGCTATTTAAAAGTCAACGCAATTTCCCAATCCTCTGTCTTAAGGATTTCGTGATACTTGAAACATGCGTCTTGAACGTTAGCCGCCTATCCAAATACACACCCAGGTATTTGTAACCTGAATGGTGTTCCAGCAGCTGGTTTCCAATGAAAACTCCCGGACAGAAATCCGGCCGTAAGGCGTACGTTACATTGGCATATTTGTTTTTGTTAATGCAAATGTTCCATCGTCGTGTCCAGTTTTCAAAAATATGCAGGTATTTCTGCAGTTTGTCTGTGGCTTCATATATGCACTTGTTTCTGATGACGATGGCCGTATCGTCTACAAACGTGGAAATGATCAGATCCTGAGTAATTCCATTGTTTAGATTTACGTATATATTAAAAGTTTGTTGATGTATACACAAAGTAGGTACCGAATTATCATTAAACTTTATAGAGTCTTATGAATTGTTCAAGTCTGTTCTCTTTTGTGGTCCAAGTTGTAAGTAAAGTGCGTCCTATTGTTTACCGTATGCGAAAAGGCTTTTCTCTTATCACCCACTGCCTTACTGAGCCTTACAGACAACAAATATGTTTCTCCTATTAATATTAAAATTTCACAAAGGTTTGTTGGTAAAGCAACGTTTGCGGATAACGCTATTAATATATAAACTAGAAAAAGGATTAAGCATTTAAACTGTCTACTAATTTTTCCGAGGTCATTATCAACACAATAACCTACGAGAAGAGTTGAAATTTTGTTTTGTGCTGATTTAATGAGTAAGAGCAAAAAAGTACATAACGTGGAGTCGTGTTTGGAAATTTAGGTGCCAATTAGATAGTCTATACTCGCAACATTAACTAGTGAAGTGAGTATCTTAGTTGACTTGAGTATCTCAAGCATCTTGCTTTGTGCCATAAAGGCGTAGAACAAGTTTGCTTTTGTTGATATAACTGTTGCATATGATATCCGGTATCTTATGCATTCAGTTAGTAAAAGTAAATGCAATGCATTCATGCAATCAATATCAAAACGATGCCAACGATTTGCAAATAGAAAAAATTTCGATGTTTTTATCCTTCAAGTGTCGTGTTTTGTTTTAAGGCTATTCCAATTAGAATGTCTTAGATATCATTCCCGAGAAAGAAATGGAAGAGCATTCATGAAGAAATACTTTTTTGGAATATTTAAAAAATTTTTTCTTTAATTACTCGTATTAACATTTTAAGCTTAAGAATAATTATGCTATTAATTTCGTATGTGGAGAGAGGAGCAAATAGTAAGAACGCTAGAGATGACATATTTTATATTAGACTAAATTGGAGATTTTCTTTTGATTATTTTTTTTTAATGGCCTCAATCATGATTGAATGTTATTTTTCTCGATGAGTGTAATTTACAAAGATTTCAGTTTATTTTCACTTGATTCGTTCAATTCGTTTTTCTATAATCATATCCGCCATTGGAAGAATACGACTGAGGAATGGTATCGGGAACTTTATTGTTGCTGCTGGGTGCTTTATAGTTGAAGCCATCATCCTGATTGCTTGCGGGCGATCCATATGTTGAAGATTGGCCTGAGGGGTAATCTGAGGGGTAAGAGGATGATGAGCTGCTTCCGTGGGTGGGTGAATTGTAGGAGGAGGAAGTATCGGTGGGAAACGATGATGGTGATGATGATAAAGTAGTACCAGAAGGAGGCACATCATAGCTGGATGAGGGCAGTGATGGTGCATTATAAGACGAAGAAGGCATAGAAGGATAACCACCTATGTTAGCTGAATCAGATCCTACAGAGGGTGCATCGTAACTGGTTGAAGGTGTAGGAGCATTGTATGTGGTTGATTGACCTGTTGGTGTACCGTAGGTTGAGGATATCACTGAGGAAGGTGCGCCGTAGGATGATGAAGGCATTTGTGAGGGAGCACCATATTTAGCAGATGGAGTTGAAGGAGGAGCACGATTAACAGACGAAAGAGCGTTGTAAGTTGAAGAAAGTCTGGAAAAGGGGTCACTATAAGCGGATGATGGGGCTGGAGCAGGAGCGTCGTAAGAGGATGTTGGTGCCAAAGATGGAACACCATAACTCGGCGAAGGAGCTTGAGCTGGTGCATTGTAAGAACTTGATGGATTAGCCGAATATCCACCTTCATTAGAGCTGCCAGTTGGTGCAGAGTACGAAGGCAATGATGAACCAAATATTGATGAGGATTGCGATATTGGACCAGACGCATATTCGCCGCTGCTACCCCTGGTACTGATTGAAGAAGCAGCATAAGAGGAAGACATCGCCGGAGAAAGTCCAGAGGAGGGTGAATAGCCGCTAAAGGAGCCGGGATTAGCTGAGAATGCGTTATAAGTGGATGATGAAGCGGAAGTGGGAGCGCCATACAAAGAAGATGAAGCGGGAGCGGGTGAACCGGATGGTTCAAGTGCAGGAGAGCCGTATGAAGACGATGGTGATAAAGCAGGAGCCCTATAAGAAATAGATGGAGTTCGAGCAGGAGTGCCATTAGATGAAGATGGAGTAGGTGCAGGAGAGTCATACAATGAAGATGAAGCAACAGCAGGTGCGCCGTACGTGGACGATGGAGCAACTGTAGGTGCGCCGTACGAGGTCAATGGAGACGGAGCTGGAGTGCCATATCTCGAATATGGAGTAGATGGGAATGGCACTAAACTAGTACTCGGAGCGCCATAAGTAGATACAGGCGCGCTATACGAATTGGATGGTCGAGAAGGAGACCCTGGTGGTACGTACGAGTTGATGGGCTGCGATGTTTTTGGTGCTTCATAGCTAGAAGATGGCGATTTTGGTGCACCGTATGATTGCGAAGGCCGTGAAATTTTCGGTAATCCATAGTTAGAGGAAGGAGCAGATGCCGGTGTACCGTAGCTTGTGGAAGGTGGTACCGTTTTTGGTGGAGCATAATTTGACGATGGATCCCTTGGTGGTCCATAGTGCGATTTTGGTGGACCATAGCTTGAAGACGGTTGCGAGGCCTTGGAGTGTCCATAATTGGAAGCTGGTGGTGGTCCATAGTTGGATGGTGGTGGATGACGGTGAGGTTGAGTTTTCGGTGGTCTATAGGACGAGCTGGGTCGGGGCGACGAAGGTCGTGCACCATATGTGAACGATGGACGATTTACTGGCGGGGCACCATACGAGCTCGGAAGACGTGATGCTGGCGCGTTTGGGTATGGACCACCAGAAGGTGGACTTGGTGCATAACTGGATGATGATTCTGAACCCAATGCTGGTGGTAAATAGGAGTTGACTGGTGCACCATACTTCAATGATGGTCGCTGCGAACCGCTCGTTGGTACTGAATAACTGTTGCTTAGCGATTCCTCACGCCTAACAACCTCACGACTGGCTGTTAGATTCACTAAGGCAACAATGCACATAAACTATTGTATTGTACGAGTGGAAGACAGAGAGAGCATAGTAATAATTAGGAAACCAATGGATAGAAATCTGTGTCGAACCGCATACTTACCAGCAATGCTCTTGTTATTGTACTTGTCGATTGCATCAATCTCATCTTTTCCGCTGTTGTCTTTGATGAATACAAATGAATTAGACTGAAATAAACCAGTAGTGAAGAAAAAATAAGCATAGAAATAATACCGAATGCGAAGAAAGTATAAAAAGACAACAACAACAAATTTCGCTGAGGTTGTGCAATTTTCTCTTGCAACTGGCGTTGTTGCATGCCCCTGGCTATGACCGAGAAACTTTTTGCAAACATCATCGACCGGTTCACTACAGATTTTAGTTTCGGCCACTGACGTGAGCTGCTCATCAATCGTCTGTTTATGGTGCTACTTAAAAAGCTGTCAATGCCAAGAACAATCAACGCGGCATAAGCGCCTGTTCGAAAGTCTTTGGTCATTATGCCATGAGCCGTGTCGAGGTATTCGCGAAGTTCAAGTAACGCAACTAAAATGAGAGCTGCTACTGTCCGTTTATGGTGTAGAAATATACATGTAACACATTTTTTTCCACTTTTGCGTTTTCATATAAAATTCCTTAGGCAACGAAAGTCAGCAATACGACCCTTCCACCACCACCCTCACTCTAAAAAAAATATAGTAAAAAATAAATAAAATAAATAAAAGGGAAATTGAAGTCGAAGTCAACACTCACAATGTTTCTTACAGCATTTGATTGTCACACGGACATCATAGATATGCAACATGCACCATTTAGGGCTTAACAGGCTTTGCCACAAAATGTGGCAGCTAACGAAATTTCTCCACTCTGCAAAGGGGCAAGACAATAGAAATTTTCGCTAACGAAATAAGTCGCAGTCTACTACATTTTCGCGGCTAACTGAGTGTTGTGGCTTCAAGTGAGGCGGGCCAGTTATATTTTGTTGCATTGTCAAAATGGTTACATAAGCACGAAAGCCTAAGTGAAAAAGTGATAAGCTGCCACTTGCATCATCTCACAAACTGAATTACCCAAGTGGGTGCAAAAACTGAACATCGCAACTGACATCAAAGTCACTAGTCTCAACTCTTTCCGCTAGACCAAGTCTATAATCCACGTAATCGTCATCATGGTCGTCGTTATCTCGTTTGGGTTTCCATGCCCGGGTATATGGACAAATGTTCGCTGAATAACATATTTTGTGGTGGCAAAATTGTTTTATTTTGGGAGTTCTTGCTGATTCATTATAGTAAAGCCTTTTGGATGAATTTAAATGTTTTGTTCTTTATATGGCATTAGAAAAGTGTTTTTTTACTTGTCTTTTTTTGTTGTCTTACACGGGTTTTGTTTGTGTTTTTTCCCATTTTTGTTTGCTGATGTACTGATGCTGATGTGTTTTGATTGTTTTACGACCGATTTACAGTTAATTAATTTTGTCTTGGTTATCGTTTATATTTTATATTTTGTTTATATTTATTGGTGGTGGTGGCTTTGTAAATTGACTACAGTACATATAATTTTATCTAGTCATACTCATTTCCTTACGTCCATCACTTCGCTATTTTTGTCTACTATTTTCTACTACAACATACATTCAAGTCCCCTCTTCCAGTTCACTATTTCTTAGAATGTTTAATTTGATGTTTTTCAATAAGTATGGATAACATGTTATATTTCCAGTTCTGAAACTTTAGAAATGTAAATTTTGGGTGTGAAAAATGTTGAACCCGTGAATCAACTGATATACCCTTCTTCATAAGCAATGTACTGACGATTGACCAAAAAGTAACTTCGAAATATTTGGAATATTAAACTTGACATTAATGGAACTCGAATCTTCGACCAATGAGATGATGCCACAGTACCCTTGTTCGAAGAGATCCCACTTATTTTAATGTGATACAGAATTGTGAATATTTTTAAGTGTAAATAAATTTTGAGACAAATTTGATTTTTTAGTAAGGGTCTTTACGAAACGTCGTATATGTGTTGTATATATTATAAATGTATTATAACGTCGTCAGCAAACTGACCGTATCTCCATTTAAAAAAAATGTTAACAATGTCGTATACTAGTCACACAATTTAGTGTGATAAATGAATAACTCTAAGTGTTGACAACATTATTTTGAATTTTTATATCTATTGTGAATAGCAAGTCTGCTCAATTATATGGTAATTGTGATAAAAAAATGGCAGAGGTAAGTTGCAAAGTGCTTGTGTTACGAATATAATTTAATAAACAATTTATGGCATTTTCTGTAATTATTTCAATTAATTTAATCTTTTCGTTTGTTTTCGGCTTTTTAAAATTTTTTATTTACATTTGTGTATAGGACAACGCAATTCAAATACAACGAATTTTTGAAAAGCTTCATTTGGAACCCATAAACTAAAAAAGTATTTAAATTTAAACTGTTTTGGTTTTTGGTCAAGCCTTTTGTCTGACTATTAAATATTTATGTTTTAAGTTTTTTATATATTTATATTTTATGATTTTTTTTTTATAACTTGTTTCTTTTTTTAATCTATGTTTTTCACAACGGCACAACATTGAAAGTTCTTTTCCTCTAAAAAATTTTAATATGAAAACCAACAAATAAACAATCAAACAAGCGCACACTAACCGAAAAACTCCAATGTTAAGCGAATGTATCTACAGGATGAATATGTCTTATTTAGATGATTTGACGAGTGCCGATGTACCACCGATTGACGAATGTATACTATGAAGAACATGGTGCGTTGCAAGCATTTTTATACACAAAAAACTCACGCTACTTTATTGCCTTCTTCTACGAAGCTTTGGTTTTTGCTTCGATTTCGAGCTGAGTTTACATGAGTTGAGTGGAATTGAGTCGAGCGCCACCGCATGCCGATCTACTACAATTTTACATAATTTCAAACGCATTGCCAGCTCACCGACGATTTTTAAAACGACCACATAACAGCAAAACTGAGCGTCGCATGCGAGTTCAACGTAAGTGGCGCGGCTGAAGCCGGTGCTCGAATTGTAGTTGAGATTGAGCGCGTCAAAACGTGTGAGCATCTTCAGCAGCTGAGCGTTGAGCGTTATTGGGTTTTTGTTTTATTTTTTTTTCTGTTTTCGGTGTCAATTGTAACTATTTTACCTCAGTGGTGCATACTTATCTGAAGAGCTAGTGATTTGAGCTTTTCTTCTTTGTTCAACTTAACTAGCGCAACACTTTGGTTTTCTTTTCACTTTTTTCTTCTTACCTTAGCTTATTTGTATTGATAAGCATCTACGGATGGTCTAAGTCTACTGTTCGCTGTTTTTGAGTCTGATTTGAAGTTCATGACATGGTTGATTCACCCGTTATATTACAAATATTTTCTTTACACAATCATCTCTTAACAACTGTATTTGTCCTTTAATGGCCTCTCTAGTTGTAAGCGTTAAAGAAGACAATCATTGCAGACCGAATACTTAATTTTCTACGACGTCGTAACTGTTGAACGGCGATTAAGAGAAATTTATATTTAGATGCATCATTATCAGGCGTCATAAAAAACAATCCCTCTATGCTTGTTGCACCGAGAGGGTATGCATGGGATAGTACAATTAGAGAACAGGGACGGTCATTGTCGTTAGACTGAACTAAGAGTGTGTAAGAGTGTAGGTTCTCTGAGTTTCCTCTGCCTTATTCCTCCCATTTCTCTAACAGAGTGTGTTAGCAGCTCACAGTGAGGCGCAGTGACCAATGCTAACAGTGCCAAAGGCAAGGCACTACAACGATTCACTAATGGATCAGACAGATCTGTCTTTTTTTAATCGACTTAGCCCGAAAAATATGCCAAACATCCGCTATCCGAAAATCTATCCTTTTTCTAACCTGTGAGTTCTGGTGGGAGCTCTAAGAAGTTCTTAATTAATAGGTAGACCATTTACTACGACTTTTGCAGAATAATAACACTGAAGAAGCGACACTGCTGTAACTAACGATTCATTTACTTTGCAGTGGCCGCATCTATGAACTATCGATATAATGAAACTTTAGACTAATATTATACATATGTACGGATCCTTTGTGACTATACTCCTCCTTACTGGATCGATTTTGATGACATTTTTTGTGTATGTTTGTGTGGCTACGTGGTTGGTTGGATTCATTTTGGGTAAGTAACGCGGTTGTCGATATCAATCCAGATTCTGGCTATCAATCTCAGAGCACCTAGATGGCAACGCATTTTTGCCACCCGGCCTGTACCTTTATCGTCGTTCGCCAAGCCAGATCTGACTGGTCTCAACTTCAACCGACTCCACAGGAAGCAATGTGTTAGTTCTTTGCAGCAGACTTTTTGGTTTCGTTGGCGCGAAGAGTATCTAACATTCCTTCAGTAGTCTTCGAAATGGCCCACTGCCAGTCTGTCTATAGTTCTAGTTAAGAACGAAAATCTACCGCGTAAAGTGGCCCCTTGCTAGAGTGGTCAGACTGATCCTGGCTGAAGACGGCGTAGCTGGAGTGCTGAGTTGAGGACAGAAACTCGGTAAATCACGAGAGCTGTGAACAAGCTATGCCTCTTGTCTAAAGAAGTTGTTGAAGGCCTATCGAATTCAACGGGGGGACAATACTCACTAGCTTTAGAATTAATTACATTCGGCTCTATTTCCGTTGGCGTTCTTCTTTTAATATTCGTCTCTTTGTCAGCTGATTTGTTATTAACTTATTGAAATGGTGGGTGTTCGCGGCAGCTGTCTGACTAAATAGATAGCTTAAGAGAACAATCATTGTAAAAGCAAACGATTTGTCATGTTTGATGATACTGCAGTCTACTGTTCAAGTAAAAGTTTTAACTCACTTTTTTTTGTTTTTTTCATAATTAAATTATAACATTTAACGCAGTAAACTGCATAACACATTTGTTTAATTAAAACAAAATAATGACGTGAAAAAAAAAATTTGCCTTATACTAAACTAAAAACGATGTAAATTGCGCCGAAAAGGCAATGATATAGAAGGCTGTATCCTTCTTAGGGGGAGATCATGCGGGTGTAGCCTCTTCAGTATACGCCTTGTTGAGATACGGGTGAGGGAGAAAGCTATTAACTCTATTAAAATTAAACTGCAAACTGCTCTTAATACCTTAATTATCACAAGTTGAAAATCAAGTAAAACTGTGATAAAGCAAAGAGTATCTTTTTTACTAGAAAGCGTAAGGCATGCTCTTTACCCTCCTCAATTGTACGTCTAGTTAACCAGGACATATGCTGGGAAAATTGCGTCCGTTACCTCGGATTTTTTTTAGATACATAAATGTTCTTTAATTTACATATCAACAAAACTATTGACAAAGTAAACAAGATGGTATGCATTCTGTATCCACTAAGAAATTGTAAATCAGGCTTGTCCATTCCTAACAAAATACTAATATATGAATAGATATTTGTACCATTAATCTTATATGGTTCTGTTGTATGGGGAGACTGTGCACAAACCCACATAAACAAAGTTTAAAGATTTCAAAACAAGACCTTAAAAATTATCCTAAATCTGCCCTTTTTTATTCAACCACCGCCTTCATTAAAAAGCTAGAATCTCAATGATTAAAGACAAAATACAATTACTAAATAATAACTTCCATTCTGTAAATCACCTTACATAAATTGTCACCAAAGCTCCAGCAAGCCCACTTTAGCACTTTTATGTTTAGGTGCATGTTTATAAAATAAATTAAATGTAACTATTTTATCGAAAGCTTGCGAAAACGACCATCACCCAAACTAAGTTCGCACTTAGTCTATCGGTATTGGTTGCCTAGTGTTAAGATAGTTATAAGTTTTACTCCTAACACTATTTTAAGGTATTTTTTTCCTCTTTTTCATTTACATTTACTTTAAGAAATATTTATTTACAATCTTTCTTTCCTACTCAGTAGAAGGCCTTAAATTAAGGGTCAAACTCTGTACATTATATATGATATTAGTCTTAAGAAATATGAATTATTATTATTATAGGCGAAATAAATTGAAATTGAAAATAAAAAAAAATAATGTTTTTTTTAGGATTAAGTTTTGCCAAAACCACTGAAAGACGGATTACAACGGTTTCGTACGTTTTTTTGTTGTTTATGTTTTGATCTACCAAAAATCACTCAACGCTACGAAAGAAGTTTTCACTTGCAGTTTACATGTTAATTGTACAAAATTCCCGAGCAACGCCGGTGCACTTGCTAGTCATACATTTATATAAAAAAAATATTGTAATGTATATCTGTAAGAGCTGCTCTTGAGTATCGAAAGACCGTAAATTAAAGAAATAATAAATAACAATAGATACCAAGTTGGAGTGGTGTGTCCAAACAAGCTCACTGGAACTTGATATTTCGTAAGACCACCAAAAGTGGCAACGACCGTAAAATAGAGCATCGGTCCAACATATGGAAGATATCACATTATATGGGCCGCTGCATTTTGACTGCACCGAAAACACATCAACGGCGAGCATTCCGAGGTTACTTGGAATATCGCTGCGAGCATTGCAGGAGTTCGGTGGTGACGATACTCACGAAGAGATCCGTTACTTCTCTTAACAAACTATTAAAAATATAACACTTTTATGTTTCTTAAATAAAATTAGTGCATTACAAGTAAAATAACTGGTAGATTTTTAATTAAAAAGAAGAAAATTATAACCCGCGTGTTAGAAATGAAACTTCATTAGGTCTGAGTGAGACACGGTATATAGTATATAACTAACAAATAACCGAAGCCTAGAGAAAAGGATCAACATTACAAACAGAAGGTCTAATACTAAAAATAATAACGAGTATAATATTAATATCTATAATAATATTAACAATAATAATACAAACAATAATTATACTAACAATAAACTATCGAAGCTAACTGCCAAGAGAACCAAAGAACAAGAACAAATTAAAACAGCAAAATAAATCCCCTCTGTCTTGAGGTCAAAATTCGACTGAGTCGTGCGCTTGCCGCTTTCTTGATTATATTTATTTTGACACAGCCTTGCGGCCGAAGCTATCGTTGATTCTTCATTGGTGTCGCGAGAGTCGCAAATGCATACTTGAGTAGACGGAACCTCATGTGTCATGATTCACGAGCGAGCCAACATGCCAACAACTGCGTACACAGCGCAGCTTATCTCTGTTCTCGTTTTCTTTCCTTTTTTTCTTTCTTTTCATCCCTGAGCAATGATACGAAAGTATACGTCTGCAGTGTATTCCTTCTCTGTTTCTCTTACATATTGTTCTTCCATCTCTGTCGTAGAACCCACTATCACGGCGACGAAATATTGTACATTTTTACTACCAATGTGCCCTTAGAAGTTTCACTTCAAAAATTAATGAATTTGTAGACATTTATTTTTCATATATAACTTAAACCCATAGACGCCTATACACATTCATTTTATATTTTGCATTGCATCCTTCTTCATTGTTTTTCTTAGAAATCACGCTGACGGCGTTTGTATGTAAGGTCATGTATGACAATCATAGTGAAATGCTTTTGCGGTGACACCATAATCTCGTGTGACTCAGACCGCATACGCAGGAAGGTTAATGTGTTGGACGGGTCCAGATCGCGTACAGTGTTAAGAGCCATGGAGGCCAACGGCATTACTGACTCGATGAGTGACTTAGCCTTTTGTTTGGACACGGTGGTGCGTAATATGGAGCCGTTTGACTTGACCACAATAATTTCTCGAGCACCACGAACTGCAAAGTGTCTGACGAAATTATCACTCTCGTAGGACATTATGATATGTAAACTTTCGGATTTGTGTATTTTTTAGTTAATTAATGTTTGACTTAGCTGTGAGGATTGACAACTTTAATTTGTTAAACAAAATATTTCATTTTACGGCTTACTTTGTCTTTTAGATAAAAATTATCGAACAATATGTATAAGTGAAAGTTAGGTTAGGCTGATAACGGCTGACAAACGGCAAATATGGGCCATCTGTGATCACGTAAGTGCGAAAATAACCAACTTCTTTAAAGGCACCGTGGCCGGGGCTGACTGCTAGGGTTAATTAATTTCAGTATACCCCTGGGGAGAGCAGAATTCCACCCGTTTTGACCCCTTTTCGTTAAATTGACTCTTTCACAACATAGATTTGAGTCACACTAAAATGCTTGAGTTTTGGCTTGCAAATGATAGTAATAGCGTCAGCCTTACTAATTTTGTGTTGCAACAAAGTAAAAGGAATCCACGCCACAATATAGATTTGATAAAAGAGAATGTTGCATTTGTTAATGTTTTTTTGGCCAAATGCAATCGGATGGTTTCAAAATTTAAAACAAAGCATCAAATTTGGCTTGCATAACTTATGCAAATACAATTTCAAGCATGACTCAATAGTTGGTTTTGACCCGGAGGTTCTAAAGAACTTCTATGTAATCTTAATAAGCATTTCATGCAACTATGAAATTGAAGTCGAAAAATTTCAAAATTTCTGTCGAAAAGCTGCCTGATTATATATGTAAATATATCCCTGGTACCCCATGTCAGCTACCGTACACAAAGTATTAGCTCATGGGGCCCAGATCATAGCCGCATCTTCCCTTCCAGTTGGCTGCCTCGGTGAAAACGCATCGAAGGCCCGGAACAAGTTTTATATAATAGCTAGACGTTCACACGCCAGACAAAATAGCCGTCTTATTAACATGACATGTTTTTTGTAGAGCGCTGGATTCATCGAATTCACTGACTTCGGGCATTTATATAGAAAAAAGACAACTGCAAAATAAGAAGCACAGTAGTTATCCAGTAGAGGTTTATAACCTTTTGAGGCCACCAAATGTTATTTTCTTCAGTAATAATGTGGACATATATTTAAAGGATTTGTTGGATATGTGCCGGTTTTAGATATTTTACAATTTACAATTGTTTTTAATAAATGGGGAAATGGGGAGGGCGTGGTCCGATCGGTCTGATCGGTTTTCCCCGGCTTTATATATACTGTGACTATAAAGTATGTCAAATTTCAGGTCTGTATCTATATTTGGTCATGGTCAAAGGTCGGTGACCTTCCACAAACGACTTCAAAGCCCGTATTGATGGCAAACAAGTTTATGTTGATGGTGGGATTGGTGGGATAGGACATGGTGAAATGGTCAATTCGGTAATCTACTGTGCACAACTCGACCATGCGAATGAAGCAATCAAGAAAGAGCGACCAGAATTGGTCAAGAGAAAGGGAGTTGTCTTCCATCAGGATAATGCTAGGCCACACATCTTTGATGACCCGGAACAATTGACGGAAGTTGGTTGGAACGTTTTGATGCATCCACTATAAAGCCCGGATCTTGCACCCTCTGATTACCATTTGTTTAGGTGTCTGCAAAACTCTCTTCATAGTAAAAAATTGGCCGACAGAAGAGTCGCTGAAAATCACTTGGGCGAGTTTTACGCTAATAAACCACAAAAGTTTTACACCGATGGAATTATGAAGCTACCAAAAAATGGCAAAAGGTCATGGATAATAATGTACTTGATTGAAATGGATTTTGATAGAGAAAATTTTTGTTCAAAAACAATTTGTCTAATTACCCAAATGCAACCGTAAACCAAAAACCTTCAGGCAATTATGAAGGCCGACTTTCTTGGATTGAGAATGATGTAAAATATCTTAGCGAACTAAATCTCCCTTTCGCTGAGGCTCTTCCGATGGGTCGGAAATGTGTTACTATTATCAAAAATTTGGTGACAAAGCTACGAGGTGTCGAAAGCCATGTAGCTACAGAGGTATCGAAAAGTCGGGAAACTAGATAAGCTACCAATGGCACAGACGGACAATCGCACTAACAGTAACCTGCAATGACTCCGGTTTCGCAGTCTGCTTCCTACCGCGCCCTTTGGTAAAAAACTTCAACGAACATTTTCCTAACGAAATCCATAATAAGAGCAGATTTTTTATATTCATCCACTGGCTAGGCTAGGCGGTAGGAGCCTTGCAATCAATGTATAGACTTTTCAATGCTTCTACTTAATTTCTACTTAATTTCAGTGACGTAGCTAGGTAAGCAAGAGCCCCGGGGCAAAAAGTAAATTGGGGCCCCATTGCTTTAAATGTGGAAAATTATTTCATCTTAGTTATAACTAGTATTATTAGTTATAACTAGTAACGCAGCAGATAGTATAATTTTACTTCCTAATGTATTATTATAAATTTGAAAGTTGGTTTGTTTATTACGTTTTCATGTAAAAACTACCGGATAGAGCTTGACTGCGTAGAATATACTATACTTTTATAGTTATAAATCCCTTACATAATGGTTAAAGAGTCCATGTCGGGGACAATTTAGGTAGAACAAGGCGACAAGTAACACTTATTCATAATTCAAAAATTAAGGCCTAATATGTCAGAATATATACTTCGGAATTGATCGCATTGTTGTAATAAAGTTGTTTCATCTACAGTGATTAAAAATTATGGTATTAGAAAATTAAATATTTTTCTCTCACATAATTTAATACTAAAATTTGATGATATTTCCCGACTTTCCCGACACACAAACAATTTCAAGGTGTTCGGTCAAACGGTGTCGAAGTCTGCAGGCTTCAGACTAATAGACAGACAAAGAAACGTCCATCTATATATAATATATAAATTTGGAAGTATGTGTGTATGTATATCCGTTATTGACTCCGAAGCCACTGGACCGATTCTGATGAAATTTTCAGGTAAACTTTAGAATAGCAAAAGTCGGGGTAAAAAATAAATTAATTGGAATATTTGTATGAAAATCAGGTTGCCTTTGAAAAATATGTCACATACGAATGTCTGTCAACGAAGAATAATAAAATTAAATATAGTTTAAAAAACTAAAAAACGCCCTTTAGCAAACAAAAACAAAAAATAAAAAAATTTTATTCTATTGTAAAAAAGCGTGAGTTTCATGATATACATATAGTGGCTCACAGCGTATTTCGTGCAGAGGCAAAATGAAGTTTTGGAATGGTACTACTCCCAAACTAATAATGATATCGAAAAAATTTAAACGCCATTTTTTAGAACAATATTTCTACTTTTATATGTTAGCTTAGTTGAGATTTTCCGAGTTCATTTAAAAAATATAGGAAAACATAAAATTTTGCCAAATTTTACGCCACAGCGTATTTTGTGCACTGCATTCAGCCTTAAGGAAATGTAATTGTTTATTTGAAATTTAATGTTTTGTGTGGCCTCCATTTTGCTTAATGAGATCCTTAAGTCTATTTCCCATAGAAACTTGTAGTTTTTTGGTAGTTTCCGAAGGGATTTTCCGCCATTCTTCGGAATCAATCGACGAAATCGCAGCAAATAGTTGTCAGCATTTTGACGACTCATCAAACGATATGCATAATAATTTATAGATTTAACCTTCTTGGTAGTTTTTTCACCTGAAATAAAAGCAGTAAAATCAGGATATTAGAGGTAAAATTCACTTCCGTCTGAAGGTCCACCGTGTGTACCGTGTGATTACTTAACTTACTTAACTCCCCGACGGTTACTTTTAGCATATTTAAAGGGGGTTAAGATAAATGATTAAATATTGGTTGTCTGCCCTTCCTCAATATTCCCCAAACAAACAGCCCCTAACCATTTAATCGACTCTTAGGACTTCCTGGGAAATTGGGAGTGATTCTTACTTGATTTTGCAAAAAAAAAACCAACGGACTAAAATTTATGTCATGTTGACATGAAAACTGTAATGCCTATACTCACCATTCAATGTATTTATCACCTTGATATTAAAGTGATATCCATCACTGAAAACATCAATAGGTATTGATACGCGTTATATCAATGGTGTGTTTCATATATTTATTGCAGTTGCCCAGTATCGCGACTCGTAAGCACAATATCGCGTGTTTCCAAGTTTTCAGCAAAAATCAGGATTGTAACTTCATCTATTGTTGGAGAGTTAAATCTGCGTCGATGTGTTCCAGCTGGTCATTATCCGCTCTGATCAGGACTTTGTAGTTATCATTTGTCATGCGTTCCAACGCAGTCTGTAACAGCCTGACCAATGCGTGTTGTTCATGTTATAAAAATTTTACAGCTCTCGTGAAATTTCCGTTATGAAATGTTTACAGCACTATGCAACTTGTAATATTTCTAAACACTACATAATTTAAATGAATAAATATGATCAATTAATTTTTTTTTGAAACCAATAGCGTGTGGGTAATTACCCACCCATAAAATTCCGTGTGGGTATAATTACCCACATTATCTGCCGTAGAGTTTGTTTTTAATTCTTTTTTTAATGGTTTTGTGAATTATACCCCGAAAAACCATTGTATAATGTTGTTAAAAATCAAGAGAGGCCTTATACATTTATATATACTACTTTTTCGCCCAGTGGTGTAATTTCGACCACACAGAAAGCCGAACTTATTGCTGTCGTTAATCAGTTATGAACATTTCTTTGTTAAAATTAACTAAACTCGTCATCAGCATATTGCTAAAAAGTAAGGTGTAGGAGAGCTGTTATATTGCGAGCGCGAGCTACGCAAATCTCTATTACGCTTACTCTCCTTTACTCAGACTCTCCATTACACTCACTCTCCTTTACCCACACTCACCATCTTGCTTTTCCCGCTGTTATATTACCCGCGGTTATATTTTGTTGTTGCAATTTAACTTGTTTTTAAAAGTCTTTTTAACGTATTTAGAACTTTTTAACAATTACATTATTTTGTGCACAAATAAACCACCCTGCTTTCCATTGATGTATGTTTCATGTTAATACGTTGTGTCTATAATAGCGTTCAAAAAATGTGTTGACATATATATATATAGATTTACGTTAAACGATATGATTGTTAAAAATAACTTATTCTGATGGTTAAGCCACATTACATTTTATGCGCATGGCAACTCTGCACTAGTAAGCAAGCACAAAGCAAACAGCTGGTTGATTCAAAGTTTGAATAAGCGGAAGAATAAAATTGCAAAATTAATCATTTTTATTTAAGCTTATTAATCATGGTTGGGTCATTAGGACAAAGCTATCTGCCCTCGGTCTTTGATACATCCGCAAAGTTTCAGTTTAACCTGACGTTTTGAAATGTGTGAAAATCTCGTTCAAGGATTTGGTTGCAAATTACAAACATAAAGAGTAAGGCTTGGAAAAGCGTGTTAAAAAAGTTTAACTCACAAAACTGTTTAATAATTTGAACCCGTATTGAAGAACACGTTAGTAAATTTATTAAATATCAGGCGTATTAATCATTCAATTAAATGTAGAAAAAATGCAAAATAATACCACCAAAAGAGCACCAATTGGAAAAAAACAGAGGAACAACTAGAATCTCGGCATGGACAACAGAGTGCCAAGAGGCAGCAACGCGCCGGGTATCTCTTAGTTTATAGTTATATAAATGTTGTTTTACTTTCACACCTTTCTTTTTTTAAATTAATAAAATTTTTATTGTCTGTATTTATACAGAGTAAGGGAGTGGGTAATAACAGAACAACCTCTCCCAATTGGGTAATCAAAAAGGGCTGAGAATCAGTTCACAGCACCTTCACCTTAAGGCAAGGCATTTGTCCGGTTGTTACTTGTAAATCTACCATCATTGTAAATCCATCCTCAGGTGGATCAAATCCAATATCTCGGTTTGATACTGGACAATCGTGTTACATTGCGGCACACACAAAGGTAGTTGCAGCTCGTGGCTACCAAAATCTTAAGAAACTAGAGTGGGTCCTCCGCCCTTCGAACAGCTAATAAGAGGCTCATATATTTGAATTTGCAACTGCATGGAGTTACGCCGTACAAATTTGGGGCACTACTGCCCCTACTACTACTACTACTACAACTACGATCACATAATAGAACAGCCTGCTGTTATTTTGAACAATTCATAAGATTCTATAAAGTTGAATGCGAACTCGGTGCCTATTTTGTGTACACATCAACAAACTTTCTATGTACGGAAATCTGAATAATTGAAATATTCCCATCACAAGGCCATCTGCCCGGGCCAAATAAAAAAAAACCTCAAGCCGAACACAAAGTTAGTTCGACAGCTTTGACAGATCCGTAGAACGTGCGTTTCTAAGAAATGCACAAACGATATTATATATAGATAACTAACGTAGACCGCCAGACGTTGTTCTGCCCTTTCCGGTAATAGCAAAGAAAAAAAAATCAACAAAACTATAAAAATCAAGTATTTCCATGGCGTATCAGCAGAAATTTGCTTTATTAAAGCTATGTATTTCACTGCATGGGTTGATTCTCTTCTCTTCTCTGAATCACCTTGTGATATACGACATTTTTCTTTTCGTTATCAGACTCAAGAACACGTAAAGCGGTTCGTGATTCATTATTATTATATTTCTTTGACAGATTTTCGAATTTGACATACTTTTCAACAGTAACCTGATAAAGCAATATTGCATTCATACATATAAGCCAATTATTTTGTCAGTTACACTCTAAACTTTGAGGAGTAAAGGCTTTATACACTTTATACCTGCCCAAATCGATAGTAATTTGCGACAACAAATTCATAACAGTAAACCAAATAAATAAACAAGTTCATAAGGAGGATTAAAATAAAACGATTCCAACAACCATACATAAAAACAGTTACAACAGTTAACCGACAAGTATTCGGCCTAAAAACAACAACAACGATGTCTGATCCACCAGACAAAAACACATGCACCAACAACAACCAGCTCAAATTCTCAATCAACAACAGTAATGATTCAGACTGTCCCAAATGCCTGATTATAAATATAAGCAACAGCAACGACACTTTGTCTAACATCTCACCCTTTCTCCTTAAGAAAGTCATCGATAATGTGTGCAACTGCGAAGTTGAGGAGTGTAAGCTACTACGTAACGGTACAATTCTTGTCAAAATAAAAAATTTAGAACAAGCCAAAAAACTTATTAAATTCACCTCTCTCACCAACGAAATTCGACTCGAAGTAACAGAGCACTACTCACTCAACAGCTCCAAAGGTGTTATTTACAGCAACAACCTGAGGGATATTCTTGAAGACGAAATTGCTAACGAGCTCAAAAACCAAAGCGTTACTGAATGAAAAAAATATTTAAAAGGAAAATAAAACTTTAAAGGAAACTGGATTCATTATAATAACTTTCGCCACTTCAAACTTACCATCCGACATCAACATTGGGTACCAAAAAGTTCCCGTACGACCATACATTCCTCTACCACTCAGATGCAATAACTGCGGTAGACTTGGACACCCAACTAAAGCCTGGCAAAGCTTTAAACTCTGACTAAACTGCGGCCTACCGGACCACGTCGACCCAGAAGCAATGGAACCATGTACCAACCTTCATTGTTGCATTAACTGCAGAAATCACAACGTCCATACTTACCACCACAACCCTTGTTATCGACAATGCCCTACCTTTATCAAGCATAAAGAGATTGAAGCCATCAAGGTCCTCGGAAAAACTAAAATCTGCGCACAAAATATATAATGATCGCCTCCAATTATCCTCATCACCATCATTTTCTGCAATTGCCCGATCTTCTCAGACAACAACAAACACTAACCACAAGAATACTACAAGAAAGCTACGCTGACATCGATACGTTGTCTTCTACCAACATCACCAGCGAGCAACTACCCATCACCCCACATCATCCAGAGCCTATCAATGACGATACTTTGGACTCCTCTTCGCCGGGCGACGCTAAGCTTTTAGCCTCTCCAAAGGACACAAATTCTGTAAGGAAAAGCTAAATCTAAATTTAAACCCCCTCTAAAACCAATTATAAAAAAGAGAAGATATTAAAAAAATTAATATAATTTAATATACTTCCTCAGACCGAGCTGTGCCACAGCCGATCTATCCCTAGAACGTCTTATAATAGCTAGATACTGCAGCAAAAGTATCCACTTAACCATACTTCAAGCCGATTGTAATCTGTGGCGCAGCTCGGTCAACTAACTCTCCCACAACGTTGAGTGATGGGCGTGGTTTCTTCATTTGCTCTCACGCTACAACTCAACGCTACTAATTGATCAAACCTACACAATTTCTAGACAATCTCCAATCTACTCTCCTTTATTTCCTTTATTATGGTTCTTAAGATTTTACAATGGTTATTCTAACAATTATGATCAATTACAAATTCTTATAAAAAAATATAATCCAAAAATCATCACCATCCAAGAAACACATTTTAACTCATTGTCTAATATTCCAACTCCTATCAACTATAAAATTTATACCTACAACTCCTCATGTGGTTCATCAGGAAGCGTTGCCATCCTCATCCATTACTCTCTACAGTACAAAAATTTTATCATCCCTTTTTTTTTGATTTAATTTTTTTTGCTTTTGATTTGGTGTAACAGTCTACTCAAAAATCCAGTTAAACGTCATCAGCTCATACATTCCCCCAAACAAACCATTCTCTATTAACAACCTACGTAATGCATATGATAATCTCACACTTCGCTCGTTAATCTCTGGAGACTTTAACAGCTGGCACTCTTTATGGGACTCGCCCGCAAAAAAAACCTTTGCTACAACTACCCTTGGGTTAGAATCAACATGGAAAATAGAATCTGATAGCTTTTTCAGCGATCACTTCCCAATAATCATAAATCTTTTTGAACCCTCTCCCCTCCCTTCCTACACTACAACAAAATTCAAATCTGATTTTGCAACTAAACACTATATAAAGAAGCCCAAAATATCTATCACCTCCAACACCATGTAAGCAATAACTTATACAAAGAATCAGCCAATATCATAAAAATCATCCGCAAAAGCGCTATCCCACAAAGTACATCCAACCCACATCATAAACGTTCAGTCCCTTGGTGCAACACAAACCTTCAAAAACTCAAAGATGTTAAAAATCATCAATGGTACGCCCTTAAGTGCAATATATCGACTGAGAATATTTTAAAATTCAAAAAGGCAAACTCACTCCTGAAGCGCGAAATAAAAATCTCAAAAAAAAAAATATTTATTTTGTTTCCCGACTCTCGCGGTATACTAACTCATCGAACGTCATAGGATTAGTCGATAGGTTATTGTAGAGTTTCCCTGACAATTTCATCAAAATGAATCCAGCGGTTTCTTCATCTATAGCGGACAGACAGACAGTCTACTTCCAATGTCATATGTTTATATAGAAGATTGTACACAAATAAAAATAAAAAAATTGACGGAAATCGAAATAAACAGAAGCGAAGCAAAATAATGAGTTGGTGGAAAAGTAACTTGCGAAAATTTGTATTGCTAGATTCAAAAAGCTATATTCTCCAAGTATATATCCGATCTGGGAATATCATACAGCAATGAAAAGCTTGCAGTCCTGGTAAAACCATTGTTGGGACCAGCCGTCCTTAGAGTAAGTGCACTCTTTTGCTCTGCGCCGTGATCTAGTATAAGAGTCAGCATTGTCTTTGTCTTTAATCTGCTTTTCTTGCTTACATAAGTATATAGGTTTCTGCGTAGTTCTATAAGTTAACTTTTACTTGTACTTTTGCTTTGTTCGCTCTCGATTAGCAAGCACCGGTCAAGAGTGCGCTGCTAAATTAATTAAATCACAGTCATTTTATTCGTATAATATCGCAAATATAGTTCAGGGATCGTCTTGGACTCAATAACCATGCCGCTAACGTAATAAACATATAAATATAAAATCAGCTGTTTTTCTTAAACAAAATGATTGCTGAAGCAGAAAAAAATCACCACAATTTACTTTTACATTTCCGAGTACGAGTTCAACGCGCAGCACATAAAACTGACATTGAATTGGTGCCATATCGAAAATACGTACACGCAATATGAAGCTGATAGCACAAAGTTAAAAAAATAAAATAAAATCGTACAAATTTAGGCTGTTCAATTGTGTCGGCTTCGTTTTTATCTAACACCTAACAAATGTCATGCGGTGACATTAACCAACCGCCTCGATCATGCCCCATCCCCCATCATTCACTCGCGGAGTGCTTCACCGGCGGTCTGGGTCTGTTAAAGCAACTCACATTGTGACCGCCACCTTGTCCGCCGCCTGTTCGGCCTAATTTTTATTGCTTCGTCGTTTGGTGAAAGATCTTAGAAGAAGAGGCAAAGTGAAAAATCTATTTTATAGTTTTTTGTGGCAGTTGGTGTACTTTTTTTGTTTATTTTGTTTGTTTTTTCTTCTTTTATTCGTGATCTGAAGTGCACTTCATATAACGGAAAGTAATAAACGCAACCAGTTCGACGCCTCCGCATTTACCTCACCGTTGCCCACCTTCCCCGCAACAAAACCACATTAAACACATTTGACCACGCTTTGGAAGCGAGGAGCATTATATTTCATACATTTCATTACGTGGTGCACTTGATACAAACATTTGTTTGTTTTGTATTGCTACACTTTCAATTCAAGTGTTTCAACAATATGACTTGCTTTATAATTTATTAAATTGTGGATCTTAAAAAAATTGTCTTTTCAGCTTCCATTATGTAATGCAATAGTTTTAGAGTTGATTGAAGCAATACTATTTTAAATATATTTACGTTTTGTAGCTATGTAGGATTATATAAATACATAGGATTATATAAAATTAGTTGTATGAAATCTGTATGTAACACTTTACTAACACAAGCCAAATACAAAATATATACTATAAATAAATCTAATCTAATAATATAAATAATCTAATAAATGTAATATAAATCTACAAAATATTTTTTTTAAACAACATATTTGCTCCTTTGAGGAAAGTGACATACTTAATTTTTTGATTTTTTAAAGGAAAATATGATTTTTTTAGTATTTGGTTTTTACAAATCGAATGCAAGCAGAAGTTTCGTACGTTTTTCGTACTTCATGCTGTGCTGCTCTTGAATTTTCCTGCGTTGTTGGTATTGCTGTATTCAGTGCTGCGAATAATTTAATCTCAAAAAATGTCTCATATTTTTTTTAAACGTATGCATATATTTAAGAAATTTATTTTTTAAATAAATCTGGTTTATAAGTATGAGTTATTAAAAGAAGTAAATGTAATTTAAATTTATTAAGATTTTAAAAAAGGGGTTTTATAAAAAAATTATACTTTTAAGCTGCGAAAAATTATAAACTCAGATTTATTTTTATGTCAATACTTGGTCAGATTGCATTTATTTTTTATACCGTTAAGCAGACATATCGGCATGCTGTCCCCAAGGCGTTTTAGAATATTGTTTTGAATTTCATACCACCCTCCAACAGTTCTTTGCCTCCGCTCTGCCATTTTCTCACGCTTTTCCGGATCATAAATCTTTCTGGCCAAAATGACCCATACATTTTCAATAGGATTTAAATATGGACTGCGTTCGGGTCAAATGCAAAACAACAATTCCGTAGTCCTCAAACCATTTTTTGTTGACCGACCTGTATGGATTTTTATTTTATTTTTTATAATTAGATTATAACATTTATCGCAGTAAACTGCATAAAACATTTGTCGGATTAAAAAAAATAATGACGTGAAAAAAAAATATTAGACTTAGACTAAATTAAAAATGATGCTAATTGCCACGAAAAGGCAATGGCATAGATGGCTGATTCCTTCTTCGGGGGAGATCATGCGGGTGTAGCCTCTTCAGTCTACGCCTTGTTGAGATACGGGTGAGGGAGGACACCAGCGCATTTGGGTGCGATAAAAGTCTGTAGTGATAGAGGCAGCTGTGAGAATTAATCACCTCCATAACAGCTGGCACGGCAAGATCCCTGTGCAGAGTGGTGTTGCGGACGTACCAAGGGGTGCCCGTAAATCTTCTGAGAGCCTTGCTCTCACACGCCTGCACTCTTCTGATGTTGTAGGCAGCAGTAGTGCCCCAAATTTGTATGGCGTAGCGCCAATCAGGTGCCACTACTTGCAGATGGATGAGCCTTTTATTAGTTAAAGATAACTTATTCGATGGGCGGAGGAGCCACTCCATTTTTTTGATATACCGTACTGTACAACTGATAGGATCACTTGGCAAGGCTAAGTATAAATAAATGTCAGAACAGATGGGACTTGTGCAGAACTTCTGCAGAATCTGTGGCATCATTGAAGAAGAGAATAAAATCTTCACCACAATGCATTTCTTATTAAACTCGTATTAATGCTTAAGACCGAAATGTGGAAATTCAGTTTCAGTCTGTCTTAAAAAGTATCCAACATTTCAGAATGCCTTTAGAGGGTAGTACAAGTAGGGCATCACAATTGGATACCAATGATATAAGTGATGGTATGTACTACGTGACTGCCCTCTCAACGTAACTCACCTAACCTTGGTGTTTAAATATTAGGTTGAGTAAAAACAAATGCAATATTTTTACCCTATTTGCAAATTTTATGTAAAAGGCATTGCGTTGTCTGATTTAGGTCAAATGTATCACGTTTTGTTTGATGACTTTTTGCCATTTTTGGGTAGCTATAAAATTCCCCTCTTGTAAAAGCTCTGGTCCTTACTGCTAAAAAACTCAGTCACCCAGAAAGTTTTGTAATGCCAAATAGGTGATAGCAGTCACTTGGTGCCAATTCCGGGTATTATACATATACAGAGTGGCCATATTAGATGGACCCATCTGGCAACACAATAACTTTTACAAGAAATATCTAATGATATGATAGCACAGGTTTGAAGCGTCAGTATTAGAATATTTTTGCTATGGAGCAGTGTATACCAACTGAACCCGTTGAAATCGTTCAGCTGTACATTCAGAATTACTTCTTAATTGTGAAAACTTAAGGTGCGTGAAGAACACAATCAAGCATGTGCACGAAAGATTTTTGTCTTCTGGTACTGCCTGTAATTCCATACGTCCAAATAAAATGCGACCGAGACGTTTTAAAAAAACATCGTAGTCGTACAAGCCAGTAATGAAGTGGGCATAATCGGGCTATGATAACCGATTATGGATGCAGACTGTTTATGGAAATTTTATCAAAAAATGGAGATTTTGACTGGCTTCCGCGTTCGCCTGATTTCGCACCGCCGGAGTGGGGCTACTTGAAGTTGAAGGTTTACAAGCGGAGGACTTTAGGCGAACTCATTAAAGATGTAAACATTAATTAATTTATTTAATTTTGTAGAAAGTAAAATTTATTAATGAAAATAAAAATAAAATACTTTCCATCATTTTGCACTACATTATTCTGCCTTTTGGCAACATTGCATTGGATTCGCAACGATCTAATCGTCGATCCATTTTCGTACTTCCTCAACATTTCGAAACCGTGTATCAAGTTAATACTATCAACCAAGCCATCTGCATGGATCTGAACAAGTGGTAATCAGAAGGCGTTATTTCTGGTGAGTACTTTGGTTGTGGCAGAACATCCCATTCGAGATCCAGGAATGCATCCTCCACAACTCTTGCAACATGTGGCCGATCGTTGTCATGCAAGAGAATGACTGCATCTATTGTTGGCTTTGCTGGCCTTTTTAGTTACCGGTTCAATGAACATTCATTCACTATATTTGCTCTGTAAATGGATTTCGTTTTCTGCCAGAAACACAAATTGTCATCAAGAAGTTGAAGTCAAAAATCAAAAGAGTGCCATTGTGTGGGTGACCTTGTTGTGTAGGTGCCGTGAGTGTATGAGACTCTGTTGTGTTTTTATTGTCTTCCTTGTTTGCCAACACTATAATTGTTGGGGCGTCTCGCTCTGAATATTTTTGTATGGTTTTGCTTTCTGATCAAGCAGTCTTTTTTTCTGGGAGCCTGGCATTTTAATTTAATTCATATAAATTAATATAGGCGGAATACAAGACAGCCATTGCACTACCTTCGCGATCACGAAGTCAAATCAGTTAAAGAACCTGCCAGCGCTATCGAGGTCGCCGACAACACTCTGAAGAGTACCAACCTGGTACTGCCCAAATATGCTGGTACGTTCAGAAATTTGGTAGTAACGCAATGAAACTACAGTAACCACAAAAACAGCCAACGCCCAACATTCCTGGCTATCGAAGTGCGTTGCTAATTCCAGCGAACGAACGCAAAGTATCTCAAGAGAAAATTACTCATTGACACTGGCTCATCCATATCCATATGCCGATATCCTCAAAGTCTTTGGTCTTACATTCCACTACCACACAACTATGCCTTGCAAATCGTTAACCTATGAGAAGGGTGTTAAATTGGATTTGGGCCTCTGCCGCGAGTTCTGTGGGTCATTCTTTGTTGTCGATGTGTCGAGTCCCATAATTGATGTAGACTTTATCCGTCATTATGATCTGCTTACTAACATCTGTCGCAAGCAATTCATAGATAACGAGACATCTCTAAGATAGTCAGCTACAACTACAGTTACAAGATCCACTTCGTCAATTAAAATTTTCAACTACAATAACCCATATGCCGACTTATTACCTGAATTGG
This sequence comes from Cacoxenus indagator, assembly GCA_035041755.1. Classification (NCBI taxonomy): domain Eukaryota; kingdom Metazoa; phylum Arthropoda; class Insecta; order Diptera; family Drosophilidae; genus Cacoxenus; species Cacoxenus indagator. The sequence continues at coordinate 942,188 of JAWNKX010000067.1, forward strand.
CAGATATAATCAATGTCCATCGAATCCAAAAATGACAAGCAGCACAAAAAACATTGATTCCAACCAGCGAATCCACAGAAGACTTTTTGAAACATATGCAGGACCTACGTCCTTCCGACACAGCATAACATTTCAATTGACGTAATCATCATATGATGGACTAAGTGTTAAAAAAAATCACACAAATAAACTTCTCATTAAAGGACGCAAAATCAACAGGTTGAAGCCGGCGTTCACATCATCACAAAAAATGTACTTTATTTCATCAAAAAAGGTTATTCTGCGGCAAAGGCTCATAAGAATAACTGGCACATAAGTACCCATGTCATCACAGTTCTAGACCATTTAAAAAAGATTGGGTTGAAAAAGAACTGGGTGTCTAGGTACCACACCATGTGGCTGAAAAATATTTAGTTGAAATGGAACGATTTGGACCTTATCTGTTAAAATTGATAACTGGCGATGAAAAATGGATAACGAAAATAATGTGTGAAAAAGGTCAGGGTCTAAACAAGGTGAGCCTGTCCCCAAATATTGTAAAGCCGGTGCTCTTTACGAAGAAGTTGTTGCGCGTTTGTTGGGATGGCAAAGGTCCCTTTTATTATGAGATGCTCCCACCTAGCCAAACAATAATTTTAGAACTCTATGGGCAGCAACAGGCCTAATAAAGGGCTAAAAAAATTGGTCGCAACTGGTTACCAGAAAAAGCATAGTCTTCGACCACGACAACGCCAGGCCACGCACTTTATTATTCATATTATTATTAATATTTTTGACAAAAAAACGGTAAAAATGTATATGCCATTAAAGAACAATTAAGAAATTATGATTTTTTTTCGAAATTTCCCGTGCAAAAATTCATTTATCTATAAATATTTCTAAGAACAAATATGTTCTTAAATTTGAAAATCCCGAGTTTCTGCTCTTAAAATTCTTCCTCTTCTTCAACTTGGCATTCACCTTTCGATTTTTACTTATGGCAGCATGCCAACTTGAAACAAGTTTTGAATTAGCTTTTACTTAAATGCACAGTAAATACCCAATTATTAAACATTTTAAACATAACACCGTTATTACTAGTTTTATTACTTCAATATACAATTCAATTTATTGGTCTATTCGATAAAACAAAATGTTCGAAAAATTTCACATTTAATTTAGAACGCGTTTGTATCTTTATGCTCAATTGGGTTTACTTACTATAGTTTACTAGACGGTTATAAAATGATAAAATAATTAAATAAACAAATTATTTAAAAAAAAAATGATGCAGATTACTTTGAAGAAGAATAATCTATCCATTCCTATCATCGGTTTTATTTAAAAAAGTGTTCCTGTGGGTGAAAATAATCAATTATCCCAACAAAACTGTATAGGTTTTGAATCCCACCGAAAGAGTTTTCTGTGACACCTAACATCGGAGTTCGGGCGAAATTGAGGAGAAAGAGTTTCTATTTCTGTGACACCCCCGATGAAGTTGATTTTTTTATATGATTCTCTTTTCCGGAAGTTTCGTAATCCTATCTGAACCTCAAACGAATTTTTTTTTTTCGGACTCCATGGATCGCGCTTGAGAAATTCTTACCCGATTTGTCTCCAAACGCTCACTACACTGTTCGTCAGTCTTATTGACTCAAAAATCATGTTCTTTGCCATTACGCTGACCATCATTTTGGTTTCGACGCTTCATTGATGGAATTTTTCCCACACCAAATTTGGAACACACTGAATGAATTTTATCAAAGATATGACCACCACCAACAATCCACTAAACTTTGTATTAATTCCCCTCGTCAGACTTGAGGTTTTGAATTTAAACAGGCTAGCATCCACTCTGGCTTCAATTGCTACCAGAAGATGGGCCAAGCTCCTTCACACTAATGACCTTTGGGTACATGGACTCATAGGAATGCGTAACCTTGTTCACTGAATGACAAATTTTTATGTCTTTGTCAAACATTTTAACATCAATATGTAAATAATTTATTTAGACTTCTAAGTCATCTGCCAATATTTAACTTTTAGCAAACCAATTTTGTACATTTGTACGTTACGTACAAACGTACGTTAAGTCTGTGGTTAATATTTTCGAACTAAAGCTAAACTTATAACTATGTTTACGCCCATAATACCTAACTAGTGTTGTTACAAAGATGTCAAAATGAAAATCCGTCGCTTAGAATATTTTTTGTCAATATCGGTTAATTGTTTCAGAATGAAATAATGGTATAGAAACTTTTTCTTGGACTATTTATATAAACTAGTATTCGTTGAGCAGTTGAAATTCAACCACAATCGAAATAATATTAAATTGTAATATGTCATTCATTCGTTTGGAGGAACATCTGCAAATGAAATCGTGTTGAATGGTACATTCTTTGTTAAAATCAATTATGTAGTTTAGGCGTAAAAAGTGGCAAAAGATGTCTTGACCTATTTATATATAGACTAGCTTAACCCTAATAAATGGTTAAACAGCGTAATAGTATACCTATACACAAAAAAGGCCATAAGGCTGAATGCCAAAACTATAGAGTTATATCCCTACTCAATACTGGCTATAAGGTATTTACCAACATTATATACCAAAGAAAAAATGTCTACGTCGAAGAAATAATGGATGAGTACCAATGTGGTTTCAGAAGCGACAGATCAGCTGTCGACCAAGGTTTTGTGGTGAACCAAATATTTGAGATGTTTTATGAACACAATATAGACCTTTTCTGCCTTTTGTGGACTTTAAGCTTTCGGTAGTATAGATAGAAAACAAATAAAATTCTGTCTGCAAATGCTTGGTATTCTATTGAAACTGATAGAACTAGTTGTCTGCACTTTAGAAAACACGACCAGTAAAGTACTAGTTCAAGGTGAAGTATCTGAGTCTTTCAAGAGAAAATTTTCTGATCCGCAAAATGAAGCAGTTTGAAGAAAGAGCTAAAGCCTTAGGACTTAATGTCAATGCAGACAAAACAAAATACATGATTCGATCATTGCAAAACATAAGTCGTAATGACTTGATAATCGGCGATTATGTTTTTGAGAACGTACCTGAATTCAAATACTTGGGCTTCACATTATCGGAAAATAAAGACTCAACAATTGCTATCGGAGAGAGAATAAAGTCTGCGAACAGGGCGTACTACGTGAATATTGTTGTTTCGCTCAAAAATGCTATCAAGAGCACAGAAAATGAAAATGTATAAAACACTAATACGACCAGTGCTTACCTACATTGCAGAAATATGGACATTAAAAACAAATGATACCAATCAATTATTGACTTTCGAAAGACACGTGTTAAAGAAAATATATGGCCCAGTGCGTCTAGAAGACGGAACGTATAGAATCCGATACAACATTAAACTCGAAAATATTATCGGCGGCCGAAATGTTGTACGTTTCATAAAGGCAAAACGCATTAGGTGGATTGGTCACGTGATGAGGATGCCAGCAGAAAGAATGCCAAAAAAGGCTCCTATAATTCGCCCATCTGGAGGAAGAAAACGTGGGCGCCCAAGAAAAAGATGGATAGACGACGTTGCGGAGTGTTGGCGACTGGAGAGCTCTGACTAGAGATAGAGCGGAATGGAGGAAAATTGTTGATGAAGCTATGGTCCACACCGGACTGTGACTACTTAAGTAACTTATGCCCTTTTTGTTTATAGTATTAATATCAAGCTTCGTCTTTCGCCATTCACTAACACAGTTTTAAATTCATTGCGATTTTATATATCGATTGTACGTAAAATACCAATTTATGAAGATTTTCAATAATAACACAAAACTATTTAATTAATTTGTTACCTATCAATACTAACAAATGCACAAACGTTCTTTGGGGACACAACAACATTTGACGGGTCTAGCTAGTATATATGTAAATCTAAATAACTAAAATCCATCCCAAAGAAGTTCACGTGACATTTAAGAGTTTTCGTGAGTACCCTAAAAGATTTACTAGATCTTTAGAGAGCTTTGAATCGTTCATATCAATGTTGTAACGTTATTAGTACATTCTTCTCATAAAAACTTTTTACAACTGTCTTATGATTTTTACCAAAATTTCTAGTCCTATATATATATAATCAATGTATCTGAGATTAAAACCATTGAAACAAAATCAAACAGAAACCGTTTTACACAAAATTGGCAATTACTCAAAACATGGATTTTTGACACAAGCGACTATGATTAGTTGCCACAGATGCAGATATGGATGTTTGTTTGTTTGTCTCTCTGTCTGAAGCCTAGGACACCGTTTGTAGTTTGATGCGATAGTCTACCGCATGTAATCAATATTGCTTCACCAGTTTCCCGTTGATATGTATGTCAAATTCCAATCACCTGTCACAGAAAGACAATGAAAAAAGGATTAACTCAAATTGAAAGTTAGTGCGTTATTGGTGGTGATCATATATCTTTGGTGCATTCAAAACGATAAAATCAATTTGGTGTGTTCCAAATCGCGAGCAGCGCCGGGACTCTTGCTAGTAATATATGGAGGAGTTGAGAATGTTTTTATATCGATACGAGTCTACGCCAGCAATAACTATAAGTGATAAAAAATATATATAAATTAATCAACCAGGACCTATGCCTTTCACAGAACAAGTTTGATTAGACTCTGACAAATGAAATTGAATACAATAAAACAGGAAAATTGCTGCTATAAATTTTACATGAGCTGGTCGCTTGCGTGAGATATGGAAAGGGTTTAATTGCCTCTTCTCCGTCGAAGTGGCAATTACACGATTTCTCTTCAATTTTAATGGCCTTTTGATGATGTTCGAAGGCGGCATGCGATTTGGGCAATTTTCAAGTTTTTCTGGGTTAAGTTGTGCCGTTGCTGACAAAAGGTGGTGCTGACAGGAAAAAATGTTGCAATATATTCAAAATTGAACGGCTTTGAGATCGTTGAAGTGCCACATTCGCAAAGTGAAGTGACGCGTTTTTCGTAATGAAATAAATGTGGTTTTCTGTTGTTGTTGCTGTAGTTATCTGTGTATTTCGCTGTAATTTCGCGTTTGTTATTACTATTATTACTACTACTCGTACTTAACGTAGAAGTTGACATTGAAGTGATTTTTTTAAAGTTAAATTTGAAAAAATATTAGCAATAAAAAAAAAAAACACAATCTTAAGCCTCTTTTTCATATTCGTTGTTGTTGCATTTGTTGTCGATTATTTGAATTATGTAGTTTTTGAAGTCTGTGCTAGAGTTTGAGCGTTTAAAGTCATAGTTATAAAATCTTAAAAAAGGCCGCAATTGACTTTAGTTAAGCGTTTTGAATGTCAATTGCAGCTATTGATGTTTTTAATTGCAACACGATTGGCAACCTTCAGTTGATGCGCGCATTTTATTGTGGCTTCAAATTTAAATATAAGTTCGCGTTCAGCTATAAAAACTAAATAAAAATAAAGATAAAATAAAATCACATATTTGTTACTGAAAAAAATTTCCTTTGCTTACTGCTGTTGAAAGCCAAGAAAGTTTAATTGGCTGCTGCGCTCGAACAGTAAATTACTGCTAAAAGAACAAGGTACCAACTTATAGGCAAGTGATATATACGTATAGCCATCCAAATTTTGGTGAATCACTGCTTCTCAAAATTAAGAAAATTCAAAATACTTTACCACGGGCGATAGTTAAACAACATTCAATTTACTATAACATTTGAATAATAGCCAAATGGTCATGTCGAACCCAATTTTTTTTTCTTTTGAAGCTGTTTATTTGTTTGATCAATATTATTAAATAATGAAATAAAGTAAACATATTACTTATGGGTTAAATTTATAGACTGTCTCAGCAATGAGCTCTCAACTATAAATGAGTGTATGACATGTGGTCATTTTTGATTTGAAACACCTTTGGTTTCGATAGAGTGAAATATTCGTCACAGCGTAACCGCGTCATCGCATCACCATGTCATCCTTGTTCGTGTAACATACGAGCATTGTGCCGAAGTTGAGAAACGAAAACGAAGTCATTAGCTTTGATTAAAGCATAGAAACAAAAACAAAAATAATACTCTCTCAAAACAACAACAAAAAGTGAATCTGTGGTTACTGAGAGAGAAGTCGTTTGAGCTTAGCATATACCCGATTTTCATGCAGCAATAATTTGGTTGCAATATTATTTTATTCTTCTTTGGTGTTTCTGTTCGCTTCTTAACGCTGAAACTCATCGCAGAAACAGCACGCAACTATTTTCACATTTCTTTAAATTTATTTCTGTGCGTAGTTTGTGTAGGTTGAAATCGAAATTGGTTTTCAAGCGGCAAACGACATACTGCGGTCACGTTTTGCACAAGTTCTTGTATGTCATTTACGATGGACTCAAATGCAGCAGCCTTTTTGACCCTATTTAAGTAATCCGCGCTTTGTACATTGTATAAGCATTCATAATTTTGCATATTATTAATTAATGCTTTGGTTGATTCTTTGAAGACATTTTCACACTCATTCACTTCCCACTTCTTATAAAATTTCACCCGCTCGCAGAAAAAGACAATCGAATATAAGGCAACGTTTATAGATTTATTAATAATTTTCGCACATACTTACCTCCAAAAACGTTTATTTCGTTGCTTGCCGCAACCACATAACTTCCGTAATTTTCGCCAATACTCACACTACAAAAAACGAATGAAATAAAGCAACACCGAAAAAACCAAACGAACACAAAAAAGAACGCAAAACTGTTGCCGCAACACAAGGTACAAGCAATACGAGCTACCTCGTCGAGCGTTGTGCGTCTCTTCTCTACAAATAAGTGTTGCGAGAGAGGAAATGCAAAAATTGTTGCTGAATGTAAAACGGGTTATATAAACTGAAACGAAGACGGCCGTTGTAAAAACAACACCATGTAAGGCATGCGTCGATGCTGATAGAACAATCGTTTAACGAAAACAACAGCAAGAGAAAGGGGCAGGCATTGTTGTTATTGCTTCTTTTTTTATATATTTATTGATCGGATCTTTGGTTTCGGAGAGTAAAATTTTACAGGGAGTGAGAGCGTCAACGCGTTATCGCGTCATCGCATTATCGTTCAGCAGTGTATCTAATGAAAACAACAAAAAGAGAAACAGCACGCACTGTTTTTTTTTTTTTCCTTTAAAAAATAACTAAATAAATGATTAAAATTAATTTGCATTTATAACTATTTTTTGCGCTAAGTATGTCGAAGAAACGAAGTTGAATGAAACTAATTCTTCTTTACTACCGGAAGTAAAGTTATAAAGGTAAAAAAATATTTATATATATATATAAATACGTAAATTTTCACAACATTGTTTAATAAATTATAAAAGAGAAATATTTTAATTCCGCGGAATCTTTGGAAAGCGCTTATTTGTTGTTTCCTCCGATCTGCACTGCTGGTCGCTCCTACATGAGTGACCAAGCGGACCACAGTGCCATAGCCATCAAAAAACATAGTCTTCCTCCTGACATCATGCCTGCTTTTTCGAACAAAGCTGCTGCTCCATTGTTGGAGTGGTTTTCGTCGCCCTCATCAAGTACCCGTATAAAAAAGAAGCGTAAACCAAGTTCGTCAAAACAGACAAGTATTAAAAAAGTTAGCAGAAAACAACTTTTGGTTGCAAATCGATTCACACCACTTAGTAGCTATTCTGACACTTCTGACATGGAGCTTTCTTTTGAAGAAGTGTGCACCTGAAACTCCTTCTCTGGAAACTGTTAACGCCAATGAAACCGCTGCTTCGACCAGTCGGCCTGAGACCACTACTCATACTCATATTATAAATAATCGAGCTGATTCAAGGATTCATAACAAATCTCCGAAGCCACCACACATTTTCATTGTCGGCATCACAAACATTAATGGTTTGTTAGCCAACCTTGACACTGTGACCGAACCCGAATCATACATGCTGAAGGCATCTCCTAAAGAGGGTCTGAGAATCCTGCCCTCCACCAGTGATGCCTATCGTAGTATTATACGCCATCTTGAGCTGCAAAACATTACGTTCCATTCGTATCAGTTAAAAGATGAAAGAGCATACAGAACAGATGAAGTCCTATCGAGATATATATTAGACCACAGTCCAACTAAACATGTCACCCCTGCAGAGGTTGTGACTCAAATTCAGAAACTGAAATCTAAGAAGAGCCCCGGACATGACCATATTGACAACAAGGTGGTGAAAGCACTCCCTTGGAAGGGAGTGTTGTTCCTGACGTTGCTGTTCAACAGCATGCTGCGGATCTGCCGTTTTCCCACACAGTGGAAGTCTGCAACGATATCCATGATACCTAAACCTGGTACTCCGGAGAACCGTGTAACATCATATAGGCCCATAAACCTGCTTCCAACTTTTTCATAAATTTTTGAAAGATTATTTTTGAGTAGATTGTTGGCTGTACGGGGTATTCAAGAAGCCATTCCTGATCACCAATTTGGATTTAGATCACAGCATGGCACTCCCGAATAACTGCATCGAGTCGTTAATCACATTCTTACTGCGTTTGAGATGAAACAGTATTCCTCTGCAGTCTTCCTAGATGTCAAACAAGCATTCGATAGGGTATGGATCGATGGACTTCTGCATAAATTAAAATTACTCCTGCCTGGCAAACAGTTTTTACTAATGCGAAGCTTTCTTCAACGACGATCCTTCTCTGTGGCGGTAAGAGACAAAATTTCCTCATTCAGGCACATGAGAGCCGGTGTCCCGCAGGGGAGTGTCTTAGCTCCGGTCCTCTACTCCTTATATACCTCTGATATGCCTACAACTAGAGATGAGCATTCGATTATTGCTACTTACGCGGACGATACGGCAGTTATATTCAACTCTGCCTCTCTGAACGAAGCTGCGGAGAAATTGTCTAGCTATCTGGATAGATTCCACTCATGGGCCAGGCGCTGGAATATAATCATAAACTCTGAGAAATCAGCTCACTGTACCTTCACATTAAGGCAAGGCGTCTGTCCGGTTGTGACGTACAACACAAGCATCATTCCGCAAATGGAGCAAATCCGGTATCTCGGTTTGATCCTGGATAAGCGTCTTACCTGGCGTGCACACATTAGGGTAGTTACAGCGCGCTGCTACCAAAAGCTGAAGAAACTGGAGTGGCTCCTCCGCCCATCGAATAAGTTATCTTTCACTAATAAAAGGCTCATCCATCTGCAAGTAGTGGCACCTGCTTGGCGCTACGCCATACAAATTTGGGCCACTACTGCTGCCTACAACATCAGAAGAGTGCAGGCGTGTCAGAACAAGGCTCTCAGAAGATTTACGGGCGCCCCTTGGTACGTCCGCAACACCATATAGGGACTTGCATAGGGATCTTGCCGTGCCAACTGTTATGGAGGTGATTAATTCTCACAGCTGCCGCTATCACAACAGACTTTTGTCGCATCCAAATCCGCTAGCTTCCTCCCTCACCCATATCTCAACAAGGCGTAGACTGAAGAGGCTTCACCCGCATGATCTCCCCCTAAGAAGGATACAGCTTTCTATATCATTGCCTTTTCGGCGAAATTTACATCGTTTTTAATTTAGTATAAGTCTAACTTTTTTTCACGTCATTATTTTTTTTAAATCAAACAAATGTGTTATGCAGTTTACTGTTTAAATGTTATAATTTAATTATGAAAAAAAAAATCTTTACTACCAATAGTACAGTCATTTGATCGTAAAAAACAGGGTTACCTGAATGGGTTTCCGTTAGTTTTGAAATTGGTACCTATATTTTGATGTTCTCTTTTCGATTTTCAACATTGCCACCTCGTATCTCTGTCGCTCGTCAAGCCATTTTGAAAAAATGTTTTCCACAACCATTTTTTTTTTTGGCAAAATCTCCTTTCCGACTGAAACTATGATAAAAACAGTTATATTAAAAATGAAACTATAGATAATTTCCTGCGACTGGGACTAAATCGACTTGCGAAAGCAGAAATAATGCTGCGCAAGCCGCCACTTTTCGTTGCCGACTTATTCTTTAACTGTGATTGCCGATTTTTTCAAAAGCATAAGCAGTCGAACAGTCGAAGCATAGAAAAGCAAAAATTTTTCTTTTGCTGTAGTGATGGAAAACTATCGATAGTGTCCCCATTTGATAGCTTCTATAACGATAGTTGAAACTATCGACACTATCGAGAGTACTATCGGATTTGAATGTTGCGTCTGGGAACCAATTGGTATACAAATTTACATTTGTTGATATAGAATGCATGGTACAATTAACATTAAAACGGTTTTATTAAACACCTTTAAATTGGTGTTAAACATGAACTATGTATATAAGAAATTGTACATTTATTATCACACCATAGAAAATTAAATTAATTTGGTTTCAGGTTCTTTCAAAAAGATCTTTCTATACATATATACAGCCAAAGCTACGAATAATTATAAACTCCAAAAATGTTTGCTACTTTTTTAAACAAATGCATATATTTAAGAAATTTTTTTTGGCAAATGAATCTAATTTTAATTTTAATTTATTAAAATTTGAAAAAAGGACCTTCCAGAAAAAAAGATTATACTTTTAAGATGTGAAAAATTATAAACTCAGTTTTATTTTATATGTCAATACTTGGCCAGGTGGACTGGACAGCCTTAGTTTTTTTTTATAATGTCAAGCAAACAAGCATGCTGTTCACAAGGCATTTTGGAATGGTATTTGGAATTTCATACCGCGCTTCAACAATTCTTTGCTTGAGTTTTGCCACATTTACAATGGATTCATTTTTCGGATCATACATCTTTTGAGCCAAAATGCCCCATAGGTTATTAATGGAGTTTAAATTTGGACGGCATGAGGGACAAGAAAAAACTTCAATTCTGTAGTTTTCAAACCATTTTTTTTGTGGACAAACTGTATGGATAGGAGCATTGTCTTGTTGGAAGACAACGTTATCATCCTCCGTGACTATCAGCATCGGCAATACTTTTTCGAAACACATCTGATATCTACTACCGTTTAATCTTATGGTCGGAAAAGCCACTTCTGATTTCAACACCTTTTTGAGCGCGGCCCAGATTTTTACACAAACAGTTGGACCTATTCGAGACATGATGCGCCTGTTATTGCGTTAGTTATGCCAATAATAGTTTAATCCATCTGGTCCGTCTACATAAAATTATTTTCCTGATCAAAAAAAAACTCTGAATACATTTTTAACCAAATTTCAATTTGGCGGTGATCCTTCCTTAAGTTGCGGCTGAATCATCATTTTTCTATACTTCAGAGTTCCCTTCTTCGCAGCCCACTTTCTAACATTTCTGGGGTGACAATCAAGACTTAAGCAATCTACAATTTTTGATAAGGATATTTCTCAAAAACCTGAACATTTTCGCTTATGAAAAACTTTCGGAGGGCACCAAGAACTCTCTTTTTTGCCATAATATCCCATACTAAGTGACAAAAATTGCTGTCAATACTCTAAAATCGACTGATTTCACTTGCAATCTCTCCTTGATTTCTGTCAAACTTCCTGAACTACATTATTCGATGATTTTCCATTCCGTCAAACTTTTAGCGCACGGCATTTCTCCGAGAGAATTTCGAATTTAGAATACTGTGTTTTGTTTGATTTTCGCTGCCTTTCATTGCAAACTTGTAAAATTAAACAATTAACGTCCATAAATTTGACATTCGCATTTTGCAAACTACGATTTCGAATGTTTTCTTAATAATTGTAAATAAGGCCAAACAAACTAAAACAGCATATTAAAAAAAAAAACTTCCTACAATAAAAATATCAATAACTCAGCAAAACAAATTTAACGCAACAACTTCTTAAACAGCTCGAGTTTATAATTATTCGCAGCACTGTATATAAATAAAACATAAGTAATTTTTTCTTCGACTTAAAGTCGTAAAACAGTTATTCGTTATGATGTCAAAACACTTTCTTTACAAACTGTATATAGATAATAATAATATAACTTTGTCAAGCAGGTCGCAGGTACTCAATCACTGCACAATCAATCATCACCAAACCGGGAACGTCAGCGAGAATCAGCGCATGCAAGGAGAATAATGGAAATATCATATGCGGAAAAGATGGCATTATAAAACGTTGGCAAGAATATTTCCAAGACCTATATAATGCTGCACAATCATATGACGGAAATGACGATATGAACGCAACAGACATGGGATGGCTGGCAATTGGTGGAGCAAATAACGCAGACCCAGTCCCCACAATGGAGGAAGCCCTTGAAGTTATACATAGTATGAAGAACAATAAATCACCAGGCGAAGATAATATAACCGCAGTGATACTTCAGAACCTAGATGTAAGCGGCAAACAAAGAATACACGAAATGATCGTTATATAATACCAATATACAAAAAAGGGAACAAACTCCAGTGCAAAAACTACCGAGGAATCACGATCTTAAACGTGTTCTCAGAATACTCGCAAGAAGACTCAGCACAACGGCGGAGACGGTACTGTAGGAGTACCAAAGCGGTTTTAACCCAGGAAAATCTGTAAACGATCAAACATTTGAAGCAAAAGCAAAGCAAGTTGAAGCAAAACCTCGACATATGCTATGAATTTGACATAGACGTCCAAATGCTTTTTATAGATTTTAAGAAAGCTTTCGATAGCATCAATAGCCAAAAAATTCCGGAAGTATTTTCTGAGCTAGGCGTTAGTAAAAAGCTAACAAGACTGACAATGTGCAACCTTAAAGGACATTAAAGATTCAAGAAGAAAATATCGAAAGTTTTGAGTTAAGCACTGGAGTAAGACAAGGGTATAGCCTATCAACAGTTATATTCAACTTATGCCTGCATTTTGCCGTAAAAAATTACACATCCTCTGGCAATATACTCAACCGCTCGGGACTAGTTGTAGCATATGCGGACGACATTGCAATCCTTGCGCGAAACCAAAGATACTTAGTGGAACTGTTCTGCAACATTATGACATCCGCTGTGGCAGTTGGTCTTGTACTCAACGACCATAGGACTAAGTATATGACTCTCTCCCGATAAAAATAGGACATTATACTTTTGAGGGAGTAGAAAAGTTTACGTATATGGGGGTGCTTATGACGAACGATAACAGCGGCAGAGAATGTATCCAGGATCGCGTTCTAGCTTCAAACAAATCGTTCTATACCTACACAACATTATTTAAGTCAAGGCTGCTTTCTCGAAGTTGCAAATTAAACATGTACAAGACGTTAATAAGGTCGGTGGCTACTGATGGCTGTGAAATATGGACACTGACGAGTGCTGAGGAAGAGTAACTACGGATCTTCGAGAGGAAGATATTGCGGAAAATACTTTTGCCAAAACTTACATCCAAGGGAGAAATAAGAAAGAACGCATAACTATTACAGCTTATGCCAGGCGAAGACATAGTCAAATATGGAAAAGCACAGCGCCTCAGATAGATTGGACCTGTCTTAAGATGAATAACACGAGAGTACAGGCACTAAATATGCAATATAAGACGCTGGCCTGCTGAAGAAGGGGAAGGCCACGTAAGCGTCTAATTGACGGCATAGAACCCTGGCAAAGAACATTAGGAATGGAGAACTATTGTAGAGAAAGCCAAAATCCACCCAGAGTTGTAGAGCTGACTCATGATGATGATATAACTTCGAATATTTTCATTTTTAACACCGCTAATAATTTCAATCTAAAAAATTAGATAACTTTCTGTGAAAACAATTGTTTTCATACTTAAACTATTTATGCTATGATGATTATAAGCTGACCACGCTTTATTAGGAAACAGCTATGTGAAATACGATACTATCTATCAATAGTTTTACAAACCATCCATAGTTTTGTTAGAAAAAAAGTTCACCGGTCGTTCTTCATCACTATTTTGCTGCTTCGAGTGATGTAATTCAAACAACAAAGAAGCCGTTCGGGACTTGACCTCAGATATATTTGGCATGACAATCGAAAATTGATTTTGGCTGGTTTGCGAAGTGAGGTACGTGCGGGAAAAAATTCCTCTTTTTGCTTTGACTCCCTTCTATGCCATTGGTGCGAATTAGCAACTGTGTTTTTCTTCTTGTAATTGCCCTCAGAGGCACGAGCCAAAGAATACGGGCGGCATTTTGCACAATCACCAAGCAAACAGAAAAACAGCAAGAAACAGCAAATGTACAAATTATATTGAAGAACGAAACGAGAAGCAATAGCGTAGACCATTTGTTTTTTTTTTCTTTCTTATTTGCCCAAAATAAGACAAGGAAAGAAGACACCAGACGACCAAGTGATAGATACTGAAAAAAAAACAACTGCACACAACACGCATGCAACAAAAAAACATGCGTTCCATACTCTAGGTTCGAATGGGTCGAGCCTATTTACAGTGGTCGCTCCTATATTTACAAATTTCGTGTTGGCTTACTATGTTGGCTTAAATTTGCGTATTCAATACCTGTGAAAGTTTACTCCATTCCACCTTCATATCAATTATATTTCCTGCCACAACCGAAAATTTATTTGGCTGCACTCGACAAGTTGAAAACAAAAATAAAAAGTGAACCATTTGTTGAGTGTGTTGTGTAGGTATAGTGCGTGTATGAGATTGTGTTGGTTTTCTTTTTCTACTTTGCGTGTGAAATGCGATAAGTTTGATTGTGTTGTGTAGGTATTGTGCTTGTATAAGATTGTATTGGTTTCTTATTGTGGGTATCACTCGGAATACTTTTGTATGATTTTGCTTTGTTATCAAGCCGTTTTTTTCTCTGGCCACCTGATATTTTCATTTCATCCATATCAATGAACTAGTGGTCCAGCAAATGTTGTTTTGCCCACTCTTGTATGTGGTGCGTCCAAATATATTATTCGTGGTTTTGTTCCAGTATAAAAGCCGTTATTGAAGTGAAAACCACAAATGCGAAAATATGAAAAAACAAAGCAAAAGATATTGTGAAATCGAAGAGTGAAATGATTATTTTCGTACTAAACTGTCACATTCTTACTCTCTATTCGCACTAATATATAAAAAAACTTCTGCTTTATGAAGCACTCCTGCAGAGCTCGTGAATATACTGAATTATTGATATGAAACAACTTTAGTTTTGGCAGAGTGAAATTTTAGATGAGCGTAATTCTCAGAGGCTCCTTTGTTTTTGTGTTTTATTTTTATACATACAGTTTGAGAAGTATCTGAAAATTGAGTTGGTCTTCATATTTAGCGAATTCGACTTCGAATATTCGCTATTCGGAATATTCTTTCTTCACATTAAAACATTTTTTGATGATGAATAATGTGTCAAAGACTAAAGCTCAAAAGAAGTCCCTATGTAACAAAAAACATATTCAAAATAACCGCCCTATTCTGTACACTCTATCTATAAAATTCATATTAATTGAATAGTTAGAAGCTTTTGTCATTTTTGTTATTCTGGCGCACTTGGAAAGCTTCACTATTAAAAAAAAAGCTGTTTTTCGTAATAGTCCAAAAAATACCATACCACAGCGGAGAGTATGGTAATTTTTTTGCTTGAAGAAACCTCACTTCTCCTTGTTTCACCGTGAAAATCAGTTCTGAAATTGTTTTGATTGCGCAGGAGACCGACGGTTGGCACCCACATGGTTGTTTCCCATACACTTTTGGTATGACCCATTTGTGTAGAAATATAAAGCCGCCAAGAAACGAAACTCAAATGGAATTTTCGAGTTTCCATTATCCCGCGGCTTCAATTGCTCTATCAATAGACGGCACAATATTTTATTTTTTTTTATTTTTTATTTTTTATTTTTTTTTTTTTTACATAGACATAGTAGGTACGCAATGACCACACACTGATCTCACATGGGGCAGGCCCAAGTGGCATCAAAATTCACCCAGTCATATAGACTGGGCTCAGCTGGTGTTAATTGCTAAGTTCTTTGGTGAACATGCGATACCAAAGCTAATGTCTACGTGCTAAATATTTGGCTACAGATAAAAACATCATCAGCCTCTAATAAACATGCAATATTAAACTAAATCTAAGACTTAATTTATAATTCAATACCTAAAATGATATAGACAATTCAAACAAAAATTTAGATTACAAGTTTAGAAAGTAAGTTATGCATTAATTCATTTAAGCCAATAATGTAGAGGTGGAATTTTCAGAGTTTAGAAAATCATGGCGAAGCAAAGTCTCAACGAAAACAATAATGACAGAACTGATAGAAAAACTTCTAATAAAATGAAGAAAGTTTACACTTTAGCCTAGCTCTCTAATACTTTGAAAGTGTAGTGGAAGAAGCAGAAGATGAAACTGAAGCAGTGACTGGTAAGGTTACCTGCGAAAGCCTAGTTTTTTTCTTAGGAATAAACTCATGGACCACCATATGTGCAGGCCAGAAATTAGCGCCACAAATGACAGAAAATACTTCAATACCAACTGAAAGCTTGAAAGAAGAGCCTTCTCTAGGGCTAGAAAAATTAAACTTATGAATATTAATATTCGAAGGGTTGCATGCTTTTGATGATATATAGCGTGCAACGTCGTCACAGGTTGTCTCCTTATCCAACCTGGAAATAAAAATATGTTTACGAGGATCCAGCACCTTCAAAATACATGGCACTGGAGTAGAGGCA
Organism: Cacoxenus indagator; assembly: GCA_035041755.1. Taxonomy (NCBI): domain Eukaryota; kingdom Metazoa; phylum Arthropoda; class Insecta; order Diptera; family Drosophilidae; genus Cacoxenus; species Cacoxenus indagator. The sequence continues at coordinate 958,740 of JAWNKX010000067.1, forward strand.
GTATTGGACTGTGAAGAACTCTTAGGGGGTGACAAAGTACGGGAGGAGTTAGAGACTTTAGTAGAAGATGAAGCAGAAGTTACAGTAGTAGGACAGGGAGTAGAGCAAGATGAACAATTAGTGGAGGGAAAGTTGAAAGCGACAGATGAAGTGGTAGTAGAGGGGATATTGGTAGAAGGAGCTACTGGAATTGGAGCGGGATGGGATGATTGGTTAGATATTGAAAAAGTACAGAAGAATAAGTGGGTAAAGGTTGGGAAGAAGGGGAACAAGTTGGAGAAGTTGAAGCTGAAGTCACAGTAGTAACACATGGAATAGAGGAAGTCGAACAAGTAGTGGAGGGAAAGTTAAAGGCGATAAATGAAGAAGTAGTAGATGGGACAGTGGTTGACGGAGCTACCGGAATTTTAGCGGGATGGGACGATGGGGTGGATATGAAAGAAAGTACAGAAGAGTGACTGGGTAAAGGTTGGGAAGAAGAAGAACAAGTTGGAGAAGTTGAAGTTGAAGTCACAGAAGTAGGACAAGGAATCGAGGAGGACGAACAAGTAGTGGATGGAAAGTTCAAAGCGACAGATGAAGAAATAGTAGAACAAGTTAGAGGGGATTGTGAAGAAGGGGGTTGAGGAGACGAAAAAGAAATAAGTGGCGCTGTGGTAGGCGGAAGATTATGAGGGGATAATGGCGGCAGTTGTACTGCATTAGCCGTTGGAGTCATTTCGAAAGAGTACACCAAACACATTTTTGACCCAGCATCAAACTCTGAGGCTAGCTCAGTGAATAGTTTCTTAAGTTTTTGGTATTTAATTCGCATACGGCGGTACATCAATGAGAAGTCCCCCTGGCGATTGAAGCAGGTAGGGCACGACCACCTGATGCCACCACATGCAGGTTTAGCCGTACCGTAAAGTCCGTCATAGTCGCCACCAGTCAACCCAGCACAATTAAGGTGGGCGATGTTATCGCACATCCAACAAGAGACACCTCTAAGCTTATCACTATTAAAGTTGTCCTTGTTGGTGCAAGCCCGAATACAGCAATTCATTTTGCGCGAAGTATAGATACAAGATATTAAATTAAATAAAAGCAAAATAAGATGAATAAGATAGGAAAAAAATGAATAAATAAAATATAATAATTGAAAAAGAACTAAATAAAAAATAATAATAATAATAATAATAAAATTAAAAAAAATAAAAATAACATTAAAAATTAAAAAAAAAATAAAATTAAAAAAATAAAAGATAAAAAAATTTTAAGTAAGCAAAAATAAAATTAATAAATAAAATAATAACAATAAAATAAACTTGAGTGAAAAAATTTTTTTTTTAAATTTATTTTCAAAATTTGGTTGTTATTATCAACACACTGTGCAAAAAAAGCAGTTCTATCAGTTCTTTCCATTGATATGGAAAAAGCTTTTGACAGAGTAGGAATTCACTGCATTATTCAACAGCTCCTCGAATGGAAACTCGGACCAAAAATTATTAACTACACTCGCAGTTACCTTAGTAATAGAAGATGCAGAGTAAAAGTTAATAGCACCCTATCAAAAGAAGAGCAACTACATAATGGCATCCCGCAGGGATCCCCACTGTCTGTCACCCTTTTCCTCATAGCTTACAACAAATTAAGCCACATAATAAATCAAAACAAATTTTTTACATATACAATGTATGCAACGATCTGTGTCTCATTTTTAATCCAAAAGTAGGCTATGATACTGAAATAAAAAATTTGTTCCAAAAATTAAATCAATGGTGCACCTTTAGTGGCACAAAAATATCCAGCGAAAAATCCTCACACTTACATGTATGCAAAAAACACAACTGTACAAACATAGACATTAAAATAAACAATACAATCATACCTAAAACACAATATCTTAAAATATTAGGGCTTATCTTTGATAAGAGACATTCTTGGAATGAACATATTAATACACTAATAAAATCATTAAACACTAGATTAAATATTTTAAAACGTTTAAGTAGCAAAAATCTTAAATGTAACACTATCTCTCTCATAAACGTTACAAAAGCAATAATATTATCCAAAATAGATTACGGCCTCTGTGTATACGGCAAAACAAACAAAACCAATATTAACAAATTATCCACCCCCTACCACTCCTCCATCAGACTGTCTTTAGGTGCTTTCCGAACCACTCCCATCGCCAACATCCTTGCAGAAGCTGGACTCCCCGACCTGAGTACCAGACTCGATTGGAGCATCAGCAGACAAATAAACAGACTAACCAATACACCCGGATCTTCAATGCATACAACGCTAATCAACCAAATGAAGCTGAAACGAGATCTTAAAATACCATCAAGCCTCCAACTCATCATCAAAAAAGCTGCAGAATTCAACATAATTATATCTACTCACCGCAAATACAAACAAAAGGTCCCACCATGGCAACTTAGTGAAAACTCAATTATACTCCAACTCGCACATTATAAAAAGGACTCAACTCCCAAAGAGATTTACACGACAACCTTCAATAGTATTCGATCCAATTTCCCTACGTGGAAGTTTATCTTTACCGACGGCTCAAAAACAGACAACTCAACAGCACTTAGCGTTGTCACTGAAGAGAATGAAATTCTAAGATTGGCTATAACACCCTTCTACACGTCCATTTTTACAGTCGAAGCTGAAGCAATTCTAATGGCTGTGGAACTGGCAAGTGCAATAAAAAAAACCAAACATGTCATATGCACCGACTCGCTTTCAACACTCCTCGCTGTACAAAATGTAAATAACAATGATCCGACCATAAGCAAAATCAGAGACATGATATCCGCAAACCATAAAAAAATAAAACTAATGTGGACACCAGGACATGCAGGAATAAAAGGAAATGAGCTGGCGGACACAGCAGCAAAAGCCGCCACAACAGCCCCACTAATTCTTCACAACACTTTTAGTCAGAAAGACATTAACAACCTCATCAATATGACAAGCAAACTAGTTTTAAAAAATATCTGGAGCGAATACGCACACTATTATAAAACAATAAATCCTTATCGGAAACCAACAAACATACCAATAACTGTAAACAGAAAACACGCAATTATCTACACTAGATTCAGGCTAGGCCACACGAAGATTACACACGAACACCTATTCAAGAAAACATCACCACCGATCTGTCCATACTGCAATAGAAGCACTCTCACTATTGAACATTTCACGAATAACTGCCAATTTATCCTCAACCAATGCATCTCCTTAAAAATTCCCAGTCCTACCCAACTCCTCGCAGAGGCCCACATTGAAAATATTAACAATTTTGTAAAACTTATTTCTAAACTAAATATAAGCCTCTAAATACATGTAAAAAAAAAAAAAAAACCAGCCTGAAGGCCTTCGTTGCTCTGGCTATAAAAGTATTGTAATTTAGGATTAATTCTAAGCTACAATAAAAAAAATAAAATAAATAAATAAATAAAAGCACAACGACTTAAGTCCGAATTTTGACGCTCTCAGCTAGACAGAGATAGAATTGCAAAGAGAAAAGTATGGTGAATAATAATATTTTCCCAGAGAAAAAAGAGGAAATACAGTTATTTAAAAATAATAACTACTGTATAGAGAGCAAGAAGGAAACAGAAAAAGACTAAAATAGAAAAAACTATTTTAAAGAGAGAGCAATAACTCAATACACAGGAAAGGCAAATTTAAGCGTTGTACTTGCCAAATATAATTAAACATTGATAAGTACAAAATTTATACGGGTGAAATGAGCCATACACCACAAATAAATTCACTTATAAATTCACTTAACACCGGAAAGAAAAATAAATATTAGTAAAGATAAACGACAATAGACAAATTAATTGCCAAATGCTAATCAAAATCAAAATTCGGTGCAGAATCAAAACACGTCTGTTAAGCACAAGCTACTAACTACTAATGTTTACTACTACTACTAACTACTAAATTTTAGAGTTAGAATCGAGTTCTCTCAAAAACATTGGATATTGAATTCGATATTGAAAATAGATCACTGTTATCACGCAATGATTTCAAGACACTGCTTTATAAAAATTTTCTTCATCTTCCAAAAATTTTGCTAAAAGGCAGCAGATCACGTTGTTATTCATTTCTTCAGTGTTTATAGTGTGCGAAATATTTTGACATGACCTGGTGTAGAGGTGTTAAAAATTGGCATTAGATAGAGCAGAGCTTTTCTAAATGAGCAAAATCACCCAAAAAATCCCATAAAAATGTTTTGTCGCTTACTGCCAATCAAAATCTTTCAAAATATATCTATTCATTTGATAGAGTGCACAGAATAGGGCCGCAAGTTACAGAAATAGTGGAATATAAAAGAGTGTGTTGAGATGGAGAGGGGAAGATAGGAAAAGGGTAGTTTTTATGAAGAGTAAGCAACACTGTGTTCAGGTAGTATTGGTAGGCTGACTTGCGAGTTAAGGGTCAAATACACCATTCACACAATTGATAAAATGTGTGAGGTTGTAATGTGATGCGTGCCCACACACCTTTCAAATCAATTTCGGCAAATGTACATTTTTTAACGCAATAAGCGATACACATACGTGTGTTCAGAACAAATAAATAAAAATCACATGGAGGATGAAAAAACAATGTGACGAAAATCAAAAGTTTTTCATTTCGATGAAGCAATCAAATCGCCAAATACACCCGTTGATTTTCCGTCACTTGGCTGACTTTATTCCCAGAATATTATTAATATGTTCTTAGAGCTAACAATACATTTGTTTTGTACAGAGTTTAGCTTGGTAGAGAGATGATCTCCTTGGCTGTTGACACATAAAAATGTATCACTCTTTGTACAAATAGACGTAGGGTGTTGGCCAGCACAACGAGCACAGGATCTCTTGACATTACATTCTTTGGAACCATGGATAAAAAGCTGGCAGTTGTAACACTGTGTTATTTTATTCAGCATATTTGACTTGAACTCCCGACGAATTTTTGTGTGGTTAATGCAAGCATAAGTTTTACGCAGTTGCTGGATCGTAATGGATTTTTTTGCAATGTAGAGAACATACAGTAGCACTTTATAGTCAGTTGTAGTAGTTTTTTCCAGTCTTCACATCAAAGCTAAAAGACCAGTTGCATTAGTATTGATTTCAATTCATCGTTTGATATTTTATCCAAACTGGAGAGTATTGCTTTATATGGTTTGGAGTTTGTATTTTCGTAAGAAAATAATTCACAGTCCAGATCCTTTAACTTACAGCACACTATATTATAGTAATCATGAGAGTTTACAAAGATTTTTATGCCAATTGAGATTGACTTGATTGAATAATCACTTATATTGATGTTTTTCAACATGGCGTGGACATATTTTGGGTTTTTTTTGAAGACCGTAATAGGCGGAACTCTGTTTCCAGGTTTCCGTCACATCCCTCATTTGATCAAATGTGTGAAGGTGTATTTGGCCCTTAAACAGAACTGAGAGTGGGTAGTGCAGTCAATCTCACTTAAGAGTGTTCAACACTTCGTCCTCCGTTGGCGTCAACATATCCTGAAAATGCTTGTTCACATCACGCTAGCAGAATGCTCCTTGTGTCAATTTTTATTTCGTTGACCTAACTTTGCAACGCAATGGTAAGCCTTCGCGTCTACCTTCTGACATTCATCATTGTCACATGCCACTTGATATCCAGCATATAGGGGTATGATTCCAGACTTAAAATTCTCAATACCGTGTCGTTGAAATACATCCGTTATGTATTGCGTTTGCGCCATGCCAAGGCATACTTTTAATGGCCCCCTATCCGTATATTTAAAAGCTCTTGAAATTTATGCCTTCAAATTTAACAAATCTTCCTTCGATTGGCATGCTGTGATCAAATCATAAACATATACCATAACATATGTTATACCGGCGTATAAACTCTGTCTACCGCACACAGAGTGGCCCTCTGGGCGCGTTTTCTCCCATTAGAGTTGTACCAGAGAGTAACCCCAGTGTTGAACAACCAACTGCCTATCCATTACTGCCAGGCTGACCGTTGTCAGAACCCAGTACTGTCAGATCGAACTATAATCCAATTCTTGTTCTGCTCTACTGCCATCCTGCGATGTTATCGCTCTCGATAAACCAACAATAATTACTTAACATTCTCCATTTAAAGTTTTTTTTTTTGTAACTCATTAACATCATTAATTCATAAGATTAATTAAAATTAATAATAAAGCGTGACATGGTGATAGAGACCGATTCTCAGTCAGATGGTGGAACACGCAACACCTGGCCTAGGCCTATTAGTGGTTGTAGGGTCCGGGGATCGGCAACCACTTTAGGGCATTCCTGCCAAAGGGAACGGGCACTGCGACCAGAGAAGATCTTTTGTACCCTATACCCTAGAAGGCTAGAAAGTTCTTTGTCGAAGAGTTTCTTATCAGAACAGGTGACACAGAGTCTTGTTTCAGAAAGTTAAATCCGGCCAACCCCGGACACTTACATCGGAGGTGAAGACTTCTTTCTACGTTTCTAAACAGAGTCTACACTCTAGGGAGAGTGACAAACCTAGTTTGTGAAGATGGTAATTTAGCCGGTGGTAACCGGTTAAGTAGCCCACAAGTAGCAGTGTTAGGTCCGATGTACGACGATCTAAATTTGGAGGGGTGTTTCCGGGGTACTGCGTGCCCCAAGGGCTCGAGTGAAAACTCTGAACCATTCCTCGATAAATGACTTGGCCGTTGCCCAGCTAATACCGATATAGGGTTCAGGACCGATGAATTTGAAGGAGTGCCTTGATCGCCGATTGACCATCAGAAAAGATATATATATTTCGTCCTCTTGTTCCCTTTGCCAGGAGGTTGCGCCCACAGATATCTATGGATCTCCATTTGAAAGACAGTGGGCCATTTTTCCATTGTGATTGAGATACCTACCGATCCTACCGAAGAGGTGATGAAGGACAGCTTCGGGTTATTTGCCCTTCATGTAGGCATATTGATTCCTGTGAAGAGGAATCGCTTTTTCAAGCCTTTGCCTAATATGGAGGCCGACTAATCGCTCCATAGTCTTTAAGATGAAGGAAGTTAGACTTATTGGTCTCAGGTTAGAGGGAGCACTGGTTTGTTCTACCTGTTTCAAACCGTGAACAAAGAAAACGCTGTGTTCACCTTGAATTACAATTTATTTCCTATTTACAATTTAGTTGAGTTTCAATGTGCCTTAAGACGAGCAGGTTCGGAGAAAAGAAGAAAAAATACTGTGTTCTTGAAAATAAGACCTGGCGTTTAAAGTCAGCCAAATGAACCAAATGTGGTCTCCAGACTGAGACCGAAAGTTAACTCCACCTGAATGCTTGTCTGGTCGCCAAATGATAGAGATTTACTTTAAGAGCAACGATAGACAAATTGAGCATAAAAGCTGTGCATGCATTTTGCGTACAGATGCAACAAATACTAAAAAATTAAAATAAGTGTGGTGTTGCTGTTGATTAACCCTTGCTATTACTTACAGCCGTTGAGATTTAAACAGCTACTCTTCGCCAGAGCGATTACGGCCTCCAACAGTCTGTATGATGTAGGTAGTTTCACAGACCGATTTTTTGCTTGGGGATAAAAACGACTGTCACCTTCTTGCATGACTGTGGTATGAATTCCAAGGTGAAACTAGCCCTTAAGAGATCAATTAGTAGTCTGACGATTGTGTCGAGGCAATTTTGCAGCAGGGCTGGGAAAATGCCATCGCAGCCCGCTGCCTTAAAGGGCTGGAATGAGGAGATAGCCAAGCGTACCTTGTCCTCGTCAAAAATGACTCCAGAAAGGCTGCTAGCCCAACGTCCCAAGATCTATTGGTCAGGCGAGGGTAGTTGCAACGAAGTTGAAGTGGTGGAGGTACTTAAGGCTCTTGCCGACTGTTCGTAAAAAGACCATCTTGTCTTTTTAACAAAAATATACCATTCGAAGGGGCCTTGTCTTACACTTTTTGCAGGCGGGTTACTTCGGGAAGCGATTGCAACTCTTCACAATGACTGCACCATGTCAAATGTGTGTGTTATAGTCGATGAGAGCGACCTTATATTTGCCCCACTGACCAGAACGTTTAGCTCTGTTGAATAGTTGAATAGTTTGTCTCTTAGTTGAGAGCATTTCATTCAACCACTAGACCTTTCTCCTATGCGTGGTGCGTTTTGTGTTGATCTGACAGCGAAGCTTCCTCAGAGACATTCCAGTCCTATATGTACTGGCTGTGGCCCTGCTGGAAAGGGTGAGGTCAAGTATCTTCTGCCTGGTTCGCACCCCCTGTTTGCTATATCTGAATCTCACCTCATAATATAGTTAGCTTATCTCGTTGCTGATATTTCCGCTGTGTGAGAAATAGCCACACATTACGTGAATCTGCTGGAAATGGCCTTCATGAACAAGTTCCATGTCCAAAGAGCATTTCTTCTTAATGCACCCAGGGTTGTTCCTCAACCATTTCGCTGTGAACATCGTAGAATAAGTTATTTACAGCCAGCCGGTCCGGGGGACACATCCCTCGAATTCTGCTGTGAGGTTGTCATCCGGTTTTTCGACGACAACTTTCAATATAGCCTCTCGCAGCAGTGCCATATGCTTAGCGGTAAGAGGTTCTTCGAAAGGGAGGTTGGGATAAACCCAAGATTGACACTGCTTACTAGCCGGCTGTAGGAAGCTTTATCTGACTTTGCATGGGTCCGCTTAGGTTTTTTGGTATTATTCATACCGGGCGACTGCTTCTCGAAACGTGTTCTTTTGATGCAGGTTTCCTCGCCGCTTTTGATAAGCTCTAGGGTTTCTGCCCTGGAGTATCCACTGTGTAAAGAGAACGTGATGCGCCTGCGCTCTTTAGAGATTAGGCGGACAAAAGGCTGCTCCTTTGTCCAAATGAAGGTGGTGCAGTTGAGCACCTGCCTCTGTGGCGCCGGACTATTGCGTCGAGAGGCTGGAGGCAGATACCACTGTACGGTTTGAATCCGAATCCGAGGACATGGAATGCTCCGACATGGTCGTCAAGCCGTAGCTTAGTGCTCCCACCAAGAAACCAGGTCATTAATTCACGGTCTCTTGGTCGTGCCCAATGGCTCCGGGTTGAGGAGTGTTGACCGGCAGCCCTATGGTTGCACAGCTGGTGTTGGCGAAATCCGTTGAGGTATAGCCGGCGGATGATGCATTTTGAGCTGCATCGCATTCATTAAAAATTGATTATTATATATATTATTATATATTGTACTATTATATATGATTATTAAATATTATTCATGTGGCCCACGATTAAACGGGAAGGCCACCCACGGCAGAGGCCGTTACCGCGGTAGGTCTAATTGAAACTGGGGGGCGACAGGTATCCAGAATCCGCATACTAAAGATCAGGCACCCTCCTGGCCATGCATCCCTTGTCGTGTGCTGTTTTACCATGGATTAATGTGTTTGATTTAAGAGAGTGACACTTCTCTCGGCCCGACTAACATTAGCCAGTATCCGAGGCAGAGACATGACTTTGTTTCGGGCCTGTTTCTAACCCCCGGTGTAGTCAACTACACTGTTACGGCACGAACACCAGGGTGTTTCGTGTTCATCCCCCTGTGCATCTGACGGCTCGGCGGTCAAATTGCTAATTCATTTCATGAATTTCGCTTAGTTCCTCCTTTAACATATCTCACATTGTCTTTGCTATAGCAACAAGCACAACAGCAATTGTGTCTCCAATACAATGGCATTTAATTTCGTTCTCATATTAATACAGAATCACAAATCATCAATCATCTACTCATATATTTCCATGAAACTTAGCCTGTTCAAACTCATATCATGACTCATAAACAATCTTAAGCTTGTTTATGAATTGTACCAATTTAAAAAAAATCCGTACCTTCTTTTAAATACATTTAAATTTATCGGTCTCTTCTCCATGTATCGGCCGGATTACTCAAATCTTTGCTTAGCCCAAAAAATCGTTTCTTCGTGTCACGATTTGGCGTAAAAAAGTACAATAGGCATTTCTTGATATTATCGTTAATCTTTTAGTCAACATCGGCACATCAATTTTATACGTCAATCCGGGAATAATACGGATCCAAACATGATAAGCCATCTGAATCCTTTCAGTTTCGTTCGCCCGGCGTAGATGCAAAATGTTTTTGTTTGTGTTTAGGTGACAGCAAGCGTTTTGTCAAACTCTTTGGAATAAAAGTAAAAGGATTTAGCGATTATTAAACTCTTTAGACCAACGGTCCTACTACCTCTTTGGCCTTATTGATGGAAGAACCGACATCCAGCTTTGGATCCGTCAATACTTCGAGATCATTAAATTATGAGACAGGTTCTAGAGTGTGACCATTGATAAGGTAACTATTTATAATTACATTTTTACAATAGAAGTACATGTGACAATACATTTGTCACAATTAAGTGAAAGGTAGTTAATATAGCACCACTGAGATAATATGAGTCAATATCATCTTGAAGAAACATTAATTGGGTGTGGGATGTAAGGGACATGCAAATCGTTTATTATTTTATAATAGTGGACCAAAGTAACTACTGTAGGAGCGAACAAACCGAAACTAATTTCGATAGTGATCAAAATATTTTTACCTAACATTATAAATTAAAGGTGTATGATAAATTAAGAACGTTTTTTAAGATGTCTGAAAGCAAACATAGATGATTATGTCTATCTGTCTGTACGTCTGTCAATGTTTGTCGTCTGTCTTCCATATTTACGATTTTTTTGTTTGTTTGTTTTTCTTTCTTTTTACAAGCCTTATATAATTTTAGTATCCTTAATATGCATTATAAGTAATTTTTCAACATTCTTGAATTATCATCAAGGAGATTTCCTTTTAAAAAAACAAAATAAAAAAAGGTGCGGATACAATACATTAGTACTAATTACAGAGAAGATTTTTTGTAGTTATTTTTTCTTATGTTTTGTTTGTAATTTTGTATATGATCTTCACAGAGACTGATTTTTTTACTTCTCTATGTCATGTTTTTTGTACGTTAATATCATTTGATAAATGATTATTCATTGAGCAACGATCGATTGGAAGTTGTTCGTTGAGATATAAATACACTTATGTAGCTAACTACAATAGGTACAATATAAATATTTGCTTCATTTACAAATCTATTGGCATATGAGGTTAAAATTCGACAAAACAGCGTTACTCGCTATATGATTTCTATCTACTGATTACAAAAAAAAAATTACTTAAAAGTTAAAACATCTTTGTGTCGGTGCAGAAAAAAGTTTGATAATCGTCATAAAACCATCGATTATTCGATAAATCAACCCCAGATCAATTACACAGATGACATCGATTAAAACACCGATTATTTCAACAAAACATCGATTATTTCGATTAATCGATTGATCGATAGCCATCCCTATCAGAAAATAAGCGGAATAGCCAACACGCACAAACAAACACGGCACAACGTTTTCACTATAAGTTAGTAAAATCACGAGATTCTAATTACGAATGGTCTTAGAACTTCGCAGTAATTAAAACAATTTCAGCTCAACAACCGCAGGCCTTCGCAGATGTTACAAAATGGGATCTGCCGGAGAGTGTCGAGTTGGCTGACCCACGGTGTATGGAAACAATAAAAATTGATATGCTGATAGGATCTGAAGCTTTCTTCTATGCGATACGCAGCGGGAAGTTTTACCTAGGCCCGGATATGGCGTACATAATTAACACTGCTTTCGGTTGGATTTTAGGTGGCAATCTAACAAGTAGCGCAAAGACACAAGTATATCGATGCACTTTGGTTCAAGAATCGACTCGATACGTTAATAGAGAGATCTGAGAATTTGAAGGCTACAAGTTACCTTTAAACCAGTTGACAGAGGAAGAGCAACGCTGCAAGGACCACTTCGTAAAAACAGTCAAGCAGTCAAGCTGTGGGCGCATAAATACCCCAGAGGATCTGACGTCTTGCGTCACGAGTTATAGGTCGACGATGTGTTAACCGGAGCGTGTCTAAGAATTGAGGGTCAAAATGTCCGAAATTATTGAACTACTTTCTAAAGCAGGCCTACAACTAGTAAAGCTCAGTAGTAATACAGCAGAGCTCGTACAGCAATCAAACGAGGAGGTGCTCCTCACCACAGACGAGGAATTGGTGAGGACAGCTCTTGGCATGGCATCGAAACTAAAAGCCGCCTATTTCATTTTTCGCCCCGATTTCAGCTCTACGACATCACCAACCACCTTGTCTAAAAACGCACAACTGTTCGATCCATTAGGACTTGTTAGTCCAATCATCATTAAATGCGAAATATTCATCCAAGGTCTGAGTATAAAGAGACTCAACTGGGATGACACTATTACAGGAAATCGCTCAGCACATGGCAAGAACTCGAAAGGGATTTCCAGAACATGTCAGTTCCATAACCTGGCGACATGTACCATAGGCCAAAAATCCAGCGGACATTGTGTCGGGAGGGTGCATCTCATTAGATCTATCTAGAAATATGTGGTTTAGTGGACCAGACTGTGAAAGCAGTGCAATTGGTCATCGTACACGAGAACAACGCAACGCCTCAAACTGGTTGTTGGCACGGATCATATTTAGCCATTACCGGCCAAGATGGAAAGGTCCACGTGGTGGACCTGCAGACAAAGAAGGGCACCATCCCACGTCCGGTCCACAAAATTGCACTAGTTCCGAACACTTAGTTTAGTTTAGTTTAGTTTAAATCTAATACTTTCAACAGAAGCAGGATGTTAGAGCAGGATAGAGGGCAGTCTGCCAACGACGTTTGAAAAAACTTTCGCCACTACCCTGCACCACATTCCCAAGGGGCCGCCGTTGAAGGAGTCAACGAACACAGATAAAAACTCGAACCGAACCCATGGTAGAAATTTAAGCTCGATGGCCCTTATTGATGCTGAGAACACCCGTTTCTAACAAACAATCGATCAACGTGTTTGATTTTTGTATATAGATATATAGATACTTATGGCTTAGGCCTCTACTGCGTATTAATTTATTAGGTGGAATATCCGTTACTTGTACTTTGCAATGTCGCTCTAGAGTTAAGTGATATCTCCTGCTAGCATTTATAATTTCTTCCTGTATAATTGGTTAAAACTGTCTTTTGGCCAATCTTAAGCTTGGCTGCTGACATACTTCAATCATTTTCAAAAAGATGGGATTAAATCATTCACTTCGAATACTGTATCATCAGCAAAGGTGGCATCCAGTGATGAGTTTTCTCCTGGAGCATAGGCACAAGCAACTGCATCACCAATCACGTCCAAAATTCTTTCTTAACTGGGATTACGGATCTACCGTTCCAAAAATTGCATTGAAATCGGTTGGGTATTTTCATAGATTACCTTGTTCGAACGTTAAAAATAATTTTTAAATCCGAAGGCCTTTGTAGCCAGTCCCTTATCTTTAAGTTAGTCTTATCTGGTAATATTACCTAACTCTAATAAATAAATTATAAATATTATCAGTTTTCTTATCACGAAACCGTTCCACTGCATTGAAGAAAATAAAATGTGTGAGTGTGCTTAGCACTCACGAGATTTTGATGTGAAACATATTCAGTATGTAACTAAATGAATATAAATATATGAATAACAACAACGCGTGGCTTTCCTCTTGCTGTTGTTTTCGGTCACACGATTGTCCTATCAGTATCGGCGCATGCCTTCGTTGTTGTTGTTTTTACAACAGCCGCCTTCTTTTTTATTTCTATCGCTATTTCTCTTTGTTGTTGTTTTGACAGGGTATCATTTTTGTTTTCGTTTTTCTGCTTAATCAAAGGTAATGACTTCGTTTTGGTTTCATAACTCCGGCTAAACGCTCTTATGCTACACGGAGAACGAAAAGTTAAATTATTTTTATTATTTTATTATTTTTATTTGACAGACTTTCGATTTCGAATTTGACATACTTCTAAATGGCATTATGAAGAAATATTAATTTCATACACACGAATTGGATTGAATTTCGCGACATTTAAAGGCCTTTTTATACAAATCCAACAAATCAGAGATTATTGAAATCGGTGGAGCCGTTCTTGAGTTAAAAGTGGTGTAACTAACGCAACTTTGTTTTATATATGTAAAGAAGATTAAATCTAATCAAGTCAATGAAATCCAATTTATTTCCAAACAACTGGACAAATATAATATTATCCTTTTTGAATGTGACTTCTTCTTTGGCTTTGGCTTCTTATTAACTTATGTCTGAAGCGTCTATCTTGGGAGATTTTTGCTATGGAACAGTATACACCAATCGAACGCACTAAAATTATTCAACTATACATTAAAAGAATACAATAAAGCGTTGCACGAACGATTTTTATCTTCTGATATTCTCGGTAATCCTAGGCGACAGAGACGATCTGATGAAACTATTATGGTCGTACATGCCAGTGTTGAATGGGGCGTTATAGGGGTATGACAACTGATTTAGTTATGTCGATTGTTCGTGAATATGGTATGGAACACCTGTTATTTCAATAAGGCGGCGCACAACGTCGATTTACTGAAGTGGTTGTTCCCCAGTCACTTGATACAAACACGTTTTAATTTTGACTGGCCTCCGCATTCGTCCGATTTAGCGGCGCTGGACTTTTCCTCTGGGACTACTTGTAGAAAAGCCAAGGACCTTGGACAACATTTACCTGGAAAAACGAAAATATTACGCCATTTGATGTAATGTAATCAAGTGTGCTTAAACCAAATTAAATGATCTCTCTTTCTTACAGAGCAAAATTGTTTTATGTCTTTTTTCTTTTTTTAATAAATGGGTCTACCGAATATGGCCAACCATGTATTTCATTTAATTTATATAAACGAAAATCGGAAAATAAAACACTTGAATTACATTCCAGAGAAGAAACAAACTTTTCCCCTGTGAAAAGCTCGCACACACGGCATGGAAAATGGGGAAGTCGCCGCGCGCCAACAGCTGGTGATGAATGATTGGACTTGCGATGTTGACACACATCTTCCAGTGAGCAAGAGAGCGAGCGTGCGTGCGGTTGTAAGAGCGATTGGAAATGGAATGTCTGCTGTGAACTGGAAGGAGTTCATTTCTTTGGAGTTCTTGGTAGACGTATACATAACAATAACAAAAATTAATACCTAAGAAGCTCCGCCTTCTGCTTTTAAAAGTATATTGTATATATGTATGTGTGTATATATTTTTTAAGGCCACTCCTACGCAGCCATGTTGAATAACAATTCCAAAATAGCACGAAGCAAAGTAACTGAAATTCTGCTCACGAAGGGTCTTCCTCGTGTCCTTTTCACAAATGAATTTTGAGTGGGAACGTTTTGGTAAAAACTTGAAACACGTTTTAACGATGTCAAAATGGTTTGCAGTAATAGGACATAAATTTAGGTTAACTCACGTAAAGGACTGTCTGACGTACTGACTGACTGACACTAACAACAAGGACACAAAAACAACTATAAAACAATTGAGCACCTAAAACTTAACTTGTGTTTAGGTTGAGCAGTTGCTTTCGGATGCGTTTGCGGTATCGTCATCGTCATTGTAGTCATTGTTGTTGCCGTTCTTGTTGTTGTTTCTTTTGTTGGTAGCTTGAGTAAGGTCATCGAAATGTCAAAAGTTGCATTTTCGATTTAACATTGCACATGCACACCAACACATGCATAAATATAAACATTTGAACCCACAACTCAAGCGCGCAACGCACATCACACGTTTGGCCACCATGACGTTATCGTTCCACTTTGCTGTTGTTCACACTTTTTGTCACGAAGTGTTTGCTTCATGTGCCATGTGTTTGTTGGCCCCATTGTTATTGCTGTTATTACTCTTGTTTTATGTGCACAACACCTTTTTCAATTAATGTTCACACCTTTCATTGTTAAGTGTATATATATATATATATATATGTATGTACATTTGAGCAAAAGTTATTGTTGAGACAAAGAAACCCCAAAAGTCATTAAAATTTTTTATTTTTCGACTTATAAAGTCGAAAACTAATAAAATAAATAATATGTATATTTTCTTTTTCCCCCTCTTTTTTACTCATCTTCGTTCTCTTATTTTGTTTTCTAGTTTGTTTTTCACTAATTCCACTTCGATTTGCCTTTGACGCCTGACATTTTAAATTCGTCAGATTTCTACACTTTCGGCAGCCATTTTGATTTCGCTGCGCTACATTCCGTGACTTCCTTTTGTTTCCTTCGTATGAAAAATTATAACTTCCACCACTAAAAGGTTTGATATTCAATATAAATGTATTAGTGGTTCAACATCTGTATGTGCGTATGTGACTTCGTCTTGCTTATATACCATATGTGTGTGAGAATGTGATTCTGTATATCGACTGCCGGATGTGCGTTGAAATTTCCCTCCGTTCCTTTCTTTTTTCCCTATTCGTTTGCTGATATGTACTGTGTTGATTACTGTTCCCATTTCACTGTTGCTCAGCTGTGCATAGCTCTGTGTATGTCTTTATTCGCTTCTTGTACTCTTTCTCACTTACACTTGCTCCTATCTTACATACTTGTATGCCCCGCTCTAGTTAATCCATTTCACTTGCTCCCTCGTAAATCGATCCATAACTTGAATTTCATTGTTATTACATATTTAGTTTGCTGAATTTTATTATTTGTATTGTTTCAGTTCTCCTCGTGATGTTTTTGGCATTATTATAATCTGTTACATCCTCTGTTGTCCATTAGAATATGCAAATTGATTGGGTTTTTTATGCAAATAAGTTTGAAGTGTTGATTCGGTTTATTGGTGTTATTCTTAAGCTTCCTAATTGTCCAACTATTGACAGTCCTATTTCCGATGAAGGACTTTTTAATATGTACACTTGAAAAAAATTGGCAATTTTTCTACAATTTGAATAGATTAGAGCGAATGAATGTTACCTCAATCGAATAAGAACATTTAACATTCAGTTCAGCTAAAGTAAAATGGCAAATGTTTACTGATTATTTATACTTTATCATATCTCTATTTTTATAGTACCGCTCGCTACGATGAGTTTCTCTAAGGTAAATATTATTGTAACCACAATGCTTGAAAGTATGCTGCACTTTTTGTAAAACTGTGTTTATTATTTCATATTATACAATAGTTGACTTGGTGGTAAAAAAAAAGAATAACATATTAAAGGATCCTAAGATAATGAGCTACTAAAAAGCGCAAAAAAAAAATATTAAGGGTGCTTTCATGATAGAAAGCGAAAGCTGCGGTTAAATAAGGTAGTACAAAGATTTTTCCAGTACCTAAAGCATGTTAAAACATTCTTACAACGAATATGTGGCACACTTTTAAGAAATAAAAATTTTAATACTTTGACAACATTATTATCATTTCTGCTGTAACATATTCAGTTTGATTAAATATTTGGAATATGCATGACAACGAAAATGAAATTTTTTTTCTTAAAATTTAATTCAGACCCGTAAATTTATTTTAGGATGTGCATATTTGCATGCATCAACTACGAAAATTGTAGCATACCGCACCTTTATGCATGTTGAAAGGCCGATACTCTGATAAAAGAAAAGAAACTTGTTGGAAAGCTTATGCATTCGTGTGCGTCCCCATTCAAGAGACTTCAGCAGCTAATTCCACTCCCCGGTTTTGAACTTCTCTGTATGCACTGGTATTGTATTATTGTATTATATTACATTGACCCAGAATAGGCTTAATTTATTAGGAAATATGACCTTAATTGCAGTACGTACTAAATTTCAAATAAGAACTTTAATATTTCATAGAAAATTTTATATTATCAAATTAATTTTTATTAAATTATGTATGTAATTAATTAGATATTTTCTGTTTGAGCAAAACTAGCCTAAGCTACTTTGTGACGCACCAACTAAAAACAAAAATGTTCTATTAGAAAAAGGTTCCTTTTTATCAGTGATTATTTCTGATAGCTATAGTAAAATTAGAAACCTATAGACCTCAGCATGTCTGCATTTCTGCAAGTTCCTTGTACAAAATTACACGTTCATTCCCAACCAGAAATATTGTTAAATGGAACGTTAAGTCACTACGAACTTGTAAAGAAATATAAACTGGGGCAGAGTAGAGCGCCCGCTTGGCATGTGTGAATCCCTATATAAATTCCCGGCGTCTCAACTTCATAACGTAGTATACAAGTTTTAATAAGAGTCGTAGGCCTGAGATGCTACTATTCAAATATCACTGCGTTACTTATTGTGTATATTGCACCTAATTTACCTAATACTAATAACAATTAATGAGGTAAAGCCACTTTATTCTATGGAAAACCAACGTCGGGTAACTCTACTTGTATTCTATAATAATCTATATGCTCTTATAAAAAGTGCCCTTCAACTATCTTATAGTGAATTTATCTTGTAGTTAGCCATCTAAGTTGCTCTAATTGAAACTACCAGCATTAAACGTTAGGTTAAAACGCTTCAGACTACGAAGTATTCAGTATATGTGCAGATAGATGACATCACCGTCTTTCGCCTCAAAGGCAATTTCTCCTTCCCATCGGAAGATAAGGTCGTGCTAAGCAAACTTAATCTGAAAACAATGATTTAAAAATATATCCTTACTTTTATTTCTGGTTCATGACCACATTTACACATTTAAATGGAAATCTATAACAGAAAACTATAAAAGCTTGAAATTTTAAAATTGACTCAAACCCGTTTGCCTTTCGTTTCCAACCACCTACACTCGTCTCGTATTTTGCTCAAAAAGTTAGAAAATGAGCTTAAGGTAAGAACTACTAGAGCACCGTGATGTACTCAACCCTCAAGTCGTTGCGGCAAGCAAACACGCGATTTTTACCTCTACAGCAACTTTTTACCTGAGCAGCACAGAGATTAGATCTCTATAAATACAATGAGTTCTTTCTTTATACTTTCCTTCAGGCAATTTGTTGGGAAATTGGAGCTTGAGAACTGCAAATTGGCATTCGATATATTTTACCTTGTTGCCTGGAGTGAAGCGAATGCAGGCCGACGACTAAGAAGGATTGTATGCAAGCTACCTATCTAGTGTGGTGTTTTTGTGTGAGAATTGTTGGCGATGGCGCAAAGGTAAAACACACTGCGGGGTATCGCCTGAAGGTGTCAGGTAGCATGTTGCATGTGACGGTCGTAAGGAGTGCCACCTAGTTTCAGTTTGGAAATGCCATGGCGATGTGTAATTTTGATATTTTGATATAGTAGCAGAGTACTATATAATCCCGTCACATGTGAGTGTTAAGGTGAGAGTTGGATAGCACAGATGGGGTCGAAGGTTACGCAATGTATTATAATAATAAAAAATAAAACAAATAATTCGAGCCATGTGCACACACAACAAACACATCACGGCATGACGGTGTATGCGAAATTGAAGCCCATACAGACAGTGGGCCAGTTGGGAAAAATTTGCAACCCCTTCTTATCCAACACCGTATCTTCAGCTTCGGCCTCAGATAGTCAAAAGTATAAACGAAAATCGATAGAACACTGGAAGCACGTTGCGCGGATAGCCTCTGATTTCGCCTTGCCTCGCCTTCTTATTTTTACCATAATCAAGTCTGATACGCAATGTTTTCTTATTTTGTTTTGTGTAAGTGTGTGTGTTATGTGATTATGAGAATACTCGCGTGTAGTGTTTTGGTGGTTGTTGCAGTCATCACTTTTTTATATCCACTTTCATTCAACATTAATTGACAAAAGGCGTAAACGTTTCGTTATCATTAAGCGCGTATAACTGAAGTGTTTACCGTGTGTGCCTTGGTGCATACTTCGTTTAAGCGATGGCTCTTTGCTCGTTTCTATTTACCACAATATACATTTCATGTCTGAAAATTCGAATTAGAATTCCGAGAAAACTGCTTTTAGTTGCTTTCATTTTCGCACTTCATGTAACTCCAGTTATCTGAATGCAGTCCGCCTGTCTGTCTGCATATTTTTCACTTTTATTGTTACTTTGAAATATCTTCTCAGTCGTAAAGTATCACTTACCTAGCTGAAGATGTCATCGCGTAGTGTAGCTCAGTTTAAGTGTCAAATTTCAAGATTCTTTCTCTGGCACTTGTAATTTTAATGCCAACAATCTGTGGGCCAAGTGCGTCAGGAGCTGAATAGCAATAAACAAGAAATAATAACATTTCTCAGTTCAACAAGCAGTTGTCAATTCTTATTTTTTTTAAGAGCTGACTTCATTAAGAGTAGTTCTTTCAAAATGCGTCCTGTACGCAGTGCAAACTCACTTGATGACTACATGCTTGGAGTCGTATTACGCTTGCGAGAAAACAAATCTACAAGTCAGTTTTTCGTAGCCTATGTGTGTTCGAATTTAATTTGGTTTTACCTTTGACAAGAAAGAAACATTTCAAATTATCTTATTTTCAACCACTTTGGGCAATAAGGTACAGTAAGGTAGAGTCGCCATGCGTACCTCACTCTTAATATTAGTTGTAGCAGTCATTCTAGACAACATAACACACCCAAGTACAGACACACATACACGAAACCTTGCTTTATTTAAATGATGGGATATGCCGGACTTGATATATCTTTTTACACTCGCTACTTGTACACACCTTCTTTGTCTGGTGTTTGCTGCTGCTGTTTAATTGTAGATAGGCCTATCGATCGTCATTTGAGGCAAGAAATTGGCACACCAAAAATAAAATTTTTTTGTTGTTGTTAAAAATCACTTAATAACGTTAATGGGACGTTGAGCTTCTCAGCGATTATAGTTCGGTGCGTAATGAGTGGAACCTAATAAACAGTTCTCCTTTAGTATTATCTTGAAATGAGTAAACCATCAAAGCCAGTGCGTTTGGAAATAATATACTGTTACGGTGCTGATGCTATAGCGGTGCTATAAGTTCAAAGCCGGAACTTCAACTGATCTACCACTTTTACGAGTAAAAATGTCTAATCTCACTTTGGTTGGCATCACAGGCCTCTCCTGATATATTTTTAAGGAACTTCTTATGGTTCTGCAAGTTTGAATGAAAAACGGAACCATTGTTGTATCACTCTGTCCCACTTATACAACCTATTTGCTCCGAATCTACAATTAAGTTGTCCCAAATAAAAAGGTTTGTTTGCAAGAGTCTCACATATATATATTTTTTCATAATTTTAAAGTAAATAGTTTTGAAGTTATTTAAGAAAATATAGTCGATATCGCGTATAACGATCGCTAATAGCAGCCGTTAGTCACTGGAAATTGACGAATGCAACTATCTAATGTACCTGAAGAGCAAAAGACTACCCTTAGTTTATATATATAAATTGTTATATATATATTTTTATATATAATGGCAATAAAAACATATTAATTTATATTTATTTATAAGAGACGCGCCCTAAACAAAAACTTGAAAACTAATTTCTTCAAATACTTACTTAAAATAGTCTGTTATCTTTGATCGACTTAGCTTTGATTATATAAATCGATCATATGCTCCATATAGTCAATATCAGTCGAACAAATGCATTTTTATTTATTATTTATTTACTTTAACAAATAATATTGAGCCATTAATTGGTATGTTTGAAGATCGCGATTGCTTAAACCATTTAAATAAGCAATTGCCTACGTCTTCAACAGTCGTCTTTTTAATGTCTTTGTTCTTTAAGCAATACTCTTCCAATGGCTTTTTATTTTGTAATTTCTTTTATAAATTATTGAGCGCCTTGTGCCTAGCTCCTGGACTAAATCACTGTTTTTTTTTTGTTGCCTTTATCGAGGCGACGAACAATATCTAATTTTTCCATAATAGGGATTATATCTGTCTGTCTCTTTGTATGTCCGCTATAGCGCTGGACCTTTAGACTGGTTTTGATAAAATTTTCAGGGAAACTCTTGAATAGCCCATCTAGTAATCCTGTGAAGTTTCGTGTCATCGTATACCGCAAAAGGCGGGTGAAAAAATATAAATTGGAATATTTGTATGAAATCAATATTGCTCCATCAGTTTGCTTTGAAAAGTATATCAACTTCGAAATTTAAAGTGTGTAAAAGAAAAATAAAAAAATTATAAATATTTAACTAAAATCGAAAGTTGCTTGCACAATGGCCTAGAAGAAGGCTGCGTAGACTGTATCCTGGCGACCTTGCAGAAAGATCATTAAGCTTATTACTGAATTTATTTTTGAGCTTTATGCTGAGAAAACAAAGTACTACAGCCATGCAAGTGCGCACACCAAAAGCTCAGCAGAGTATAAGCTCGTTCATGGGCCGTGAGCGACTGTTTTGTTAAATTGCTCAAAATACGCCTTTGTGTGTCATTGAAAAAATTTGGGATCTCATTTACTCATCTCATTTAATTTAAAGCCAACTAGTAAGTTCACTCTTCACTAAGTTTTCGTATTTGTTCTTTTCCTTTACATTTAATTGAAGTTGTTCTACAATAACAGTAAGATTGTTTGCGTTTGTTGCTCATTTTAACTGTAAAGGACTCGCAGATAAACCGACTAATAATTGCACGCACGCATCGATTTTCACAATAATATATTTAATGGGAACAGACAAAATGTGTGTTAGATAGCACTGCTCTGAGCATATTTGCATGTTTTTTTTAGTTCCATTTTTGGTTTTGGCCGTTGTAATAGATAGCAAGGACTAAAATGTATGGCAGTTTTTGTCGCTGTATAGAATACAACGTTCTAAGCAATAAGCGATCAAATGTAAACTGTGTAGTGTAGCAAACCAAACCGATCCATGTTTCGTCGTTCTAACCGATATATTTTTATAAACGTAGGCGATTTCGATTGTACATGAAAATTGATCCACATCAACCTAACAGCCTAAAATATAGAAAATACTATAAATAGTATAAATTACGGGAAAATCTACAGAGATTCAAAGCTGAGCTAAAATATTGAAATTTTTAATTAATTTAACTCAATTAATATTTGTTTTTCAATTATTTCTATGTTTTCTTTATGAAATTTTCAATCCCGTTCCCGCTTGAATTACTGGAAGAATTTATGTAACTCATATATTTCAGAGCTCTCAAATGCGCCAGCTCTTTAATCTAAGTATCTTCATTATGAATTATTTGGGAAATCAGGGCTACCATAGACCAACAAAAAGTACACTAAGTAGCCAATTTACTCATATGCACAATAATTGTTTTAAAATTGTTTTCACAAGCATTTATAATTCGATATTTGTTTCACATGAACAAGCTACAAACGGCCCAAATAAAATCCTTATACTTATGCTAAGTCCACCATTTTATTATTCTACAACACTATTTAAAAACGTTACACCTATTTAGCAAAATATAGCTCTTGCACAAATATTTACTGTGAATTCGCTGTCACGGGTGGTTTTGCTCCTTCAGCAATTATAGCAACTTAATAACATTTCATAATTTCAAACGGTACGCATAAACGTTTTGGCCAGCACACCTAAGTACATTAACAACGAGGAAAAGAGTGGCAAATGCCATGTGCTGAGGCAACCAAACTCGAAGGTGGTTATAAGCTTCCTCACCATGATGATGAAAAATGTCTACATCGGCAAATTCGAAATAGTCGTCGATCATTGTTCCGGCAAAGTTGTTGTCAACCTCACAGGCCGTCTAAACAAATGCAGAGTCATATGGTCACGTTTCGATGTGCCGATCAACGACATCGAGAAGTGGGAAACCATTTGCTGCCCTCACATCAGTTTGTTTTAACTATCTCCGGCGGCATTATGGATCCCAAGGAGGCTATACAAAAATAATTGGGAAGAAAAATTCTAGAACTCTTCTTCTAGCGAAATGGCTAACCGTCTATAGCTGGTCTAATCAATTTTTGTATGAAGTTTTACAGTTAAAAAAATAGACAAAAAAAAACTTTAATATACAAAAGAAATCCCTAGCGCAGTTTCGTTATAATTAATTATATCTATATATTATGTTAATTTTAATAAATTTAAAATAGATAAATAATTTTCCTTTATTTTCTGCAACGGGTTGCGTTCAAAGGACTATGGTGGTTTCGCAACGATTTAATCGTCTATTCATTTTCGTACTTCCTCAGCATTTCGGAACCGTGTATCATCCAAGCTATCTGCATCGATCTATGTATGGCAACACTTCCCAATCGAGCTCCAACAGTGAATCCTTCACAACTCTTGCAATGTGTGGCAGACCGTTGTCATGCAAGATAATTACTTTGCGTGTATTATTCGCTATTGCTGGCCTTTTTAGCATTATTCACTTCATTTAATTATCGTTGGTATACATCTGCAGTAAGAGGTTCGTTCGGTTTTAGAAATTCGTAATACACTATGCCTTGCTGATCCCACCATAGGCATGCATGGTCTTATGACATTGAATATTTGGCTTCGGTGTCAATGTGAATGACTCTCTTGGTTTGACTCATGAATGTTGTTAGTTTATAAATTAATTTATTACCAAATTCGTATGGTAGCCATTTTACTTTTTTTGTATTCTTTCCATCGCATGTAAACGTCTGGAAACAGCTGATTCATCAAATGCTAAGCTATCTTCTAGTTTCTTGAGAGGATGTCAAAGACATCAAAATAACTTAATCGTTGAAACCAAAACCGACAATTGGAATATGACGAAGAAGCATCGCCACTTGTTTCTAAAAGTATTTCATGGACTTCCGATGCAGATTATTACATATCAAATAACAACAGTAATGAATGTCGAAAATGCAATTTTTAGCTTTTCATCATTGGCGTCAATATACCTTAACTGTATATGTGGAAAGCTGCTATTTTAATCTTGAGAAATGTTGAAACCATCGAATTACATAGCTGTTTGCTAGCTGTTTACACTGAACTTTTATTATTTTATTGTTTCTTTTACAGACTTTGGATTTCGAATTTGACATACTTTTCAGCGCCACACTGATGAATATTGATTTCATACAAATAATCCAATTTTTTTCCCCAGGACTTTCGGTGGACACTAACGCACCAAACTTCACAGAATTACTCGATACACTATTTTTTAAAGTCGGTCCAGCGGTGTCGGTTAGATTCAGAAATATTAATGTTTACACTTCAGTCAATCGGTTTTTAGATACTACTATCAAGGGCCTCGACGATCCTTAGAATTTTTGTAGAATGGAATGGCGTCACCATTGATAAAAACGGTAAGGCATATTAAATGGTTCAGGTGAATGAAGGTGCCCTAACAATAATAAAATCATAGACATGAAACAAGTCATGACCGCACCTTTATTCTTGATAAATTGTCTGAATGTCCACCAAGTGACAAACGGCAAAGGAATTGCCAAAACATATAACATTCTTAGTGAATTTGGGGGTAGCAAGCCCGTAAGAAAAAAATTAAATAAAACAGAGCTGAGATGCGATCTGTAACACACTCTCGCATAGCCTCGTTAAGACGTATGTATGTCAGTGAGCCTTTGTATGCTGGGGTTTTTGTGCTATCAGCAGATATTTATAAATTCCACTCTGTGTTGAACTTGAAACAATGTAAAACATTAAATTGCGTACTACTTTTTGTTTTTGTATTTTTTACTCATGCATTGTTCGATTTGTTCTCTCATAATTATAACACTAATAATAATCATAATAATAATAATAATAATAATAATAATAATAATAATAATAATAATAATAATAATAATAATAATAATAATAATAATAATAATAATAATAATAATAATAATAATAATAATAATAATAATAATATAATAATAATAATAATAATAATAATAATAATAATAATAATAATGATAATAATAATAATAATAATAATAATAATAATAATAATAATAATAATAATAATAATAATAATAATAATAATAATAATAATAATAATAATATTAATAATAATAATAATAATAATAATAATAATAAAAATAATAATAATAATGATAATAATAATAATAATAATAATAATAATAATAATAATAATAATAATAATAATAATAATAATAAAACAGCATCACCTATTGTGTTCAAAACTAACAAGTTTGTATGACTTCAATACACCCTGGACGAGGAATGGAATATCTAGCGGGTGTAGGCTTTTCACGTGTGTCGTTTGCTTGTTCAGGTAGATTTCTAGGTTGTTGAAATGGTCATACAATTTAATAAGGTGTATGCTGATGTGTTGGACGATTTCTTCTTTTAACTTCTTTTAACGAGTTCCGAGGTGATTAATTCTCACAGCTGCCGCTATCACTACAGACTTTTATCGCACCCAAATCCGCTGGCGTCCTCACTCACCCGTATCTCAACAAGGCGTAGACTGAAGAGGCTACACCCGTATGATCTCCCCCTAAGAAGGAATCAGCCTTCTATGTCATTGCCTTTTCGGCGCAGTTAGCATCACTTTTAATTTAGTCTAAGCCTAATATTTTTTTTCACGTCATTATTTTTTTTAATTCCACAAATGTGTTATGCAGTTTACTGCGATAAATGTTATAATCTAATTATAACAATAAAAAAAAAAAAAAGTTAACGAGTTCCAGACATACTGTCCACGTACGTACGCAGTAGGACCTACTCGGACACATTCTGGATTTTTAATGAAAACCTGTCGGTATTTTGAGTCAAATGAAAAAATTAAAAGAATTGGTAAAAAAACTCCATAAATCTCAACAACCGCGCTACATAACTAGGGACACACTCAAACACACACAACAAATTTAATCAAAATCGATCCAGCCGTTTAGGAGTAGTATAGCCCCAAAGCATCTGTACCACAGAATTTTATACATAAATAAAGAAGTTATATTTTACAAACGCCTATATACAAATTATAATAAGCGTGGTATTATATAAAAGAGAAATTCCCAAAAAGTGTGCAACAAAAGTATGCAACATCAAGAATATAACAAGGCAGGTAAGGAAATTGATTTTCCTTCTGCGTTGGCAAGTTAAGGAAAACAAGGAAACCTACACAAAAAGCAACAACAACAACGAAAGATACCTCAACGTGAAATATTCAAATGTACTCAACTGGGCGAGAATAATGTGCATGGGAAAAGTGCCAGCATAGACCGACCACGAGCACCAGTCAAGCCAATTGGATGGACGTGAACTGATATGAGAACTGCTGGACTCACCTGCGCATGCGTTGCCTCAAATATCCTTCACAAATACAAGAACATAGAGACGCATACTAGTGCTCGACAAACTTAACGAATGTCAGCTGCCACACGCCTAACACATACGCGCGCACAGAGCCTCTGCACCGCTCACGTCTTCACCAACCGCACCATCACACCGAGCACACCTTGCGACATGGAAAGCGCTCATTGCGGCTCAGCAGTTTTGTCGGATGGGTGGCGCTGGGCACACGTTAAGCGCTACGACTGGTATACTGGCATTCCAGGCTGAATACCGAAAAATAACGGTGTACACATAACGGCATTTCGCTCAAGCTCAACGATTTGTGTGCGAACGTCGCTTGCTGCCAGACAGAAGTTACCTTTGCTCCTGCTTGGACGACGACGACGCACGCCGTTCGCGTCAAGTCGTACATTTTTTGTTCACAATCATAGCAACAAATTTTCAGTCAGTCGTGGCGAGGGAGTTTCTTTGAAACGAATGTGTGCAGAAATTCTTACGTGTTAAATTATTTCAAAGCGTTTGAGAAATATTTTCACCAATATATAGGCTAATTAGACGAACAAAAAAAATTTTTCGTTATTCGTCGACCTGCATCTAAGGAAAGGCCCTAGAAATAGGAAGTTGTGTGTGTGAGAAACTTTTTCAAATTGTGGCGGATTTGTGACAAACGAACAAAAATTTGAAACACGAAAAGAAAAAATTTCCCGTACAGTTTTTCCGAAAACTTTTCTACTCGTGCTAAGTGATTTTTTCTGGTGTGTTTTCGGTATCGAAGCGACATCGTAGCGAACTTTTGAAAGGCTCGCAAGTGTCAACGTAACAGTGGCGTCCAACGTAGGAGCAGGAGGCAGCAGCAGCAGCGCCGCGGGCAGTGGCTCTGGTGCTGGGGAATCAGCCGCACTGTTCTCAAAATTGCGTAGTTTCTCCATCGGTAGCGGACCAAATTCGCCACAACGCGTCGTCTCAAATTTACGCGGTTTCCTGACACATCGCCTTAGCAATATTACACCGAGCGATACAGGTGAGTCACAATGGAAGGAGGTAGAGAAAAAAAACAAATAGGCATACAAATGTTTAAAAAAAATCCAACAAAAATCGGAAAATTCGGATCTGCTTGTTTTCTCCAAGTGTATACATTTTTCGTGGCTTGGTTTCTAAATATACGAATGATATGTATGCATGTATATACATACACACATGTATATGAATTTGTGTGGATTTGTGTTTATGGTAGCCCATTCAGTTCGCGGAACATTTTGGAATGAAACATTCTAGGCTCAACCCTACTTGTAGCAAAACTAGCACCCATTGATTACATAACCCTAGACGAGTGTGAGGATGATAAGAAATAATAAAATAAATAATAAATAAGAAAGTATTGTAAACACAAATTTACTTAATCGCAGTACATAATTATTTTTCCATACTTTTAAATTAAAGATATGCCATATTCTGCCCAAGCCCTATGTGAGTAGGACTCACATTAAAAACTGAAAATATCTATTTGTACACTGTAATCCCTGACTGAATGGTCGTATATAGAAATCTCTGATTTCATGTATCTGCTACCTGGGATGATTTGAAGACTTTGTTATCTAGTATCAAGGAATCCTTAAAGGGCCAAAAATTTCAGTAAGGCGGATCAACCAAATCAATTTGGTTTCCAATTTCATTAATCGATAAATTGGATAAAAGATTTTGAGGCATTTCATTCGCAACATTCATAATATAAAAACTGAATCTAAAGCTTTCGGATTTTTTAAAACAAATTTTGGTCATCTAAAGACACACAGTCGTGATATAGGGGTAATATCTAGAATGTACGAGTATTTACTATCGTTACTTGTATGTGACACAGAACTTGGCTTTTGGTTTGGGACTTTTTATACGACTTTTAGCGTCGCTTATCCACCATCCTGAACTCTACTTGGCAGCTAACTGTTACTGTCGTTGTATTCAAGACTCTAACCAACAAGCGGAGACTACATAGATATATAGATTAGATAAACGTGTGTGGCGAAGAGATCAATTGTCTAGTTCAGTAAGATTAGCTAATGTTGATGGGAATGTAGCTTAATCCTTCCGTAGACCATTTTATTTTGTGCTGTGGAAAACGGTGTATTTGGGTGCTGAAGTCGTATTCTGGTAAAACCTTTTTTGTCTCTACAAAATATGTACAAATATATGTATCCTATATTGGAACCATTACATTAAATGGCTTTTTAACACTAAAGTTCTATAATTGACAACTTCGAGTGATGCTTTGGGTATTGCTTCCCTCAAAAGAGTTATATGCAGTGGCGGGTTTACCTATGAACCACTAGTCCCGGGCCTAGGGTGGACACTTATTAGGGGCGGCAAATTGGGGGATGATGATAACAAGAAATGACACAGAGATAAAATTAAATTGTGTGCTAAAAATTATCGCTCCCTCGAGGGCTACAACGGCGTATGTTGCTCGCTGAACCGATCTCAGCACGCGCGCTAGTTTGTTCCCGTGAACGCTTACACGCTTAGGCGGAGAGCTGTGTTTTTGCATGACAAAAAAAGAAGGTTGTGAACATGTGCCGCTGAAATGTCATGGGGGTCAAAGGTGACTATAAACGGTTTTTTGCGAATATCTCGACAAAGGTCACTTTATGGACAAAATGGCTGTTATCAAAATTTTAATTGTCTACATGAAATTTAATTTACTTTTTTTCGTAGGACTAACACATGATGATTATATGACATGATTTTGTTATATATTTATATTTTTCTGAGCTGACTGACTACGTACTTAAATGTTAAACTTGGGAGTCCCATTTTTACGGTCTGTCATGTTTGAGATATGACTGACGAAATTTGAAGTTCACGACTTTTTGAGAAGCAACAAACTGAAATACTGAAATGCTATTAGCCATTCATATCAGAATTGCAACTTGGTCTGTCAATATTTTATCACCGACGATTTGGATCTAAACGTCTCATAGATGTATTATCGTCGTTTGAGATGTGTGCATGATATAAAGAAACACTCAGATATGAAACAGACAGAGTTCACCTACCCTAGCCGTTTATTTTACCACCTGAAACTGGAGCATTTCTACAATATGCTGCTGGTAACGCCGATATAAATATTTATACACTTACATCATTGATGTAGGATATCTTTCATACCGTATTGTATGGAATAAGGGAGAAATATTTAATACAATTTTTAATACATATGTCCATTATGTACATTAATATTATGGAAATAATGTCATAATTGGATTCGATGGCTATAATGATAATGAGAAACATATTAAACCTGCTGAACAACTTCGCAGATTTGCTGAAGTTTTGTCATTTATATTGATATTATATTCTATGAATCCATGATTATTTCAACGAGTTAAGAATAATTCTTCGGGAATGCAAGCAAAACACATAGATTTATTTATCACATAACATAACATATTTGGAGCTGCTAATTTCATTACAAAACAAGTTCAAAATGATCCCATTGAAACAGCTTCAGCTTGTATCTCTACATTTTATTTTAATACGCAAGGACCGGTTGCGATACTACTTTAGCTACTTTTCACATAGGTAAAACTAATACGTTTAAACTATTTGAAAAAATAAGATATTAATTACTTGCCCCAATGTTTTTACTAAAAAGAAATCATGTCTATTGATAATCATAGATATTTAATATTTGCGAAAGGTTAAAAAACCTGTAGAAATATCTTCACTTCCGCCAACATTTAGTGCTGCTCGGCAGCATTTATATAGTGTCTACTACTAACTGCAAGTATAGCTTGACATTAGGCTTGACCCTCTAGGATGGGTATGGACATTACGGGATAAAATTTTGGAGCCAGTTAAAACTCTTCTTCCACCCTCACCGATAGTCTACTAAACAGTATTTTTTTGTAATTGCACCAAGAGGTGTAACTTGAACTGTGGTTTCAGAAAATTTGAATTATACTTGATAAATTGATTGAAGTTAGTAGTGACGAGCCCTCTGAAGATATAAATCCATACGGGAAACGGAAGAAGAAGATAATGAAGAGATGGAGGTAGAAATTGAAATGAGCTCGAAGAAGAAACATAATAATGAATGGTAGCTATAATAGAAAATGTCGAGCCAAGTGCAAGTTGACCTAGTGTAGAATTTATATTTATATATCTTATATATCAGATATATCTTATCTGAACTTAATTGATCCAGTAGACTCGAAGCATTTTGGTTCTGAAAATCATTCCATTTTTCACTCAAACTTACGGAACCCTAAAAATTAAAATCAGTAATTTTCTTTAGTAAATTTAAATTTTGAAGTCATAAGTAAAAGTGGATTATCTCTATTGGGAATACCAGTTCAAAAAACGCAACTCGTACACTATCTCAAAGGAGGTGGTAGTACACGGCTTAAGGTAGCCAACACTGAAAATTGGCCACTAGTTATATATATTTTAATAGGTGACCACTCCCAAGAACTTATAATTTATCCTATTACCACATCTATTTACTAAATAATTTTGTGTGAATGAAAGCTCCACGATTGTTCTAATTGAAATAATAACATGCGTTTATGTAGATTAGATTTTCTGTTATAAGTTGATTCCCTCTCCCCTTTTCAAAAACTTCCCGGTAAAGAAATGTTAGATCGATTTTTTAAAATTCTTTTTCAATGCTTCATTTTAAATTTCTGGAAATTGGAGCGTTCGACAAAATAGCCCAATTCAATTCTAACAGAAAGCGAAGACACTGAAACAGAACCTCCTAAACTAAATCATTCCTCCTATATGTACACCAAAATGTAAGTCAGTCATTGACTTTGAGTGATAATAAGGTCTTTATGTATGTTTCACTGATAAGTGAGCAGTGATAATGAAATCATTGATCGACATTAACAAATTGAAAGCTAATTTATCATACTTGAGGAGGTGAACAATTTGGAAATTGAAGAAAAAAAAAACTTTATTTTGTTTGATACATTTATTATGAATAATTGCAAAATTTTTTTCAATTATTTTGATAACGTACCACCAGTACCACGTAGTTTGATAACCACCTCATCACCCCAATGGAGTCAATTATGAAAACGCACCAAGCGATAATTTTTTTACAATTCAACCAAAATTCGCGTGAAATTAAAATAACGAAATTATGTAATTATAGAGAATAGTTGGCGTTTCAGTGGTTGAAGTTAAATAAATTAGTTCGAGTTGGTTGCAGTACCTTTGGAGGAGCAGCACTAACAGCGTCAATTCGAGTTAATTGACTAATTGCTGGCCGTGACGTTGGCGTCAATTAGGGCTGGTTGCTCTTAGTATCACTCGGCGCACGTAAAACCTGTCTTGGCACTATTAAATTAAAAATGTAATTAAATGCGTTTTCATTATCCCATTATCGAGAATAAGGCAATTTTGAAAGATCTTAACTGTGCAAACTAACAAAGTTTTGGTGCCTTTGTTTTTAAGGCTGGCTTCGAAGCCGCTTTTTGTGAGGGCAAATGTGGGCAGAACATTTGCTATAAATTTTAAATGGGCATTTTGTCTCAGAACCTGTTTCACCTGTTTTAGTGCGACTATTTTCCCTTGCTGCATTATAAAGGCAATAAATATAAATTTCGCAAGCGTACGCGGTTGTAGGATAACAACTACAATAACAACAACAAGAAGGGAACTACAGCAACCACTACCGTCATAATATTGTTTTCTGTCAAACGCTTTTGTATCTTGATGTGTTCATAGCGGTTTCATGTCAAAACAGACAAGGAGTGAGAAAAAGATATATAACAAGAAAGCTGGCATAAAGCCAGCAGGCAAGCAGCATAACGAGCTGAAATGTTGTAGATTTGGGGTGGTAAAATATTTTTTGTGGGGGTTTGAAACAAGTAACGCATTTGTCTTGATGCTGTCTGATAACGTTGGTGCCTTTCGGATAGAAGGCAGTCAGGCCTGGAGGCAGTCAGTTAAACAGAGAAGCGAATTGAGACGTATACACACAGCAAAAATCGTTTGCATCCTCGTCGCTCTTTCCCTTCTGTGGACTCAACTGACGCTGATGGTGTTGTTGATTGACATTGGCAACCCGCTTTCATCCCCTGAAACCCCACCTAAACACACTGATTATTTGTCATTTGTACGTTACAAATGTTAACATTTTTCTACCAAATTTTCGTCCCTTTCTTTTTGGTGGCTTTATCTTATCTTATAGTGTTTTACCTTGGTATGGCAAAGAAAACTAAAAAGCGCCGCAGTCGAAGGCAAATGTACTTAAAAAATGAACTAGACGAAAGCAACCCAAATTTGGTAGAAATTTTTGTTCAACGATAATTATGTTTGACTGGATTTGAAACAAGCCTGCCAAAATACGCTACACGAAACGTAATGTAAACTAACTGGCCTCCCAGGCATGCCTTATACTTATATTATACAACTGGATTCCGCCCGCGACTTCGCTCGCCTGGTATGGACCAAAATTAAATATTATCCCACGGGATCCTTTCATTGGAATAAAAGTATGTCTAACCCTGGTAGAGGACTATCCGGTAGTTTTTTACATTTATAATTATATTTTAGGAAGTACGGTTAAATACTATCTGCTACGTTACAAATAATGCTTAGTAATCCCAAGAAAACAAACATACTTTACTTAAAAAAAGTAAATATAGATATAGCCCAAGACACTCAGTGATAACGTAGCATTCTATTGGTGAAATAATTTTTAAAATAGGATGAGTAGTTTCAAGGATTGCCTCTTACATCCAAACAAACATTACCTCTCTATAATATTAGTATAGATGAAAAATAAAATAAAAATGATCACAAAGCGGTCGACCGAGTAATAAAAGATAAATGCTAAGAATAGTTTAGGTGATGCAAAGGTTGTTTTCATGGAGTGGCGTAAAGCATTGGATACCAAAGGTCAGTAAATACAGAAATATAATACCATCTAAGGTACTTTCCACAAAGGTGGCATTCGATAACAGTAAGGGCAACTTATCTTTTGAGTGGATGAAGGCAACGATCTTTGGGATTAGTCTTAATTGGTCGATTCCACGGAATTCGTGAAATCTGTAGGATATAGTCGTCTGTATCAGAGATACATTTAGGGCGCAAGATGCTTTGATCTAAACTGATCACTGATTCTTTGGCTATTTCATTCATCATTTTTTTTTTATTATTATTATTTTTTTTTTTTCTTCGTATGCTGTATGTTATGAAGATTATCTGCAGACCCTTCGCACTGCATCCATCGACCGTTCATGTTTCTTAATAATACACATGTTGATTTTAGTGATTTGTCTTCAGCGTATTGTACAATATGCTAAGCTCCTTCGACGGTCTAGCGCAACTCTTAACTATTTAAGATAGGGCTTGCTGAGTTTTGGTATGTCCTGCCATTGATTAGATTCAATTTCCATTTTTTGCTGTTACTAGACAAAAAAAAATTGTTTAACTTTATTGTTTTCACTTATATTATAATCAACGACGAAATCTAGTACTCTCCTTTTCCCTTTTGGCTAAAGGTTCTCCTATGATTCAATCTGCGCATTATTGAAACCATTATGACGAAACCAAGCGATTATTATTTGTTCGCGGTTTTCTAGGTTGCTATTTCAGCCGCTAAATGGTATGTCGGCAACAGCATCAGCATCCCTTGGGCATTCATAAAAAGTCTTCGGGTTGTGGAGTGCAAACCATTTTCTTTACCGAAAAACAATAGAGAATTTTTATTTTTGTATATGAAAAATTTGGGGAGACAAGCAAATAGTAACATTTTGTATGTCCCTAAAATAATGCATTTTATATATAGACAGTTGGCATACTTTAAATCCTCCTTTCTAAACTTTGATGATTATTTAATGATGATTATATCAAAATGTCAAAGCGCCCTTGTAAGCACCCATCAAACCAGACCAACCAATTAAGTTAACCCACTTTCCAATACTAATTGCTCACTTGAAATCGATACAAAAGCCACAGCAAACAAATGGAAATGCAATAATTACAACAAAAGGCGTAAAAAAACAATAAGCAAAACAATTAAACTTGAAATGCATACGTCATTCAAGTCAGTCCGTTCATCTGCACGCCACTTGAGTTCGTAACCTATGCGGCTGCTTAAAAGAAACGGAAAGAAGCGGAAACCTGAGCGGTTTTTGTGCACGTTGTCGAGCACTTGCAAAACAAAAGAGGGTTAAGGACAGAGCAAACACAAAAGGCCGGGTTACGTTAATCGATCAAGTCTTAACAAAACAGAAAAAGGGTTGATAGGAGTGAAAAATAGAAATGATATAAAAAAAGAATAGAATGGATTAGAATGTATAACAAGTAGCCACACAATCTAAAGTGTCCATGTTCAAGGTGAACCTGGAAAGGTGCCGGTACTGGAACTTGGACGCTAACAGGCGTGCAAGCGTTTTCGTCCAATTATGTAACCTTATTAGTGCACAAATCGCTTCCAGCTCATTTGTCTTCTGACTCGAGCGGATCACAGGACAGGATCAGGACACATACCCAAATACAGAGGCACACACGCATAAAAGAACACTGAAAGTTATTTATCATAATGCCGAAACCGATAAATTGAGCAGGCTAGAACAAATTGGCGTATATAAATTTGTTTTGGTCTAACACATGTAATAAATATTTGCACGCCTCGATGAACCACAATCGAGTTGTTCAGGGAAGGAAGGCACAAGGATAATACGCCTATAACATTGCCAACCACCCCTTTTTCATTTCTCTTTAACTTTTATTTTATTTATTTATGGTTTTTGTTCTTTCCTTATTTGTTTCTTGTAGCTCAGACACTTCAACAAAGCGGCTTAAAAACGCTTTCCCCAAACGAAAGGAAAACGAAACGAAAAACACTTGTGTGAATTTATCACGCCTACTATCATCAACGCGGGCGTGTTTTAAATATGAGTTATTGAAAAATGTATAATAATAGGTTTATTGACGATTTGGTACATACGAGTATAGGTAGAAAACTTCAGTACAGTCAAATTGGGCTAAGAAATTAGTGCAGTCCCTCGCAAACTAGTACAGCTTAAAATACCAACAACAAAATGGCATATTAGCTCAAAAAATAGGAAGTGAAAAACTGCGCGTCAGAAGAGGATAACTTTCAACGTTGCGGTATTTCAACTTGAGCCATTTTCTGGTTCCAAGCTACGACTTGTCTTATTCAAAATGCAAACATTAAGATTTGCCCTTCGCGGAAGACGTTGGCAAATGTTCAAATTCCATTTTACGCTGATTGCCTCAATTCTCCAACTTATTGCAGGATTATATTATAGCAGCACATACCTACATGCAAACAGGCAGTCATTGAATGACTGACAGCTACAGAGAGAATAACAAACAGAGAAGACTTGAAATGGACTTTTACCCCAGTAAAAATAATATTATGAAATAAATTACTTCCTGTGAGTAAAATGATACACTTACATGTAATTGCTTCTCGCTTCTCGCTAACGCAAATGCGCGCTTTCCCAGGCTTCAGAGTCTGCTTAGTTCACGACGTCAGTTAATGGCTTATCTCCCCAACTTGAATAGTGAATACACTCACAACAAACTTACTACATACTTAAGTAGTCAAAATAATCTATAGTATATATCAAGGTCAAACTATATATGTATGTTACCAATAGATCCCGAAACCGCTAGACCGATTTTGATGAAATTTTTAGGGAATATTAGAATAGTCTGGAAAGTAATCGAGTGGCTTTGATGCAAAAGTCTCCTGGGAAAGTCAACAAAAGTTTTGTAACAATTACGGTTATAAATTTTTCAACATAAGTTAATAAGGTTTCATTCTCAACACTGGAAAAGAATAATTAGCAAGAGTGTTGATGAACTTTTATATTGAGTAATGTTTTCTTATTTTCCAATTGTGTTTTCTTTTTTATTTATTAACATATTGTTTTCTTATTTTCGTAACTACCGCTTTGTCTAGTTCATAATTGTTTTTGTAACATTGAAAGACAAACCGGTTTTCGTGCAACTGCACTTACGCATATAATAATCATAACGGCATAAAATACGATTCTTGTACATAAACTTCGTCTTCGAAGCAGAAGCTAGAAAGAATAGCCTGCCTTGTAATTTAACTTTTATAATAAACTATCAGATTGCCGGCGCGTTGCTGCCTCTAGGCATGCTGTTGTCCATGCCGAGATTCCCGTTTTTCTTCTGTTTCAAGTAGAGCACTTGAGGACACATTTTCCCTTTTTGGCTTTGTTTCAGATGTTTTTTTCCAGTTGATGCTTAAACCACTTTGGAAATAAAGTTTTTGTTATAATTTGTCTTTGACAAACTTTCGCTCTAGAACTTGTCATATATTTGAATGAAGCAAATATTCCAATTTATTTTTTCCCCCAACTTTCGTGGTATACTAACGCACGAAACTTCAGAGGTTTGCTCGACAGGCTATTCTAGAGTTTCCCTGAAAATGTCATCAAAATCGATCCAGCGGTTTCGGCGTCTATAGCAGATATACATACAGTCATAAGGTACATACAGACAGACATACTTCCAATTTTATATATATATACATTAGTGTGATAGTCGTAATTTCGAAAGAATTTTCTAGCTAAAAAAAAATTAGGAATTATCTCCCTTGCTGCGTTGAAGAGATGTTGTCGGGCTTCCACTTCAAATTCACGTTTGTGTAGTGAACGCTCTTGCTGCGTTAATAACGACCAAATCACGTAATCATATTGATCATTTACCGATAGTGAATTTGTGACTGTTCAGAGAAACGACGTTCTCGAATAAAGAATAATGGACCTCTTATGAAATAAAAGGTTACAGTCTAAGGGTGTCACGGAAAATTCCATAAATTCCTTGATCAAGTGACCAAAGACAACTCCCTGTTCGATTTACGTGTGTAAGTTGAGTAGTTTGTGAAACTATATGAAAAATTTCAAGGCTTCGTGGGGTGAGGCGTGATAGAAGACGCGTTGCGTGGTACAACAATGCATACAAAAGTGATTCAAAAGTTCTTAGAATCACAAGCAGCGTTCTTGCAAGATGAGCGGTTTGCATACCCAGGTAGTGGGCAGAACGCAGACTTCGCACCAGATGAACACTACCCTAGTCGGTGCTCATATTTGATGGTAACTACGAATCAATCATTATGAGGTATATGGCTGATACATCTGTTGCTGCATAAGTTTGACCAAGAGATCAGGCTTGGACAGAATACTGCTGTAGTTCAATATTTCCTATGTTTGAGCGGCTGAGTTTTTAGGTAAACTATGTGATGTCAATCGATGGTCAATCAAATAGCAAACGTGCAGATAAGTACAAATCGGTTGGGGTACAAGCAGTAATAAGCAACGTCTACGTGGTATGCTCACAACACCATCATTTGTTGCGCTGCGTATCATTTACGTAGCTAACAATCTTGTCAATGAGAATCGTTGGTTTAAATTGTCTAAAGCCAGGCCATGGAGTACAGAGTTGTCCATCTAAGCGTGAGGGCTAAGCTTGTGAATAACGGCATAATTCTGGTTTACGCAAGGTTCGTGAAGCAAACTTCTTCTCACAGGTTATGAGTAGAGGCCCTGATGCATTCAGCTAAAACTTTCATCAGTTCAACTCGGTCAGGGGCTACACCGATGCAGTTAACGGCATCAGCTGCATCGGATCGTAATCTCAACATGCTATTTCCAAGAGGGAAGGTTCTTGTGAAAGAAAACTTGAGGAACATGCAACAGTTCAATGTTCTATTAAACTCAGTTTGTCAAAATATACTTATATCTGAGTCACGTGCTCAAAGCTTAGCCTTCCCACGTATATCTGGCAAAATCTATATCAGCTGATTAATAAACATTAAAGCTAGTGCTTCAAATGAAGTTGTGCACCTTCAGATGAAGTAGACACGCAATTGTGAGAAAACGGCAATAAGGCTCATGTCTTTAAATGTCTTACTTCAAAGATTCCTTGCTCATCTGTATCTGTTCACTATTGGAGCGACGAGCAGCACTTATCATTTGTTGATCCTCAGTTCGGCACACTCAAGAATATGGCTATATTGAATGGAAATAATTATTTATTTCCCCTTTGAGATACGGAAAAATTGAGAAAGATGGACAAGTAATCGCTCAGAAGACCGTCTTTGGTTGAATGCTGTGTGGAGGTAGCCCACACAAAGATTCTCACTGCTTATATCGTGTGATAAACACATTCCTCAGAAGACACTTGAGCCATGTCAAGATGATCAAAGGGTTGAAGACTTCTATCGTGCAACAATAGTACTTACTGCCACCTCCAAGTGCGTCTATGACCGTGACCATCAACGTATCCTATGGCATGATAGTTTGGATGATGATACTCAACATTAGTGGCCCACCATTGCGACTAATGGTACTACTCGGCCTCGATTTCTATCAATACATTTCATCGAGTGAAGATGAAAAGGATCAGTTTCCATTGGCTAATCGTGTTCTGAAGAACAGCACTATGTCGACGAGTGTATTGCAAATGCAAACACTTTGGACGTTGCTCAAGATCTAACCACCCAACTGGACAACTTGCTTATGGCTAAGTACCACTCGTCGTGCAATTCCACTTACGGTTATAATAAGAATCACGGCATAATCATACGATTCTTGCACATAAACTGCCTGTTCGCAGCTGCCTCTAGAAAGAATAGCCTGGCTTCTAATTTCACTTTCAGTAATAAAATAATCTGCAATGAGCATTTAATGATTGTAGTTGTGTACAAAGAGCATGCATCTATCTTATGCCGACTACTTCTGGGAACTTCAAAAGACCCTTCTCTCTTTTGAATTCATAACGCTTGTGTTGGTTATGTTTGTCTGATAGGTTGGGTGATTAGCCTGCCGCAAGCAATCCTTGGTGATGGGAATGCTAACTGACTTCGCTAAAGAACAACGTCACTATAAGAGGTTGGAGAATGGTGTGGAGTGGGATTTCCTTTTTAAAGAGAATTTTGTGGATTTAGTCGGCAGACAAGAATCTGCCAGAAAAAATAAAATTGGTCACACTTTTCACCTACTTTTTGGTAAATGCAAAGTTCAAACGAATGACAAATTCAAACGCTTCAAATTATTTGGTGGGTCAGAAGATACCATTAGAATGCCTGGGAGCAATACATTACCTTCTCTGATGTTCCGATGAAATATTATTACTATGAGATTCATTTGATCACCAATCGCGTGCCATTGAACATTGAGCGGACTCGAATTACGAAGTAAAATGATTGGCGAACAAATTCTCAATAGCAGATTATGTTGTGATAGTCTACGCGAATCGAGTGAATTTAGGAATTCAGGATGGAAATGGAGGGAAATGGAGATCAATTTCCTGGGAAAATGTTTGTTCTATTTGGAAATGGATTTAATCAACCTCAACATTAGCTATCAAAATTACTCGTTCATAGAGCCAATTGTCATTCTATTGTTGTTAAAAAAATTATTCAAAACCATTCAATATGAAAAAATAGATCTCGTAAAAAGCGCTATTTGCCGGGTCTAAAACTATCATATCCTTCTAGCTCGAACCAATTATGGTTTGATTGGGTTAGGTTAAGTTGCGAGAGTTAACGGTTATATAATACGTTTCCTTTAGGTTAACCATAGGCCCATTTGTTGCCGTGTGTGCACCATGCCTCTAGTGGGGTGAGCATCCACGTCCTCTGGGGCGGCATCTTTAGTTGGCTCGAGCACTGGCAATACATTTGATTAACTGCTTCTTCTGGAATATTGTAGTTATTTCTGACGTTATGGCACTCAAGTATAAAGGTTTTGTGTTCACATATAGCTGTAACACTCTGCAGGATCTAAAAATGCTAAAAAATAGCGCTTGCAATTTTTGAACGAACTTAGTCCCATTGAATTTTCTTTTCGAGACCCATTACTTTATAATTATAAGACCACGAGCGACAAAGAATAAATTATTCCAAACATTCAAAATACTCGTTTTCATCCCTTACAATCCTTTACAAAAATTATAAAAATCATCCTTTGCTAACGGCAGTTCTTGTGCATTTATAAATTATTAATGAGCACCAAATACAATTTTTTTCTTTTGGTTTTATGTGAATTCTTACATTAGACAAACATGTCGAATGATAGTTAGATTATCCAACAGTATAAGAGTGGCCACAAATTTTTCAGTCACTAATTCTTAATGAAAGCGCAGCACACATCTCAATTGATGGAATGGCGTGATTTGTTGAATTCCAATGGAAAATTGCTGGTGAAAAAAAAACAGCACTCATATTGGTATCTAAAAGAAGGACTAACGATGTTTGCACACTTATAAATTCAAAAGGAAAACATGAAGAGGAAAGCGAATAGAGTACAAAGTGGGTGGCAAAAAGGGGCACGCCGTCAAAAAACCAACTAAAATTGCGCAAAAGAAATTTAATGTTAAATAAACATTCTGAAAAGCATAACAAACTCGGCATCCTCATGCTCAACGAGTCCGAGAACATAAAAGCAAGACGAGACATGGCGTGCAAGGGTGTGCTTAGCAAAAGCCACGGGTCTAAGCAGGAGAAAAACAGAGGATCGCAACTTAACATTTGAACAACTTTTTTGCTGCAAAGGAGCAAGACAATGAAAGCTTTGAAATTAAATTCTTACGTTAGCAAGAAAGAGATAGGAAGAAAAATAAAGGAGAAATAAACGAAAAGGTATATTGGGATTATGCGAGGTACAAATACACTGGTTTGGGAACAACGCCAGGTGTAGGAATACATAGAGAAAAATCAATAAAAGTATAGAAGCGTAAAAATAAATTGGCATAAAATGTTGTCGAATAGCGAATAACTGAATGAATGTTCTTCGGCCTTCGTCTGACATTCGTTTTTTACATTTGCTTTGAGCAATGGTTATTTCGAAAATATTCAAATTAACATTTCATGTATGAACACGTTTCTGCACTCGACTGACAACTGGAGATTGAAGAGCTGCGGCAACGGTGGTACCACAGAAAAACCACCACCGGGTCATTTGAATCACCTGTATACGGGGATGAAAGTGTATGTATGTGAGTGGTTGTTATGAAACACGAGTTCAACTAAGCCAAGGAAAATGTGTTCTGAAAATTAAAGCGACTTTATCTAGCCCAGGACGACAAACCTAGGGGAAAAATATGAAAGAAAAACAAGTAATTGACTCAAGTGTTGTTTGCCGCTGCATGTTTGTTGTTGGGGTCGAGTGGTAGCCCGAGTGCTGGTGCGACGTGCCCACGCTTCCATTAAGGACTGTTGGGGAAAGCGGTCGAAGCGGTCGACGATATGATCATGAAATTTTAATGACGACAGACGCATATAAAAAACATTTTGTCTCCTTGACGCTTAAGCGCAAGGTCAAAAAGTACGAAAAATGCTAACTTCGGCTATGTTGTCTTGGTTTCCATGCGTGTTTCTATATAGGTAAAGCATTTTGAATTAAAATTAATGGTTAAAATTAATCATTAATCTATATATGAATAGGCCATGACATTTTCTTTACCATCGCCTTACGTCTAATCCATGTAACCGATTTTGATAAAAAATATAGCATTCGACAGGCTTTTTAATAAAATTGGTTATGTATCGTGGACAATTAAAAGTTGTCACAAACACAACTTCAGGAAAATCCCATGCACTTCAAATGACATACCGACACATTACACAAATATATGTATATTCTGCATCGATCTCACAATGT
Source organism: Cacoxenus indagator (assembly GCA_035041755.1). Classification (NCBI taxonomy): domain Eukaryota; kingdom Metazoa; phylum Arthropoda; class Insecta; order Diptera; family Drosophilidae; genus Cacoxenus; species Cacoxenus indagator. Next base: position 1,001,438 of record JAWNKX010000067.1, read on the forward strand.
CAAATGTAAGAGAGAAAGGGAAATGTTCGTGGGAACAAAATAAATGAAAACCAGTGGCGAATTTACGAATATTACATAAAGCGTTAAATTGCTGTCTGCTCTCAATTTTCTAAAAAATAAAAATCTTAAACTGTTCTTTAGCCGATCTAATTATTACAGATTCTTTCACATTAAAGTTATCATTGTGTCCTGCAATTAACAAAAATAGTAAGTGAGTGTGTAGAATAACAAGTGAGTTTTATTATGGTTAATTACATTGTACGTTGGTAATGTGTAATGTGTGTCGTTTTATATTTTCCTGCCATTAAGTATTATTTTGTGTAAGTATGTGGTATTTATGTTTTATAATAGATGGAGACAACTCGAAGTTTTCCAATATGCTTCTATGGTAACTCTAAAAAAAATTATTCACAGCCTATACCTATCCAAACTACTCAACTAAGGTTTGATTAAATTTCCACTCTATACATAAAAACCGAACAATTTTCAAATGAAAATTTTAAATAGGCCCCTGCGTTCATTTGGCACCAATACAACCTACAATATTATTGCAAGAATATTGATTTTTTTCATTTTAAAATGCTCCTGGAGTTGATAAACTCTTTAGCGATCCACGTGTTGGACAACCCTTGTATCTGACATTTCGATCTATGGCATAAACACATTTCCTCCTCTGAAGTTTCGATGAAATATTGTCACTTCTACGAGATTTGGCACAATTCGTCTAATCACCAGACGCGTGCCATTGAACAGGTGGGCGAGTTCGATTTACGAAGCAATATGATTGGCGAACAAATTTTCAAAAGCAGATTATGTCGTATCGAGAGAATTTAAAAATTCACGGTCGTAATTGAAAGGAACTGAGATCTATCTCCGGGCAATGTTTGTTAGTAAATAGTGTGCTTCATTGCTCCCTCGGTACTTGACAAATCTTTTGGAAGCGCTATCCAGTTTACGTCTATACTTTATAGGGTCTCAGGTTAACTCTTCAATCTCTTACTAACTTCATGACAAAGTTGTAATTCCATGAACTGCGTGTAGAGTACAAAGAGACTGAATTACATACAAAAGAAGTAATTGTTGGAACTCAATAAAAATGGAGATGGGGCTCATGGCAGATTGCGTGCTATTCAAGTGGTTCATTGTCGCCATTCTAGTTCATAGTGCTCTTAATGTTGTTTTGGAAAAAAGTAGTTTTTGTATTTGAATCGCCCGCAAAGGCGAAGTCATAATTGTAATTACACTAGGGTCGTGCAACATTCAAGAGGGTGGCAAAGATTCTCTTTAAGGGTTGTATACCTGTGTGTGTATGAATATGTGAATGTCTGTCGATTTGTAATCATTATACACGCCATCTAAGGGGTATTCACGAGTACTCTTGCCCATTACAGCGGATTTTTAAAGTATGCACGACATTAATTTAATTAAATTCATTCATCATAAAAAAGTTGATTTGGCTTGGTAATCAACTTTCATAGAAACTCGAATGGGTATTCTTATACGGGCTTTGGTATTTTAGTAATAATTACTAAACACCTAATTAGTTACTTATGCAAGTGCATTATTCGTTTTATGATTGAAATGTGTGTCGTTGGTGAAGCAAAAACTCAAATAAAAAAAGAAACAAAGTTCCGAAAAGCATAATTAAATTAAATATTTAACAAAACCTTATAAGCGATAAAAGGGATTGATTACATTTTAAATAAATGAATTTATCATAGCTATTAAACGAATTAAATTTGTATTAAAGGAAGCGCAATAATGCGTAATTTTCAGCACGACCTCCTTTTGCCACACAGAAACAACATTTCAATCATAAAATTTTATTTGAATATTTCAATAAAAAAACCTGAATTAGGTAAATAATATTTATTTTTAATTAATAGAAAAAATTGAAAATAAAAAACTTCAAAAAGATAAAGAAAAGAAAAACAAACTAACGAAATCTTGTTTCTGTGTCGTTAAAGGTTGTCCGCTGGTTGAGTGCAGAGAACTGCAATTGCACTAAAATATCCTAGGAAGAACCTTAAAATGGATACGGATCGAAGGACCAGTACACCTTGAAACAAAAGAGAATAATACTATGTGCCTCAACATCAATTCAAACAACAAAGAACAATTACAACCAAAATTGAAGAGAAGCCAAACCAAGTCAGTAAATAAGTATTACTGCCACCGCAACAATAACAGCACACAACGGCAACTAACATAAAGGATTTAGCCATTTTGAGGAAATAAGGAACACGAATTTTGGTAACTTTCGTTTGAGAAATAAACAATCAGGATAGTTAATAAGCTACAAGGCTGAGGACTAAGCTGGCAAATAAAAAAAGAAGAAAACAAAGTTAATCTCAGAATCAGAATCCCACCATAACCCTCAAAGAATCACAATGGCCTCATTCCAAATACCCTTGATCAATTTGGAGGTACGCGAGGTAAAGGACATCATCTGGGAAAAGATACAGGAGCCTGTCAATCAGCGCCGCTTGATCCTGGTGATTGTCTCGATTGCATTGCTACTCGATAATATGTTATATATGGTTATAGTGCCCATTATACCCGATTATTTACGAGAAATTGGCAGTTTTGATGAGGGTACAACACCACCACCCTTGCGTGATAATCGTACTGGAAAAATAATACCCGTACATCACGATCATCATGGCCAGGACTCGGCAACGGGCATTTTATTTGCATCGAAAGCTATTGTACAGTTAATGGTGAACCCATTTTCAGGTGGTCTTATCGACAAAATCGGCTATGACATACCAATGATGATTGGTCTGACGATTATGTTTTTTTCGACGGCCGTTTTCGCTTGTGGCAGCAGTTACAGCGTCCTCTTCTTTGCGCGTTCGCTTCAGGGCGCCGGCTCGGCTTTTGCCGATACTTCTGGACTGGCCATGATTGCCGATCGTTTCACCGAAGAGAATGAACGTTCGCAAGCTTTGGGCATTGCGTTGGCCTTTATTAGTTTTGGTTGTCTGGTGGCACCGCCTTTCGGTGGAGCACTCTATCAGTTCGCCGGCAAAGAGGTGCCGTTTCTCATTTTGGCGCTGGTTTGTCTACTCGACGGGTTGATGTTGCTGTTGGTTATGAAACCCGTGAAAGAACAGATCAAGCAGAGCAAAGAGGTACACCACGAGACCATACCAATTTGGCGATTGCTCATGGATCCATACATTGCTGTTTGCGCCGGCGCACTCACTATGTCGAACGTGGCATTGGCCTTTCTCGAGCCGACGATATCACTCTGGATGGAGGACAATTTGACCACGGAGAATTGGAAAATAGGCATGGTTTGGCTACCGGCATTCTTCCCGCACGTTTTAGGGGTCGTTATTACTGTTAAAATGGCCAAAAAGTATCCGCATCATCAGTGGTTGATGGCCGCGGTTGGATTGGCGCTCGAAGGACTCTCTTGTTTTATCATACCCTTCTCCAGCTCATATCAGATGCTCATGCTGCCCATTTGCATAATTTGCTTTGGCATCGCCCTCATCGATACGGCTCTTTTGCCCACGCTGGGTTACCTCGTAGACGTGCGTTATGTATCCGTTTACGGCAGCATTTACGCCATCGCTGATATTTCCTATTCTATCGCCTATGCTGTTGGCCCAATTATTGCGGGTGGCATCGTCGAGGCCATTGGCTTCACAGCACTTAACTTCCTTATCGCTTTCTCCAATCTGGCGTACGTGCCCGTGCTGCGGAAATTGCGTAACATCTACGATTTCAAGCCATTCGAGAACGAGGCCAACATACTCATGCAGGATCCACCGAATAAAGAATATCAAACTTATGTCATGCATGATCAAAAACCAGTCGATGGCGAATTCAAGAATCATCTTGAGTATGGCCAGCAATACCAACAGGAACAAGAGACGAATCTTGATGAGCAGAACTATGATTATCAACCAAAGGATATGGGCTATCAACAAGGCGGAGGTGGCAGCTATCAGCAACAATACCAACCTGGCTATCAAGAACAGGGTGGTAACTACACACAACAGCGCGTTGTCAATCCCTTCCAACAAGAACAACAGCCTCAGCAGAGCGGCGGCAGTCGTCCTGCGCCCGCTGGACCGGCGAATCCCTTCAGACAAGGATTTTAAATTGTTTCTTACACAAGAGTCGTGTTCATTTATGTTTGTTTATATTAGTTTGATCAAATCGTTTACATGTTTCGTTAGTTATTATGGTTACTTAATATCTATAAAAAAGGGAAAACGTAAAAAAAAGGAAAAATCTGAGCTAGGAAAACAAGGAAAGTGGTGTACGTACTCAACCAATTAAAATTAGCAATTAAGCAGCCCAGATATCAGAAAAGGAAAACCTATTGTTAGTTTATTTATGTATTATACACATATACCATTATATTATTATATATATGTATACATCAATATATACACATAAAAGTGTAAGCGAAGAAGTTCTGCTTACCCGTTCATACTCGTAATAATTACACAAAACTATCGATGTGGTTCCGCTTTCATTGGAAACTGAGCAGTTAAACTAATTATTCAGATACCATATGACACAAAATGACTAGCGTTATAATAAAGAACAGAGAAAAAATACGTTTATTCCATTCTGAAAAATATACATTAAATTCAAATCTTAAATCAGAGTTCGAAAGAGAGCTTGGTAGTATAGTGGGCAGAATACTCTACTATCATCGTAGAGATCATAAGTTCGACAAATAATTTTAAATTTTATTGTCCATTTATATTTCAACAATTGCAGACGCGAATTCCTTCCATGAGAGTTATCAGAGAGTGAGATTTGTTCGATTAAAATCTGCTTTATAATGCATAGGCAAACCCTCTCATGTAATATTTAGTTTTTGTGACATAATGTAATTTTGCATATAGGGGTCGATATACTCTTGAGTACAGTCTTAATCGATATGCCATGGAAATGTTTCGAATACCCATATCAGATCAAAAAGTCAGACGGAATAAATCTATGTATTGAAAAATATTCGTTTTAAAGTTGTTCTTTTAAATTGGAATTTCTTACAATCATTTGAAATATTCATCTTTCTTAGTACATCTTCAAATATATAAATAAGCACTCGGTTTAGTAGTTAAAGTAGGGGGTTATGGATGCCAAACAAGTTTCTGCGATTGACTCCGCCGTTTAGTGATGTAAATTTGACTTTGGTATTGAAATGAATTCAGTATGGACCAAAAATAATAGAATCTTTAAATCGGATCCTTTAAAAAAAATCGTTTTCAATTACTTAAATTTTTTTAGGTATTTTAAGAAATCGTGTTATGGAAGATTAATCTATATTTGGAATGATCAGATATTCCCATTGTGCTTAAATATCTGATTTCTTCAGTTTTGTTCTAAAATGTTTAAGAGATTTTATAATTTGAACCACATTAAATTCATACTCGTGAGGCTAAATTATCAATTTACGAATTGAACTTTACTATACTTGAAGTGTCGCCACATCGTTCATCTGCCCACTTTCCATTATTGTCCTTTATCGAACTCTATTCAAGATCTAAACCGTATAATATAACTAAAATGTATCTGGCATGAAACCACATCTACATAAGCTAGAAAAACCAAAGCATTATCTGTAGTATAAAAGAATAACCCAACCAAAAACAAAGAAGTCTAGAAATTAAGCGGTGTCCAGCACAATTTAAAGACCTGCCCAGGCAATGCAAACGACAAGCGGTGACATTCATATCGCAGACATATCACAAGTTGCACGTAAAACCCCTTCGGATGTCACTGCTGCATTGCTTGCGTATGTCTTCAGATTTTGATAGGGTGCTATATAAGTTGAAATTTTGCAAAAAAAAGGCACTTTAGTTGATGCACAGCGAACGACGGTTTTCAAATCAGATCGCGCCGTTTCGTCTGGCATCGCATGGTTTTATAAAACATAAGACACAACCAAGGTAACCATACATATCAGAGTCACATGGCTCGCCTGTTAAAATTACCAAAAGTGATATTAATATTGCTATTAACATATGCTAAACTAAATAACCAAAAATTATATGTATATGTATCTATATCAAAAATATTGTATTATAAATTTGCAACTCAAGTCGAATTAGTCTTAGGCTGAATATATAATTTTCATGCAAAGTTTTTAATGCAAATTTTTATTGTATGTATTATACACAAATGCGTGGAATTTTTTATTAATGTATGCGCATAAATATTTATATATATACATTTTATTTAAGCAATCTAAATTTACAAAAACAAAACAAGTGAATAATTTGTATATATGATGCAGAATAACAAACATTTCGTGTTTGCCTACCAATCAATTATCTTTCGCTTGACTTTATATGACCTGATGGCTCTATTAGCTAGCGGCCGTAAAGTCCTTCGGAGTACAGAAACTTTACATAGCATGTGTACCTAATATGTATAACTGTAACTGGGTCATTATAAAAATATACAAACATGAAACCAGTTCAATTCGTTTCAATTCCACGAGCCGAGAACTCGTCAGCAGTTTACGTATATCACACTGTATTAGTTTAACTAAATGCATATAAAAGTACATATTCAAATTTTATATACGAAACAACTAAGATTTAATTTAGGTAATGATAATGTTTAGAATTTAGGTATACTAAAAAGGTATATTTTTTCGCAAAGATTACTGAAAGTAACTAAAAGAAAAATTGAACTTGTTAAAACTCCGTAAACATATCAGTAAAACGGCCATTTTGAAAAGTAAAAAATATGTGACATATCCAAGCTTAGGCTTTCTATGTATACAATCGTCAATACATATTCGTATATACAAATACAAAACAACTACAAACAAGCAACTCTATCCAATACATAAGTATTTAATCCAGCGTACAAGCAAATTTTCTGTTCGAGTTTCAAAGAACACGATAAATTTTAGTTCATACAACACGGCATAGCGTTATATATACACGCACACACACACACATATATATATATATATATATATATTTATTTATCTACATATTAAAAGATATACACATTATATAAAATAGTACAGTGCATGAAAAAATCTCCCATCAAACGTATCAATTAAAACAATGGATGTGTATCAGTCGAAACGGTAGGAAGGAAGGAAGAAGGAAAAACGAATAGGAAGAGGTAAATATATAATATATGATTAAAATACCTATATTAAATACAAAAGGTGAATTTACTAAAAAAAATATGAAGAAACTAATGAGAAAAGGATTATGCACACCAAAATATAGCAGAATTTAAATTAATTTATAAAATTGTTTCCACAAAAATTTGAAAAAAATGTTATATAAAAAAATATATATATATAATATATGTATATAGTGGCTCACAGCTTATTTCGTACATACGTAAAGTGTTATAAAATTTTGAGACGGTGCAATTAGGTAAGGTAATAGTAATAGGGTGAAAAAAATTAAACGGCATTTTTAGGGTAGTCTTTCAACTACTAGAAGTTTACTGAATTATAATCATCTGAGTTAATTATAAGAAAATTATACAGGGTAAACAAAAAATTTAGGAAAAAAATTTAATTATTTTTTTTAAGTCCGTGCGCAGCGCACTAAAACAAGCTATGGCATAAAATGTACCTACATTGTTAGTTTACTTCGTATTTTTGGTTATAATTAACTTATAATAGATGAAAGACTTCCCTCAAAAATGACGTTTCATATTTAGTCGATATCACTATGAGTTAGCTAACTGCACTGTTTCAAAGTTTTGCAATACTTTGACTCTCAAGGAAGTAAGCTGGGAGCCACTATATATACATATATAAAAAAGAAAAATATATATACATACTGTATACACAAATTATATTAAATATTAAAAAAAAACGAACAAGAACTCTTAGAAGCAATATTTAAATTAGTTTAAGGAATTTTATGCATACACTTGAAAGAAAATGGATGAAGCGACAAACATTTAGTAAGTTTGATCAACTGATCAACCCACTTAAACACATTTACATTAAAACCGGAAAATATCATTATCACCAAATTAGGTCAAAAACACAAGCCAAATAAATTAAATTATTAAGTGAAATCAAGTCAGTAATCAGATTTGTTAATAACTGAACTATCTTCATTCAATTATTTTAGTACTTGATCTTTGGAAGGGATGGACATCAATTTAAAATTATTCCGTCAAATAAACTCGAGGAATGCTTAACTTTACTTTTCCAACAAGTATTTCTCCTTTGTTCGAATAATTTGTACTTATAGAACAGTACAAGTTGTAGCAAATTATAATCAGTGATATCGTTTATTATAAAGTTCTTTATCTAATTATTTGGAAAATCTATTTAAATCAACTTAATTTTTATTTAATTTTGGAAAACATTTGCGTTTAAATGTAATGTAACAACCTCTTAAAACTAAATTTGTTTGTCCTGTGAATTATTATTATTTCTTCTTATTTGACATTGATTTAATCAGGAACCTTATGTAGTTATACATTCCTATTAAAACATTATTTTTTAAGAATTATTTATGGTTAAAGTTATTACAGTTATTGTTTCATTGCCATTTTTAATCGAAAAATATCATTTAGTTATTTGCTAGTCTTTTTGAAATATTATTTATTAAAATGTCAAAGTAGGTTTGTAAACGATAGTATCATCAATTTGGCAAAAACGTATGCTTAGAAGAAAGTTATTTACAAACTCCCATTTGGGGGGGGGGGGGGTCGTTGGCGTGAAGTCATTTTAGCCTGGGTGGAGTACTGCTATAAAATAGGGCCCTTGCTAGGGGGTTTGGGATTTATCTTTATAAATTAATGAGATATGTATTTTTAATTCAAACAAGCCAAGTTTGAAAATTAAAACTCATTTTTCTTAAATGTTCGAAATGAAAATTTATTTAGTTACAATAATTAATGTGAGCCTGCGAACTTTTTTGACAGCTCTATTAGTGAAGGGCGCCTAATTTAAATAGATCGTCATTCGTAACTCCACAGGGCTGGCTCCAAGAATCGCTCAATTTCAACAATTTCCTTTTAAAATACGTGCATCTCCGCACTATTTCGAATTATTCGAACAAATTACTAAACTATACATTTTTCATTTAATCAAACGCAAGTAGAAACTATTTTACACGTAGTTCAGTAATAATATTTTCTTATTTATTTCATCAACTAATAAGTTCGCAATAGGTTCGTCTATTTGAAATTAGTCGACTTGAAAATCATACACTGAATAGATATAAATTCAAATACATATATATCAGATTTAATAAATTGGCTGTAACTCTAAATTAAAAGCATTAAACAATTATCAAATAATTCATAAATGTAAATTAGATTGACATTTGAAAAATCTTCCGATTTTCCGGTTTAACATTTTTAAAGACACAAATTAAATACATAAATTATTAGCTGACATATTACTAAGCTTAATACTAGGATAGTTGTAACGTAATAATATATATTATAACAAATTTATTTATAACTAACTATACTCTTATAATACTAACTTAAACGAAAAAGGAGTGCCGGCAAAGTGTAATAACGAGGAAAACGTGAAATGTATATATGAAATATCTAGAATCGGACTTAAATTAAATTTTATATTCGAATAAATATACATTCGAAATTTAAATAACAAATATGAAATACTAAAAAATACTATTAAAGACATAAGCTGTTCAAACGTATTAAACGATAAGTGTTCGTTGAATGAAACTCGTAAAATGAAGACATTATAACAAAAAATTTAAAATTGTGAAATGTTTTTCTCCTGATTTATCTTTGTTTCCTGAGTTCTCAAGTGACTCATTAATAAATTAATAAATGTTTAGCAAATAAGTCTGAGTTGTACAACGGGTTCACACACTAGTTATTGGACTTATTAGTTGGTTTCAAGTGAATAATTCATCGTAATAGTTTTTTAGTAGTTGTAACCTGATTTTGTAGTTGTTTTTGTTAAAGGTTTATATAATAGTATTATATCATGTCAGCAAATAACAAATAACTAAATGTAAATGAGATTAATATAATAATAATAACAATAATTTTTATTAAATTAATTGAATACATTTAAATTAAAAATCCTTTTCCTCAACATCTCTCTTCCTAAAATCTTTGGAATCTCTTAAAATCTTTTTAGAAGTTCTGTTAAAAATGTTCAAAAAACTATTAATCAAAACTGTTAAACCTTTAATAGTTAGAGTACTTACAATAATTAAAAACTAAAACAATCTCTAAATAACTCTTTGGTGTTCATTTGTGTAAAACTCATCATATCGAAATTATCATTTTTGCTATTCAAAAGCAGAAAAAACATTACTTTTTGTGATGAAATACATAAAATAAAATATACAATAAATAAAAAGTTGGAAAATAAATAAAAGTCGCAAATGTTCAACGAGTTAAATATATATAAAAAATAGTAAAAATAAAAATTATGCAGACCGAACATGTGGCAAGAGTTAAGTTATTAAATATGGAAGTAGCACATTATTCAAGAATTATATATGCGAAGGAGAAACAGCAAAAGCAGCAATGACAGCAATAGCTGGCTTACGACACACAAACAAACATGCATAAATACATATAAAAAATACTATTGAAATATACATAATTGTTAACCAAAAAATGATTTCTTTATTTCTTAAACAGTTAAACTGAAACTTATATTTCAACTTCTATTTAAGAATAGCTCCACCACCTCAAGCTGTCCTTCTCGGGTGGTTTGAGTGAATTTTATCGTAACCCCGCATTTTGATATGTGCTTTTTTGGGACACAATGAGAACACCGATGTTAGTTGTTTTCAGATACAACTCAGTAGCAATCCTCCTTGAACATAGGCCTCCGGCTATGTTGGCATAACTGAGGTCTTCATTGCGCCTAAATCAGTGTCCCTGATCCCACGAAGGGACTGTATTCCTCTGAGCTCCCTTACATGTCAAATGCAAGATGATTGTTTTAGTAATATTGATATGATATCTAGTTGGTTTTCCGTCTTATTGGATAACACTGCAAAATAAAGTACACAAACAAAATATATGTGTTAAGGACGATGCTGAAATCATTTAAAGTGTGTATAATGAAATAGCTAAGACATGGGCTAGAAATTTGGTTGCTAGTTCCCTTTACAGCGCCACCCACATATCGCAACTTTACTCTCAATCAAGATATGCGATCCGCAAACGGAAGTTTATAAAGCTTTAGTTTTTGATTAACCGCCGCCGAAAGTTATGCTACACGTTATTGCTGTCGAATTTGGTATTGGTGTCGTTTTGCTGTCATGTGGTGGTGGTTTCAACATCAAAACTTTGAGGTAACCTATAAACCTCGGCATTAGCCACACCAGACCGAAAGACACGGTACATCGAAGTATGTAGCTGGGCGTCACCCTAACCATTCCCGACAGTTCTTTAGATGGGTGTTCGTGGTATCTGCTGATGCTGTGTAAATTGCTTGTGGCTTGTGCGAGGGTACGTTTAGATATGTGTGTGCATGTGATATTTCATGCCCTACGGCCAGGAATTTGTAGAGCTGCCGTGTTGAAAATGATTTCATGTTTGCAATTTCCATTAGCAACTTTGTGTATGCGTCACGAACATCAAATGAAATTGGATTGTTGTCTACGTGCACGAAGGGCGCACTCATTGTGGCATGGGCAATGGCTGTGCTTCTTTAAAAGAAAGGGAGTCTGTGTCAGCTTCGGATGTGGAACATTCATCAATGCCTAGACGAAGTAGAGAATTCCTAACAGTTCTTTGTTGTCGCGGACGTGATTTCATGGAATGCTTTCCGTTGTGTTTCCTGAAATAGCATGTCAACGGATTTATTAAGGGTATTAAGGATTTGGAATTTACAATTGGTGTGTTGACTGAAGTTTTTAACTTATCTTTTTCTCTCTTTTTTTATTGGACTAGATGCTTGTCTGGAAACAACAACAAAAAGTTGTTTAATATCTTTATATTTTTTTATTTTATTTTTTTGTCGAACTTATGCTGGTTAGTGTAAGACATTGGGTTACGGTGTGTCGGTTCACAGAACGTCTGAAAAGGTGGCAGGCTCAACCACTAGGTCCTGCGATGCAATGCTTTAAGGTAGTCCCGCGGGGCTACTGACTCCCCATCTTTAATTTTAAATTTTTTTTTTGTATTATAGGAGTAAGATTGTTATGTTATAATATCGTATTCACTTGTAATGTCATTCTCCCATTCGATTTAGACAATGCACTTAAACGCTTTTGAAAGTGGATGAATTAGAAACTCTCAGTTCCAAACAAGTAGCGCATTCGCTGGAAGATATTGGTTGTAAACGACAAAAGTGAGTTCAATGAAACACAGATCAAGTGCAAGTCCGCTCTACTCTTTAAGGCTGTTACATTGCCACGCCTAGAAATATGTGCCGCAGAATTGTACTGAAAATGCATATGGAGTCTGTTGAAGGAACGTGTCAAGTAGGGATAATCCAACAAATATTGTTTCACAAAGCTGAAAGTACAAACAATATGGTCTATCGGATCAAAATGTCTTTCCTTGGAAACTTCAAGTGGCTGAAAAGCCAGCATATTGCACATTCGCTAAACGAGATTACCTTCACGAGCTGCAGCTTCGTTCTAAATGGATAAAAACTGAGAAAGATATCACTATCGGGTACTTAATACCTCATCCGTGAGAACATTGGGCCGTATCATCACTCTTATTTCTATATTTGAACAGCGAGTGCGAGGAGTAATATTGAAGAAAAGCAATGGCAGCTGTCGATTGCTTTATTAAATTATTATATTTAGCCTTCAATATGAGCTTTAAACTCTTAAAGTATGCTTATTCAATATGAACAGTATTCAATTCAACTAAATGGTACTCATGTGTTTTAGCTGTTTTTGAATGGTCGTAGGTTTAAATATATAAACTTAAAGTTTTAGACTTTGTAGTTTGACTAACGAAAACTTTTCTGCTGTTCATGGAAATAAATTGAAATGTTTCTGGGGTCAATTGAAAATGGTGATGTGTTTCTCATAAAACTGAACAAAACCTATATAATGCTATTCAAAAATACTGGCAGCAACTCCCGCGCACTCATACCACTTACACTGGAGCTCATTAATACAAAATTGCACAATGTGAAACCAATTTCCGATTTCCGCTTGTTTCATGAGAACAATTACAATTATTTGTTTGCCATAATGAGGAAGTTAACTCGAGCGAAGCGCTTTTTTGTCTGGCTTTCTTTGCAGGACTAAACCAGATAGCATTCACTGATTTTGAGCAGTAACGAAAGCAAATCTAAAAAGGTTTGGAATTCTGTTTTGGTAGAGTCTGCAATGTCTGCAATTTTGTACGTGAAAGGATTTGAAGGACATGAAGTGAACAAAACCAGGAAAAGAGCAATTGCGTTCACGTCGTAAACGCTTTAAGAACCACGAGTTCTGTCAGGAGACGTAAACTGTTATTGTGCCAGTGTTAAGCCCATAAAGGATTTACGGCTCAATTCGTGAGCTGCGTGTGGCAGCGCAACAAGACACACGCCACGAAACAGGCGCAACCCCCAAAAACCCCGTAAAATAAATGAAGAATGAAGAACAAACGAATGAGTGAATGAATGACTGAATGCATACCAATGAACAGCAGAGTGGTTGGGGATATGTGTGTATGCGTGTGTGTGGGCAAAATAAAGCCTTAACAATTTCGTTCGACAATATTACGGGTATGACCCCAGTACGCTTTGAGTCGACCCGGTACCAGCACCAGTCGGTTGTGGTTGTTTTCTTCTTTTTTTTTTTAAGGTGGATGGAGTCAATACTTGTTAGGGTAACAAGACCACCGACACCCGCAGTTCTCATCTGTGATGTGCTGTGGTGTGCTCTGATGTGGTGTATGGGGGAGCGTTGGCATAAAACGCATAAAATATTGCTCTGTTGTTATTGTTGTTGTTACTGTTGCCGCTGTTGCGCCTTTTTAAATTCTTCTCCTTCATTTGCTTTGCTTAATTCCAGTTAGCATCTGTTTTGCTCGCCTGGCTTCGGCCACTCCTGTTCCTTAACATTTACCTCTAATGATGAGGAGGATTTTTGGGGCTGTTGGTTCGTGGATTGGTTGGTTGCCTTTGACGCTGGTTAAATTGGAATCAGCAACATTATTTTTTGTTAAGGATTACAATTTTATCGCATTGCATCGTGCATTTGTATATCAAAATTTTTTAAGTGTGAGCGCGTTAGAAAGTGGGTTGACAGACGACAGCCGTTTTCCGTCTGCTTGTCTGTTTGTCTGCAAACACAGATCCTTTCCATTTGAAGGGGCTTTTTATTTTTCTTCGCAATCAAGCGTCATTTTTGTAGCTTAATCATGCTCCCTTTGGTTATTTAAATTGAGCGCCGGCCTTGACGGTTGTATCAGAATAATCATGAACGTTTTTTTTTTGGGCATTAAGTTCATTAGCATATGGTTTTTTCTTCTTGTTTTATGATATTTTTAAAGGGGGTTTTGGTGCTCCGACAACTCACCAGAAATAAACACACAAATAATCAATTTAAATCTTTCAATTCTCATATAAAGAAAAATTAAGTTTAACCAACTTATCACTTTCGATATGATAATCCTCATCATCATCGTTATAAATGCCATACCGAAATTTTAAAGATGTGCTGTTATAAATACATAAATGAAAAATGAAACAGTAACAATAAAATACAATTCTAAAATCAAAAGTTAACCTGACGTTAACACATTATGAAAATGTGGGGATAATTCAAACTGGCAGGAATACGAATTGAGATTGACAAGCGCCTTTGATAGCGTACGAATTCCCAGTTTATTTAGCCACACACATTTTAGTATACCGAGAGGGAGAGACACGCAGGAAGCAATGGGCAGACAGAAAAGAGATCGGAAACGGAATTAGCTCAACTGAAATCGCGTACATCTGCGCTTTAGTGGGACGCGTACATCTACTTACTTTCCGCTTGTCTGTCAAAATCAATATTACTTGTACCAATCAACTCAATAATCAATAAATTGCAAATTGGCTAGTGCAAAAATGAATGTGGGCTTCACAGGCGTCGAATTCTAATAACGAAATACAGTAATGGAAACATTTTTCTTCATTTATCAAATCTTCATTTATCTCAATTCTTATACACTAATTAATTTGACTGACATTTACAAATTCGACACCTGAGATGCACAACTATAATATACGCATTATATATTCTCCAAGGCGAATATGAATTTTCTTGGGTGTATTTTTTATTTTTTTTATTTCATTAATTAATTAACGAATCCGTTTATTACAAACTTTATCACCTTAACTTACAATGATCGAAATATTAAGAGTAACCTAACCCCGTAAATCAGTTACGAGGAATAAATCGATCAGGAGAACGGGGAAGACTCAATGTTTCCTTATTCCTAGATGTTTGTGGAAGCCTGGTTTTTTCAGGCGCTTAAGTTGTTGGGGTGACTGCAGAGTTTAACACTATATCGACTGGTGTGCCTTCCAATCTGATCCTCTACATTGCAAATTGAGGTGTAGTGTAACATTCCGCAAGTACCAGAGGAAGTCAGTAATCTGCCTGCAATTCGTCTTTGTAGCAATACCCCAAATCTGCACTCCATAAAGCCAACTTAGACTAAACTTCTCTTGTAGCCCTCATTGAAAGTAGCTATCTTAGTTGTTGCATTTTCTGGTGACATTTTTGGCCGGTAGCAGACAGATGTTGCCGGAAGGTGTGCCTCTTATCCAGGGTGATGCCCAGGTATTTAGCCTACAAAGGTAGCTTTAGGGACTCACCTTTTATCTGGATCGCTGGAGTGTTCATACGCTTAAACGTAAAACAAGGATTTATTCTCTTAGTGGCATTGACCTTCAGATTCCAGCATCAGCACCAATCTGCCAATACGTTAAGGTATCACTGCAGACCATTTGCATCTATTCGAGGCTTCGAATATACAATACAAGATAGCCACATCGGCGGCATAAGTCGCAATAAGGGCTTTATAAGGAGCCTCCATGTATTCATTGTCGGGGACATGAAGATCTGCAGTATACAACTGCCCCAGCACACTGCCCTGCGGGACTCCGGCTCACGTCCGCCGCGGAGCAGAATAGGTGCCTCGGAATCTGACCTGAAAATCTCGTCCGTCCAGATAAGACCCAAAAAAGCAGAAATAAGGCGCTGGCAGCATCTTTTTAATTTTATAAAGCAGACCGTTATGTCAAACACTGTCAAATGCCTGCTGAATCGACGAATACTGCATTGCAGTACTCACAGTCATCGAAAGCCTGCAGGATGTGCCACGTAATCCTATGAACTTGCTCGATTGTGCCATGTCCCATCCAGATCAAATTGATTATCAGGTAGAACATGAACTCAAGTAGCCGCATTGCAATCAGTCTCTCCCAAAACTTTGATAATGAAGACAGGAGACTGATTGGCTGGTATGATTCGGGGAGATCATGCGGCTTGCCTGGTGAACGAACGTGAAAAAGACACAATGTTAACAAATACACGCTGAGCATGAATTAACCGCCCTATTGAGAGCTGCGAGCAACTGGTGAGTTTTTAGGAGTTACTGATGATGTTTGGCGCGAAGATATAAACGCAGAACGGATACTTTTGGGGCAGACCTCGTATGAAATGACAATTGTTTCGTTTCCATTCTCCTTAATATGTGGCCGCCCTACGCTCAGGGCTGCTTGGGCCTTATGGCAAATATATGCCGCTAGGTGGCCTCGAATTTAGCGTAGTTGGTATTTGTGACCAAATATTTTGTTGTTTTTTCGCTAATGTTGTTTAAGTTGTACTCAACATGAACCACTTATTTTGTGCTCTTTTCCCTCTCCTATCCACATTTAATTCCAAGTATTACCCAAAATGGCTGGACACAACATCAATAAAACGCTTATTCTCGTATGAAAACCTAGTGTTTAATGGGAAAATCAAGAATTTTAATAATGGCAGCACATTTCCTTAGCACATTTCTACGAGAGCCAGCATACATATTTATACTAATTATTGCCCAGTATCGTTTAATATTTCACCCTCCTATATGGAAAGAATAAGTCTGTTCGAAAGAAAATGCCTAAGCTTATATCGAACCCTACATAGCAATTTTATAAAGTACCGCCGCAGCTCGGTATTTGTGATCTTTCCTCTCGTCGATTCTTAGTCAATTTGCGTCCAAACGCTCACTGCGCTGCTCCTCAGTCTCATTGACTCTACGATCATGTTATTTCCTTGCTCCGCGCGTACTCCGGCCAATATTCTGATTTCGACACCTCACTAGCATTTTTCCCACACCAAATTTGGAACATAATAAATAGATTTTATAGAGTTGAAATAAACTTTTTTTATTGTTTTCCTCTGACAGGCATTCGATTTCGAAATTGACATATATATAAATACGATTAAGCAATATTGATTTCATACAAAGAAGTTGGAAGAATTTAGCGACTTTGGCGATATACTAACGCACCAAACTTAGCCACAAACATTCTTCATGATGACATCCATATACATACCAAGTTTCATGGTGTTGGGTTTCTGAGACAAACAGACAATCAAACAAACATCGGTTTATACATATACTAGCAGGAACCCGGCCAGAGAGAACTTATTCATATAGAGGTTACCTTTCTCTCTTAAAAAAATGGCCGGAGAGACTTTTAAGAAACGTTTGGCTCATGTTAAATTTTCAGCAGTTGTACAGATTTCTTGTCTGTTCAACTTATTTGACGTAAAATATTCTGTTGGTTTGCTTAAGCTAAACAAGAAAATGGACGGATGGACTGCTGTATCCCCATAATTTAAACTTTTGTTATGCCTTATGGCGATTCGAGATTTGGAAGTTTGACTGAACGAGAAAATACGCACACTCCTCAAAGTTCGAGTCTCAATCGCGCAAAGCAAATTTCGTCACCCTTACTTTGTGTGTGTTTGCTTTGTGATCATGCCTACTTTTTTTGCTGGCCGCCTGGTATTTTCATTTCATTTGAATAAAAATATATTTAGGCAAAATACAAAGCAGATATTGCTCGATTTCGTTTGTTAAAGATCGATTTCATAAATTAAAGAAAACTCCACACAATTTGGTTAATATTCTCGAACCTTGCAAATAAAAAACTTTGAACAAAAAATCAAAAAAAGAAGACAGTGTCTCTGATTTTTGTTTTTATTATGTCTTTCTTGTGTTTTTATAATTTTCTTATCATTCAATATTTTCACCTTTTACGGCAGTCCGTCCATTTGCTTGTTTAGCTTAAGCAAACCAACAGAATATTTTACGCCACATAGTTGAACAGACAAGAAATCTGTACAACTGCTGAAAATTTAACATAAGCCAATCGTTTCCTAAAAGTCTCTCCGGCCATTTTTTAAAGAGAGAAATGTGAACTCTATTTGAATAAGTTCTCTCTGTCTATATGAATGAATACTCTTTGCGGCGGCTAGTGCGCAATGCTCGATCTTGCACTCTTCGTACATTCGGCCCTCCTGACATTTCATTCGTCCGAATATATCTGCCCAGGGTTTCATGAATTCTGTAACAGTGGAGGTTTTACAAGATCCTTCAATGTCACCGACCTTTTCTACCTCGTACCTGCTGTGTCTAACTATTTTAATAATTTTGTATAGTTCTAGGTACTTCCCTTTTAATCTTAGACCAGAACCATACTGGGTGCTTTTGATAGCTACAAATCGTTCAATTCGTAATCCGTACCATTTTTCCTTTTACTATCAAATGATTTTTTGTTTTCTTCCTGCAAGTTTTTTATATTTTCCAGAGCTTCTTTTCGCATTTTTTCTCGTTCAACTTCTAATTCTTCGACTAGTGTTACTTTTATCAACTTACTTAGCTCTAGATCGTCTTGTGTACTCATTTCTAATCCTGTCAAGATTCTGAAAGGGGAAAGTTTTGTGCTTCTTTGAGTGGTATTGTTGATAATCTGCTGCATCCTAACTAAGTGATTGTACCAATTATTTGGATTCTCATGGCTTAATTTAGAAAGCATGGGTATTACTATCTTGTTTATTCTTTCAACCTGGCCATTTCCCCTTGGTACTCCTGTACCTATCAGCAAATGCTATATGTTCTGCTTCTCACAATACTTCTCAAATGCGCTTTACGTAAATACGGTACCTCTATCCGATATAATTCTTATTGGATTTCCCAAATTAACAGCTTGCTTTTCCAAATTATAGCGTTTTTTTCGTAGTTTCCATCGGACCTACGTGGTCAATGTGAAAGGTTAAGAGGGGTTTATCTCCTTTGTCTATTGCTGTTAATAAGCCTTCCTTCTTTCCCATTTTGGCAATCATGATAATGCACTCCACGCAGCTGTCTATTATACGGACTACCTTATCTCTCAGCTTTGGGATATAATATGATTTTTCGACAATATCTTGAGTTTTCTTTGCTAAAAAATGGCCCTGCCTGTGCGCAATATGGATTATTTCATTTTCCATTTGAGATGGTACTACTATTAGCTCTCGTCTTTAAATAAAATTCGATTTTCAATATAGAAGTCTTCAGTTCTTTTCTTCTACAATACTTCTTACTGCCCTTGTCCAGCTATCCAATAACTACGCTTCTTTTAAGCGATGCATCACACTCTCAGTCAACATGAAGCATGACACTCGGCTTAGTGCATCCACGTGTCTCATTTTTGTACCTGAACGATGTTCTATTTCATAGTCGAAACCTTGTAAAAACATTGCCCAAAGTGCTACTCGCAACGGTATTTCTTTTTTCTTCATTGTCATAACAAAAACGTTACAATCTGTTACGATTCTTACTTTTGTTCCTAAAACGTACACCCTCCACTTGGTTAATGCACTTATTACGGTGAGAACTTCAAGTTCGTAAGATTGATAGTTCTCCTCATGCGGTCTAGTCTTACGACTCATGTACTGTACTGGGTGAACAGACTGTCTTCTGAATTTTTTCCATTTTTTTTTTCCAATAGCACAGCTCCTATACCATATTTAGGTGCATCCGTATGTATTTCTGTCTTTGATTTAGGGTTGTATAATTTTAAAACTGGATTAATAATTAATGCTGCCTGTAACTGCTCGAATGCTACATGCTGTAATTCTTGAAACTCGAACCTACGGTCTTTGTGCAAAATGTCAGACAAAGGCTTGGCGAACATTGCGTGTCCTTCGATAAACTTTCGAAAATAAGATGTTAGGCCTGAAAACCGTTGGATACCCTTTTTATCTCGGGGTATCGGAAAGTTTTCAACCGCTTGTGTTTTCTCCTTGCTTGTTCTTATTGTGTAGTTTTCTACTATATAGCCCAAGAAATTTACTCTGTTTTGTAACAACTGACATTTTCCCCAATTTATTCGCAAACCGCTTTTCTTTGCAACTTCGAGTACTCTTTTAAGTTTTATCAACCCGTCGTTCACTCCTTTGCTTGGGATAATGATGTCATTCATATACACAATTGCATCATTATTTTTGATTACATCCCGCATTACCACCATAATGAACCTTGTGAATACCGCTGGTGAATTTGGTATGCCGAAAGGGACATATACGAATTCATATTGTCCAGTTTGTGTTACAAAAGAAGTGTGTTTCTGTGAACATTTCGCTACTGGTACATGGAAGAAACCATTTATTAAATCCAATGTTGAGAAAACTACTGCACTCTGCAGTTTTTCAATAACACAATCCATTAGTGGCATAGGGAAATTATCCCGAACTATCTTCTCATTCAGCTTTCTGTAGTTGCAGCATAACCTTTTCCCTCCGCTTTCCTTAGATACAAGTACTACAGGCGAGCATTTTTTTTCATGTCTACTGAATCATTACGATTTTTCTCTGGTTTATACTCTACCTCCATTTCGATGTTGTAAATTTTAACGGGAATTACGAAGCTACCAAATGGCAAGACTTTGCTCCCACCAAACTCTTGATTCGACCAATTAATTCCTTGATTCCAAATTTTAAGAAATTGCGTCTGCGCATCAAACATAAGTCGGACCCTGTGTCGATAAGTCCCTTCAAAGTTACTGAATGGTATATTATGTTCTTCAGCTCCAGCCCGGATGGAGTAAATTTACTTAGGGGTTTTGTTAACGTTTTCTCGTCCTGTGCTAAATTAGTAGATTTTTCTTCTTGAATTTCAAACTTACATTGCGCTGCACGGTGTCCTAACTTACCGCATTTGAAACAGTTGAAATCTTTGTACAATCTTTCGTCACGTGAGATTCGTCACCACATCTAAAGCATTTCTTTTTGTATACTGTTTTTGGGTCATTATTTATTGGCGTGTCTACTTTTATCGTTGGTAACTCGTAATTCTTGGTTGTTCTATTAAATCCACGAATTTTCTGATAAGTGTCTATCTGATCTTTTAATTGTCTAATCGTTTTTGCCTGGTATAGTGATGTTTTGTTTGCCCTAGAGTCTGGGATGCCTTAGATGAAATAATCAATTATTCTTCTTCTAGATCTATGGGTTTTGCTATTTCTGTCAACGCATAAAGAAATTTTTGTAAGGTTTCACCCCTCTTTTGTTGTCGCTTACTTAATTGCCCGTGAATGTCTGCTGATGACACTTTCATTCGAAATTCCTCTTTCCGTGCTGTTTTTAGTGTATTCCAATTGCGAATATTCTTTTGACTACGCACGAATGATTTTGCTGCACTCTTTAATAACTGTTTGGCGTATATAAACAATTGTAATTCCGACCAATGTACAATGATTGCGCATTCTTCCAGTTCACAGATCCATTCATTAACGTCGTTTGAATCTGTTCCTGCGAACTCGAAGACACTCCCCTCTACGTCTTTTAGAGTAAACCATGACCTAGCTGTGTCAAGATTTTGCACTAAAGGTTCTGCCATAGCTATGCTGTCTTCATCTAATTCTTCTTCTTCTTCTATCAGATTAAAGTGAGAGAGTAATCTTGTTTGCAATTCGACTTTCCGACCTACCGCTACCCAGCTCAGTCAGCTTTCGTTGTAGTTCTTCCACCCGTAATTATAAGATTTCGCCACTTTCCATTGCTATATTCTAATTCTACTTTGTGAACTACACTAACTTAATTGTAATGTTATAAAAATGTAAATTCCGCTTACATACAATTACTGTATATTCACTCCCGTTGCCCTCAGTCGTCAGCAAACGCTGTGTACTACCTGCTGCTCTTTACTGTGTGTTGCTCTGTTCCGCTATTTGTTTTCTGCTTGCTGCCGACGTCTTCCTCTGTTCCCGAGCTGCTGCAGTTTGCTGCTGTACGACGAAGTGCACCGTTTGTCATTGTTCCCCGAACCGCTGCCGTCTACCACTGTACACCTAACTGCTAACGTTCGCCGTTGTTCGTCGAACCGCTGTCGTCTGCCACTGTTCACAGAACTTTGCCGTCATTCACCGAACTGCCGTCGTTCGACCTTATGATACGGACCTTTCACTGAGACTGACTGGAGCCGAGCCACAGCAAGGTAGTTTCGATGCGCGCTTTGATTACTCCCTCACTAGACGGCGGCTACTGCGCAATGATCGCTCTTGCGCTCTTCATACATATATTAATATAAAAATACAAATATAAATACATATTAAACCTCATAAAAATAACCCAATTGACCTAATCCAAATATAAATATATATTAAACCTGATAAAAATAACCCAATTGACCTAATCCAAATATATAAAACAAAGTGGCAAAAATCGTTTGTTTCCCTATGTTGCCCGTAATTTTTAACCACTTCCTTTTTTTTTTGTTTTAGAATGTAGACAATTACCTTAGGAAGGTCGGGGCATAATTTTTTTTAAGTTTTTAAAGGCAAATATACTTTTTTTGGTATTAAGTTTTTTTAAAACAAATACAAGATCACAAGCACAAAATGTTTTGAACGTTTTTTCGTTGTTTCTGCTATGCTTCTTCTTCATTTTTGTGATTTTATTTGTGAGTTGCTTGCAAAACGTACAAACGTATACTCTCGGTTGAGCACGCCAAAGTGTATTAAATATATTGAAGAAAGAAGCAAGAAGCAATAGCGTAGGCCATTTGTTTCTTCTTATTTGCCGAAGATAAGGCAAGGAAAGAAGATAGCAAATGTCCAAGCGATAGATACTAAAAAAGTAAAATCAATACAAACAAGCACGCCACAAAATATACGTTCGACTCCCTGGCTCGAGTCAGCTGCTCCGATTTACAGTGGTCAATCCTACATTTACAAATTTCGTAGTATTTCAAAATTAATACCCAATCTTCAGTTTCTCCAAAAACTTTCTTAATATTGCAAATAAAAAAATTAACCAAAAAATCAAAGAAAGAAGACAGTGTCTCTGATTTTTGTTTTTATTATATCTTTCTTGTGTATTTATTTTCTTTGAATATATTCTCGCTTAACGTCGGTCCATATTAACGAATGTTTTCGGATTTCCTCAATGATTTTCTTGCTTGACTTAAAGTCACTTAAGCATTCAAATTATTAGTATTGGAATCTTTTCTCTTTTTAAGGCAGAAACCTGAATTTTAATTATTGGAAAGAAAAGAACGAGGTGTGTTATTTTTTTTCTGCTAGATAACAAACTCCTTTCAATTCAAGCAACATTATATTGATGACCTCTTTTAATACATCGTGTTTTAACTAATTAAAGTTATCCCAAGCGCACTGTACTTTAATTGATCAGATCAAGAAATCGCTAAAATTTGATTAATATACATTTCACAATTCACACATGGATACACTAGAATATATTTTAATCTAATTTTATTTTCATTGATTAAGCAGCCTTAGAACAAGCGGAATAAAAAGTGGATTTTAAAGATTTAAATTTGATTTGGAAAAAAAATTTTGTTTGGAGTTTTCATATTCTGCTACTAATTTACTGTAATTTTTGCTTTCTTTTTTGCTACTTATACTACTACTGGCAGCACTTCTTTTTTGGAATGGCCTAATAATGTTTTTTTTTTTTTTAAGTAAGCCTACGGGTTCAACACGCAAAAGATAGTACCTTAGCAACACATTTATCATAATTTAAGTGGAGCCAAACATCATGTATTTCGCACGCCAACTTATAGTCTGTATGAGAAGTGCGTCAGAGTTAGCCAACCGTCTTGGCAAATCCCAGTCGTTTTTTCGCCTTAAAGGCCTGGTGTCACTCCTTCCAACTGGATAGGGGTGCGGTCGGAAAGTGTTTTTAGAGCAAAGCAGGGGTTGGTAGTTTTCTGCAGGTTGACCTTTAGATTCCACCTCCTGCATCAAGCTGCCAGCGTGTGGAGTCCATCTGCTGCCTCAGAGCGGGACTTGGAGCTTTAGAATATTGCGATATCGTCCGCGTAGGTCGCAAGAAGGGCCTTCGTGGGAGCCACCATATGGTTCTCGCTGGGGCAGCGTAAATCGGCCGTGTACATCGAATATAGCAGCGGTCCAACAACGCTAATCTGTGAAACTCCAGCTCTCATGGGGCAAGGGGCCGAATAGGTGTTCCTGACCCTGCCCACAAACTTCCGTCCTTCCAGGTATGAGCATGGGATACCGTAGTAAGGCGCTGGCAGAAGCATTTTAATTTTACTCAGGAGACCAGCATGCCAGACCGTATTAAATGCTTGCTGTATGTCAATGAAAACTGCATTGCAGTATTCAAAGTTATCAAAGGCCTGTAGAATGTGCTTCACCAATCTGTGGACCTGCTCCACGGTGTGTGTCTCACCCGAAACATCTGACCTGCTCTATTGTAGCGAAGTCGTAAGATATGAATATAGCTTCCAAGTTACGTGGAACCCATTGGCCTGTTCCTCCTCATTCCTAGCAAGATCACTACCAGTATAACGAGCAAGCACCTCACTAAACGGGTGGCTCTTAAGGGGCCGAGTGTATTTCCAGAGCGAATAGTTGGCATCCACAGTATAATTCATGGAAGCCATCTTCCGCTCAAAGAAGTTGCAACTAAAATCCTTTAAGAGATTTAGTAGCTGTTTTGCTGCCCGGTTCCAAAGAATACGGTCCCAGGGGTCTTGAGAACGGATTGCTCGTCTTCGCAGTCTCCTTTTTGTTGCCAAGAGCACAATGGCCTCCCTTGTGAGAACGATGGTCATAGCTGATGGTCCCTGTCGACGGTTCAGGAGGCGTTGAAGCAGCAGCAGCCATGTGAATATCTTCTGTGAAGATATCTAATGCCTCCTTAATATATACACCAGAGTCCAGTGTCCAGTGTCGCATCCAATTGAATCGAGTTCTCGAGGCGTTGTCTAAAGAAGAGCAGGTCAGTGCGCTTGGTTACAAGGCGAGGGCTTGGGCTGGCATTAACACCATCTGTCTCTATACTAACGACCAGGGCCAGATGGTCGGAGTCTAGATCCCAGCTTTGTCTTATACTTGCTCGAGAATCTGGTATTCCATAATGCACTGCGAAGT
This sequence comes from Cacoxenus indagator, assembly GCA_035041755.1. NCBI lineage: Eukaryota > Metazoa > Arthropoda > Insecta > Diptera > Drosophilidae > Cacoxenus > Cacoxenus indagator. The sequence goes on from JAWNKX010000067.1 coordinate 1,026,756, forward strand.
TGTAGCTACCTTTACTGAAGACATTTGGATGCTGCGTGTCTCAATGACCCTTTGTTGAGACTGGTGAAGCGAACTCCTCACCAATACCGCCGCTTCCCCACCTATCCAACCTTGTGGTCAAACTCGACAATATATATATGCCAGTATGCATATATAAATTGCACTGGAATATATTCCGACTCACTTGTGTGTGGTGCGCGAGTTACCACTTTAACCCTAAACACCAAGGCAACTCGGCACATCGATCTCGGCGAACTCGGCGACGCGATCAGAATGTCATCTACCAAAAGCACATCTGACATCGCGAAACTTTGTCGTCGACGCTATCAAGTAACAGTAATGGTAACAGTACTACTGACCATATTTTGCCTGTGTCGCCAATACGATTGTGGCAGAGAACATTTGGCAAGTTATAACGTCGGCCCCTCAGACAGAGGATAACCACAATGAACTAAAGCATGGAAATAAGAATATTATAAAAGGAGAGTATTTTTGTACCCAGAGTCCAGAATAAAATCAACTTCAAAACCGCAAACATTGACTTTCGACTTGACAGAACATTCGGTAGCTAACTCACGCAAATTCCAAGAATTTTACTTCTATAAGATTAGAATATACTCGCTATAAGATTAGCGATATATGTATTAATTTATCAAAATTCAGAGAAAAATAAAGTTTTTGGAAAATTTTTTTTTAGATTAAAACTAGTCAGCATCATACTTAACCCGTTTTAATTACTTAATTTACATTAATCAGTATCACCGTCATATGCTTGAAGGCAACCCAACTTGTTTCATTCGAATTTTAAACCACCAGACAGCATTACCCGATGTCGCTATTAACAGATGTTTCTATGGAGTCCCAAATCTTGTTAGGTATGTAACTCCATTATCAATTTGAATACAACCGGAAAACCGCCACCGTAACAAGTTGTTGTCTTCCATTACTGTCTATTCGTAATTGTTGTTGATCTAGAAGATGAAGAATAAGCCGGAGTCGTAGCGGACGCTCAAATTGCTGCCACGTGACTTCATTGTGTGATTACCTCCCCTAAGTCAGTTAAGCGATAATGAAAAAGACAAAAAAATAGATTGCATTAAATTTGGCATTATTGTATGGCTGTGTGCATGTACGAATATGGGTGCGGATGCGAATGGGTCCTTACCACAACCACGGCTCGTTTGCGCTTTTAGTCTGATTTTAATTGCTATCATCGCCATTACCAACGCACATTGTCATTGTTCCCGTAGTCTTTCTTGCCTTAGTAAGTAAAAGCCATTTTTATTAATAATATAAGTGTCAAAGTTGGGTAATAACTGTCTATGCGGCCAAAAGTAGGCAATTCTGAAGTGCACTTTACTCATTGAGCGGTGTTCTTTGTTATACGGGTTCAAATTTGGTTCCACTTGTAATCAGTTTTGCCCACAGTGCATTCTGATAAAAATTTTCATTTGCATTTGCCATTTATGACATAACTGTTTCGTTTTAAAGCACAAAGAATACATTTCACACGGAAAATTAAAATTTTGTTTAACATAATAAAACGTTTAAAGCTTCAAAGTCCAAAAGTGCCTCATGATTTAGAAGGATACGGGTAAGACATTCAATGCGTCTAATACCGGAAATTGTTGATAAAAGGGAGCCGTCATAACCTCCAACCTTCCCAAGCTATGCAAGTGGCAGACAGATTCTGAACGGAAGCAATTCAACACTCCAGTTGATCGCCTGGCAGCGAAATTCAAGTCGACTCGTCATGAGACTTTTCTGCACTTTCACCTTCTGAGACTTTCACTGAGGGTAACGGAAAGGACACTTCGACACTTGCTCTTAAACTGAGGACGGTAACTAAAACAGAGCAAATCTTGATAGCAAAATGTTTTCGATAATCACTATTTGGACCTTATCTTACACTTTATTCAAATTCACGCACGAGTTTAAAGTAACCATTTCAGCTGGTGCCGCTGATTGAATTTTGTTGGGATAATTTGAGAAATGTTGTGAGCATTTCAAATTGCCTGAGCTTAATCAAAGCGCCTTTCCATACTATATGTAAGTTGATAACGCAGTGTTATTCTTACTGTGAGCAACTGACTAACGTTGTTAGGATAGAGGCCTAGTATTACAGCCGGCTAGGTGGATACAAACAAATTAAAAGTTTTCATAAATTTCGTTGAGCTGATTCATTTATTCAGTTTTAATTACGCAACACGGCAAACTTTCTAGGTGAAGTGTTTTTTTTTTTTTAGACTACACCTTCTTTATTAGAACAAACTAGAATTGTCAAACGTCGATATTGGTCAGTTGGTAATGTGTGAAAAACCACAAACTCAATAATTAATTTTGAAGGTAGTTGATTGGCTACTTGTGGTAAGTCTCTAGTCGATGCCACAGTTGAAGTAACTTGTCAATACCCTTCAACTTGCTCTCGTGCTTTATACATACATTTATGAATTCCATACTCTATTCTAATCTACGTCTTGCTTTATGAGATTATTATATTTTAGATAGACAAATTAAGGTGAGCAGTAAAAGCCACAACCGGCTCTTGGAGAACATGCTACTACATGCGTAGAAATGGAAATACGAGGGTGTTCCCCGAAGTAGTCAGCCATCATAGATGCATACTATTTTTAGCAAATTTTTCTTTTCCAGCCATGACAGTGACGTCTTAAAAGTTTAAGTTAAAAATTTGGTAACCATATGACAGCTGACGATACGTACAGCACATCCCAGCTTCTCATTGGTATAAAGTCCCTTCGTAAGACAGTTCTTCAGGTTTGGGAACAGAAAATAGTCCGGGTGCTAAATCCATCGAATAGGGTGCATGAGGAAGCAATTAGAACTTCAGTTCATTGATTTTTGTCATCTCTCGAAACAACCTCAGGGTTCAGTTTTTGTTCAATTGTGAGTGTTGGGGCAACGAGCTTTTTCGCTGCAACTACTGAGCCTGAAATTAAAACAAAAAATAATAAATACAGAAAATAATTCTTTATTTACAGATTATGTGAAAACGTACAAGAAGTGTTTGGTCTAATCATAAATTGAACATTTGCACCATTTCTAAGCCGACAGAGATGGAAGTACTATAGAGAAAGAATAGTCCGCATACCAGCGAATCAAAATTTTATTGCGTGCCCAGCGAAGATCGAAGGAAAGTAAAGATAGGCTTGCTGTGTTCACAGTTGTACAAGAAAGGCATGAGGCAAACGTAAATACAACAACAACAATGGCACAAGCCGCAGAAAAAATCGCGACAAAAAAATAAACGACTGAGGCGACGAAACAGAACACAACAACAACAACAGCAAACAGAAAATGTGTCTTGAGCAAGACGTCTTCATAGTTATTGACAGAACGTACTTTACCTACATTTATGAACCACATGTGTTAAGCCAATTGTAACAATGCATGCTAGGGAACAGTTAAAAAGACGTGCCAAGCGACTTTCAAAGACAGTGATATTATCTCCGCAAAATTTTGTGAAACAAATCATAGTAGCGCATATCGAAAATCTATGTTTTGAGTTATTGCCCATTTTATGTAAAATGATTTCGGTTTACTTTTGTTTCAATGTCTTTAATCCCAGATATAATGACGCGATTTTTTAAAGGAAATAAATATTTATGAACCAATGAAAGGTGTTATCCAAATATGTCCACTTAAGATACTTTGGCATAAGCATTACTCTTTGAAAAAACTCAAGTTATAACGTAAAATGATAAAACACAGAAAACTCTAGAGTTTTCGGCTTCGGGGATTTTATAAAACTCTCGGAAAAACCAGAGTTTTCACAAAGAGTCACATAACTTCGAGAGTTTTCGTTTGTTCGAAATATTTTTCCAATACACAAACCGCTTCAACTTTACGTTTTGCTTGACGTAATAGGGCTGTGCGCACATACAAACATTCTTCTAAAATGTATTATGCATATTATTATTAAAATTTTTGACAAAAAAACGGTAAAAATGTATTTGCCATTAAAGAACAATTTCATTTCTTGAAGTTATTACAATTGTAATTGTAATAGAAAATATTTTGAAATGTTCCTCGCGCCAAATTTAACAACATACGCGACAACTCCTGTGTTCAATAATTCAATGGTATTCTGTAATGTTTATTTGTTTACATAAGCAATGATTTTTTTATAATGATTTTTTACTATATAATTTTTTATAATAATTTAAAATAATGTCTTGATGCGCTGTTCAATGTTTTCCTCTGCAAAAAATTATTCATCTATAAATATTTTTAAGAACACAAAAAGGTTTCTTAAATTTAAAATCCCGCTTTTCTGCCAATAAATTTCTTCCTCCTCTCAAGTTCGCATTTACTTTCCGATTTTTTCATTTGGCAACATGCCAACTTGAAACAAGTTTTGAATTAACTTTTACTTTAAATGCATTTTAAACATAAAAACGTTCTGATTAATTTTATTACTTCAATATACAAATTAATTTACTGTCTATTCGATAAAACTAAATCTTCGGAAAATGTTGCATTCAATTTAAGAAGAGTTTGCATCTCTATGCTCGATTGGGTTTGCCTACTAAAGACGGTTTACTAGAGGGTTTGTAAAATGGTAAATTAATTAAACAAACAAATTATTTGTACAAAAAAAAAAAATTGATGCAGATTAATTTGAAAAAGAATAATCTATCCCTTCATTTCATTGGTTTTATTTAAAAAGCTGTTCTTATGAATGAAAATAACCATTTACTCAACAAAATTGTGGAGGTTTTGAATCCTACCGAAAGAGTTTTCTGTGACACCTCTGTATATGATGTTTTTTGAACCGAAATACGTGTTTTGTAGTAGTGAATAATAATAAAGGTTTAATTCAATTTACAAATTTACAATTTACAAAAAGTGGGAGATGAGAGAAGATTAATAGAGTATTATACCCTTGAGAGCTTCGACGATTCGCTTGGAAAGCGTAACAATGTATTGGCGTCAAAATGCCTGATCCGTGACTAGTTCTATTGAATTAGGGCGCCCAGCTCTTTCTATTGAGTTTCAAAAGAAATTTCACTGTGCTGTAGTTCGACTTTTTCCATTAGCTCTTAATGGCATAGTTGCTTCAAAGCCCCCAGGCGTGAGTTAAAGTGGCAATTAGTTACTTTTACTATATTCCTGACATATTATATTGGAAATAAAAATCTGTGTGGTCTCTAATCGACTAGCACTTGTTAGTTGTTAAAAATTGCCTATTGTTAAAAATTGCAGAAGTATTTGCTGTTCAATAAAGAAAATAAAGCAACAATATTCTTCGATTTTTTGTTAAAATACTTCTTTACCCAAAACTTTATCTACGAAGTCGGTAAATCGATTTTGAGTTGTCCTTTTGTTTGTAGGGCGATGTGGAAAATCTTAGAACGAAGTACATAATTTTCAAAAACCATCACAATATGAACTCAAGAAGAAAATACATTTTTTCCTAAAAACATGTGTTGCGTTTGGGAGTAGGTTTGCGATTGGCTTTATTCATTAGCATATTAACCCAAGTTAACCCAATTGAAGAGCTCTTCCTAAAGGAAAGCGTATACAAGGGTTATACTTTGAATCCGCCAAGTATCAAGGTTGTAGTTGCATAAGTAACACAAGTATGGCGAAGAGGAATATACATTTATATATAAACACGCCATCATATTTTTTGAAACCAACCTAACGCTATTAAGACAACAAAATGGTGTTACTGTTCCTGCGTTTGTTACCCGTCGAAAAATCAAATACAGCTGTATGTAAACGAACAAAATGTGTAGCTGTAACTCTGCTTGTTACTCTGGGTGATACCGTAAAATCAAATTTTTTTTTTGCTCTGTAACAAATCGCTTATCTCACTCTAACTCTCTCTCTTTTTGTATGTCCCTCAAATGGCAAGCACAGGGTTATTCAATGCATTAATAAAAAAAAACTTTTACATATTATTGCTTATTTAACAAAATACCTTACTTTCAATGGTATGAGAACTCCACTGTTACTGAACTACGCATTCTGTTCACTTTTTTTTGTGCAAGTCACAGTAACACTACCGCAGTATTTTGCGTGTGTGGATCAGGGAGGTGGTATCGTAGCAGCAGGATGGCTTCCATATTATTGCTCTATATTCTCGGCTGAAGCAGTAGCGATCCATAAAGCTGTTAGCTACGCACAAGAAAGTAAAGGAAAATTCGTCATATGTACCGACAGTTTGTCTACAGTCGAAACTGTTACCAATATTGGAAACTTAAATCCCACTATTGGCCAAATACGTGACGCGTTATTAAAAACTCCTGACAAACTGCACCTCTTTTGGGTGCCTAGCCACAAAGGTATCATTGGTAACGAACTAGAATATGCTGCAGCAAAATCAATGATTATGTACCCCACCTTTACTGTCATTCCCTCCGCCGAAGAGGACATAAAAAAAGCTATCTACCCCTACCTTGGCGGGCAGATAGATAACAACTGGGTATCTTTCCAGCATATGTATAAGGATTTTAATCCCAATTTGGAAAAATGCTGCTACCCTGCTAACTGTCCTCGATCTAAATCCCGCATCTTTGTCCGCCTTCGCACTGGTGACCTGCTCACCAGTGAGTGCAATCCCCCGTGTCCTCTATGTGGACAATATTTAACGACAACCCACATTCTGGATAACTGCACAAATCTGGAGAGTATTATCAAAGCCCTCTTTGCAGACTCATTACTTTCGTCGTATTTAGCTACAGTCACATCCGCCAATATAGAGAAAATACATATTTTATAAAAGCATTACATATCCTCGATCAAATTTAATAAACTATAATAATAAATCAACCGTGTTACATACAAAATTATAAATTTATTTTTAAGCAGAGCTAAAGGCTTCAACGCTAGTGCTCTCTCTCTATAATTAATTATAATATTTTTTTTTTCTAAATGTATTATAGTTAATTTTAATAAATAAATAAAAATAAAACAACCGCAGTAACAGTAACATCATTCTGTTCGAGCCTTTATAGATACAACGTATTAACATGAAACATACATCGATGGGACGGTGTAGATGTGCATAAATTAGTTTAATTGATAAAAACTAGTGCCTAAACGCGTTAAAAATACTTTTAAAAAAAACTAAATTGCAACAACAAAATACATGCACTTTCAATCTAATAGCGGGAAAATGCAAGGGAGAGTATGAGTAAAAAAGAGTGAGCGTAATAGAGATGTGCGTAACTCGCGCTCGCGGTATAACAGCTCTGCTAACGACGATTTCAATGTAATTTAATAAAGAAATGTCCATAACTAAATGACCTCACTAATAAGGTCTTCCTTCAATAAGTTGAATTTCGACCACTGGACGAAAAATTAGTAAATAAAAAAGTAACCTAGTAAGTCCTATAAAACTATATATTTGCTGTGTATATTCTGGATATTAGGTGTCTAGGATTACCATCTTAAAATTATTCCGTCTAAGAATGATTCGACCTGTAACCCTGTCGGTTACCTTGAAGTACGCTAAACTCATGATTATGTCATAAATAATTGACATAGTCTCCGAAGATGACATTATATACTGTTCTCAAAATCACTAAACATCTTACTAACACACTAATAATAATCTTTCTTTATTAAATTTTACAGGTTGGAAAGACTCGTTATTTTCTATACCGAAAAAATGGCTTTCCACTGCAGAATCCGTCGACGAATATGGATTTCCTACCGTAAGTCCACGAAAAACGAAGGAAAAAGTTAATTACATTAATAGTTTAAAAGCTTTAATGTTCGAAAAAGGTACAAGCAAGACGAATGGCGAAAGTGTAGACACAATAGAAGCAAGTCAATATTTGTTTGCGCCATTTCAGATTGAAACTCCTGCCGAACGGCAAAACAACTCTGCCACTTCCACAACATGAGCGCAGACAGTAGGGCAAATAAAGCAACAGCAAAGAGCAAACAAACCGACAAACTGAGCGGTCTTTTGCAAATACATCACACAGAACTAATCCTGTTTGTTGTAATTATAAATGCAAATACAGGAAAACGTTTGTGCGGCCTCCCGCCTACTCAAAGTTGCATACCCCCTAAAAATATCCAGAAAGACAACACCGAAGGCGAAGGCGACGAGGTTGACAAGGACGAAGATTCTTGATGTTTAGTAGAAAAGTCAAAGTCGATTTTTCATGCAGAGTTGCTGTCAATATGACAGCTTGATTGAGGATGGAATTGACGCAATGCTGAGCTGGTGTGGCTGACATTTTAGTAACAGAAAAGACAAATAAAACAAGTTGATGAATATGTAACACATTGTTACAAGAAAATTGAATTTAGAAAAAAACATTTGTTTTTTAAAACTAATTAGAAAAAGAAAAAATATAACGTTTTTTAGCTGTCAAATAATTCTTTGCAAAATAAGAAAGAAGCGATGAAAACAAACAGAAAAAAAGTCATTTTAAGCGAAAGGTACCGTTCCAGGAAAAACGCCTCGGTTTGACGTCGTGTACAAAACATTGTTGGTGTCCAGCGTAGTAACTTTAAGCTGTGTAGGTGGTATAACAGAGGTAGAATTAAGTTTGCGAACAATGCCAGGAAAAAGATATGATGAAAATGTTATACAGTTGGTGTATTTCCACTACTATAAGGGTAAATCTCCTAAAGAGTAGTCAGAAATGTTTCCGGTAAAACTGAGAACTGTTTACAATATTATACATCGCGCAGAGAAAGAAAATAGGCTGGAAATAATTAACCCAAAACATAAGTCATTGTTATGTAGAACTTGTCTACTATATAACTGCACAAAAGTTATACACACACCTGCCCAAAGTCCAGACATAAACCCGATTGAAAATTTGCTGAGCCACCTGAAAAAAAAATGGCAAAACGAGTGCCCTCTAATAAAAACGAGCTTATTCGATTCATTCGTGAGGAGTGGAAAAAAATTCCTGAGGAATATGATATAAAAAAAACTAATTGCGTCAATGCGAAGAAGACTTCAAGCTGTAATTGATGCCGATGGTGGACACACCAAGTACTAAAAATCCCAAATCTCTTTCAAATCACTTTTTTCTGTTTGTTTTCATCGCTTCTTTCTTATTTTGCAAAGAATTATTTGACAGCTGAAAAACGTTATATTTTTTCGTTTGTACTTTTTAAAATTAATTTTAAAGAATAAATGTTTTTTTTTTTTAAACGTAGTTTTGTTGTCAATGAATTGGAGAATAAAACAGCATTTTTACTTTTTTCTCTAAGTAATTCCTAACATCATTAATAAGCGGTAGAAATATACTTTTAGAGTTATTTTTCGTTTTGCAAACAATTTCTTAACAAACTGTGTTTGGTCCCTTAGAGTAAAGTATAAAAAGTTAACCTATTTTCTTAGTTTAATTTTGATTTGTTTACTACAAATACAATATACAAGCAGGGACCCGGCGCGTTGCTTACTTCATGCGTCTCGCTCTACGGAGATGGTGACATTTCGTATTCTTCCCTTTATGTATCTGCCCAGTTTGAGAAGCATCTGAAAATTCAGTTGGCTTTAATATTTAGAGAATTCGACCATTTCTTCCCACCAAAATTTACAGTAGTCATCTAAAGGCTATTATAGAGATTCCCTGGAAATTTCATCAAAATCGGACTAGCGGTTTCGGCGTCCAGAACGCCCAAACATATAGACAAGCAGACTATCACACTTCAAATTTTATATATATAGATGAATGTTTAGTTGAGACATTTCGCTGTCGGCTTTTGCTTTTGCAATCAGGTTTAATGGATCCTATCAAACAAAACATTACCTTGATAAATATAAAAGTGCAAAAAAATCGATAAAAAAAAAAAATAAAAGAAAATCGAAAAACGATACAATTTAAAAACTCTTTGACTGTTTTTTTTTTTGTTTTTTTTTTTACTTATTGACTTAGTAGGTACGCAATGACCACACACTAATCTCAAATGGGGCAGGCGCAAGCGGCATCAAAATTCACCCAGTCACATAAACTGAGCTCAGCTGGTCTTAATTGCTAATTTCTTGGGTGATCATGCGATATCAAAGCTAATGTCTACGTACTAAATATTTGGCTACAGATAAAAACATCATCAGCCATTAACATAATCAGCATGCAAGATTAAACTAAAGCTAATATTAAATTAAGAATTCAATACCTACAATAACATATCTATTTAAACAAGGACGAAGAATTTAGGTTACAAGTATAGAAATAAGTTATGCATTAATTCAATGATGCCAACAATTTAGTTTTTATAACATAAGAAGAGGTGGGAGGAGCAGCACACGCAAAGTGGGTATTAAAAGATTTGTATAAGACATGAATGGATAAGAATAAGAATGATAAGATAAGAAAGATAAGATAAGAATGGATCATGTTGCAAATAATAAGCTCTACAAAAGGGAAGAGTAATAGGAAAATAGTTTCTAGTTGGACGTGCTGGTACACTAAAGGTAATCATTCTAAGTAACAAAGGTGACTTGATACTACCATTAATTAGGTTATACATAAAAGTTACACCAATGACCGTTATACGACTAGACAATGTAGGGAGGTTGATCAATTTGATGCGACACCGATAAGATGGTAGGCAAGCAAGTGCAAGTTTTTGAGAGCAAAAAGTAGAAATTGCTTTTGCACCGACTCAATACGATCGATATACATCTGATATTGAGGATCCCAGACACAAGACTCATACTCCAAAATAGGTCTTACCAGTGAAGTGTATAGTACTTTGGTAGTATACGGATCATCAAATTCCTTAAACCAGCGTTTAATATAGCCAAGGACACCTCTAGCTTTAGAGACCGAAGTGGAAATGTGGGTACCGAAATACAACTTCAAGTCCATCAAAATACCAAGGTCGTTAAACTGGAAAATACGATCTAAACTGTTTAAATTAATGTAATAAGAATTTGAATTTCCTTGGAAAGGGATTCCACTATACACTATTTGCCTGAAAATGTTACGAATTTTCTGACAGCGAATTTAATTGGAAGTAAAGCACAGGGACTTCAAATGAGTAGTCCAAAAATTATTTTCACTCGTAGATTCGAATCTGGTTCTTACTGAGGAAATTTTAAAATTTTCATGGTCACTATATGGCGAATAATAACGTTATAGTTCGGAGCTTTGTTTTGTATCATATTATAGAACGTTGGTGAAAATAATCACGAGGGGTGTGCTAATGTAAGGGGTAAACTAGCATTTGAAAGAAAGAAATGGAAGCATGATGAGAGAGTACAAGTTAATTTTCTATTTTATGTGCGCAACAAAAAAAGGAATATTTACGCTCCTGGGGAATTACCAACACCAACAAGAACAACAACAACGACAAACGTAACAAAAGAGGACTTCAATTGAAGTTTCAAGCGCACGAGTACAGCCATGAACAAATATCGCTGCCACACGCTGCGAACACATCCACACCGCACAATGCGACCGTCGCCCCAATGTCAGACACAAACTGCTAGTACCTTTTTTCGAAATGACATTTTCGTGCCCGAGGGAATCGTGTTTTTATTTTTATTTTTTTTTTTATTATTATTATTATTTTTTTTTTTGTTACTCGAACCAATTCAAAATTGCGATGTAGAAGGAAAAAAATTTTAGATTTTTCGTTTTTCGTTTGAACTGGGTCAACCTCTCTCATAGAAATCAAATTTAATAAAAATGCATTTGATTTGAAGGGTTACAAAAAAGTTCGTTAATACTTCGTTTCTTTTTTTGAAACCCTTTGCAGGCACTACCAAAGGTACCTGTCCCACCGCTAGAGCAGACAATGGGCGATTATGTGCGCGCTCTGGAGCCAATTACAACCCCCGCACAACTGGAACGAACGAAGGCGCTGATCAGGCAATTTACTGCATCCAATGGTCTCGGACCGAAGCTAAATCAATATCTGCTCGATAAGCGCGAAACCGAAGATAATTGGGTAAGTTTATTTCTCGATTGGGGAGTGGTACCCCGGGGTTAGTTTAATCCGTCAACCTAATAACAGTATAAGTCAATAAGAACTATGGACTAAAAGACGCAAAGGAATCTATTAATATATTTGCCAAAATACTTTATTTTTCGTATTCGTACTGAAACCACTAGAGTGATACAATAATTTTGCTTCATAGATAGATAATCTGAGTAGAAGTGAATGTTTAAGAAGTTGATGGATTGACGATCTCTGGTGGAGAATCGGGAATCTTCGGTGGCGTTGGCTCCGGTGTAGATGGCGTAGGCAAGTCAGGATCAACTGTAGTCGGCGACGGTGGTCCGGGCACTGTAACAGTGCTACTGCCACTGCTGCTTTGAGTGTTGTTATCAGTGCTGCTGTTTGTTGTGTCGGTTGGTGGAGTGTTTGCACTGGTTGTGGAGGGCGTCTCACCTGACGCAGTTGTGCTTACGACTGTTGTAGTTTTGGGAGTTCTTGTGGACTTTGTACTACTTGCCGCTGTTGTGGATCCTTCGGGATAATTTGGTGTTGGATAGCTAGTACCGCCAGACGTAGTGCTGTCATCAGGTCCGGGTGTCGGTGTTGATACATTAACATCGTAGGCATTGCAGTTTGGCTTATTAGGCAATGTCAATTCAGAGCAGGGTACGGCCGGTATATAGCCTCGGCAAGTGGTACAATGTTGCAAGACATAGGTGAAGTAGGGCTCATTTTCAGGACAGCTCTGGAGAACAGCGCTACCGCCCGCCGCGTTGCAGAGCCAATACTGACCAGCATTCTCGTAGTTGGGCAATTTGACGAAGTAATTGCTGGCATCACAGTTAGGCTGTATAGACTCATTGTAAGTGGGTACGCTGCAGTGGGTTTGCGCGTTCGCCGAGAGGAAGGCAAAGACGATGTTGAGGAGCGTTAGTACTGTAATGAAAACATGCGCAAGAGAGTGTGGGTAATTTGTGTTTATTATATCCTTAAAAGGATGCGGAAATTTATTCATCAAAGTCTTTCTTTCCTTTACCTGATCTCATTTCAGTTATTGTCTTCCAAGCAACTCTTAATGAAATGAACTGCTCACCACTCAGTTGGCGAAGCGTTTTTATGTCATTTCAGTCTGCCGCGAATCTCATTCATTCACTTGCCAATTATAATCAGTTTTGTTTTTTATTTATTTCGTTCAGATTAATAATGTCGCCTTCTTGATCGTATTGTTGGTGTTCGATTGGCAAAATTTGTTGCCGTACCAATGCGAATTAGTCGTGTTCAATTTTTCGTTAATTATAACCATTGACATATCGCTCAGATAGCGACTCTCAAAAGTACACAGTACGCTATAATTGAAGTACCTAGAATCGCATTCGATTATGACTCTTTTTGATATTTTATTTTCTCTATGGGTTGGGTGTATGACGTCATACTCAGCCCCGAAAACGAAATATCAGGGAAATCAATTCTGAGCTGTATAAAAACTAATTAAAATTCTTTATTAATTATTGCACTTGATGTACTCTTGAACTGATACGAAGACCACGAGTTAGCAAAAAAGCTTGAGATCTTTGAAAATGTTTGAATGACCACATTATCAGAAGCCAAGGCTTACTAATATTAACGAGCGTTTTGGAAGTTTGAAACTAAGCTTGGTCTATCCACTTTGTCAAATTCATGTCAAGAGTGGTTTGCAGACCAAAGCTATCCACAAACTAAATGTTTAGGAATATTTAATTAAGAATAATAGTGATTAGTGAATACAGTTAGACATTAGACCTGTGCACTTGAGAACTTCTAGTTTGCAGTCAACGAGAGCAGTGTTGCATTTGAATCATAACCCAAGCTATTCAATAAGTCACTTACTTATTGAGCAGCCTTTGTACTTTTTTGGGAAACCGACTTTACAATATTAAAGAAAGTTTAAAACATTTTCAATGTCTGATATTGTTCGAAGCAACCAATTTACAACACCTACATAATAACAGCTACGCTAACACATGCCGTCACCTATAAGATAAGTTGTTGTTTTTTTTTTTTTTGTTACTTTAATTGGAAAACATTCACCACAGACTTAACGGAGGTAAAAAATGTATTTGACAAAAGTTAAAGTCATCTGGCAACTTAGGTTTTAAGTAATGCATTGAAACCAAATGTGTGTTATCTGAAAAGGAGCCTTATTTGGCGTTCGTGTACCCAGAGCAGATGCTAGCGAATTAATATGTTCACAGACCGAGCCATTCACAGGAATAGGACAAGAGAATTCACTGGATACTACTGTCATAGTGAAATCTAGGCAGCCGAAACACAGTGGCCGGGGTTCAAACCCCACTGTAGGCAGGACTTATGGTCATGGATCATGGTATTGTTAGGCGTGATTTTTGGTCATGGGTAAGTGCCTGAAACCTCCGGTAGCTGGCATTGTTGCTCCTTGGTGGCGCTAGATGGCACTCCCATCTTCAAGAACTGGTAGCAGGAGACTAATCAACCACCCAACCTGTCAGACAAAAAAAAAACTATCCGATTTACGAAACCACGACAAGTCTTGGATAATCAAATTAAAGAGACTTGTGGGGGCCCTATGCGCCCTAATGGAGTGAACAAGGTAAATATAATAATAGTCTTTTTCGAGATGTTCAACTAACATAACAGTAATTTGTTTCACTTTGAACTCTCAACTATTGGCCACAAATAATTCAATTCATCTAGATTATAGAGCGCCCAAAGAAAAAGTCCACCACCAACTATAGTATAAACTCTTTAATTTGTGATATAACAGATTAAAAGAAATTCCGCTTGATTAAAAATAAAGGTTACACTTTCAAATAAAATGGTGTATATTTGAACTCATCAGCGATCTGCATGCTTAAGGTTTAGTTGGCACAGCAGGCTTCTTCCCAGACTGTGGGGGTACTGGCGGCGCAACTGGTTTCTTAGCCATAGCCGATTGTTGTACATTTGGCTTGGGCGCTATGGGTTGTTTGGCTGTCTGAACCGCAGGAATCGTGGGTTTCTTTGGGGGAGTTGATACAATCGGTTTCTTGTTGCCTGTAGCAACGGGCAACGGCACAGGAAGCATTGGCTTCTTCACGGGCAGACTTGGCGGTGTTGGTGGTGGTGTGGGCGGCATGGGTGGCGTTACTGGTGGTTCTGAGCTGGGTCCAGGTGTAGATGGTTTTTCTGCTTCTGGAATTAGATATTCATGTTCACTTTGCTGCTGGGTTTCTTCGACTAGTTGTGGCCAATGCGTTAGTTGATGACCATCTGCAGTGAGAATTGGTGGATGAGAATCGTGATCGAAGTTGTTGTGGTGTTGGTGGTTGTCATTGTCAATGTTCAAAGGTTTCGGATAGGTGAAGATGTGCTCATGAATATCGTCAATAATTATAACGGGCCCAGCGGTAGGCAAGATATCAATTGGTGGAGGTGGTACAAATTGGCTAGGCGATGTACACTGTTGCAGGACGAAAGTGAACACTTCACCAGCTTTGCAGTGTGCCGTCATTTGTTGGCCTCCGATGCTCGGACATATATAATACTCGGAGTTGCTATAGTAGCTAGGCCAGCGTATGCCGGTCTCCTCACGTGCACATTTCAGGTGGTAGCTTATGCGTGCTTGGGCCAAGGCTACCAGGCAGAAAAACAGAGCGATCACTAGAGATAGTGGACAATAGGTGAAGTGTAGAATTAATGAGAGTTCAAGTGTTATCCTTTCTTTGACATTCATTGATGCTAAATCCGCTTACCTTTCATGCTGTTCTAAGCTGCTACTCCGTTTACCTGATGAGAGTATCTGTTGGGCAAATATGAAGCTGATATACTGTTTGATTTTTACAACTGATGCCAATATTTATAGCACTTTTTATCGCTGTGATCTTTTTATTATTTACTGTCAACGCATTTGAAAGAGCGACGAACGATGATAAGAATCATCACTTTTTGATAATGGACCGAAAACATATTTCGGAAATTCTACAAATGACTGAGCTTTGTAATTTTAACAGTGAATACGACCTTCATTGCTAATTGAATTTGTGTTCGCATTGGATTTTCATAGAACCACAAACCACACCCTGCGAACATATTCTGCTGTAATAACTAATGTAATTTTCATGTTTCTTTCGAACGCCTTCCAAACGCGCGTGCGCTCACCCAGGCCTACTATTACTGGCTCAATGACATGTATATGGACGTACGCATCCCGTTGCCCATTAACTCGAATCCGGGCATGGTACTGCCTCCGCAACGCTTTAAGACCGTACATGACGTGGCAAACTTTGCGGCTCGTATACTCGAAGGGATCATGTTGCACAAAGAGTTACTCGATAGTGGCAGTCTGCCACAGGAGCGTGCCACATCACGCGAAAAAAATCAACCGCTCTGCATGGCGCAGTACTATCGTTTGCTTGGTTCATGTCGACGCCCGGGTGTGGAACGTGACTCTCAGTATTTGCCGCAGGAGACTGTCGAAGATCAGCATGTGATTGTCATCTGCCGCAATCAGATGTACTGTGTTGTGTTGCAGGCCAATGATCGCGGTAAGTTGTCTGAAAGCGAGATAGCCTCACAGATACTTTATGTGTTGAGCGATGCACCGTGTCTGCCGGCAAGACCACCGCCGGTGGGTTTGCTCACTGCCGAACCGCGGCCACGGTGGGCACGCGATCGTCTAACGTTGCTTGAACGCAATCAACGCAATTTCGAGCTGATCGAGACGGCACTGGTTGTGCTTTGCTTAGATGAACCACTACCCACTACGTACAATGCACGCGGTTTCACAGGCGCTACGCCGACTGTGCATCGGGCAGGCGATCGCGATGAGACGAACATGGCGCATGAGATGATACATGGGGGTGGCAGCGAATATAATTCGGCTAATCGCTGGTTCGATAAGACAATGCAGGTAAACAGCGGCATTGTAAGTATTTAGTAGAAAACATAACAGATCATTTCCAGATTATCATCTGCACTGATGGCACTTGGGGTCTGTGCTATGAACATTCCACTTCAGAAGGCATTGCAGTCGTACAGCTACTGGAGAAGATCTACAAGAGCATTGTGGACCATCCCAGCGATGATAATGTGGTGTCAAAACATCATCTGCCACCACCAGAGCGTTTAGAGTAATACTGATTATTTTAAACACGATTAAACTAGGGTTTACTGAACTACTGCTTTTCACAGATGGCATGTGGTTAACGAAATCAGGCAACGTTTTGCTCAGGCCTTGATAACGGTCGACAAGTGAGTTAAAGATCATAAAATTTCTTAATAGAGTAAATACAATCCCTATTATTACTCTGCAAATAGAGCCATCGATGATCTTGACTTTTATGTGTACCGCTATAAAGGTTACGGCAAAAACTTTATCAAATCCTGCCAAGTCAGCCCAGATGCTTATATACAACTCTCATTGCAACTGGCTTACTACAAGTGAGTAACTGTCACGCATGTTTATATAAATTCCATGGCACTCAGTTTTCATTCTGTTGCCTACAGGCTCTACGGTCATCTGGTAGCCACATATGAAAGTGCTTCCACAAGGCGCTTCCTCCACGTCAGTATCCACACTTTGTCATTTTGTTTTATTTCTCTTTTTTTGTGAAGGTTTTTTTTTTATTTATTTCTAGGGCCGCGTTGATTGTATAAGATCGGCCAGCACTGAAGCACTTGAGTGGGCTAAGGCCATGTGCCAGGACGAGGGCCCCAATGTGCCGCTCGAAAGCGATCGTGAGGATGAAGAAGATGGGCGCAAAGTCAAGTTTAGCATTTATAGCGTAAGTCTTACTACGTATACTTTTAGTGTAATATGTTTTTTACCACTTATTTAATTGAATCCCCACAGAGAGATCACTTGCGCGAACTCTTCCGCTGTGCTGTGGCGCGCCAAACTGAAGTTATGGTCCAAAATATTCTTGGCAACGGCATCGATATACCATTACTTGGCCTACGTGAAGCCAGCCGTGAAGTCACAGGCGAATTGCATGAACTCTTTACGGATGAGTCCTATAAGATTTCACAATGTTTTTTACTATCCACGAGTCAGGTACAAAACCACAGTTCGGATACCAAACTTGCACACACAAATATTGGCACCTATTCAGGCACTTTAGCACAACTTTTCCTTGCACTTCTTCTGCACTTCGCTTACTCTAATCACTCCGACTTAGCACACTGTCCCACCCCCACCACCAGTCAAGCTACTACCGCACCCATTTAAAGCTCACGCTAGGTGCACCCCACGGTTGTTGCTAGTAAAATTTTACCAAGCTAAAGTTCATTTGGTAAACTGCATCCTTCCTACAAAAACCAAAGGTCGCCTGTAGCACAGACAGCTTCATGGGCTATGGTCCAGTTACACCGCGCGGTTATGGCTGTTCCTATAATCCACATCCGGATCAAATTGTATTCTGCGTATCGGCATTCTACTCATGCGAGGACACTAGCGCTTCACGCTATGCCAAATCTTTGAAGGACTCTTTGGACATAATGCGAGACTTGTTAAAAAATTGAGAATGAACAGTAATGAAAACTCATACATATCAATAAATGTACCTTAAAACACAAAACAAAATTAAATTTAAAAAATGTAGCAAAGAATAAAATTGGAACGTAGTTAACTATATAAATGTTAGAGAATTTTTGATGGTTTTAAACGTTTTGTTACGATATTCGAGAAATTGAGAGAACCTAAGCAATAAACTATGTATATCAAAATCTATTTTGGCTATATACCACCGCCATAAAAACGAGCATAATCCTAAGTAAAAGAACCACAGAAAAAAAAAAACAGCCCAACAAAGTTTTTGGTTATATTTGGTTGTTTACGTCCACACAACTGTTAAAAAGTCGAATAACTAAAGTCAATAAGAAAGCAACCCTTAGTCAATTTAACAAAATTGTAGTGTATGCGTATGCCGCATTGGGCATTCTGTATGCCGAAACGTTATGGTACGAAACACGGATTTTCACTGAGCGGAATAACCTCCATCTAAAAGTATGCAACGCTTGTTAACACTATTGCTGTAACTGTAATTTAAATATGAAAATAAAGAGGAAAATGACAATTCTTAATGTTTCAAAATGCTTTTTAAAAATATCTATTATAATACCAATATATTGAAACTGTTACTGTTAATTATGTTGCATAGCTCTATATTTCTAAACCTGTATTCGAATACTGTTAGTAAATTTGTTTATGGGCATTTTGCTTTATAGTAAGAAAAGTTTTATGGGAAAACCATTAACAAGATATATTAAAATAAATGTAAATGCTTTTGGAAGAATATATTAGCGAATTGTTATTATAAACTATTATTGTATTGTAATGGCAACATAATATAATATATTCACGGAAAGGTATATATGAGTAAAATTAAATAGACTTGAAGTGAAACAATACATATCAATAAATAATTTATACACAAAATGACGAAGATTTAAACGAATATTTAGAAGAGCAAACCCCTTTAAGAAATATTATACGAGCCAAAATTGAAACGAAAATTTATTAAATATAGAAATGTTATTCGAAAAAAGAAAAGTTGTATTGTAGTAGTCCTAAATATGAAAAACTATTAAAGCAGAAAATGTCTTAAATGATGTTCAAGCATATTTAAACAAATAGCCGATATTCAAGTAAAATTGTGGTATTGTGTTCGGAAACATAGTATACATACTAATATATATACAATGTTATACAAATAAATCTTATATGCATCAAGTTATATAATTGCATATAAATGATAATAGAACAAAATTACAATTTACAAAAATTATATTTAGAAATGTGTATGTTATAAAGAGTTTCGTACTAGTTACTGTGTTCATTGTTGCTATATATGTATCTATATACTTATCTATTGCATATCCACATATTTCTTAGTTCAACTAAAACTAATTTGGAAATAGAAAGCATCTGTTTTATCATAGATATGCTATTGAACGTTACGTTTGATTTGAATCTCGTTAGTTTTGCATTTTATCGGCAATGTTGTACCATAACTCCCTAAATAAATTCGTTAACACCCACACAAAAATTTTTTGGTTTTGAGATGCTTTTTGATGGTAATATGTAGGGATTCCACTACCGCTATACATTTGGAAAAGCATTTGGTAAATATTTTTGAAGTGAAACTTCTAAGGGCGCATTGATAGTAAAAATTTCCAATATTTCTGCGCCGGGACGCCGCGTTCTAGGACAGAGATGGAAGAAAAATATATAAGAGAAACAGAGAAGGAATACACTGCACACGTACTAATATTGTGTTTGTATTTGTGAGTTGCTTGAAAATGTACAAACGCGACTCTCTTATGAGCACGCACAAAAGTATTGCGCCCTTCGTTGTGTTCTTTTTGTATCATTATGACGCGTCATAGTGTCATCGCGTCATCGCATTATCGTTCTTCATGTAGCATTCGAGCGTTGAGCCAAAGTTGCGAAATTAAAACAAAGGGCACGCGCTATTGTTTTTTAAGAAGTTTCACTTCTACCATGCGTGAACTGCACACATGATTTTTTATCCTTAACGGTTAAGTGTTCACAATGGCTCCAGTTAGATATGAACTTACTAACAGTCGGGTGGCAGAGTTATTTACGATTATTCATGTTCTGCAGTTGGAAAATCATATTATAATACTACTTTCTTTCTAAATAGAGCTGCCAGGACTTCGCTGTCTACAAACACATTCCTCAATGGAAGCCCCACATAGATAAGCGTTTTGGTATGAGTTCGGATTAACTCCCATTAATCGCTAAATTCGACTTCGCTGCTACATACTTTCATTGGTCGCAACACAAAGAGTTCAAAAGAGGCTTGAATGATTCAATTTATCCCGACTTGGAAATTAAGTCTGGCACATATATGGGCTATGCCTTGAAAATATTCACAGGGACAGTTCGCGAAACTGCCTTAGCCAATTCTGCAGGCCCCACTGAAATATATCAGCGGCAGATTGTGCCGCTTTGATGACGAACAGGCTAACACTTTCGTCGCTCACCGTTGCAAGCCCCATGAAAGGCCCTGACTACACGATATGAGAGGACTCTTCTGTCCGCGCAGGCCATAACACTGCCAAATAACTACACCGAGTTAAAAGCCATATGCTTTAGATGGCTGACTCAAAAGAGTACTGTAATACAGTATTCAGCGACATAGAACGGCGTTTTGACCGGGTGTGGCACTTGAACCACCTGGCCAAGGTCAAATCTGGTCTAATTTCACCCTACTTCTTACCTGGAGGGACGGTTCTGCAGTCACAGCGCGAACGACAATAGTAGCCACCTATCCTCTCACAGACATACCGGTCCCTGGTGCGAACAAGTTGTGAATTGATCCACACAAGATATTGGTTGCGTCTAATGCTGACTAGTCGACATTTTCTCCAAACGCACTGACGTTTGCTTCACTGTAAGGAGAAGTATCCCTACAGCAATTCAGCTCTACAGAGACACTGTCCCACAGTCCAAAGAAGTTAAATATTTGGGACTGCTCCTCAGTCAGTGACTCACTTTAAGACTTCACATCTCGCCAGTGGTTGCTGAACCAAAATCGCTAGGCTATACTGGCTCCTTAAGGAGAGGAGCAAACTCTCTCAGCAATAAGAGACAATATTCACCCAGATCATTGCTCCTGTGTCGAGGTACTGTATACCAATCCAAAGAGTATTGTTGAGTATTATGAGACCTGATTATGATATGCCATGAATCTACAAATAAATACGTCAGCACATTTTTTTAAATCAACTTAGCGCTATTGTAGACGTAACGTATTAACATGAAACATACATCAATGGAAAGCTATAGTTGTGTATATGAAATTATAAGCCAATTCTGTCCACTGGCTCTTAAGCCGATGATCTGGTCTAAGCTCAATAAAGCCAATCTGGATATACGGATCCCAGCTTTCGAAGAACGCAACGTCGAAGTCATCAAAAGAGCACAATCGAAAATACTTCACACTAAAACAGGTGATCCCTGGTATATGCCAAACGCGAACATCCACAGAGACCTTAACGTTGCTCTAATTAAAACTGAGCTGACCCAACATCCTCTCCAACTAGCTCGTTCACGCTTCGAAACGAGCAGCCGCAAGTACCTACGTCGGAATGACTTTCCTGCTCATTAACCTGGGAGACCCCCACTAAATACTTAGTTTAAGATTTCTAAATTATTTATCTATTTTTGTTTGTTTACGAAGTAATTCAAATATATATAAATTTAAAACAAAAATTGCGACTAAGTTATAAAGGCTTCCGGTAATTTTGAATTAGAAAAAAATTGTTATCAGAATACGCACCGACCAAATATTAATTAAATATATGTGTATGTCTTTACCAATAACCTAGTATCACTGATAAGGCCAGCTAATATTATTTAAAAGATAAATTTATATTTGATTAAAATTTGGCTTGATTAAAATTTATTAGAACATTCGCCGCTAATCAATCAAAAAAGTATAAAAGACACATGGAGGAGCATAGTTAGAAAGCAAACATCTGCAAGGCAGCAATCAATATGAAATGTAAGTAAAGTGATTTTTCTCCTTCCTTTTTTCTTCATCTTTTTATTAAATATATATCGTTCTCCCTTTGACGCAGTTCTTAGCTTCATCAGCCTGTGCATTGCACTCATCCTTTTATGGTCCGGCAGCAAAGCTATGCCCACCGTGCCAACTGCGGCGCCGACACCACCAACTGGTACTGCGGGTACAACCTCCTCCAGCGGAACCGGTTTCCCCGGTCCACCAAGCGCACAAACAACCATCGCTTCTCCGAATGTAACAACTGACTATCCACTGTACGGAACTAAGGCTTCTCGTAATTATCACGTGGACCAGGTCTATTAAAGCAGTACTTCTCAGCTTAATGGTTAAATAATGGCAATAAAAATGACAACATATAGAATTTGATGTTTTATAGTACAGCTAATAAAGAAAATTGGAAATGGTATTATATATATATTACAATACGTTTTTCCTTTATTATAGCTTGAGTTTTTAGGATTACATAATATACGGATACGGATGCTCTAACTACGCACTACATTACGACGAAAACTGCGACGAAAAGGTTCCGGCTCTTGAAGTTTATCCGCGGTGCAATATTCAGCACGGCCATACTAAAAAATGAAGAGTACAAGTTGAGACCTTAAGAGATCTTCACCTCCTGAATTGTAAAACTTGTACCTTACAAAAGTTATGTTCCAATAGTTCAATCGCAGTCTTACGCAATTTTGGATCGTGCTGCAAGCACTGATCCACAAAGTCGTGACCCTCTTGAGACAGCGATTCCGGTGCTACCGGTTTTTCGCCCATTCCTACTTTGAACATAATTTGAAAATTGGAATCAAATTGTGCCCAAGGACGCTGAAAGAAAGAATATACAGATTAAAATGTAATTCAATAATAATCATTTCCGACGTAGATAGCCATGTTACCTTGCCCGATGCCAGCTCGACAACAACACAGCCAACAGACCAAATGTCTGCCGCGCGACCATGGCCATCACTATTGGTCTTGGTGAAGACCTCTGGTGCCATATAAGCTGTAACCAAAATATCAAATTGATGAGTGATGAAATACTATCAGTCTTAATCTTACCCTGTGTGCCCACATAACCTTGAAGCTCGCCGGGCACAGTTGTGTGCGCTTGTATTTTGACGGCTGAACCGAAATCACCCAGTTTTAGACTGTTACTGCCATCGACTAAGAATATATTCGCAGTCTTTATATCGCGATGCACAATGCCGTGTTTATGCAGCTCGACAACGCCCGAAAGCAGTTGAGCGGTGAAACGACGTGTGAGACCCTCAGGTAGGCCGCCACCAGTTAGCTCGACTAACGACTCCAATGTGCCCTCAGAGCAAAGCTCCATGAAAATTAACAGTTCCTCCTAAATATATAAGATAGATTTATAAAGTGCTGGCGTTTAAGGTAACGAAACACAATACGACTTACCCGGTGCACTTCTATGCCGTAGTAACGCACAAGATTCTCATGTTTGATACCCTCGAGTATCTTGAGTTCTTCAGCAACGTTCTTGAGAGCACGCGTTTCGCCCGGTTGTATGGCGATCTCCTTCATGGCCATTAATTCGCCAGTATTGTTATTCACAGCCGTGTACACCTTTCCGAAGCGACCCTGGCCAATCTTTATGCCGCGATGCCAACGGAAATGCACGCTACGTGCACGTATCTGTATTTTGTCGCACGAGTTGAGTGCCTTTACCTGACCAATGAGGTTACGTTCGCGCAGTTTCTCCTCAAGTTCCATGTCCAATCGATTGATAGCATCACGTACACGTTCCTGACGTATTGCCAACGGTGCCTCAGTGGAGGAGGAAGAAGTGGCTTTTAAATTGACAGCGATATTCTGAGGCACAAGTATGCGGAGGTCACCACTGCCTACGGAATTGGCGCCGTTATGCGACACCTCCACAAAGTCTGTTGAGTCCACTGAGCTGTAGACAGTTGGTGCACCGCAGCCTCCAGTGGTGGCCTGTTGCAGTACTTCCTCTTTGAGACTGAATTGTGGATGCAACAGCTTATTGTACGGTGGCGACTGTAGTGGCGGCGTATTCGGATTGACTATGATTCCCGCTGACATCGGTGTGCGTGTGGGCGTACGTGAGCGACTCGTTGCGGGCGAGGACGTTTTGCGTGTACGTGGTGAAGCTTTCTTACGTGCGACCTTCTCCGGTTCAGATGTTATACCAATCACATGCGAAATACAACGATCCATTTGCTGCTTGAGCTCCTCGAATTGATGTTCATCCAAATGCTGCGTTATCTGCGGATCACAGGCAAGTATCAGAAACTCCAAACCTTGCGAAGCCCAACGCGGCCGCATGCCACGTCCGCGTTCACAGCGTTCCATTACGAACTGCATCCACATTTTGGCGAAGGTGATAATGCCCAGCGACAGATCTGCTTTGTGTGTTTCATACTTGTTGTTGTCCATGATGCGTTGCTCGAATAGGCGTATCACATCCTTGTGGTACTCAAAACCAAACTTATAGCCTTGGTGCAGAATCTCACGTGAGCGCGAAAGCACTGCCTGCCTGTCCTGCTCATCTAAAGTGGCCATATTCGTTGGACAGCAACGATCCTGGACTCGTTCGATAATCTTTGTTAGTTTTGTGCGTACATCGAGCACATCCTGCTGTAACAACTGGAAGGCTTCTTTTACATCAGAACATATAAAATCGTGTTGATGATTAGCCACATCGTGCTCATAATGCTCGCGATGGAAGTCGGTGGTTTCGACATCTCGTGAAAATGTTTTCGCAAAGAAGAGCACCTTAATGGAGCACTCACGCTCGGACGTGAACAACGACTGTGTCTCACGGCAAATCGTGAGTAGCTGCCATTTAAGTTCCGATTCATCGTTCTGTGCAGTATCCGATATTTGTGTGTCCAGTTCGGCGGCGCGACGCAACAAACGCTCTGAAATATTTCGCAACAGTTTGCGGATAATATCACAGAACTTCTTCGATGCCAATGTGTGCATGCCTTTGATCATTGGACTGACGAGTTTCGTGAACATCCACTCCTTTTCCAAAACCGATTTTTGATTGTTTTCGGGCACCGCCACCAACACAAGTTGGTTTATATAATCCAGATAGAGCTTTAAAGTGGAGTTAGTATATGAGTTTGGATAAGAGTTCCATGAGAATGTCACTTACCTCAAAGACCTTACGCACTGTAGCATCATAGTGATTCAAAATACTTATGTAGCTTTCCAACTCAGATTCGTTCTCCACCAGTGCCGTGGTTATATGACGCTGATAACGTTCGCGATGGGTTAGGGCTAGTGTTAGACCTTCCCGGAGCTCCTTCATCAGCTGTTCTAGACTGAGAGGATTGGGTTTGATTGGTCGGGTTTCGAGGCGCATACGAAGGAACTCGTGCATGAACTGCAGTGGAATACCACTCAAAAACACGAATGTCGGTATGTATGAGGGCAAATTGATCGACTGTGCTTCCTCGCTCCAGTATCCATACGTACGCAACTCTATAACTTGTTCCTGACTTATTTCTGGATCCATTCGTGGTACTTCTTGTTCTATGGCTTCCGTCTCAAAGTCACAGTCTTCGGTGCCGGGTTTCTCGAGTGCAATGTGCGCCTTGTAGAGTACCACATTGTGCAATTTGTGTAGAAAGGCAAGCGATTTGGCAAGACCACGACTTTTCAGTACATTCTCGATAAACTTTCTACAAAGATAAAGACGGTGAGTTCGGTCAATCTGTTAAAAACAAAAAGCACGTAAGTGGTACAAACCTATATAACGCTGAAGATTGTTCACCGTTCGCATGGCTGCCAAATGTACCCAACGGTTCCACACTAAATATGTTGATGTCGTGAATAGAGCCTTTGCGCAAAGGCACATTGTGACATTCTGACGAGATTTGACAGAACTCATTGGAAGTAGATCTATGTACAATGACGTAGAATTAATTACTAAAAGCTTCACATGGCTAACTGCTTACTCATTACTGCTTGAGGTTTCACCAGGCATCTGCGTAGAATTATCGTTCAACATGAAGTGCACCTTACATGGTGTAACGGTTGATGGCTTACGTTGTTCTGATTTCGGCGGTTTCACTGAGTCAACCGAATTTACGACTGAATCCTCATTTTCCAAGCCAGACGTGGACGAAGAATTCCCGCTGTCCGAGGCAACGAAAGAGGTCTGTACGGGCCACGAAAACTTCTCGTTTTGTAAACTGAAAGTTCAGGATTACAATAGACTCGACTGCAACGAATGAACCTACTTACCGTGCTAAAATTTTACCCAATATGCTCAATTTAAGCTTATTCTGGCTTGTTATATTGTACCACAAACACAGAGCCTTGATGCGTCCAATAAAGCTCTGCGACTTGTAAATGGGATGTAACGCACCCATGGCTTGTGAAGAGGGATACAAAGCTTCGGCCGTCTCCAGGCGCGTCAGCAGAGCTTCAACCTCACGTAATGCGATCTCTTGTTGCTCCATACAGTCCTTGCAGTACACTGACATGCAACGTGTACACACCTTGCCCGGTTGGGGTGCTTTAAAGAACCCGATTAGCTCAATATCGAAATATTATGCGAAAAGTCACTTACAGCTTGTGTTGCTATCCGAATTGATACCGCTATCCATGCTTAATTGACTAAGCTCACGCCTGTAGCGCGGCTGAAATTTGTAGTTCAGGATCTGTGTCAACAAATCCGAGACACCTTGACGTGCCTCAAAGAGATATTTGTCCTGCTGGTCCAATGTACGATCGGCCTGCCACGCTTGCAGTTCTAGCCAAATGAGATCTTTCAGTTCGGTCTGCCAAGTGTGCTCTTCCTGCGATAATTTCGCATCCTGACGGTCCACGCTGCTGCCTAGTTTGATAAGATTTGCAAATGTTTCGTGGAATTCTTTACGTTTATTCAGGCCCGGAGCTTTCTTAGAATCCATGCGAAAATGCAAAGGACCAAATGCAGTTGCCGGCGCCGACGAGCGACAACCGATGGGACGCGATGAAACGCATCTATAGCGATTACATGATTCCACTACCTTCGAGGCGATGCGCAGGGGCGCCGACACTTCTGAATTAAGTGGTGTACATTTATCGAGCGACTCGAGGTTACCGCTATTCTCGTTAAAACTATTTCCGCGTGAAACGACTCCACTACCAATAACAGCTGTCGCTCCAGTGACACCCGCCATGGAATTCTTTATTTCACGTTCCGAGTCACGCAGCAGCGACTGCAAACGTTTATCTGTACGTTTGTTTTCTTCGTTCACGAACATCTCATTCAACAGCGCACAGTCCATGGTGTTGCGTCGGAGCACACGGGAACGCGCCATGCGTGAACTGCCCTTCTTCGGCATGCCGGGGGTGAGCTCAGCTACGCTATGAAAGAATACTGGAAATAAGTATGGATATTTTTTTTATTTTTATAATAGTTCCACTTACGATCCCACTGAGGCGACGGCATGTGCCTTTTGCTTCCGATCCCAGTCGCGATTCTTGATCTTCATTCGCGTACGCGGCGGGGTTGTGCCATAATCCTCATAATGAGCCGCCAACGCATCATCGGGGTGCATGGAGTAAAGATCCTCATCGACGGGTGACGTCACGGCCAACGGTGGAGTACGATAACTCATCTGTGGTGCAGGGGTGGGTGAATTCTTCATGCGAAATTCAACTCTGCAAAACAATCAGAAGATGAAGAAGAAGTTTTTCCAAATATGTCTCAGTGTGAATTATGTGAATTCCATGATTTCACGGAATCACTCTTCCTTTGAACCTTATGTTCCTTCTTGAAGATATTTTTTATATGATATTCCGAAAGATCTCATGTGAAATCATCAACAGGTCCCCCTTTCAATTTCACTTATTGACCTTACTTGAGCCGTCACAAACTGCAGCGCTACCGTTCGTTTCAAATTGATTTGCACCAATTAGTTGGAAGTTACAGAAGCGGTTACAGACCGCATTGGACCCGGTCTTATCTAATCGGCGAGCTAAGCGCGTCGCCTGATAAGAATCGCCGATTTAACGTGCTACGACTACCTGAACATTTGCTTGTCACGCCTATAATTATGCTTTAATTTAGACATTAAATGACAATGATTGACAACATTATAAATATGTGCGCATATGGCTAATTTACTAAACAATTTAACAGATTTCAAAGCGATTTCATTATGACTCAAAAGTTTGGACTGATGTAAATATTTTGGGATTGACCTGACCATAATGTATATCAACACAGTTGTAGGAGTAATGTAATACACCTATATATTGGCTCCCTTGCTCGCTAGAACATCATCAAAAAGTAGAAGGGCGGTCTCTATGTTGAATATATACTCTGAACGTGCACTGACTATTCGAATGACGTGTTTCTAGCACTTATTTGACCCGTAGTTCGACACATATAACATTTATCAACCAACTGCGATTCTCTTATCCGTGTGATGTGGCAATTTTAATATGGCTGTTTACTTATATTTATATATGTATATGTTTACATCTTGTGTTTAATCTTCGAATTTCCGGGTACTTTCCTAACAAAATGTTTATGACTCTGTACTTCACAAGCGTGTTCTTAAAAGAATAGATCTTTAAGAACCTTAAGCCGCTCGGTTGTATCATCTTGTATGATTTGTGTATTTGCTCTTGTAAGTGGTCTTTGAACAATTAATTCTGGAATAAAGGTTCAACAGCCTTTGCGGCACCAGCAGTTTGACTTACTTCTTGCGTCGCATTTCGCAGTTTTCTGTGGACCGTTACTTAATACAAAACAAACCGATGTGAAACTCAAAATTTTATCGACGATCGAGTGGACTTTTATTTAAATTTGATTGATTCTTGCTTTACGGCAACCTCAAAACAAAAAACAAAAAAAAAATACAAAGTTAGACATTCATCAAGAACAAATTTCAAAGAGAGCAAATTATATACAGTCACCGTAACTCACAACAACAAATCACATGTTGCACAAAACAAAGCACAACCGAAAAAAAAAATCCGGAAAGTGTAGTCGGATTACAATTGAACTCCACATATGTACATATGTACGCGGCGGAGTGAGCGTGATATTCATAAAAATGCCAGTTGGACTCTGGCTTGGTGGTACAGAACATAAGCGATTCCCGCTGTGTACTGCTTGAAATGTGTGTTACACATACATATGTATATGTTTACTGGATAAGTATTTTTATTATTATTTAATTATTTGTTACATTGTTTATGCAAAAGAACGTGCAACGCAAAGAGTACCCATACTATTTGGTGCAGAAGGGGAGTTTTTCACATTTCATCAGATAAATTAAATTCATTGAAACGCGAGCGACGCGTTTTTCGTTGTTGACGCCGCCAGCAGAAGTAGCGCAACGATAGAATGACTTGCTGAAGTGTATTCCAGAGCAGTCTAGGGAGAAAAGGGTTGCGCACGTTTATTGGCACTTGATATATGTATATAGAACTATGCAAGTACCGCGCGCGTATACTATAAAATATCTGCGTCGCACATCAATAAATATTTGTTGTGAAAGCACCGGCAAAAACCGAACTGAATCGTTTCGATGAAAACGGTAAACTAACTCAAGAACCACTGCGTCGACCTAGCCAGTGCGCGAGCGCCATTATTTTACGGCCGCTCGCTCGTTCTGCCAAAGAGTATACATTGAAGAATGAGTTCTCTGTGCATAAACGGCATCAATTTTCTTTTTCTCTTATAAAACTTTAATTATTTTGTTCAACAGCAGCAAGTTCAGCCGGGCTGAGGCTAAGTTTGATGCATTGATTGGCAAGCTTCGTAAGCTGTTTAACATGCAGTCGCAGATGACGAGCCTCATGTCTGTACTCACTGGACATACTTCTACCAGCAGTACAGCAGGTCCGGTAGCAACACCTCCTGTAGCTTCAGATGTTCCTTCTGTCACTCCCTCCCAACAATGAGTCAAATAGGCTTGCGCATAGGTGTCTGGAACGCCAACGACCTAACCAATAAAGCTCTTGATCTAGAGCTCTTTATGCACAGACAAAACATTGATGGTATGCTGGTCTGTAAAACACAATAAGGCTCCCGCTCGTATTTCAGGCTACTTGGGTACTAGGTGCGATGTAGAATGAGCTTGGCCACATATTTCTGATTGCTGGACATTGTAATGCACAACACCGTCTACCTCTAGCCTGCAGGTACCTGTTGTTGGTGGTCCGGCGCACCACCTTTGTAATAGTAATTTCACACCTTCAGCAATCGACTTTGCTGTATTTTCCGGGTTAGAGTCAGATAGCCGCGCTATACTAGAGAAGATCGCGTTGAGTTCCGATCACATTCCGTTGATTGTTGAGTTTTGAGTGGCGACCTTGCCACAAATCCTTGTCTCCTCCCACGGAAGTCTAGATTATCAACCTTCCCAGCTTAGGTCGCCAAATTTTATTTGCTGTTTAGTACTTTTTTATTCGCAATCTGTTCTGGGAACAGTAACACATTAGTGGGTACGTTGCTTTCATCTCCACAAAGGCTGGAATTAAGTCAATTGATGAATTAGTCCCAATGTAGGTAACAACTTATTAGGATCAGCCAATTCTTCTTCACTTTCCCACATAAGGTTTTTTGAACAATATTGTGCCGTTTTTTGAATTTATCCAATCAACATCTGCTGCCTTCAAGCTTTTCGTAACCCAGCAATTATTTGTATCATTTTATTTTAAAAAGTTATGATATGTCTTGTCTTGCGTGGAGTAAATCTAAACATGTACACAAATATGCGAATCCTTGGTGTATCAAAATATTCAAAATCAACTGCTAATCTATGCTAGCCTGCATTCTGTGGGATTTTTCAGGGGCAATATCAGGATTAAAAATAATCCTTTTAAATGTGCCACAAAGGCGGGTTGTTGCGATGGAGAACTATGTGTTTGATTCCATTACAGTTAATAACATTTTGCAAATAAGCTTATTTTAATGTGGAAGAAATATCATCAACATGTGGAATTTGTAAGGCAACGCCACAAATTATACATGATCTGAACGTGATCAAAAATCTACCAGCAAAGAAAATATCTTTTAAAGAGTCTTATCCATTCTACACGCTTGGACTCTTTGTTTGGAGTATTGCACTTTTTTTGTATTTCCTCTAGGGAGCAGATAACCTCAACAACTCTTTTCCAATTATTTTATAAGGCTGAAATCCTTTATTTTTTAGTTTGTCATTTTTAGTATGTTAAAATTCGTAAAGTATTGTTTACACTGACTCAGACTTGCGCTTATTATAGAAACGTAATGTATTAGAATTCTAAAAATTATTCTAAAAAAGATACCTACGCCAATTATAGTTTGGTTAATTTATTTGTGACATAAATTGTGTTAAAAATGGATGTTAATAAGGAAAAAATTCGGTATATTTTACATTTAAAAAAAGAAAAAGAAGAAATTATGAATAATTTCATAATCTCCACCTGCGAAGCGTTGGCCAAACTGAATAAAATCGACCCCTTTCTTAAACGGATGACGTGATGAAAAGTAGAAGTAGCTCAAACTGTGTGCAAACGAGGAGTAACAGCCATCATCAATTAATTTGGACCTCTATTGTCAACAATTGGACCGGTATTGCCAAGAACCGACGAGAATTTGACTATAGAAAATTCGTTGTTTTTCACGACAATGCTAGACCATACACGTCAATAATGACTCGCCGGAAACTCAGGGAGCCTGGTTGGGAAGTTTTAAAGCATCCACAGTATAGTCCGGATCTGGTACCAAGCGACTATCACCTTTATTTGACATTACAAAATTTCCTGGGTGACAAAAAAATTCATTCAGTGAAGGACTGAGAAAATCGATTGTTTGACAGCTAAAAAGTATAGGATCAGAGATTTTACGAGATGGGAATTTTGAAGCTATCTTCAAAATGGTATTCAATAAAATTTTTTTCAAGACTTGTGGTTACGTTGAATGATTCTGTTCCTGATAGGGAGGGTCTGGCCGAACACTACCGCTCCTTGGCGATGGGAGTGCCATCCGGGGTCACCAAGGAACAACCCAACCAACCGAAGGATGGAGGAAGTGATCATTGCCATGTCCTATGATTTTTCAGGTTTGCCCAGAAAATTTCTCGAGTTATCAGAACTAGCTTAAAAGATAAGCGAGATTGTGATGTAGGGCTGAAAAAGATTTCTTAAACAAGCAGTTCAAACTGTTACTGCCCATATGTGTGGGAGTGAGCATGTGACTAAGTAATCAGTGGCTATAAAGAAAATATATGTAGCCAAATGAGAGTTTATTTCGCGTGAGAGGGTTCCGTGCGTTGAATATGTTATCATATTTCATATGAAGCAAGGAGAGATGTAATTCATGCAATTTGGCCATAGCATCCAAAGACATATGACATTGACCAAGACATTGTCTTGGATCATGAAAGATCACTTTCTTTCTTTGCTATTTCAAGGTAGTCGATTAACAAAATACCGTGGGAATCACAAAATACTAACGCCATAACCTTGCCAGCAGTCTGATGCGCTTTTGGCCGCTTTGGGCAAGGTTCACCGGCTGCTGTCCACTCAGCTGGATGCCGTTTTGAGTCTGACATGTAATGGTGGATCCGAAACAGCTCGAAACAGCGCTCGTAATCATCAACTTGTTGTTGTTTTTGGTCCACTGTTAAATACAGCGGTACTTACTTCGAAACCAGCTTGTTAATAGACAAATGTTAATGTACAACAAAGCCCACACGTTCCTTGGATATGTTTAGAGTGTCAGCTATCTCCTGCAACTTCATTTTACGGTTTGTCAAAATGATTTTATGGCCTTTTTTATATTTCCTGGTATAACAACCTCTTATAGGTGACCAGAGGGTGGCGCATCATCGGTGTTCATATGACCACACTTAAATTTAGCAAACCAGTCAATAATGGTCCGGGTATCAAGCCATGCTTTCAACGGAGTTTTTTCCATCAACACACGAAATTCGCTTTTATCCATTGGTTTAAAAATAATAGAATGTACTTCAGTAAAACAGCTGTAAGTTTTAAAGTAGGTGTCAGATAGCATTTTGAAGTACTAATTAAAAAAATTATTAACTCCGTACTTGTTGCGCCTTTTGTGTACTGACAGGGAACTTGTCAGCCGATATGTTATTAGAGGGCTGCATGGTTACACTCAACGCGGCTTTTACTTGCTTCATAGCTGTTTTCCAATGTATATTAAAACAACCAACATTTTCATTGTGAACTGTATATTCCGTGAGTTCGTTTGATCCCCTTATTAGCTACAATGCAACTGCTGAAAACATTGAAATTACTCAAAAATGTATACATTTAAACGTTAACGTGAGAATGAGAACAATATATAATATATACAGTATATAGTCGAGACCCTTGCAAGCTCTTTAATTTTATATATCAGACAAATGAATTGGTCTAGTAGATTTAGACCGAATTGGCTGTAAAAGTGGGACAGACACACGAGCGATCTTATAATGGTTTCGTTTTTCACGTAAACGTAAGGAACCCTAAAAATAAGAAGGGGAGGTGAAAGAAAAAGTTCCCAAGTGAGCTCAACTGTATTAGTGGTCATAATAGTCCTAAAGGGGTTTTCAGTCTTTACTTCTTAAATTAAAATTAATTTTTAATTTAATAGCAAAAACTCTAAATTTAAAGAAGAAGAATGTCAGTTGGAGTAGCCATCGTGTGTGGAATACGACTTTGAAACGACCCGGGGAAATGAAATAAAACCAAATCCTAAAAC
Organism: Cacoxenus indagator; assembly: GCA_035041755.1. Taxonomy (NCBI): domain Eukaryota; kingdom Metazoa; phylum Arthropoda; class Insecta; order Diptera; family Drosophilidae; genus Cacoxenus; species Cacoxenus indagator. The sequence goes on from JAWNKX010000067.1 coordinate 1,060,875, forward strand.
CTAAAAAAAATTAACACAAATATATAATACAGCCCTGCAGCCCTAGGCAATTGTTGAGAAACCGGCACTGGTTAATTTCACTGAATGTACTGGAACATGTCATCTCACAAATGATTATCAGGACCGCATATGAACGAGTGTAATGATTATTTGTCAAGTTTAAAACTAAAGAAATCATAGTGGTACATGGAAAAGGAGTACACAAATGTAATCGTCATCAGATGAAGCATCGAAATCTGCCTTGATTTTTATTATTTAAGTTACGGGAGTTAAGAGTCGGGCTAACATAGATTTATATTCTTTTTAGCTATTTTTCTTTGAGAGTAAAGCCTTAAGAGCTTAAGTCGAAAAATTTTTAATCATATGATTTACAGTTTTTTTATAGGCCGCTAACAGCTGACGATATCAGAGCATTTTTAAAAAGGAACAAATTGGTCATCGCTAAGTGATATTTTAATTTAAAAGGTCTAAGTCTAAAGGATATTAAAGCTCAGTTAGATTTCACTCTTGGAGACTCTGCTCCTTCGTTTTCTACCCTAAAATATTAGGTGAGCATAGCGGAGGTCAACCGTGCGACGTGGCTACGCCTTAAATTGTGAAAGGAATAAAGTTGACTCAGATAGCAGAGATTGTGAGCATTTCAAAAGGTGCAGCACATCGAATATTGGCTGAAGATTTGGTAGGTGTCGCCTTTGCTGACAATTGAACAATAACTGCGCCGGGGGGATGTCTCGAGATATGACATAAATCAATGACCGTAAATTGAATTTGAGTGTTCCATGATTAGTTTCAAATTACATTAAATAACTCAATAAGATTATATGGAAAGCTGCGATTTTGGCGTTGAAAAATGGTAAAACCATTGAATTACACAGCTGTTTCCCAGCTATTTACCTAATACTTGAATTTAGACGATTATTCCAGAATAATACAAGCTACTATTAAAAAAAATTTATTGAATACTTGATGGTACTTATACTTTTGTGGTAATCAATTTAGTAGAACCGATAGCGGTTAGCAATATTTCAACTTAAGCTTACAAGACTTTATTCTCAACAATGGAAAAGAAAAATTAACTGTTTGACGCCTCCTTCTGGGTATAAAAAATCTATATATCCAGGGGTAGTCAAAAGTATTTACACAAATAAGCAGTCTTTACATATTCTATAAAACACCGAAAGTGTTGTTGTTTGAAGTTAATTGAAAATCGTTGAAATTGTGCATTGTATTAATTGGAAATTGCTTGTGTAATATCGACAACTTTGTTACACGACAGACGTTCTAATATCAGCTTTTTTCAACCTGGGACTATAAAACCTTCCGATGCCATTAGAATTTTAACAGAACTTATTGTAGGGTGTTTTTTTTTATTAATTTCCTACCTTCTCGTTGGTGCAGGACCCATTTCGGTCCAATACTGTGTAAATGTTCTTAATTTCCGCGAGTGTCCTTTTTCTAAATTAAATTGTGTACCGTTTTATGAGAAATTTTTTATGATAGAAAAATTTATATTTTTTAAATCTTCTGCCATTTGCATTTTTAATACATAACTCAATCGACGCAGTAAAATTGTTTTCAATTAACTTCCAACAACAACAACAAAACAACGTTCATGAAACCGATGGTAAATGCTGCTTTGTGTAAATAATTTGGACTACCCCTGTATAAAATTGGAAGTGTGTTTGTTTGTTTGTATGTCTGTTCTTTTGTATGTTTATTTATTGATCCGTTATAGACGCTGTAACAGCTGCACAGTGGGAGAAATGTCGAACTGGAGGCGCTTTATCAATAACTTAGAAAAAAAAGAACTAAATCTTAATTTGGAATTTCTTATATGTTGTAAATAAAATAACATTTTTTTAAAGTACTTTTTGACTTATCCAACAACTCTGAACATTGCGGAGTCATCTGACCTTAGCTCAGACCACATCCCACTATTCATTAATCTTGGATTGATTCCAGATAGCATCGTATGCCGGTTTAGACTGCTCCCTCCCCACGCTAACATAACGGTCTTTCATCAGTGTCTAAACGAACGGATCAACCTCAATATGGAAATCAATTCGGACAAGGATATAGATGATTCGGTTGACCTGTTCACCAAAAACATTCATGAGTCCGCCCAATTAGCCTCATCATACCGATTCCCTTGTTCACTCAACCCACCTCAGGCTCTCTTAAAAGCTGAGGTTCTGGAGTTGGTGAGATATAAACGCAGGCTACGACGTCGCTATATGAGATCACGGAATGAATTTGACAAGGCTGCATGGAGGAGAGCTGCCCGAGAACTGAGGCATGTAATGCAAGCAGTGCGATCGGAACATTTTAACAATCTGTTGGCTAATGAGGATCCAATGAAAAAGTCTGGCTTCTCTAAACCAGTGGCTGCGTACGGAGACCGAGAAAGCAGAAGCATTTGCTAATGGGTTGGAGAGCCGGTTCACGCCTTTTAGCCTGGCTGACCCTGGAGACGTTGAGGAAACAGCTGAAGTCCTATCGAGGTGTATCTTAGACCACAGTCCAACTAAACATGTTACCCCTGAAGAGGTTGTGACTCAAATTCAGAGACTGAAATCTAAGAAGAGCTCCGGACATGACTATATTGACAACAAGGTGGTGACAGCCCTCCCTTGGAAGGGAGTTTTGTTCCTGACGTTGCTGTTCAACAGCATGCTGTGGATCTGCCATTTTCCTACTCAGTGGAAGTGTGCAACGATATCCATGATACCTAAACCTGGTACTCCGGAGACCCGTGTCACATCATATAGGCCCATAAGCCTGCTTCCAACTTTTTGCAAAATTTTTGAAAGATTATTTTTGAGTAGATTGTTGGCAGTCTGGGGTGTTCAAGAAGCCATTCCTGATCACCAATTTGGATTTAGATCACAGCATGGCACTACCGGACAACTGGATCGAGTCGTTAATCACATTCTTACTGCGTTTGAGATGAAACAGTATTCCTCTGCAGTCTTCCTAGATGTCAAACAAGCATTCGATAGGGTATGGATCGATGGACTTCTGCATAAATTAAAATTACTCCTGCCTGGCAAACAGTTTTTACTAATGCGAAGCTTTCTTCAACGACGAACCTTCTCTGTGGCGGTAAGAGACAAAATTTCCACCATCAGGCACATGAGAGCCGGTGTCCCGCAGATGAGTGTCTTAGCCCCGGTCCTCTACTCTTTATATACGTCTGATATGCTTACAACTAGAGATGAGCATTCGTTTATTGCTACTTACGCGGACGATACGGCAGTTATATTCAACTCTGCCTCTCGGAAGGAAGCTGCGGAGAAATTATCCAGCTACCTGGATAGATTCCACTCATGGGCTAGGCGCTGGAATATAGCCATAAACTCTGAGAAATCAGCTCACTGCACCTTCACATTAAGGAAAGGCGTCTGTCCGGTTGTGACTTACAACACAAGCATCATTCCGCAAATGGATCAAATCCGGTATCTCGGTCTGATCCTGGATAAGCGTCTTACCTGGCGTGCACACATTAAGGTAGTTACAGCGCTCTGCTACCAAAAGCTCAAAAAATTGGAGTGGCTCGTCCGCCCATCGAATAAGTTATCTTTAACTAATAAAAGGCTCATCTATCTGCAAGTAGTAGCACCTGCTTGGCGCTAAGCCATACAAATTTGGGAAACTACTGCTGCCTAGAACATCAGAAGAGTGCAGGCGTGTCAGAGCAAGGCTCTCAGAAGATTTACGGGCGCCCCTTGGAACGTCCGCAACACCACATAGGGACTTGCATAGGGATCTTGCCGTGCCAACTGTTATGGATTAATTCTCACAGCTGCCGCTATCACTACAGACTTTTATCGCACCCAAATCCGCTGGCGTCCTCCCTCACCCGTATCTCAACAAGGCGTAGACTGAAGGGGCTATACCCGCATGATCTCCCCCTAAGAAGACATCTGACATTACTGAAATGAAAGACCTGATGAAACAATTGTTTCAACAAGTCACAAATATGATAAACGTCATAACAAATCTGATATCGAAGATGGACAAACAAAATGGAAACTAAATTAAGGATCATAACTTGGAATGCAAACGGACTGAAAAACCATATTGACGAACTACAAATACTTCTTCATGACAACAGCATTGACATAGCCCTAATCTCGGAGACACATTGCACAAACAAACACTTCATACAAGTTAGAGGGTACAAAGTGTATACCACAAACCACCCCGATGGCACAGCGCACGGTGGAACAGCCATAATTATCAAGCAGTGCATAAAGCACGATGAGCTTGAGCCTTATCAGCACAACTGCATACAATATCATACAATATCTGCTCTATATAGCCCACCAAAACATAATATTACAGACACAGAATATAAGAATTTCCTCAACTCTCTTGGACTACGCTTCATTGCAGCCGGTGATTACAACGCGAAACACACTATGTGGGGATCGAGGCTAACGAACAAAAAAGGCAAAAATCTCCTCAGCGCTATGCAGTTCACAAACTCTAAACACTTGAGTACAGGCGAACCAACATATTGGCCAACAGACACTAATAAAACACCTGACTTAATAGATTTTTTCATCACAAAGAACTTTGACATTCGGAAATGTAAAATCTTATCACGATTCGAACTCTCGTCAGACCACAACCCTATAGAATTAATATATGACTCGCACGTGACGCCTACACATGCAAACAGACTTTTGTACAGCAACAGAACTGACTGGCATACTTATAAGGATTACATTGACATTAATTTAATGACCGACATCCTCTTAAATCATATGAGGACATCGAGTCAGCGATGGTATTCCTGAATGACACCATTATGAAAGCAGTCATACAATCGACACCAAAAAAGAAGCAGCAAAATTGGACATTCTACACACAACCTGAACTACGACCACTATTAAATAAAAAATGTAAACTACGGAAAACCTGGTCAACCACAAGATCTCCTGACACAAAAAGACAGTACAACAAGGCAACTAAAAAGGTTAAAAAAATGATTCAGGTAATAAAAAACAAACAATTAACATCATATCTCAAGAGCTTAACACCCACGAGTCAAACGGACTACTCTTTATGGAAAGCTAATAAAGGATGGACAAATAAAAGTAATCATCTGGCTCCTCTAAAAATGGAAAACGGGTTATGGGCAAAGACGAACTTGGACAAAGCTAAAGTATTAGACTGTTTCGAAAGGGTTTTTACAGAAGTCGCCACCAATTTAGATGATCCACAGCTGAACACAGATATTAGCAGAGGTTCAGAACATATAAAACATGAAAAAACCACCATAGGAGAAATAAGAAAATGCATTAATAATGACATAAAGGAAAAAACATAAAGGACAAAATAAATGGGAAACTCCTGAGAGAACTACCTATAAAAGCTATAGAATATCTAAGAAACATCTTTAACGCTACGTTCAGACTAAACTATTTTCCGAGAGTCTGGAAAGTAGCTGAGATTATTGCCATTCCGAAACCAGGCAAAGACGTATCAAAAGCAGAGTCTTATAGGCCAATCAGTCTACTCCCTGTATTCTCAAAAATCTTCGAAAAGATATTAAGAAGTAGACTATTGCCACTACTAGAACGCGGGCACATCATTCCAAATCACCAATTTGGCTTCCGAAGAAGTCACTCAACGATACAACAAGTGCATAGAGTTACGCACAAAATTCTAAATGACATTGAGGATAATAAATTTTGTATTGGACTCTTCTTGGACGTGGAAAAAGCTTTTGACAAGGTCTGGCATAAAGGACTCAAATGGAAACTTAACAATATATTCCCTCAAAACATAGCACATCTATTAACATCATATATCACAGGTAGATACTTCTTAGTTAAATACTCAAACGAATACTAAACCCTTAGAGAAATAAATTCAGGAGTTCCACAGGGAAGTGTGCTAAGACCTTTATTATATACTCTATACACAGCAGACATATCATGCCCCACTCACAGTTCGTCGATGATTGCAACTTTCGCCGATGACACAATACTCCTAAGTGCTCATAAAAACATAAATACTGCAACATCCATGTTGCAAGTAGAATTTAATAAAACACTTGACTGGCTTAGAAAATGGCATATTAAAATAAACAAAAACAAAACAGTACAAGTTATATACACTACTAAGACTAGATTCACACCAATCCATATAAATATTGACGGAGACGACGTAACCATTCAAAAAAAAAACAAGTACTAAGGATTATATATTGACAGTAAACTAAACTGGAAACACCATATACAAAAAAAGCGTGACCAAATCAAAATGAAAGTAAGACAAGTGAACTGGCTGCTCAAACCAAATGCAAACATCTCACTTGAAAACAAGCTCCTAATCTATAAGACAATTATTAAACCAATTTGGACATATGGAGCCGAAATATGGGAAGTGTATGTCGTTCGATGTAGAGTGTTTTCGCTGGTGTAACCCAATTTTCCGTGGAATAAAAGTTGGGTGCGTTCGACTGTGTTCGGGCTAGTGTTAATTTTGTTTGTGAATGTGGTCCGTTGTCTATGTTGATTTGAAAAATTAGCTGCGCAGGTTTTTACTACTCGTTTTGCAGTTTGGCACAGCGAAAAAATACCTACCAAGAAATTGTTGGGGATCGATCATGTGTTTTCGAATATTATCGATGTAATAAAATATAGCAATGAACATAAGGAACAAATTCAAAAACAACTAATAAGCTTTGCCAGTAAATTGGTGTATAAGTGGAAACAAAGAGTAATAATTCATATAGAGTTCCCATTTCTCTCACGAGCTTTTGGAGCTTTTTCCAAATCTTAAGAAGACATTGGCTTATGTTATTTGTCTGCTATTAACATCGAAGTAGCAGCGCAGATCGCTATGTAGCAAACTCATGGTGCTAACTACTGAACTGAAGTAATCAGGCAAAGAGAAATTTTTGAAGGTGGGTCCTGTTGTGAAATCGAAGCAAGCGCTGTTTCCCCTTCTTGATGTGTCTTCCTACATTTTGTGTTCTTAGCGCGAATTAGCATGAAAAGGAATTTCTGTATATCACCTTTGTTTTGTTTGTTTTGATTGCCGTCACCAATTTTTATTTTGATTGTATTGATATTGTTTTGGGAATGATATGATAGCGAAAAAGGAACATGTATAGGTTTGACGCGATTTATTTATGAATGACGAACATGATAATTTTTGAGACTGACATGACCCCTTTGAAATTATCGTTCTTTATTTTATTCATCAATATGCTTTTCTTTACGCTTATATACATTCAGTTGGCAAGAATAGATATAAACAACAAATTTTTATGATGGCGCTTTCTTTTATTATACGAAAACATTGTATTGCAGCTCAAAGTAACCAGGCAAACGGAAATTTAAATATGGGTGCCTGTTGCGAAATCGAAGCAAGTGCTGTTCCCCGTCGGACTATCTTCAGAGTCAGCTGCTGGACCACAAACCGGGGCATAAATATCATGACAGGCGGCTCACTTTCAAGACTCATATCAACAGGGCGGTAAAATCTTTTAGTGGCAGGTTTGCCAAACTGGGCTGGCTACTTAACGGCAGAAATAAGCTGTCGCTACTGAACAAGATCAGCATCTACAAGGCAATAATTGCACCTGCATAGCGCTATCGAATGCAAGTTTATGGCATTGCTGCTACGACGCATCTTGCTAAGATCAGAGTCTTTCAAGCGAAGGTCCTCCGCAAACTCTCTGGCGCCCCTTGGTATATGCGAACAGAGAACCTTAAAAGGGATTTGAATGCTCCCAAAATTGGGGATGTCCTGAACCAACAAGCTGCGGCGTATTTAGAGCGGCTCATACATAATCCAAATCGTCTGGCTAAACGCCTTCTCAAGACGCGTAGAAGGAGAAGGCTCCGAAGACTGTATCCTGTCGACCTTGAGGAGAGATCTTTGTAATTATGTTAACCAATGAATGAATCACCAATCCAACTTAGTCAAGTTCACTCTTCACAAAGTTGTTATTATTATCTTCGTTTCGTTTAAGTTTAATTTAAGTTGTTCTTTAATAAAAGTAAAATTATAATATATGTTTATATTCAACCTAAAAAAAACTATTCATAGAGGAAGACTACCATTCAGTGCTTGAAGAGTACAAAAGGCGTCATGGTCGTCTTATCGGTGAGAGAAAGAGAGCAGAGATATGAAATAAACTTATGGTTATCTTTGGCTTCGCATTTTGTCACATTTTTTACGTAAAGATACAGTAAATATTAATAAAAACTGGAAAAACATAATTTCAGATAAAATTGTGAAAAACAGGCTCAAAAAAGGGTAAGAAACAACCAAAATTCCGAACTAGTTGTTCGTCAGACCACAAAACGAAAACGTCAAGAAAAAAATTATCACAAAAACCTTTAAAAGAGAAGAAAATAGGGGGAAATCGGAGAAAAGTAGCCAAAAACCCGTTTCGAAAACGGCAATATCAAAAGTTGCTTGCTTGTTTACTTTTACTTATTAGAATGCACGCAGCCCATCTACAAACGCAATCAAACACAAACTCTAATCAATGAAGTTCAACAGCACACATGTTCAGCATTGGTTCTCTTTATACATGCACACTTATTTACTCCTCTGGAACAATCAACTGCTCTACATCTACTGACGGCATATTTGATTTGAGCTTTCCCTTTGATTTTGTTTTTGTTTACTTTTTATGCTTCTCACCTCTCATCATCTTCTTGACTAAGCTCAGGCTTCAATGCCGATGCTGTTACTTTTGTATATGTTATTCGTGTTGACGGCTGTTGTTGCTGACACGCGCTCTCTTTGTCATCTTCTTCGTCAGCCGCGTGTTTTTGCATTTCTTCGAAGTCGATTTGTTGTTGTCGTTGTTGCTGCTGCTGATGCTGCTCGTGAAGTTTCTGCAATGCTACGTAATCAATCGTCCGCACTCTTCTACGGTTATTAGGCATTTTTCTTTATTTTATTTTATGTTTTTACACAACTGTTATTTTTCTAGCTATATTTTTGATAGCACTCGCACTTTTCTCTATTATAACGTATTTAGGTAATTAAATACGTTATTTAATTGCAATGGTACTTTTACACACACACACTAACTTTGTACACATAATGTACGCGTGGCCATTTAGAATCCCATCTAATTTCTTGCCGGCCAAAAGTAAGCTGAGCGTCCGTCTTAGCCGATTTGCTCACCTCCGCGTTTCTTTACAGTCTGTGACCGCAGTATTGACTAAAGCACTAAAACTTGTTACCACAAAACAAAACAAAAATACCATAACCCACAATGCTGAATAACAGCGCGCTTTAACAGTCGATTCGAGCTTTGTGTTATTTTAAAACCTATTGAAAATTCTGCAATAAAAAAAATGCAATATGGCATTGTGAGAGCTATAGCACAGAAACATTAAACACAACACTTTCGAAATGCACAGGGTCTCTACAAGCCTCTTCAATTCTTGTTTATAATCTCACATTATATGTGTGAACACTATGCTAAACGTGGTATTTGTACTAATATGCCACTGAACTCATTGCGATTTCGAAGAGTACTCCTACTGCCGGAGAACTTAACATCATAACTTAAGAATGTGAGCGAGTAGAGCGAAGCTATTTTAGAATTCGTTGGAAGATGAAGGGTAAAGATGAAGTTTAAAGAAACACAATTGGGAATGAGCAAATTTCAAAAACGTTAGTTTATGTGATTTCATTTCATTAGTTTATTGAAATTAAAGGGAGTCTTACAATTTTTGCAATAACATTTACCGCCAACTTAATGGTTATATAAAAGTTTTTTTTTTAATTCCCCTTGAAATGTACCTGTCAAAACAGTTTGAACTCTTAGTACTACGTTTTCACAATGTATAGAGGGGGGATAGTAAAGCTTATATGGTTACTGCATATAAGCGGAGATAAATACAGATGGCTTAAGAATAAAACGTTGTAAAAGTTGATTTGAAAAATAAAATAAAATAAAATAATAAAAAATTAAAATGATTTAATGCCGAAAGCAGATTCGGCGCGCCATGCCACTATGCTTCACTCTAAACGGAAAACCTGATGACGCGACGATTTTTGTTAGCTAACGTCTCACGTCACAACGCGCATAAAGTAACATCGTTTTAATAAAAAACACATACACTTTATATTTGAAAACAAGTGTAAGTAGTCGATATCTAGAATAAAGAGATATAGAATAGGGGTAAAAATTAGGTGAAAGCGCTTTCGTCAATACTTACGATTAAACTGCCTTATGTGACTTTAACATAATTTCATACTTCGGCTCGCATTGAACTGTTGCTAACAGCTTGAGCTTTTTGCTAAAGCTAGTTAAAACCTTTATTCAATGTCACAACTGGGCGTGGCTAAATCGAATCACATAGCTTACCTCACACTGCGCGTAATACGGATGCTTGTTCCGCAACGATAAACAGAGAAAATCAGCCACAACAACACCTCAGTGTAGCTACCCTATTGCTTTGCATACTTCAGGGGTTGCATAATCCTGTGATGCGTACAGCCAATCACAGGCGAGTGCAGGTGTTGTAGTGAAGCAGACGAGTTTTTAAATATATATGTTGCTATATTGCTAATTTTTTACCCAAGCACATTTTGGTTATCATTTTAATGTGGCGCAAAATTGTGGCTGGGTCCGTTTTGTGCCGCCGATAATATTGTTTGACGTAGGTGTTGTGCTGACGTCGTCGTCGACAGCGACGTCACTGACCACTCGCTTTTAGTTAATCATGTTAACAGAGGCAGGCAATTAAAAAGGAATCAAAAATAGTCGAAGTTAGTACAGTAAGACGCGGCCACCGTGCGGAAGTAGTTGATCGTCGTAGTCGACATATATTCTCATTAGCAAGAGATTAAACGTCTGCATTAATGTGTTGACACAGTGCATTTCCGTGCAGTGCTCGCCATAAAAAACGCCTTTCACAAAAGTTCACATTTTAGTAAACGAAATGCTTCCACTAAATCAACAAAAGTTCGAACACCGATTGGAACAGCACCCAACGCAATCAGCTGTGGGTAAACACAGTCCGCGCACTGTGTCCGGCAACATGCGTCCAAGTCCATCATCCCCGCGTCAATTTTTTGAACGGCTTTATGGTCACCTCGAACGCAGTGAACCAGTGGTCAGTATTGACCGCAATACGCGTGTTCAAGAAAGTGCTTCATCGACGCGTGTTAAACATAGCAGTCCGCCACCCAATGCCACCTGTGATAAGACCTATCAAAGTGATGGCGGCAGCATCTCTTCGCCGGATATTTCGATCAGTGATGAGCGTGTCACAAATAGCTCAACCCTTGACTGTGACCCCAATACGACACTGCCTACGGATTTTAATAATCGTAGCGGTTACATTACTACTCCACCAGTGGCAGGCATGTTGCCTTTCGGATTTCCCGGTGATACACAATTTACGGCGGGATTTTCGGCTTTCTGTAAGTACTCCATTAAATCAACGGTGTAGTCGTCGTTTCACAAAACCAAAGGTGTTTAAAGCAATTAAGTGATCATTAGATAGTCCCACGTTGCAGGACACGTGTAGACCTATTCATAAGTCATTGTGACACCACTAGGTATATGGTACAGCTCCCTCTATTTTTCTTAGTATGAAATCCAAAAGTTACCACACAACTAGGAATGGAAACAAGGAATAACAAATGATAATTGTCGGTATCATTTGTCATTCCTTGCAATGAGCAATATTCCTCCGCTGTCTTCTTAGACGTCAAACAAGACTTCGATAGAGTCTGGATAGATGGATTCCTGCAGAAAATAAAAAAAAGCTTTCTGCAAGGAAGGTAAAGATAAAACATCTACCATCACGCGAACAGAGCCGGTGTCTCATTGGTTCACTGTTCAGCTACTTATGCAGATTCCCCTCCTGGGCCTGGCGCTGGAACATAGACAACAACGCCGACAAATCGGCTGACTGTACCTTCACCCTAAGGCATAGCGTCTGTCAAATTGTAACTTACAACTCAAGCATCATTCCGCAGATGGATCAAATCTGATATCTCGGTCTCATCCTGGACAAACGTCTAACATGGCGTGCACATACAAACGAAGTTACAGTGCGCTGCTTCGCAGCAACCTTAAGAAGCTGAAGTGGCTTCTCCGCTGTTCGGACAAGCTATCCGTAGCTAAAAAGAGGCTCATCTATCTGCAAGGTGTGTTACACCATACAAATATGGGACACCACCGCCGCATACAACGTTACAAGGTTGCAGCCGTGCCAAAACAAGGTACTCGGGAGACTCACAGGCGCCCATTGGTACTCGCGCAATACCACACTGCTCAGAGACCTCGAGTTGCAAAGGGTTCTGGAGGTAATTAACTCCTCCAGCACTCGATAGCAAAGTAAACCGCTGACGCACCCCAACCCACTGGCAACTCACTCGAACCATAAAAAGGCGTAGACTGAAAAGGCTATACCGGCACCATCTCCCCCAAAAAGGCAATAGCAGTCTTCTCAGTCACTGCCTTAACGGCGCATACGTTATCATCACAATTGTCTAATTTTGTATGTTATTCATAACTAGCAGGGACCCGGAGCGTTGCTGCCTTCGCGTGCGTCTCGCTCTTCGGATGTTTCAGTAGCTCTACGCTGTGTCTACTGCTGCGATTTTCTCGTTGATCTTCCAGTGTTTGACTTTTTGAGTGACGTTTCGTACTCTTCACTTTTTTGATTTTTTTTTTGCAATCGAACATTAAAACGTTTTGACATGGTACAGTTTGAGCAGCACTTCCAGGCAAACCCAATTCTCAGATGCTGCTTTGGTTTTGTGTTTTACTTGTATCTGTACAGTTTGAGAAGCATCTGAAAACTGAGTTGGTCTTAATATTTAACGAATTCGACGATTTTCTCTAACCAAACTTCACAGTTTGGTGATTTCATATATATATAGATCATACATATATGACATGCAGTTTATTGCGATTAATGTTATTCCTTATATGTCAAGAAAGAAAAGATAAAATCATCTTGATCGACAATGAAATGAAAAAGTTCTCATTTGAAACTCTGAATTATGTTTGAGAATATTTTGCAAAAAATGTTTAGAATCAGGTGAGTGTGAGCAAATTAGTTTTCTCAATCGCGCAGCACATTCCGTTGTTTCATTTTCCCTATATTTCTCTTTGATGCAAAGTATAATCGTCTTAAAATCGTATTAAAATGTAAAATTCAAATCAACATGTTCGTCGAGATCGATTAGCCGTTCTTTTTCTCTTCATTCGGCAGCCGATCTTCCGATTTTAATGTACGTGTATACGTGTATAGCCGATTCGCAAACGATATGCTTCTTTGCTTTATTAGAGAATCTCGATATTGCTTATTAGAATACTACGGGGGTAGTTCTACTAAGTGACGTGCTTCGTCCATTCAACACGATAGTTTTGAAAAACATAAATAAATAATAAATAGAAATTAGAAAACACATTCCCCGGCGTCGCCATTCATAAATTAATTGTACTAGCCAATTTTATTTCCGCAAGTGCAAGCAATAAGTTAAAAATGGTTTATCGCAATGGGATGGATGAACGGCGTGACAGCATATAACGTACGCACAAACAATGAAATATTAATTTTTATAGATATAAATAGATGTAAACAAATCGGGGAATCTAATTTTAATCCAGTTCGTCAGGGGGTATATAATTGGTCTCATATTCTCATTCTCGTCCTTTGGAGAGAAATTATTTTTTTTATTTTTATTAATTTTCCCCAAGCCCTAATCCACGACGGCTCAAGAATATTTTCAAGGTCCAGTAATTAGTGAAAGAAAAATTCCTTTGAAATGGGGTAACTGATCCCACTATTCTCATCTGAATATGGGCATTATGAAGTCTGCTAGATTAGTAGATTGATCATGGTAACTCCACCTCATCTGATCTTTACTAGTCAATTTAAACTTTTAAATCAGCATAAATCAGTTAATCTGTGCATTCTTAATGTGGATTCGGCATGTTGATAAAGGCATATCAGTATGTCTGTGTGTATGTAGGATTTTATTATTATTACTTTTTTATTACCTAACGCTGCACGAAACGGGATCTCATCATTAAAAGGGGTAGTAGTAGATGTAGCTATATGCATGGATTAACCCACTGACTCAAATTTTTAAATAAAAAACTTGTATGTTTTTACGCATCGAACTGGAATTTTCTCAAATCTTCTGTATGAACAACGGATGTGAACTGTGAAAAATCTCTCGTTAAATTTTAGGCCCTTCGAGTATTACAACGTTTTCAAAGAAGTTATCCTTACTTCTGCTTTTTGTTTTATTTGACAGAGTCATAATGTTTATATTCATCATTAATTTTTAACAAAGGGTTTCTTTGTATCGAAAATAAATTTATACGTTCATATACACAAATCCTATTGCAAAGACCCTAGGATTACATCTAAATCTCTCAGTGCTGAAATACAGAATGAGTAGTGACCATTCCTTAAACAGGTGCCAAATGTCAAATCAAATTTCGCAGGGTGCGTACAGTGTTGCTGTTTTTACTTGTCTTCAGATTTGTTTATTTATAGTTCATTTTAGTTCTACAACCTAGGTAATAAGCGATTTTTGTGCTTGAAACATTATTTCTGTACCTCGCCATTCGCCATCTGCTGCTCCCGCAGCTGTTTGAGATAACGTAGTTCCAAGGTCAAAAACATTTTCAAATTGGGATCCTCAATTTTGGACAGCACAATTTGGGTTGCACGGTCATCATTGTGGTCGAATAGTTTCGACAGCGATTGAGCGTATTCAATCCAGACACAGTTCGCGCAGCCTGACAAGCAGCAAGTCGTGGGCTCGGGTGGTATCTGGTAATAAGTAAGTAAATCGAGCCTTTCAACTTACAAATATAGATAATACTATAGTAAATTAAAGACCTCTACATCATGGGGATTTTGTACCAGATCAGCCTTCGTTCGATCTATGAGCTGTCGTGTCCTTTGAAAGGAAGTGCAACGCGCGCAGCTACGAAAGCAAAGTGGCGAAAACATGGCTGCAAGAGAAAGTAATAGAGAGTAAAAAAAGATGCCATTCCTTACGAAATTACCCAAGGAAGTGTTAAACTTTCACACACTCTTGTGCGACAAACAGGTGTGCACACCTGATTAATACCAATGAGTAAGGATGAAAAAATGAGTTCCGGAATAGCAAAGTAATGTAACTGAAAAGCCATTTTTTCTGAAAATGTTTTGAAATTATCATATAACAAAAAAGAGGTGATTGAATATCGAAATGTGTGCCGGTGCATATGAAAATATATAAATCCGACTTTTTTTGACCAAGACAATGACCAGTACCAAGCTGAAGGCGAAGGAAGGCTCAAGGAGTTTGATGCAGAAAAAATTAAAACTCATTCAACCGTGAAAGTTCATTCTGCCTTTCTTCTCAGTTCCTCTGCTTGCGGCATTTTCGTTTTACACTTTTGTGGTCAAACTCATTTGGTGGACATGCAAGAAGAAAAGAAAGGGGAAAAAACAAACTCAGACAAGGAAACAGATTTAGAAAAAAATCATTAGGAAAAAATTAACATTGTAATTGAGCTTAACAGGAAACCTAAAAAACGTTTGTGGTGGCAGGACGCTCAGAACGCAAGAGGACTTGTTGTAAATGCAACTTGAATGGGATCGGATTACAAACGTGATTTCACCACTTGTTAAAGCTTAACAGAGAGACAGAAATACCGTTGCCAAACTGAGGGTTAAATATGACGTTTCCTCTCTGATATGTGAATGTATTTTTGTGTGTAAAATATTTCACGCACTGTCAACCTTCCAGCTTTTCTTTCAAGGATTTGCAGAGAATCGTGAAAAATCACAACCCACAAAACTCACGCCTTAGTTAGTGTCATTGAACACAAGTAAGAAGGAAATGCCAGATAGTAAGTGTATTGGATTGGTGTGCGCAAAGAGGACGGCATGAATATTTAGGCTATAAAAGTTTTCGCTTGATGCAATGCGAAATGACTGATTGTGTTGGTATGTTTAACAGGAGCGGTCGAGCTAGTCATATGGGGGCTTTAAAACTTACTCGCTATTGAGATCCCTATAGTGAAAATTGATTGCGCTAGACGTCAAACCACCGCTACCACTTGTTGATATGGTTATCACTATTGTCATAGGCCGTTAAGACTGACTCTTGGCATACGCCAAGCATTCGACAAACAACGGTTTTGATTTTTACTGAGCCACTGCAAGTCGACTCGTAGATATCCGGGCCGTGGAATTTGAGGACTGATTTGTTTTTACTAAGCACAAGTTCCATATGCCCGATGTTGGATAAGTTTTATTTTATAAAAATAAAAGTCAAATTAGAAGTCCAATAATTTTTCATCCATCGCCTCAAATTGTAGCTTACCAGTAATGAAAAGGTTACAAGAAGTCTTCAGAAAAATAGAGTCCTGTTAGAATATTGCACTTAACGCTTACTGTCATGAAACTACGATTACGAGGGTCATATAATAAGCCCGTAGAAAAAGATAGAAAAACAATTTTTTGTTCTTTTTCTTTTTATTATTCAAATCTTCACAAGATACTATACGATGTATGTTTAAGTCTCAACATTCCGGGCATCGAAACTGCGAATATGTTTTTGATGAAAGAGGATCTTTTTTTTTTGTTAAATGCGGACATTTTCAATGGATTTTGTCTCCCATGCGTTGCAAGAAAAAACCATGGCCATCACCCTGCTCGCCGATTTCATCGTCTCCACCTTCTTCCGAGCCCCTTTAATAACAGTACAATACAGTGCTGTATCAAAGTTTTGTCGACAGTTAGGTATCCACGCAGAAAATCGTCAGGATTGGGACGGAAAATCGCCAAAACGAAACTCACTTTTTTCACAATTGACAATAAAAAATAAACCATGTGGCCCATATTATTGAGACTTCAACAGCTGTCTACTGTCCGACGATACTTACTAAAAACAATTTACCTATCTACGATCACAATTTCTCGGATTTCCCAAGGACTCCAGACAATTGGTCGCCCTACCACGCTATTTTCGCCCGCTCCTGTAGCGGTCTGCGTATTGCAAACAATGCCAACAGCTGTGCTCATTGTCAGAAAATTCCCGGATCAAAGATGAGTGGCGAGGAACACGGCGACTGAAGAGGCGTAGTTTGGATAAGCTTTTCGGCGAAACCGAGCGCCCATAAAAAGCACGTGTAAAGACGCATTCTCAATGCAGTAGAAAAGCAATATAGTTGGCAATAGGTAATGACTAGGATGTAAATCATTTGTTTAACTGGGAATCTTGCCTTTTTATAACGAGTTGTTGCACGCGATTATTTTTTCATAATGCTCGGTTTTGTTACGTTCTTTTAATAAAATCATTTTTAAACGATTATGTTTTTTCCGAATGAATTGTAATGAGCATGATATGGGTGAGGGTGGCACAAAATGAGGGTTGAGATGTTGAATATGAGAATAATTTCGCGCTGACAACTCAATTATGGCAGAGTATAGAGTATAGAATGAGTGGTGCTAATTGATTATATGGCACAATAGTTTTGGTTGTTTAAGCAGTAATAGTTACACGGTTACAATTAGTGTAGCGAAAAACCCTAATCTGTGTTTCCCTTCCACAAACTCCAATACAGTGGCACGCCGAAGGCGTAAGGAAGGTCGTCAGCGTCGCCAGCGTACCACCTTCAGCATAGAACAAACACTAAGTCTCGAAG
Organism: Cacoxenus indagator; assembly: GCA_035041755.1. Classification (NCBI taxonomy): domain Eukaryota; kingdom Metazoa; phylum Arthropoda; class Insecta; order Diptera; family Drosophilidae; genus Cacoxenus; species Cacoxenus indagator. The sequence goes on from JAWNKX010000067.1 coordinate 1,078,543, forward strand.
TCGAGTTCCATCGGAATGAGTACATCTCACGGAATAGACGCTTTGAACTGGCGGAGGCACTGCAGCTGAATGAGACACAAATCAAGATCTGGTTTCAAAATCGACGCGCCAAAGACAAACGCATCGAGAAGGCTCAATTCGATCAGCATTACAGGTGAGCTGGCCAATGAATGAATGTCGCCTTTGAAACTAATGTCGCCCATAAAATTAACACGAAATTAATTTTATGATGCACACACACAGACTCACGCAATCAACCCAGTTGGACATATTTAAACTATTTCAATTAATTACAGAAATTATGTCGTGGCCAATGGTTTTATGAGCACAATTATGGGACAGACTACAACGAATTATGTACCAACGCAAGCAGCAGTAACCGCCACACTACCAATGCACCCGAGTCCTGCACTGCTAAGCACTTTACAGCCTGGTGTTTACTACCAACAGCAACATCAGCCGCAAATGTATAACGGGTCATCGGTCATAAATAATACCACAGTTAATTACGTTGACAACGATGAGCGTCGGCGCATCCACCATTGGCCTCCGCACGCAAGTGGAAACAGCAACGGTGACACGAGAAGTACACCTAAACCACCTCCACCGCAGCCACCACCAACAACAACAGTGGCACCATCCTCCGCATTGGTAAATTCGTTTTAACGATTATGCAGTACTTTCAATTAATTATTTTATTACATCTTAATTGAGCTTTGTAAAGTTCGATCGAATTATATATAATTTTTTGAATAAAAAATTTTCTTTTATTTATGTGCCTTGATTCAATAACTCTGTAATTGGTATAATATATGTGCAAAGTTATCTCATTTGTAATGCATACGTCTTCAGCTATGTTCATGGGCACTATGAAAATATAATGAAAATAAACTTAATTCTTAATATGTAAAAGAAATATCTAAAGCAACTTCAGGCATATCAAACATTTGGAGGCAATCACTATCTTTCCCAGCAAACCACTTTCCGAGTACTGCCAGAAATATGTCTTATAAAGTTCTTAACCTGAACGATTTTCAGTGCCTTTATTTTAACATGGATGGTTTTCGAATACTTTTTAGAATGCAATTACCACAGCCTTAAGAGTCCTAAATTCTAAATTACAAATTTAAGACTCTCATTGAAATTAAAACCTTTGAGTACAATTGTGGCACGAACAGTCTTTTAACACCCCCATATAAGAAGATACCAAATGAAAAGAGACTCGTAAAGAATTCGCATGATTTGCTGGTACTGAAGAGGCTGTCGTAGAAAGCTAGGTTGACATGGTCGAATTGTACTTTTAGAAGACCATCATGGTTTGCTAGGTTGAGATTTACAAAAGATTTACAAAAGTATTGTTTATATAATTATATCAACATATTGCTTTTTCGTTCACATCGCTTATTTTGCTGCGAAATCCAAGCATTTTCTGAGAAATCCTTTGCCAGCGGTAGCTTCATAAACGTGTTTTTGCAGTTCTTGAATAAAGCAAAGTTATTACGCACTAGTTAGCAATCGAAGATCCGATATATAATTAATGCTGTAATGTACGTATTGTTCCCGAGTAGAAAATCTAAGTTGTCTGCCACAAAAGTGGGGTTACATTGCAATTGGCTGATATGAAGGTATTATTAATGTCATCATTATTAACATTAGTAGTAGCAAGATTATATGTCATAGAATATGATTGTATTATTATTGATTTAATGTATTTCGGATCCTGAAATACATTAAAGCAGGAGCAGCTGGTGCATTCTAAGTATTCATCTATAAGAATGGGTTCTCATTGCTTGTAGGTGATTTGAATGCAATAACAACGGCAATAACACAACATTTGTAGTAGCATCATCGTGATTAATAAATATTACAAAAAATATGGTGTCATATTTTGTTTAGGTACAACACGCTCGGCGTCTGGGACGGCAAGAAAGACTTTGGTTTCACGTTCTTTGGCAGTGTCGAATGCGAGTATTGCAGCCACATTTCCACAGCGATAGCAATAATTCGGCGCTGACCAAACGGTGACCAATTTGCCGTCAAACATATATTTAATGCCTTCGTTGACCAACTGATGGGCACGGCAAATTAAATCCAGATTATTAATATTCATAAAATCGCGTGTAACATTCTGACCAAATAGCCAACCAGCGCCACGTGGACTTTGCCCCCAGTATTCCATTTCCTCGGGGTCAGACCAAACTAAATCACAGAATGCTCCCTTATACGGTATCTCACCATTACGATCTATTGTACGTATTTGATCAAGTGTTATGATTTCCGGACTGAGTCCTCCATGCACGCAAAGTACCTCTTCATCGATGATCGCTGCAACAGTCAGCAAATCGAAGACTTTACAACAATATTTCCAGCCATTTGCATTACCATATTTACTAAAGCACTCGTCAAAGAAACCATAGACTTTGGTAATTTGCCGTGATTCATGATTGCCGCGCAGAAGCGTTATGCGGCTTGGATAGCGTGCCTTTAGTGTCAGCAACCGTGTGAACGTCTCGAGGCTATAGTAACCACGATCGACAAAATCGCCCATGAAAATATAATTCGTATCGGGAATCTGGCCGCCAGTCCGAAAGAGCTGCTCCATGTCGTAAAACTGGCCATGTATGTCGCCGCAAACGGTTACTGGAGAGCTAACCGGTTGCACGTTCGTTTCCTCGAGCAATATATCACACACCAAATCGCAGAGTGTTCTCAAGTCATTTTCCGGCAAATATTTGCATTCCCTCACCATTTCAATCCACTTGTCAAGATCAGCGCCCATTGCTGCCGCATACACACAATAGAGCTCAAGACCTTTTTGTTTTCTTTGTACAATTATTACTGCTTTTGCTAAAATCAATTTTGCCGCACCGTCGTTTGGGTCGTTCTAATTAGTTGCGTTCGTCGCTGCCAATGTTTTGCGCATAAGCAAGGAAAATGCAACACTGCTGTTACTGCTGTTGTGTTGTGCGTCAGAATATTTAATGAATTTGCTGATCGTTGTATGATTTAAGTAAATGTGCTTTCACTCACCTTTAATTTAAAATTTCTGAGTTAATGCGCAACTGTATTTTTTGTTTTTTGTAATCAATTAAATTTTTATTCCTTTTTTTTACTCTTTACGAAATAATGTCGCAGCTGCCTTCGATGCTTAGTGAGGTTTTCGATAAATCATCTTTTAGTCATCGACTAGAGAATTTTACATATCGTTGTTGCTACCAGTGTTGCCAAGTCCGGGAAATTAATTGTGTAATTGCATTCGCTCTTAAGCAAGTCATTCTCGAACAGTCGGCTGGCAACTGTGTAAAATAAAGGCTTCTAAATTAGGTTTTTTGTTCGACTTATTTTGTACACAAAAATTAAAGACAAAATGTCGGAAATATCAATTAAAAAAGAACGTGAGGAAAACGAATCCATTCCGAAAATCGATATAACTCACAATGATGATGTAAGTGTATATACATTTTTTCCACGACTCACAACCAACACCCTTACAACCACCTTTTTTTTTACTTGTGTCAAATTTGTGTCAAATATATATATAAATAGGAGGATATTTGCGAACTTGAACATTTGCGTAAATTATTTATTGGTGGCTTAGCACCGTATACCACGGAAGAAGGTCTGAAGGCCTACTATAACCAATGGGGCAAAGTAGTCGATGTCGTTGTAATGCGAGATGCAACCACCAAGCGTTCCCGTGGTTTTGGTTTCATCACATACACAAAATCAAGCATGGTCGATACGGCGCAAGAAAACCGGCCGCATATAATCGATGGCAAGTAAGTTGAATCAATATAATGAAATTTATAAGTATAGTCGGTGTTTAATGCCTAGGCATTGAACGACGTTCTCCTTTCGAGAACGTGGACAGGTAAACGTAGTTCAAGCCTATATAGTAGACGAAATAACGCCACCTTGGATGAAGTTACAAGGTACAGAAATGGTAAATTAAAATTATTTAACCAAATATTTTTATTTTCTTTTTGTTTTTTTATTTACAAATATTTTGAATTTTACTGTTATTGGAGGACAATTTCAATTAAATTTAAAAGAAGATTAGAATTACAATGATTTCTCCGCAAGGTCGACAGGATGCAGTTTCCGGAGCCTTCTCCTTCTACGCGTCCTGAGAAGGCATTTAGCTAGTCGATGTGGGTGATATTTGAGCCTTTCCAAATACGCTGCATCTGGTTGGTTTAGGACATCCCCAATTTTGTAAACATTTATATCCCTTTCTAGGTTCTCTGTTCGCGTATAGCGCCAGGGAGTTTGTGAAGGAGGGCCTTGGCTTGAAGGGCTGATCTTAGCAAGATGCAAAAGCCACAATGTGCTATAGGCTTGCGTTCCATAGCGCTATGTAGGTGCAATTATTGTTTTGTATATGATGATCGAGTTTTGCAGCGACAGCTTGTTTCTGCCGTTGAGTAGCCAGCCCAGTTTGGTTATACTGCCCCTAAAAGATTTTACCATTCTATTGATATGGGTATCGAAAGTGAGCGAAATATTAATTAATATTCGTGAAAAAATATTTTAGAATCATCCATGAAAGAAATCAGAAGGCCACGGAACACTATTACAATCTTTAAATATAGTCAGTTTTAGAAGACATGATCAAAGAAATACAAACCCTTGATCTCGTTATTTTTTGCTTTTTCGTCTCTTATTTTTCAAGAATTTTTTCATTACTATTTCACAAAAGTAATAGCCGCCTAAACTTTTGCTTGCATAATATGTGCTTCAAAAATTTGTTTGTTATGAGAGAGGAAGTACGTTTTTCTTTCGCATTTAATTTCATAAAGTCGTTGAGGTCGTACATAGATAAAATACTCAGATAGAAATCAATTTACAAAAATTATGCGGTTAACTTTACTATTCTTTCTTAAAGGGAGCTTGAAGTAATTTGGCGCATTAATCTATTAGTTTTGTTTTGTTTTTTAGGGCATGAACAACAATTTCTTTTGCTATAAATAGACCTGTAGTTTTCACAAGAAATCCAAGAGTTTTGTGTTTGGGATTTTTTGGATACATAAGTTTAAAAAGGGCCAAAAATAATTTGTCAACAATAAAACGTTATTAGTTAGTAAACTAAGTGATTTTAATGGGAAAATACTTTGGCAAGTATTTTCTCATGCCGATACTCTTAAACGAAGGCGTGAAGTTGAAAATGCCTTCTGTGCCAAGGGTTATGTGCGGATCTGTATGTAAAAAAAAAACAAAGTTCCTGGTCATTCCATTTCATAATATACTATTTGAACTTATTTCTACGATAATTGTAGTATTGTTCACAAATTAATTGATGTATTTAACCACACAGGACTGTTGAGGCCAAACGTGCACTGCCCCGACCGGAACGCGAGTCACGCGAGTCAAGCATTTCTGTGAAGAAACTCTTCGTAGGCGGCTTGAAAGACAATCACGACGAGGATTGCCTACACGAGTACTTTAGTCAGTTTGGTAAAGTAATCTCTGTAAAACTGTTGACAGACAAAACAACTGGCAAACGTCGCGGCTTCGCTTTCGTTGAATTCGATGACTATGATGCCGTAGACAAAGCAATTTGTAAGTACTTTTAATGGGAAAACATTCGTTTCTAAATATAACCCCGGTTTTCGTTTACTATCATCTAAAACCGTTTTTGCATTACAGTACAAAAGCAACATTCGATTAAATACGTGCTCGTGGATGTCAAAAAGTCTATATACAATCTCGAAAAGAAGCCCATGCAAATGGCAAACGCGGCCAATCCTCTGGCACTTCAAAACTCAAATAAATTAAATGCCTCCAAGCAACAAAACGGCATGTATCGTCCACCAGTGGCACCACAACAGCCGGTGATGCAACAATATCAGCCGCTGCATCAGCCGCCACAATCAATTAATGCACCACCACCAAACTACAATTACTGGGGTCCACCACCGGCAATGCCACCGGCTTACTACCAACAGCCGCCACCGCAAATGAACGGTTGGAACTATCCACCACAACAGAATGGCTGGAACCCACAACCCCCTCCAGCGCAACAGTGGCAACCTAACCAGTGGGGTCCCCCACCGGTGGGACCACCACAAGTACCGCCCATTCTTGGAGGGCCGCCACCACGTACTGCCCCAATGGCAGCACCGCCACCAGGTAATTGGAATGTGCCACCAGTGGCTGCCCCACCCGTGCCAGGACCACCAGGGACTCCCGCTAACGCATCTATGCCCGCACAACAACAACAACAACCACCAGTCCCGACAGCGGTTATGCCACAGCAACAACAACCACCGCAACAACAGGTGCCGCCGCCAAACTTTGGCACTGGCTATCAGCAGAACTACGGTGGTGGTCCGACAAAACACAATAGCATGAATGGAAATCGTATGAATCCGTACAGTATGCCACCCAACAGTGGGTACAGTAAGTATTTGTGTAATGCAATAAAGTGCTCTTCTTCTTTTAGAATAATTTGTTTGGGTATTTATAGCCAATAATGGGCAACAACCCCCAATGACAGCTTATCCAGGCTACAACCAGGTCCCAACATCGGCTGTAAATGGCACTGTGCCAGTTCCCGTACCCAAACCCGTTCCAAGTGGGGCTGGTTCATCAGGGCCAGGCAAATTTCGACGTTAGTAATCACACTTTTGGTATCGGTCTAAACTCTACCGAATAATTAACTACCCTAAGGTAAGTCACATCGCTTATTTTCCTAGTGTCGCTGTAAGAACTCGTTTAGTTATATGAATGTATCAAAGATCAAGTGAGGTGATTTTAAGACAAAATAGGTGATAAGCCATAGGCGTGGCGCTGCTCATTGGCAATTTTTCACTTGTCCATATATAACTATTTGTTTACAAATATATGTCTCCTTTAATTTACTAATGCTTTACATTCTCTTTAATTTAGATACAATTGTGCAACATAGAGAACACAGATTAATTAAATCGCGTAGATTAATAAGTATACGTATCTAAAACAGAACATTTACTCTATTGTCTTTTCTAGAATTCAGTAGTTGAGGTCATTATAAGATTATGGAGAAAATGCACACATTATTCATTAAAGAAATATGTATTCATAAAAATATATCTATACCACCACTTCGTATATTGAATAAAAATTTGAATGCCCAAAGGCAGCAATTATTTTAAAACACAGGTACTCCTCACTTTACGATCTATCAGCTTAACGACCATTCACTCTTTCGAGCAAATGGTTTTCGAATTACAAAGCGAAGAATCCAAGTTTAAGTGCTGGTCAGTAGCTAGTGGTAACATGCTCACCTCGGATGACTTTGCTATATACACTTTTCAAATAGTTTCAATTCGATACATATATTTTTTTTCTAATTGTAAAAGTTTCCAATGATCCCATACTTCCGGAGCAAAGCTGCGGAATACCTGTAATATATAAAAAATTTTAATTGTCTAATCCGCTATGTATGACACTATTTTAATGACATACATCATTCATATATATATATACATCTTTTTTAAGAATTAAGCTTATAAATTGTAATTTTAAATCTCTAAAGAATGTTGTATCTAAAAGGAATCCAATAGAATTAGTGAATAGTTACATACTTCAAAGAAAGATTTAATAACGACGGACAACGCGATACAAAATTGTTTAACAAGTTTGGTTAATTAATCGATTAATGTTTTGTATTAATAATATGAGGATCTGAATTCTTTTATGCGATATTTCAATTATTATACCACATTCGGTCGTTTTCTGTTATATTAAGATATACTTCCTTTTACTATCTATTATGTTATATTTTATTGTATTTCGAGATTAACGCTTGTCACTTAAGTCTGAACAAAATTAAACGGATTTCAGTTACACCCCTCTAAATGCTGTAGAACACAATGAGGGAATGAAGGTAGTTGTCGGCAGTTAATATATGAACATTTACTAAAACCATACATTTTCATAGGATTCATTCATAAATCAAGAAATTAATAAATGAAGGAAACCCTTATCTTATATTATTAAAATAAAATTATATTTAAAAATCTGAGATGTATGCATTTATTTATATTCGCTGTAAAACGCTTTAATGCAGGTAATCAACGACTGAGATTCATATAAGTTATTTATTTCATTTTATTTATTAATTAATTCTAATTAAGTTCTTACAGGTAGGTAGATACGGTGGTTAATCAATGAGTGGTCGCTTCTTTTTAGTCTTAGTTTTGTATATATAAATTTTTTAACAATCCGCACGATAAATTATATGCAGCGAGAACTCTCCTAACAGACAGACCCCAGTTGCCCAGCCCGTTTTTCTACAAGTAAATAAATATATTGATGCCTTTTCGGAACTGCTTTACGGTTTGAACTGACCGGCCGCGAATGAGTTTTTGGAGAGAGAAAAAGGAGGCCTAAATCAAAGAAAATGTCCATTCGCTGATTGACTTGAAATTTGGACTTGACTCTACCTCAAGTCACTCAGTTTTGGTAAAATTTTTTAGTAAGACTAATTTAATTGGAATTTCACTAATTTTAGGCGAAGAAGTCGCTGATTATGAACGGTGCCAATGAAAGCATTAAGTGTATATTTTGTATCAATTTGACGAGTTTATCTGTTTTAGTGTGTGCTTCAATCTCCCAGTCGGTATGTGTCCAAATAATGTCTAGGCATTAAATCAGGCTTCCTTTCGGGGAACGTGGTCAAGTGAAATAACGCCATATTGGTTTAAAAAAATGGTTTAACCAAAGAATAACAAACCATGTGAACTCAATCTAATAATGGCTTCCTGTACTTCCATAGTGTAGCTCTATTGGATATATATAAAGAGCCGCTCTGATCGGCATTATGTAGGCGGCGATGTGTGTGCTAAGTGGACACTTAGAATTATTTTTCTCAGTACAAAACAATCATCTACTTACGATCAGAGCATAACATTGCGTTGAGTTAAACCGAGATCATTTAAGCATTTTAAGATTCTTTAATTCTATTTAACCTTCTGTTTTGGAGTTTAAATTTTAAGGCTATTAAAAAGAGCTTCATTACTATGTATCATATCATATAGTTACATATGTTTTGTATATAGTTCAGAGAGGCTTACTTGTGTACTAATTTACTCCTAGATTCAAGTCAACATCCCAAGAGCAACTATATTAAGCACTAAATTATTATTTTATTGGTATTTAGTGTATCCCACGTAAGTTCATATCTAAACTTGGCTCTTTTAATTTATTGTTTAACTCGAATATTAAATTATTATTTAGTAGAAAACTTCCATTTATTTTAGGCTAGGTGAGATTAAGGGATTATTAGCAACCAGGTTTAAGCATAGTTCATTTTTATTATTATTTATATTTTCGCGTAAGTTTGCAATTAATAACAAAACAAAATATCTAATTAAACTGGAAAATTAACTGCACGAGTTTGACCTACCAAAAGTGAGTGAGGGTAAGTCAATCACTACCGGTGTTTTCTAAAACATATTTCTGAAATTTAATACCTAAATTCAATAAAAAAAAATTCCCAAACTTAAAAAAATGGTTTCATTTCATCTTGAGCAAAGGTGCTGTGGAAGGGGCAGGCCACTCACTACAACACGCCTATAAGTGGAAAATGGGCCATAGTGACGACGAAAACCTTTGGGCTTGGTTTTGGCGTCAAACATATCTCCTCGCTGATGCGATCAAAAAAAAATTTAACAACTCTGAAAAGACAAGGCTTATAAATTATAAAAAACAATTATAATTATACTTCAGTTCCTGCTTACAGGGGAAAATACAAATTCGAATACAGATCATAATTCAAGGATTAGTGTACCAATTGAAGACATATTCTGATATATTAAAGGGTTGCAGGGATCGAAACAAATAATCTGATGTGGTAATGCGAGACATTATATAAGCTACGAACCCATGACATGTGAGGCAGCAGCTTTAGTACACATACGCTCAAAACGGTAATCCGGACGAATAAAAACATCTGCGACACTAATATGACTTAAAGTGTTCCCGGCTACAATATCCTGAGGTTCTGCATATTTAATACACGTATGAACTATAAAAATAGCTTGAGTGGAGGATTACTCGAGTTGTTTTTCGTTTTCATAGTAATTGATGATCTCGAGCGAGCACCGGGCGATCACCGCGATAGTTCATGATCTGAATTCCTGTCCTTATCCACAACATTCCAAGCATTTGCTGGTAGAAAAGCAATGTCAACGAAAAATTTGTTTAAGACTGCATTCACTTACTACTAATATTATTATTATAAATATAATATATTGGTTTATTTCTAAAATTGGAATAGCATTTTGTTCCATAGGTTGTATAAGAGCGACACAGTTTGGTGGCAAACGGCAATGACTCATATGTCTGATAATGATTGTGGGGGACAAGTCACATAGTCTAACAGTAAAAGTTCTTTTCTAACTAACTATAAAATAGCGGCCTATTTCTTTTACAAATTACAGAAATTGGGACTTCCCGTGCATTTTGTAGGACGGACCAATATCAATAAGAATCATCACAGATTAGGTAATTTGATAACTGTTGAACAACACATAGAATTGCAACCTAGGAAGCCTTTCGAAAGTCACATTGAATTCCAATTTATTTCTAAATAAGTGTATAAGAGAGCCCAAAGTCGGTCCTATTCATCTCCTTCATGAATAGGTGATAAGAACAGATCTGAGTGAGCATAACCGATGCGATACAATTTTGAGTTCTAGCATTTGCTGAACTGATATTCCATGCAAAGAAGTGTATCGGCGGCACTCACACACTCGCGTGAACATCGTGTCGCTATACTTTCGTTTAGTTTTACAGTTCGTTCTTCTGTTAGTTTGTCCCGTTCACTGATTCAGTCGTTCATTGGCCGGATACTTGTGTGCATTGCTTGCTCTGGGATTAACGCTTCGCTTATCTGCATAATTGTTTATACTATAATAGTAAACGTTCGAGTGCGGCAGGAAATTATTTTTAGTGAGTATATGTTCCGAATAGAGACAGATGTGAAGTGGACTTAATTTTTGTGTGAAAATGTTCTTGCTTGAGGCTCCAAAGTTAAAAACTCTTAAATTAAGGATGGATCGCACTTCTAGTTTAAGTTCAGCTATTTGTCTACGTGTTCATTGTGTTGCCGCGGGCCTGTGTTATGAGAGTTAATTGAACTTAATTATTTTGCCAGTGTCTGTCCGATAAATTCGACAAGGGTGCGGTGCTCCTTATTTAAAGTATGAAGGTGCTGGCCATCACCGGAATCAAGTGCAGAAGACTAACCAGCCCAGGCGTCTACTCTAAAACTGATTAAAATACTAAGCACCACTGAAGAGCCAATCCCCTCCGATATGCTTGGCTGTTAGAGAATTAAGAGTTTTAGCTAGGTTCGGACTTGACAAGTTCCCCAGTGAATTGCCTAGAGTTTTAGCCTAAGTATTGCCATTGCCGGAAACACTTGCCTCGTCAATGTATATCCGTATATGCGTATAACACTCAGTTTTTCAGGATGGTTACCAACTAGCTAATGGCCTGTCGGAGGAGGAAACATCGGGTCTGTGTCACCTTCGCTGGATAAGAGTTATTGCTTAATGGAAGTCAGGTATAGGAAATGTTAATGACTCTCCATCGAGAGTCGAGATTCCGTTGTGGTTATGTGATTGGTATTCCAGAGGGAACACTGCATTCGGGGATTGTCTGCCTTGGGCTAAAGAATGTTTTTATTTCGATTTAAGTTGCATTAAACAAATTTTCGTCAGTCAAATGTATATGAGGGGGATTTCCCTTAAAAAAAGTTTTTATTTCGCTAAACGCTAATCGAGCGTTTGTAAATCATACTCTTTTAAGCACAACACAACATTTTAATTAGGTATGTGTATGTATATGTTTCTGCCAGTTCAGTTATAGAATCCAAATCCAGTCCATCAAATATGCAAAGCATACACGCAGATACATACATACGTACTGTAAGAGTATATAACGTACACACATGTAGATACAGATACACAGCATCACGTCACCATATCGGTTTGTATAATTAAAATGCAACAGAAACAGAACGAAGCAAAATACATAACTTTGTGCAAATGGCATTCATTCATGAATAACAATGTTGGCGTACGATTACAATAATTCGATGTAAAAACACCAGAAGTGAGGTTTTAAGCACGAGTGGACCCTGTGTATTCCAATGAAAGACGAACTCGGCCAGATTGCGCAAAATCGTCAACCAAAGGCGAATGCTTTTTTCTCATTTTTATGTACATATGTACGTATTGAGTCTCAGCGATCAATGCAAACTTTTGTATGAAAAATTAAGTAGACGACTCAAAACAAAGCGCAGATGAGCAAACGGAAGCTTCTGATAAGAAGTGTGGCGACGCTTGATAGCCACACAACAGCGAAGGAGGTGGTGCGAGCGGGTTTCTTTTATTTAGAAACTTGAACCGATTTTGAAACCATTCCCCAACGTGCGAGTACATACATATGTACTTATGTAATTCGACAACATTTATTGTATTAATTGAGGAGAGGGAGTAATTGAAGTAGTTCCAACTAAAAATTCATCTGCTTCAAAGCAAAAAGGTCAGAGCTAATCTAACAACAGCTATGAGAATCAAGAAACATCTGAATATGCGACATACATTCTTGGAATGCTAAGTATGAAGAAGTATGTTTCTTAGTTCTGTAAGTATAATTTCAAGCAATCTACCGAAATACTCATCTTTATAAATTTTTATATGTACATCTTAGTTTAAATTCCAAATAATAATTCAGTAAGCAGTAAGACCGGTAATGATATTACAAGGATTAGAACACACCGACACACAGCTAATTAGATGGACTCTTTTCTAGAACACCTCAATGAACTTGTCGAAAAAAAATTTGTCTTTGCTCTGATTCTAAACAAAAATGGTGTCATATTGAACTCTAGCAGCAACACATGTTCGACATGCATTCATTTTTTGTATCTAAGAAGCATTTTAGCTGTATTTATGCTATATAGCTATAGCATACAGTTATAAAACACAGATGGCGAGATTGACAGTGAAGAATGGAAGACATAATAAAGCAGACCCGCACTGATATAATTTATGTCGTGAGCTGAAATATTTTCTTTTCCTCTTAGATGTCCACAAATTTAAGGGTGGTATTAAGGAAACCCTTAAAGTGAAAGGTACAATTTTCGAAGGACTCGATGAACAACGTCAGGAATCGGCGATTTATTTTCCTTCTTTGCGCCAAAGTAGAATTTGACAAGGCATCAATGACAAAAATATAGCTTGAAGGCTAATTTAAAGTTTATCAGTTTAGAGCGCGACTTAATTTGACCCCATGATTATGGTTGAAGTGAATTTAATGAATCTGGTACTAATATTTCCAGTCGTAACTCATACGCTGGTGTGCAAACATGAGGGGCGCTTGGTTCATGCTGCTTTTGGGTTTATTGGCGCACACGCGAATTCACGCTGAAGGTTTGCTCGAATTTCCAGAGGAATTGGGTGATGTTTCCGACTTCGATGAAAATGACGAAGAACTTTTGAGATTGTTGGAGGAAAAAAATTTGGTTCGTCTGCTTTTTTTTTGAGATAATTTGAAGTTTAGTTCTATGGTCGTAACTTATATGTCGAACTTCTATATAACAGAACAAAGACATCGCACGTGAGAATGAGATTGCTAGTAAATTGGCTGAGTTACAGAACAATCTATTGAATCCTGTCATTGAGGGTGAGTGCTTGTCCGCACTATTTACGAGTTTTGATATACAATATATATATATATATATATATATTTTGTTTTTCTAACAGTCGACCCGTGTGAGAAAATGCACTGCGGCGCCGGTCGTATCTGTCAGTTGACGGATAACAAACCCGAGTGCGTTTGCATACCGGAATGCCCGGAGGAGGCCGACTTACGTCGCCATGTTTGCACAAATAAGAATGAAACTTGGCCCTCTGATTGTGCAGTTTACCAGCAACGCTGTTGGTGCGATGATAAGGCAGAAGGTTGCCGTGATTCTTCGAACAGTCACTTGCATATTGACTATTACGGCGTGTGTCATAAACAGCAGGTGAAATCGATATAAAACCCTACTGATTAAATAACGAATGTACAATATTTTACATACGTCCATAATAGGAGTGCTCAGAGGAAGACATGAAGGACTTCCCACGACGCATGCGTGATTGGCTTTTCAATGTAATGCGTGACTTGGCCGAGCGCGATGAGCTCACGGAACACTACATGCAAATGGAATTAGAGGCCGAGACAAATCACACACGGCGCTGGGCCAATGCGGCTGTTTGGAAGTGGTGCGATTTGGATGGTGACACCGATCGTTCGGTTTCTCGTCACGAACTCTTCCCAATACGCGCGCCCTTGGTCAGTTTGGAGCATTGTATTGCACCTTTCTTGCAGTCGTGCGATTCAAACGATGACCATCGTATCACTTTAGTTGAGTGGGGTGCTTGTCTGGAATTAGAAGAAGTGTGTGACAGCATAAATATATTAGAAAAATAATATACTTATAATCAATATAAACCAATTTCTACTTGTTTTCACAGGAGGACTTAAAGGAGCGCTGCGACGATGTGCAGAAGGCCGCGCCACATTTACTTGGCTAAGCGCTGTCCGGTGGATGTCCCCAACATAAATTCAATATTACCAATAATTAAATGTTAATGGATAACCTTTTATTGTATGTGCCAAATAAATTCCAAAAACGAAATTCCACCCCTCCCCCTCTTCAGAAATCTTTAACCGGCGTTTCCAACTTAAGCGAAGGAACGTCCGAAATGAAAAATGGCGTTGCCACACGTTTTCTTACTTTATTTTTATTTATATACTTTTTCGATTTTACTTCGTAGATTATGCGATAAAGAAAATACGTAAATTTTATAATTAAGATTAATTACATTATAACAATCATTATCATAATCATTATATATGTAGATCGAATTGTCGTAAAACACTTTTTGTTTATTATTTATTATTTCGTTTTTCATGGATTCGTCGTGGTTAAAACCTTGTTGAAGATTTTAGTATCCCTGCGACAGTATAACAGTGTTTTTACGTTGCGGATCCTGTACGTTGTCCTCCTTTTTACCAATCAAAGACTTATGAATGTGCGGTATAACACCACCGCCAGCAATGGTTGCTTTAATGAGACTATCCAATTCTTCATCACCACGAATAGCCAACTGCAAATGCCGCGGCGTAATTCGCTTCACTTTAAGATCTTTGGATGCGTTGCCGGCCAATTCGAGCACCTGTTGGAATGCAATTACGTCATTAGATAAAAGTTCTAAAAATGTTATAAATCGGGAAATCGTTATTCCTATCGAAGTTACTCCGTTACTTTGTTACTAGGTAGGAACTAGGTAACAAATCTAGCATACTTCTGAGTAGCAATCTATTTCAATCAAAATTTGATTGGTTAGCATTGGTTGTTGTATCGGAGTATAAAGTACCACCAGATGAAATTTGTATGAATGGTATGCGCATCTGAGGTCCTTGAAAAGAGAATGCTTCTTTAGGTCGGTTGTCATGAAGCCGTTTGTTTCTTGTAGGTCGTTTACCGACATAAGAGTCGGTCGAGAAGATTATAAAAAAATAGCACACATTAATAATACTTAACTTGATTTTTAATTGTTATAATTGTGTTATACAATTCTTACAACTTGAATATTCAGAGTTGCTTCTTGCGATGATGCGACATCCGCGCACAAACACCAAAAGTAAATTGAAATACACGACTCGAACGACTTCGTATGTCTTCGTGCGTGAACCCAAAGTCGTTGTGTAACACAATTATAACAGAAAATGAATCAATGTGTGTGCCCCCCATTTAAAGGGTGATAATCCATCTAAATGTGTCTTCTATATTCACTAAATTTAGTGTGCCTGGTACGTAGTTTCCCCCGCAACCAATATTTTGTCAAAATGCACCTGCAATATATATATTATTTACAACAATCGGTACAAAGAAACTGATGATATGGTACAGCTTTGATAATAGTACACAAAAAATGGCGCGAAAACGGCGACGCCGATAATCGAAACAACAACAAAGTACAGCCACATACATACACATAAGCATGTAAACAAACCCCGCTGGGACACAATACAGCACGAAAGAGAAGGTAAAGGAAAAGACAAATTATCGAGTTCGACGTGTAAAAAAAATACAAAAAAAATAAAGTTAAAAAAAAAAATTAAGGGAAATTTCTGTCGATATTTTACGCTTCGGAAAAATCAATTTGGGCGGGAAAAATGCGTTTCGCATGAGAAAGCGCGTAACTCAAGTAGGGGAAACAGGGTTAAAAACAGAAAAAAGTTAATAGCATAAGAAAAACTTACTTCTGCAGTCAAATATTCTAAGATAGCCGCCGAGTACACAGCAGCAGTGGCTCCAACGCGACCATGCGATGTTGTGCGACTTTTCAGATGGCGATGAATACGACCGACGGGAAACTATAATGACAAATAGTTTAAAAAAAAACATAAATAAACATATTTCAAAATTTGCAAAGGGTATTGCAACATCAACAAAACACCCTGTTTACGAATGCAATGGCACAATAGGAAGCGTAAAAAGGCGCCAAAATCCATTTGACATAAACGTGTGTTTGTGCGCGTCTTTATGACTGTCTAATCCCTCTCCGAATGTTTTGCAACCGCGTTGTAAACGTTTAACTGTGTTTAACTGTAATAATTTTACTCACCTGAAGACCCGCTCTCGCTGAACGAGATACCGCTTTAGCTTTAGCTTTTCCAGAATCTTTGCCCGCTTTGCCGCCAGCCTAAGGAATGAATGTCAGAAAATAACACATAATTAGTGAAAGAAATGGGCAAGTAAAATGCTTCTTTCAATACAGCCACCCCTTCAAAAAATGTTTGACCGCGTATATCTTTGAGGTTAAACACGGCGCCAAGCATAAATATACGTTGCTTTTGGTTGCTTTAAAACGGTTCGAGTCAGCCCCATTTATTCGTCTTCCATTTCGCGTCGTTTAAATGTTTTATAACAAAGCACCAAACCTCGCCGACATTGCTGTGGCTGCATGCCCATGATTGCGCTACTGCTACACGACAACGAAGCACGCGCAAAGCAAACGTCAGAAATTCTTAAGGCAGAGCTATTCGCTGTGTTGCTTTTTAATGATTATGATATTTACCATTCTTAATGTAAGTTTTGATTAAAATAGGTTTTTAAATCGAACACAAATTAAGTAGTGAGAATACTTGTACGCTTATCTATACAAAAGAATCGTAAAAAGTTTTACTGCAAATAATTATCTATAGCAAACACGTCCGAACGAAACGAGGTTTTTTTACGAATGAATGGCAAAAGAAACAAAGACGCCGCGCGCCAGGGTTGTCATTCATTAACAAACGATGTTTAGTATTTCAAATTCAGAATGAAGGTAGATTTTTCTTCAAAGCATTGAATCTTGTAGTGATTATTAAACAAAATAATAATTTATTTAAAAAGAATTAGAATTTTATCAGAACTTAATTAGTAAAATTAATCTTGTGGTCAGAAAGTAATCGCTGCAAACAGTAATTCTACGCTTTGTTTGTGTGGACCTGAAATAAATGCAAAAATTTGCTTAAAAGTAAATTACCGGTAGGGCGTAACCGGTAGCAACAGACGAACAGAATGATAGGTTTAAATCGAAGGAGTAAGGGTCTAATTTCATCAATCAATGATGAAGCAATACTGAATTCATACAAATAATTCAATGTATATATAATTTATAAATATATATATAGATAAATAACCTCTAAATAATTAAAATAATTGTTGGAATGCCACTTAATTCTCAAAATGATTAATGTATTATTGCCCTTATATATCTTCAACGTGTATGACAACTTTAGGCAAGAATATTTGTTGCGCTCATGGTGAACTGCAAAATGCTCGCTTGTAATGATCGATTGGCGCGCGTCGGCCGTTGATGCTTGGTATTCTTATTTTGAGTTTATATATTTTTTTGTTATTAGGGCCGACTTGTGTTAGCTTTTAATAGAATGCCACGAGCTGTGAAAACCAAGCCTGCCCCGGTTGGCGCTGCAGCAGTTGGTAGGCGTCCGGCGGGTGTTGGCAAAAAGAACAGTAAACTTTATGCGCGGCCGGAGAGGATAGTCGAAGGCACAGTGTTAATGGATTTGACAAAAGGACAGTGGCGAATAGGACCCTCTATTGGTACAGGCGGTTTTGGTGAAATCTACTCAGCATCTAAAGTCGGCGAGAAGAGTTACGATTATGTTGTGAAATGTGTAAGTCGAATTAATCTTAACTCAGTATGAATACCCGCCAGATGAATGTTGAATGTTTGGTGTAACAGTGGGGGTACCCAATACTGGCAGTATTTGGTCAGACAATGCTTCTTCATGGGAACTGACTCAGATAAAAGTGGTTGGGAAGAGTGGGAACAGTACTAAACCCAGTATTCCATTACAATTATTTACATTAATTAATAATGTTTTATCGTTTTAGGAGCCCCATGGCAATGGACCTTTATTTGTAGAAATGCACTTCTATATGCGGAATGCACGCTTTGAAGATATTGAGAAATTTAAGAGACAACGCGGTCTGAAAATGCTTGGCATGCCGTATATGGTTGGCAATGGTTCTTCTGAAATTAATGGTCAAAAGCATCGTTTTATTGTGATGCCTCGATATGGCAGCGACTTGGCCAAACACTTCAAAGCAAATGGCGGTCGTCTGCCTGAGGTTACGGTCTATCGAGTGGCTATACAGATGTTGGATGTCTATGAATTTGTGCATTCGTGTGGTTACGTACATGCAGACCTTAAAGGTGCCAACATTTTGTTAGGCTTGGGCAATGGAGGCGCCGAACAGGCTTATCTCGTTGACTATGGTCTGGCATCGCATTACACAACGAAAGAATTCAAACCGGATCCAAAGAAAATGCACAATGGCACTATAGAATACACGTCGCGTGATGCACATCAAGGCGTAGCTACGATGCGTGGAGATTTAGAGATATTGGGATATAATCTTATTGAGTGGTTGGGTGCTGTTTTGCCTTGGGTGCATAGCAATCAGCTAGTACCGCCAGCTAAAGCACAGAAGGCAAAGGAAGCCTTCATGGTGGATTTGACTACAGAACTGAAGAAACTGTTTCCCAAATCTGTGCCAGGTGAGTCTTTTTGTTACTTGTGAAAATATTGAATCAATACCTTTTTTATTAAGTGCCACTCGCGGAATTTACGAAGTACGTGGCTAAATTGTCGTACAATGAAACTCCCGACTATGACAAGTGCCGTAAAATATTTTACGATGGGATCAAGCAAATGAATAAGACACATAGTGGCGATTTGGATTTCCAATTGAATAAAAATCCCAATAACAGCTACACTGAATTCCCCAGTACAAGCAAATCGACAAAATCCAAGCGTCGGAACAAACTCGACTTGATCAGAGATGGCGGTAATAGCTCAGTCGAATTTATAAACGCCAGTGATGATGATGGAGTTTTTGAATCACGTAAAAAACGCAAACCAGCACAGAAATTGATAGAGACTGAACCAACTAAAGTACCGCCTACAAAAGCGAAACCGAAGGCTTCACCTTTGCGTAATACTTCAATTCAGGTAAATAAAATAAATAACTATTCCCGCTCAACGCGATTGTCAGCATCAGCATCACCGCCAAAGAAACCTGACACTACACCTAACAACCCGACTCCACAGAAGGAGTACAAAAGACGCTTAAAACATGCTAGTGGCGGTGGGTCCTCACCGGCTGCATCAGTGCATACACTACGCAGCACGCCGATAATTACGCCGGTTACCAGTGCCAAAATGAACTTTAGTCCTGCAATTTCAATGAGTTCGGTACGTCCTGGCAAAACAGTAATCAACGATGGTTTAACCCCGAATCCCAGTTCGAAGAAGCTCTACGAATTCAATTTCGAATTGGATGTAAGTATGGATGCGAACGTCATTGTTAATGTAAAGCGAAAGAAGAAGGCACACAAGACGTCTACTCCACGGCGCGAAGAGAACGACTCACAAATGGGTACTAAGACTAGCTCGAAGGGGGTCGACGTTGATACACCCGTGACCCGTGTTAAGGTACGCAAATTACGCAGCGAGGAGAATGCAGACTCCGCTAGTCCAGCTACGCCGGCGGTCACGCTTAGGAAATACCGAAAATAGGAAATTCCTATATATATATAGCATTACATTTATTTGCTGTTTTTGAATTGTATTAATAAAATCAACAGTTATTATATATTACGAGTATAAATGTCCATTTGAGAAGCACAAATTTACTAATCTCCGAAAATGCTCAACCGATTTTAATGAAATTTGTGGAATGTGTATAAATAAGTTCCGAATTCATAATAGGATAGTTATATATTTTTAGCCAAATGTAAAAACTAAAAAAGAAAGCAAAAACTGCCTGTATCTTATGCTACCTACCGAGCCCGAATTTTAATCCAACTATTCACGGACCCCTTCAAAAGCACACAAAAAATCATACCTCGGTCCAGCCCGTAAGGAATAACAGTTAAAAGGCCCATACAGCAGAATTTTTTATATGAAGATTAATATCCCGGATATATGGAATTATTTCTAGTATTCGTATTAATTAAATTAACCAAATTTTTGTTTAGTACAAAGTCCTTGTAAAATCGTCTGCCATTCGTCACTTGTTGGACCTCCTTTTGCTGCTGCTCTCGTGATGTTTCGACGACGATGACTTAGATGAGCTCTTGCTGGACGAATGCAAACGCTTTGAGCTGCCACTGCTGCTGCCTCCTGCGCCGTGCTTGTCT
The DNA here is from genome assembly GCA_035041755.1 of Cacoxenus indagator. NCBI lineage: Eukaryota > Metazoa > Arthropoda > Insecta > Diptera > Drosophilidae > Cacoxenus > Cacoxenus indagator. The sequence continues at coordinate 1,099,305 of JAWNKX010000067.1, forward strand.
GACGCGCTAATAACATTAATGATTGGCATAATAGGTTTGCTACTGCTCCCGCGCTCTCCCTTCTTCACTTTTGATGATGATGAGGAACTTTTGTGTGCATGTTTACTGCTGCCGCTGCTGTACCCAGCCGTCGAAGTGCTTTGCTCGGGCTTGTAAAATGGTGATGATGAATTCGACGATGTCGATGAGCGTGAGGACGCCACCGAGGATTTGGGATTAGCCATCAGCGATATCGGCTCTTCAATTTGCATAGACACAATAGCCGTTGCTTTACTCGTCGTGGGTTTGTTGCTGCATGTGTCGCACTGCCAACTGTGTTCGTAATCCTCGGATGCCTCCTCTTCGGTAATCGCTGGTTTGTGGCATTCCTGGTGATATAGCGTACCACATTTGGAGCATTCGATGAGCCGATTTGTAGCTGTAAAAACCATTTCGGCGCAAACACAGCAATTCAGGTCACCAAACTCTTTCAAATTTCCATCATCGACCTCAGCTGTGGTTATGACCGCGATACCAGCGCCACTCATCCCATCCTCGGAATCTTGTATCGTGGTGGGTGAATCGGAAATCGTCTTCGCCGGCGAGTGAGTTAAATTAATTATTTCATCTGAGTCGGTGCTGGTTACAGGTTGTTGTGGTGGTGGCGTTACTGCACGACCAGGAAAATTTGCCTCCTCTTCGATAAGCCTTGTTGTGAGTGTACTGCAAAACATCTTCTCTGAACCATAGCGCTGCTTGATGGCTTCGTCGAGCAGCAGTCGCAGTTCAGCCGCCGAATTAGGTTGGCTGGAGTGTAACAGTTTAATAGCCTTTTTTAGTACTTGATCAACATCCTGGGTAGCGGCAATATTGGTAGTCATTTCGGTAGCATGAAATTTTGTTCTTTAAATTCATCAATAAATCACATCAGTAAACAAAAAAAGTGAACAGCTGAGTGCCTTAGGAGAGAAAAAATAGTGCTATTTCACTTGCATAACAGTACGCGTCGTGTAGCAGCGACTTTTAGTAATGTGGCAACGCTAATATGGAGGAAAGCGTTATCATTTGAACAATTTAAATAGAAAAAGCAGAAATAACTACTTTCAGGTTGAAGGAGGCTTCAATAAATTTATTTCACACTTCGTATTTGTTGATCCAATTATGTGTAAAAACCCAAGAATGGGTTTTGGCATGGCTCCTTGCCGTCCGAATAAAAACTAAAAATTTATATACATATGTACCCGGCGCGTTTCTCGTTCATCTTCCAGTGTTGGACTTTTTTGGTGTCATTTCGTATTCTTCACTTTTTTGGTTTTTTTTCATTCGAATATTTGAACATTTCGACTTTGTACAATTTACACTGCCGGCAAACTCAATTCTCAGATGCTGCTTTGTTCTTGCGATTTATTTGTATCTGTACAGTTTGAGAAGCATCTGAAAGGTGAGTTGATCTTAATATTTAACGAATTTTTTGCACCAAAATTTGCAGTTACATCCTTAAAGCTATTATAGGGATTCCTTGAAATATTCATCAAAAGCGGTCTAGCGGTTTCGGCGTCCATAAAGGACGGAGAAACATACAAACATCCAAACATTCTTCCAATTTTATATACATAGATATAATTTAAAAATAAATTGTACAAATTATTTTAACAGGAATAGGAATAGAATGTAAATCCACAAAAAATGTTAATTCTCATTTAATTTCCCATTAAAAGTAATTTATTTTTATGAACTTGTAACTAATCCCTTTCTTTTCGCTCTCTAAGTAAGACGACTTAAGTTTGATTTTCGTGGCAGTATTTTAATGAACTCACAATGCGATAAATTCAATACTTTTAAAAAGAAAATGTGAAACTCACGAACTAAACAATAAACCATAAACGACAAAATAAAAAGTATAATAAAGAAATATTTTAATTCAAACACCGATCAATCTTCACAGCACAATTCTAACGCAATGAGAATCGTAACGTTTCAAATTAATAAATTCAATAATTTACTTAAATGACTATCAATCACATTTAAAGCGAGTACTGCTTTTGTTCCATAATTATCTACAATACATTAAAAAAAAAAACAACTAAATTGGTTGAAAATTAGTATCAGCAGAGGGAAACAATGACTTTTTTGTTTTATATATATAGAGATATAGAAATACATTGATTGTATGAATAAATAAAAAAGAATAATTAAAAAAAAAAGATTTAAAGTCGATAAAAGAAAACCGCCTGCAGATTCGAACACATGCACTCGGCATGCAAGCCACTGTGCTGTTTAGGAGAAAGAAATGTCTATGTTTGACTACTTTCACTCTAATAAAAGCTTTCTGTATGAAGTTTCTGAATTAACAGAAACCACCTTGTTGCCTCTGAGGAGTCGCTGTTAGGTATGACTTCGTGACAACATGCTTAACCGACCAATCTCGAAGAAAAATACAACAGAGGTGCGATAACACAGCATGCTGTTCAATACGTTACCGAGCTCACTATGTTGGGTGGGGGAGTACGGCTTCTTTGGGGATGGTATCGGAATCTTCAAACAATCTGGCAATCATTTAAACCCCGACTTCGTATGTTGAGTAGGCTATTGTTCTTTCTTTATCGGAGTAGTATGCTCGAGAGTGTATGTTTCCTAATCCATTAAGACTCGAAATCGGTTCACATACACACACACACACGATGAGTGTCTAACCGAATAAGACGTTTTTTGCTTTACATTGTGTTCTCCTCAGTGCGGCAGACAATGCGTAGCAGAAATGCACATGTGTCCTGATCTTAATACTTTTGTGGTAGACAAGCAGCCGATCGGACAGCCAGACAATCCGACCCACACATACGCCGCCCAGAGCGTGGCCAGTTGCAGTAATTGAGAGAGTATTCATTGTTATCGACGCCCCTGGAGCCTCTATCGACGGCGTTGTTGCTGCTTTGTTTCAAAATATTTTGCTTGGATTTTGCATATTTAAACCTATTTTTCTTTTAATGTTGGCAAAACAACTGACTGTAAAGGCCTCAGGACGATGAGTCCATTTTGGTTTTGTTTTCCTGTTCGCTTTGCTATGGTTTATTTCCATTTAGCACCTTTCACCTTTAGTACGTTCTACCTCAGTTGAAGGCATGGTGTGGGCCAATTTGCTTAAAGTAGGTGTGAACGTGCTTGCCGTCCTTTTCGTCTTTACATCTGCTTAACTGCTGAATTTGTGGTTGTTCGACAATTTGCCAGGACTCCGGCGGGAATGTAAGCTTATTTTCTTCTTGGCGCGATTAGACAATTTCCACGATTGCAAATACACAGGGCCTGCCCAGAAACTATTGAGAAAGTCTACAGTTTAGTGTAGAAAATTGTGTGGCGCATCATATAAAACGTTCCAAATAAGGATTGTATTGCGGGGTGATTAATAATAACAAGACTTGTCTTCCAATTCCAAAGGTCTAACTTTAATATCAACTGGAAAGTCAATTGCTTCATAAGTTAGTAGCATGAGTTTTTTGTCAACGGAAAATTTCTTCCATTCATTTCAGTGATCATACTCTTTGTGAATATTGTTAGAATTTTGCCATGAAGCTAGTAGAAAACATATATCAGCTCGTCGTGACGATTTGATACAGTTATGTCCGACTTTTTGACCACCTGATAACGTATCAAGAAGGAACACAGGAGAGTGAGTGAGAGAGAGAGAGGGAGAGTAAACCCGAAATTTTATTGGGTGGGACTACAAGCAAGTAGCGCCCAAAGCACTTCTCAATAGCTTTTGACTATAGCGCCAACTTGTCCCCGCACTTTAATATGGTCGCGGGATTCAACACAGTTTGACGACGTTATCATTTTGCTGCTTTTCCGTTTGTAATTTTGGCCAAATTACGCGCAAATTGCCTGCCTTTTGGGGGTTTTTCGCAGCGCATTAAGTAATTTTGTAATTATTTGAATGTGAGTCCAGTCAGCGCACGGAGCTGTAATAAGGGTAAGGCGCCACACACCGCAGTTTGCAAAATGATGGGGTGTGTGAATGTGTGTGTGTGTATGCATGTACGAATTGAACTAAAGCCCAAACTTGCCTCTTCATTTATGCGCTGTTTCGTTTTTTCGGGTCGCTTAAATGGATATTTGCTTTTAATGAGAGTCCGTGAGGTATTTTTTGAATGTTGCTCCAGCCATAGGGGGTGTTTAATTGTGATGGAAAGAGGGAGGATTGAGTGATAAAGAGAGTGAGAGAGAGAGGGAGACAGTGTGAGGAAAAGAAAGACTCGTGTTTGCAATGAATTAAATTCGCACAAATTCATATTACTCGTTGAACACGTCAGACTCCGGGTCGCCATGCTCTAAATCATCAAATATCCTGTACACTACCGTTTTGTCTGGTAGGTTTGCATAATTTTAAAGGAAAACATTCTCGCCTCTCGCCTGAGTATATTTTGGCAGCGAGATTATCTAATAAAGCGGCTCAGATCGGCTCAAGTGTGTTTTGCTGACTGCCAGCCGGTCAGCCTCCTAAGAAAAGTGGAAAACCCAACGGCGGGTTCACTTTCACGGCAGTTGACAAACCAGATGCCTTTATATTAACACAAATCTGCTTATCCTGTTCTTCTGGCTATTCGTCGACTGCTACTGTTGTCGCCAGGACTTGTTTGATTTGCTTTGCGCTTGATCACTTATCCTTTGTTTGCTCTGTTCTCGTTTGTCACACCGCTGCCAACGCGGCGGCTTGCACTTGAGGTGCGATCATTGTTCGCTCTCATCTCTCATTTCGGATCTCTCGTTTTCATTTTTTGGTCGAATTGTTCTAATTCGGTTTTGTTCTTTTCATACGTTTGTTTTCCCACTTTTATTGTCTTGTTGCGTTGCTTTCTGAAGTACGCACTTCAGCACCCGCCTATAGGTGTCTTCTAATCCTGATGAAAATCGTGCGCCTTAAGTCTAATGAAAACTAATGTGATTCGTATCGGCGCGGCGTTGGTTTATCTACTCTGCAAATAGTGTGATGGATCAGTGTTCAGTTGCGTCCTTGGTCCCTTATGCTTGCATTTTTCATTTCAGAGTTCATTTCAGAGTTGCCCTTTAACACTTTTGCTTTGCTTCCCGCCGAAATTTGAGAAATTTGTCGGAAGTTAATTAAGAAAGTGTGGAAAATAAATGGCCTGTCTTCTCGATCTGTACGTGATAGTTTCGATTTCAGTATCTCATGTTCTTTATCCAAACAGGTTTGCGTGTGAAAATGAAATGAGGGAGAGCTGTGCGAAAGATCACAACCTCGTTCATTGTGTGGCGATCCTTATTTCAAAAGCTGTGTTCTTAGGTAAGTAGACGTAATGATAAAGCGACATATCTTATTGTACGGTATATCTCAACGCACACTTCTAGCTCAAAATAAACGTTTGTTCAAAAAGACTCAAATATGAATTAATGAATATAGTACTGATGTTAGTTATATAATATTTGGGCTCGATTATTAACTGTAATCCTGACAACATATTCTCAATTCTCATGCAAGGAAGATGCCTAACCTTGGTCACGTCACTTATGGAAATTGCAAGAGAGGGAACCACTGTAGCACCTCATCTCGACAAACTGACAATATTATTATTATTACCAAGAGCACAAAATCAACAAAAACGGAAGTCAGTGTATGTGGGATCAATAAGAAGGAATCTGTCAACATAACCCAAATTAATATGTATTTGCGCTTATTATCTGAAGTACACATATCCCTCGATTTACACGGTAGATTCGTTCTTGGAAAATCCGTGCAAAACGAAGCCATGTACAACGAGACACGGAGCTCATACAAAGTAGACGGATATGTTCAATTTACCCGAAAATCGATGTACAAAACAATAAAAGAATTCAAACATACATAACCTTCACAAAAACTTAAACTTAAAAAAGCAGAAATAAAAATCAGACTTTACTCTTCGTCTGAGCTTTGTAAAGCTAGAATTCTCCTTTCCCTTCATAAACGTTTACCATAGCTTCACTAATTCAGATGTTGGCTACATTTTGCACTTGGTTACTAAATGTTTTGGATGGCAAAAAATTCTTATAAATTTCTTCGCATTGACTGAGCGCATTTCTTATTGTTGCAAAATTATATATATATATATTATATAAAAGAAACTATCAGAATAAAAAGAAGAAAACAATTTTTTTATGATTTTAAAACAGTGTGAAAGCAAAACCGTGTAAATCAAGTAACGTGTAAATCGAGGGATAGGTGTATATGATAAAATCCAAATGCATGACTGGAAATTTTAGGATTCTACAATCCAGTTCTGCACTCGAATTGTTTGTAATATATTGTAAAGTCGAGTACGTAGTACTAAGGGATTTCAATATTTACAGTTTGTTAAGTCACAATCGTTTAAATAATCAAATCGGCTAAGCGAGTTGCACCACTTGGTTTTGCGAACTTTCTTAATCCTTTCAGAGGTCCATTCGCTCGAACATCTCTTTCGTCTTTAACTTCACCAATGGTTCAAGCCAAACTACCAGAGAAATGGGAACTTTCTGTGTTAGACCTATTTCTACTAGTGATCTCCTCTGATAAAATGGGCAACTCCAAAAAATGGCTGTAATGTGGCAATTTCATTAATTGCGATCTACCGGACTCAACTTTATAGTAGATAGATATTTATATATAATGTCTACATGTATATCGGCATATGTATACAAATACATATGTACATATTAGTACGATTACTCTTAGTGAATTCGTAGCAATGTATACAAGTTTAAAGTGTTGTTTGTCTAAGTTATTCCGACATGAACAAGTTTAATTTGGGAAACTCATTTTTTTTTTTCAAAACTTGGAGCTCCTTACGTGAATCGTCGAGGCTTAGCCCATACCAATAGTCGCCAATAGTCGAGCCCCATACTTAGATGACATATGTTCTCGTGTGCTCATAAATGAGAAATTTGTTGCTGTTTCTATCTAACATTCAATAAAAGTTTTTTGTTTTAGCAGCACCCGGGGTATGCGGTGTCAACAAGTAAATAGGGAGTCTAAGTGATTACCCAGAGTGTATGTTTAAATCTGGTATGAGACAGTTGTTAAGGGACAAAATCATGATTAATACCTTTATTGGGAGAGTTGGAAGTAGCTAGTATCGCAGTATCATCAGAATAAGTACTTAGGTTTTGTTTTTTTTTCATTGACTTAGCAGGTGCGCAATGACCACACACTGATCTCACAAGTGGAATCAAAATTCACTCAGTTACATAGTAGACTGGGCTCAGCTGGTCTTAATTGCTAATTTCTTTGGTGAACATGCGATACCAAAGCTAATGTCTACGTACCAAATATTTGGCTAGAGATAAAAACATCATCAGCCCCTAACAAATAAGCATTTAAAGCAATTAAAGAGAACATTATTTACTATGTGTTGAGGTAAGATAAGAGGATCGATTTTAAATTATCAGAAGATTTAGAGATGGATATTAGATTATAGTGCAAATTGTATGATTGACATAACACGCGAAATGGATCATGCAGCATAAAAGTAGTAGTAGTAGTTCGACAGAAACAAATACAAATTGGAATATATCTCTAGTAACCCGAGAAGGAACGTTAAAGTTTATGCTACCAAGCAAAAAAGAAGAATAGATACTACCAACAATTAAATTATTTGAACTAGTAGAGGCATGTCTGATGCCAGTATATTGATTAAGACCGCGCCTAGTAAGCTGTTCTGAGGAACTCCGGCCTGTAACGGAAGATTCGTCCCTTACTGCCACCAAACTGCTTTTCGTTCTGCAGGATAGATTTTAACCGTGTGTATTGTGGGCCTGAATAGTTTGAATAAGATCCGCCATCATTCAGATATATGCATATGCGTGTTTCATATCAAGGAACACAGCTTTAGAGTATTCGTTCATAAAATTTCCCTAAATCTAGATTTGGGTTTAAGTACCAGTTACTGCCATCAATGTACTCTTTAGAAATATTATTTCAAATATTTGGATCCTCAAGCTAGGAAAATTCGAAGAATACCTGAGAATCATTCCGACCAATTAGTTTTCTCCATTCCAGCTCCTGTGAATATGATGCTGCCGATGGTCTTCACGAGTACCTGCACCTCTTCGAAGATTGGGCAAGAAGATGGAACGTGGGCATCAACGCAAAAAAAGCGTAAACGTATGCGTCACGTTAAAAATCAGTGTTCCGTCAGCAATATTCGTGAACGATGCCCTCTTGTAACAGAACACATCTGCCAAGAATTTGGGCCTCACCTTGGATCAGTGACTCACCTATCGGGATCACATCGCTAAATCCGTGAAGCCCTGCAACATGAGGAGAAGTCGTCTACATTGGTTGCTAGCTACCTCTCCACTGTTAGGGTTTTTTTCCTGAGCTGCCATTAGGCAATGGACCCTCAGTAATTCCATCTCAAATCTACATGCTTTCGAAACGTTTCTTGGAGGCAATCAGAATTTGTTACTCAGTACGTCTAAATAAAAGCATGCAATATTCAAATAACTTCCTTATCTAGATTTTATTAATTGTTTATACTAATAAACTCATTTCAGTACAATGTGTGTTTAGTTCCCATAATGAAATCTACGCTGCGTGGGGCGTATCGGCTTCGTCGCTTATGATGTGACTCGTTTTCTGTGAATGGAAATTAGGCAGATATATCGTCAGCAATTATTAGGAAAATATGCAGTTTTTCATATTAGGATACAAACTGCAACAAATATTGGGTCGACTTATCGAGATGCATCGAAGCCTAAGACTCAGCAATTAGCAATAATTATTAATAATCTTTTTGAATAATTAGTTACACGTGTTTCAAAACTCCTAAAAACAGCTGTCGTTTGGTCCTGTATCGCCTCGGCTTTGTGTCTTATGTCCTTGTAGATCCGTTACCCAAAGTCAATCAAAGAGATCTTTGAAAATCAGAAAGATATCTAGACAAAATGTACAAACGAAATTGCAGACAATTTAAATTAAGCGAAATTTATTTGTATAGAATTTCTTTCAATTACGCCAGCACCTTTGACCTGGGGACCTCGTGGCATCGTCGTGACGGCGTGGGACAACGCTGCCGCGTTTTCGCTTTGAAATTTCATTTCGCGTTAAGCTGCGTTTTTTGCATCCTTTCATTGGTGTTTCGTGCTTTACTCGCTTCATTTCTTTAGGAGTTTATTCATTTATTTTATTCCTTTCATTCGCGCATACAATTTTTGTAACTTTTCACCTTCTTTTTGTCATGGCGCTGCAGTAGAGAGGAGTGATGTGGGTGGTGATGAGATAGCGTAGACAGAGTTTTACGTAGCACAACCATTAAAGAAATTACTTTTTCCGATGGCAGTTGTGGCGGTGTGGCACACAGTAAAGCAGCGCGCACCAGCTCTGATTTCCACTGGTTGCATGTGAACGAGACAAGCGTTGATAACATACAACTCGAGTGTAGGGGAAATGGGTGATGACCAAAGTGATGCTGCTGCTGCTGTCGTCGTCGTCGTCCTCATCGTCATCGTTTGTGGGCAACATCAAAGTGATTCAATTGTTGCGATTACTTGGGAAAATCATCAGCAACAACGACAACGACGACGACAACAACAACAACAACAACGTTAACAACAAAAATGGCGTTGAACGAGCAGCAAAGCAACAAAAAGCAATTTGCATTTAAATCAAATTAAAATTGCCAACATTTGACGGAAGTGAGTTGATTGCGTAGAATGCTGAATGTGCTTGTAACATGGCTAAGGACGAAGTCGAAGTGCCCAGGTTGAAAACGCATTCATTCGCACACAACTTTCAGTTTACACAATTGCACAAAGTCCACTCAGTGTAAATGCATTTTAGTTGTTTTGAAAAACAAAGTGAAGCGCACCCTGAAACGAGAATCGACCGCAAGTAATTTTCAATTGCAATAAATATAAATTAATACACACATTGCAACAAAGATACTTGCAAATGCATACGTAGTATCTGGACACATTTGTGAGTGTGCGAGTGTGAATATGTGTTGTAGAGCATCGATTGCCATTAAAATTTTAGTCAGAGCAATTAGTATGAATAGTCGACAGCGATTTTTATAAAAGCAAATAAAGCGGTAACAATAACGCCAATGAAAATACCAACGCACAACAACAACAATCAAAAATTTCACAACAACCATTTCCATACCAGTTTTGTATTCAATACATATAAAACAGAGGCGCAGGGAAGTAGTCAGAAAGCACCGAAGCGCAGTTTGAAATTTCCGTCCATCCATTTGGAATGTGTGAGGGGGGAGGGGGAAAATGAAGTGTTTTCCATAGGGTCGGTTAAGTGTGAGCTAGTACTTGGAGAAGGAGGTAACTGAGGTACAGTACAAATACTATTGGTACCACTTAGTACTTGATAAGTTCAAAAAAAAAAAAGGAGGCAGTTATAAGCAGCCGAACAGGTTGGTAGATTCGACGATACGGCTAACCAACTCCGGCTTTTTACTAAATATGTACGTACGACGAACTTCCCATATATAAAAAATTAGGCTGTGTTTCAAGACCTGATAATAGAGAACCAAAACACATAAGTGTATTATGTGATTATATCGGCAAATATGTACTTTGCATCAACGTGCGCACCCATTGTGCTAAAAGGGGCTTACATACGGGGCGTGATTTCGGAGCAATGAAAATCTATTGTGGATTTCACACAATAACTGATGAAGAAAGTTTGGAAACCCGAAGAGGATTATATGGAGTGGTGCTGGAGCTGGTTGCTCCCCGAATCCTTGGAACGCTGAAAACACAATTAGAAAAGTAGCACGATAGATGAATGATTTAATTAGCTGGTAGTCTTACCATTTCAGATCTGGTATTATACATAAAGAGACACTTTGGTGAATGATAATCGGGCACGATTTAATAATTGTCCATAGAACTATTTGTCTGCCAACTGAAATCAAACAAGATCCAGGTAGATCTCAACACTTATTGGGTTGCGAATGTAATATAGAGGTGAACAGAAGCATGTACCTTCTAGAGCTCCTTACCAGCCCCTAGACAAAGATACTAAATGTGAATATAGGTACCAGAACTGTTGTGTTCATCTTATTATAGAGGGAGACATACAATGTGTGTGTATCACAAAAGCAAAATTGTCTAAAACTAACAGTGTTGCTACCGACATGTTGGAGTATATACATATACAAATGTCCGTTTATCCAGTATGCATTCCTATGCCATTCATCCGATCGTGATGGACCTTCGTTCGAAATTACTTGAGTGTGATTAATCTAATCCACTTCAATGCGTAAGTCACTCCTCTTGGTATAAATTTATTTAATTTCTATAATTAGAGCACCTATAATGAGAGTATCTTTTTGATCAGTGAATGTCACCACAAAAAGCTAAATATGGGATTTGCTTGATTTATAACCAAATAACGATTTCGTACTACTTAATTACATTAAACAAGTACATCTGTCTTCAAAACCGGTCCAGAACACTGCAGATTTCACCCAAACAAATTAGTAAAGCTACAACAATATGTATCTCAGAAAATTCACCTTTCAAGTGCGTGTGTGAGTGTACTGTTTTGTGTTGGCATAAACGCATTAAAACACTTCATTATGCCTAATCCAGTGTAATATAACAAAAGCCACACGCAAACAAATGTACACAAAATAAATGTACCCAAGAAGATACGAAGATACACAGATATATAGATACATACATTAAAAAGAAGCATATGCCTATAAAATCCACTTGAACAACTTTATTATTGCATAAAAGCATAAAATGAAATGAAACACGTGAGGCAAAAAGGGTTGGCTCGACATTAGTTCCTTTGCTAGTTTTGAGGGGCGGCAGTCCGAGCTTAAGAAGGGTAGCAATGGATGTGTGTGTGTGTTTTATTTACGTGTGTCACGTTTAACAAGTTTACATGCTCACAAAACAGAGATCGAAAGCCATAAAATTGTTGCCGGTTTTTGTGCTTGTGTGTGTATACAAAACTATCTCATTTAGCGCACGTCCCACGTATCTTTCAAGTATCCTTGACATTACGAGTGTCTGCACGAGTGCGTGTATGACTGTGTGTGTGGCTTTAATAGTCTGCTCAAACCTTTTGCTTATTTGTTTGCATAACTGTAATTTTATAATTATCTTCCACATGGAAACGCCTCAACTCAACGCAGACCGCCTTGTTCTGCGGCCTTTTCTGTTGTGCTGCTACAGTAAAATTACACGCTTGATTACGCTGATTGATAAGAATCTCACGGTTACATTTTGATTAATTTGATTTTTGATTTTGATTTTTTTAATGTATTTTTTGTTTTTGTTTGAGTCGAGTTTTTGAGTAACTTTCATCGCGACAGGTTGTTTCTATTGCGTGATAAATGTAGACAGTTTGAAGCAAAGTTTCACAAAGACCATACTTTAAGAGTAACAGTCTATTTTAGGAGCTTTATCTTGTGCACTTTGCTTGAGGCCCCCACTAGGATCTGATCCACTCGTAAGCGATCGACATGGTGGTAGTTGCAATCTGGCTGAATGGTATTCATCCAAGGCATTTAGGGATGCTTACATTTCGCGAATCTGTCGCGTGAAGAAATCACTCAAACGCAACAAAGCTAATACGGTCCAAAACCAAGTCAAGATGGCTTCTAAAATCCTTTGCAGAGAGAAGAGAAGGCAGAAGCATTCGCTGACGAATTAGAAGACGAGGACAAAACTCGACAGATTTATTTTGTCACCATTTCAAACATTACTCCGTCTGAGATTCGTGAACTGTTCAAAATATTCAAAACTAACAAAGTGCTGGATATGAGGGTATTGACGGTAAGGCGGCTAAAGTTCTTCCTAATCAAGGTTTCCTCTTTCTTTGCCTTTGTCTGTGGTCAAGACTTTTCCTTTTCACCCTAAACCTAACAAGCCGGAAAGACCGAAAGGTATGGACTGATTGCTGTCTGTAATCTTTCAAGTTTTCGAAAGAATGCTACTGGTAATATCGGCGACAGGTGGGATCGCATTTGACATGGTCTAAGCATGTCAATGTTATAACAATTACATCTATAAGCAATATTAAGTTGGCTTATTCGATCCGGTCGTATTCTCAATCTGACTGCCAAGGATACGCTTTATACGGCCATCCTAATACCATCCTACACCTACGGCATTCACCGTTTCGACTCGTTGCTATCCAAAATAAAGCTCTGCTGCACATCACGGGTGCTTCTTGGTACGTCAAGCGGTTTTTTAATATACCGTGACCTTAGAATTTTATCTGTTAATGAGATAATTAACTGCCTGGTAGGGCGTCGAATGTCGCCATCTGCCTTCTCCTTCTAAAATTAGCTCTGTTTATCAAATATTGAATGGCCTTTTTGACCAAAAATGTAGAACACAACTGCAAACCAATTAAAGCCACTAACGTTAAGCAGATAATTGAAATCGTTCTCGGTTATAGTTTACGTCTGATTTGACTGGCGCCAGACGCTGAAAACGCTTGCGAAAAATCTCCGCTCAGACGATTTCTAGGACACGAATTCTGTTGACCAATTACAGATGCAAATGCGTCGAGCGGCATCGTCAAAAGGCAAAAGGGTGTATACTTCACCATCAGAGTCGTCGCTATCATCGTCTTCATCTTCGCATCTAATTTTTACTGCTCATAAATTCAGTGCTACCGTATGATTTTTGGCTTATTCTGTGTCCGTTTTTTGCGAACTGCAAATTGGATTACAATTCATTTTTAATATTTTGGTTCTTTGTTCCTTCTGAAGTAACTGAAAATTAAAACTGTATTGGACATCTTTTTGCTCAGCGTGTATCTGCTCGTATGCATCTCGGACGCATGCTGTGCTTATTCGTTTTTTTTTTTTGTATTCACCAAGTTTTATCGGTTATGCCGATCAGGTTTTTTAACTCGGAGCTCATTCCGTTGGGTTAAGTGGACTGGTCTGTTTGGTAGTTTTGAACTCGTGGTACGAAATGGTTTAGTAATCAAACTAACATCAAATATTTAAGTATTTTGCACGATCCTTAAAGTATCTTTACGAAATGATTATTTTATTATTTAAATCGTTTTATATTCGAGGAACGTTTAAAAAATTTTCAGAAATACATTTTTTTCTTTGAAATATAAACCGTTTGGCTTAGTTGAGATTGAAGATATAAGGAATAAGAATTCCAACTATGATAGCTTAATTTAAATACTGATTACTGGGTCAATTATTTCAGAATTTAACAAATAACTATTGATTATTGCATTTAAAGCGGTCCAATGACGGAGTTTTAAGGAACTTATTTTTAAACAAATTTTTCTTGACCACCATTTTAGAAAATTTAGTTTATGTTGTTTGGATGAGATGTCGTTGATGAGAAAAATCGAAATATCCTGAATATGATATACATGACCACAAACCATGATCCTATCGCCCAATCAGCTTATTGGCAATACTACCCAAAGGTTACTACAGAGTTCTTTCGCTGCTGGACGTAAGTCATATCTTCCCAGATCACCAGTTCGGATTCAGGTGATGTCACGATGCTACCGAGCTGTACAAAAAATTCGTAACACCTTTGAAAGTGCTGAGTGTTGTTCGTCCGCTTTTCTAGATATTCTAAGTGTGTCCGATAGAGTCTGGCACCCCGGCCTCCAGTATAAGCTCAAGAAAATGCTACCAGTTCTAAGATCGTTTCTTCACAAGAGGACCGTCTGGCATAAATAGTATGTGAGCTAAAGCTCCCCATGGCAGTGGTTCTTTGATCGGCATGCCATACCAAAGCTAATGTCCTAATATTCTATGTCGATACAGTCATAACAACATCAGCCATTTACAGTTAAGCATGTAAAAATTAAACTGCAGCTAAAAATTAACTAAGGGTTAATTTCCATTATAATATATGCTATAGCTAACCTAATACTTCGATAAGAAACGCAACCAGTGTATTCACTAAGAGACTGATATAATATATATTTGTTAGGAAATTAGATATGAGTTATTAAGTTATCAGACACTAGACACTAGGTTATAATACAGGTTGTAAGCTTGACACAAGACACGAAGGGATCACGCTGCAGATATTGAGAAAATACCTCTTATAATTCGAGACTGTACATTAAAAATTATGCTACTAAGCAGAAAAGGGGAATATATACTGCCAACAATTGAATTAAATTAAGTAAGGTTCCCAATGCAAGTTACGCAGTGCAAAGAGTAAGAACTGCTTTTGAACTGATTCAAGGCAATCGCTGTACTTTCTAAACTGTGGGTTTCATACACAGCATCTATATTCTTAAATAGATCTATCTAACTGAGAATGTGAACAGTAATTTAATAGTGTAGGGATCATTAAACTTTTTAGATCAACGTTTAATGAATCCTAATAAGTGTAAGATGAAGTAAAGTTAATTCCATCCATTATTTGAAGCTCCATCTGTTCAAATAAAAATAATCGATTTGTAAGTTTAGAGTTTTAAGTGTTTTGGAGTTTAGTGTGTCTTGATAGTTTAGCGTAAACGCACCAATACTACAGACTCAGAGGTTATAGGTTTGTACGCCATTCGAGGCATTGTTCACACCTTTTCAGTTTTCCTTAATACCTAATTTGCTATATTTATTGTATTTAAAAAAAATCCCTCACCACAATATCTTCCAAACTTCTGTGGTGGCTCTGTTCCTCGAAGGTGTCAGTTAACTTCACCATCTTACCAGACATGTATTTGATTAAAGTAATCAACACAAGTCTCGAATATTCAAAAGATGGACGAGGATTTGGGGATCTTATAATCCCAAGAGGAACGGAAGAGGAAAAACAAAGTTTAGTAAAAGACGTAAAGTTTTATTCATCTTGCTTCTGGTATAATTGAAGACAATAAAGGGATGTGCGAGTGTCGTTTCCTTAGGTATTGTTTTAATTAATAGACCAATAAAGGAGGAACACTCCAAAAGAGGGGGTTGGGTTCGTACGGAAATTTTTCTGATACTCGTATGTTAACTTGGAGAAATAATTGTAAAGTGATCAACAGGTTTGAGGAATTAAAATATAATAGCTCTTGAACTTTCGAGATTCCAGTCTTATAGTGTTAAACAAAACACAAAAACACGTGTAACCGTCATGTATGTAAAAAACAAACTAAAAATGCAAAATGGTGCACAAATGTAACAAAATAAAAAATTCCAAAATCGATAGCTCGTAGCTCCAGAATATTAACAAGTCGCCTTATTTTTTGAACACACCTCGTAAGTGTTGAGTAGAGTTTCAATATGAAACGCTATTATTGGCATCGTGTTGAAATATTGTTATGACCTCTTAAATTTGAGCCTTGTCAGAACAGTGAGTAATGCAATAAATAATAACATCATAATTATTATTACAATGACCATTTTCCAAAACCACATCAGTGATATAAAATGCTAACAATTTTATTATCCAATTTCTCTTGTCCTTTACTCCTTGCTGTTTTCCTTTTAACACAAAATAATTTAATTCCATTTCATGATTTGCTTTATGATTTCGCTGTTGCCATTCACATTTATTGTCTCAGCGCTTGCTCTGGTGTATACAATTTTTGCTTCGTGGCAGTTACTTAAGTATCTGATATGAACCCTCCTCCTGCACTAGCCAACCGCTTGTCCACCCTGCTTGCCATGCCAAGCATGCTGTACCACCTGCTTTCATCGCTCGGCAGGTCCTTCGTGGTGTACTTTGAGAACGAGTCGAGAGTCGTAAAATGCGCGAATACGAATTGCATTTGCCATTTACGACTTTCGAGTGCTTTGTGCTGGATTGGATTGGACTGGATTGAATGAGATGAGATAGAAACAGACAAGAACGAAAGTGTGTTTGTGCAATGTATGCTTAAAGGGAGTGTGCGGATTGCGGTGAGCAGTAGAGTTCATAATTCCTATGGGGATTTCGCGCACAAAGCAGTGCAGAATTGAATGTGGGATTTGGGGCACTCATTTGGGAAGTGGATTGGTCAGAGGTGTGTGGTGGAGGAAACGGTTGTTTTATTGCTATTTTTTATGATGTGGCGACAAATTGATATTTTCGTATACACATTTTTGCCGCGCAACATGCAACAATAACAACAACGACAAAAGTCGTAGAGTATCCTTAAGAGGCAATTTAGACTTGTCGAGCTATTAGCAACGCCATTGGATGGAATTGAATCGGCTGGTTTGATGAGTAAGAGTTCATGTCATTATCCTCACGCTTATCCTTGCCTTTGTCTACGCCTTTATCCGCTTTCGCATGCGATTTACACAAGTGCAATGCAACCACAGCGCAGCCTCATCACCTCACTGGGCGGTCCTTTTAACTTGTTTTCCCGCTGTGTGATATTTTTATAGCCTTTATCAAATAATTAAGACTTAGTGATGTATTTCTGTTACTGTTCTTGTTGTTGGTGTTGCTACTGCTTTGCTGCTGTTTGTTTTTCTTTTGTTGCTGCGCAGCCTTGCGGCAGTAAAGGAGTTTAACGTACTCTAACTTCGCCGCCCTTTTTCCACTCGTCGACGCAGTCGCTAAGAAAAATATTATTTTACAATGCCAATTCCCCGTTTTGAACGGCAATTTTCATTCGTCCTTTTTGTTGTATGATGGCGCGTCCTCTTTGTTGTCTGTCTAAATGAATGAATACCCGACTGACTGCCACTTCTCATTATGCGTGCGTATCCTTTTTGTGCTAAAAATACCGAATTTCAAACTTTTGCTTAGCGTTTCTGCCTTTTATACTGAAACCAACTGGAAACTGATCGAATTAACTGGCATTAATCAGTGACAATTTTTATTTATTCCCCCTCAGTATTGATCGTTGTTTGATACTCAACCCAGTCGATTGAGTGAAGAAAACAAGCCTCTGAGCCTTTGGTGTAGCCTTTAGTTACCTTTGGAGAATTTTTATGTTAGTTTAGACATTAAACGGCGTACTTCTTATATTTGTGTTTAGCCGGCATGACTATTGATTGATTTTTCTGTTTATTTACATCCTATAAAGCATAATGTTCAGAGCCGCTCTAGTTTTAGGTTACTCGTTACTCTATAACAGCCAGGATAATATAAGAGCCAGCTTTGTCGTGGTTTTTGTTCTTAATTCTGATCTTTTGCATATTTTCTGTAAACATATATATTATATATTATATCTATATTATAATATAAAATTGTTTATATGTGGATTGTACGTAATGCTTTGGCGCAAAATATACTGAACCTATTTTAAAATATTTTTATTTAAACGAAACATTTTCGCTATAGAAGACACTTGGATACTTACTTTTTTCATTTTTTAGAGGAAAATATGTTTTTTTTTTTGATTAAGTTTTTACAAAACAATTGCGAGACCATTCATACAGTGATAATATGAGAAAAAAATGTAAGCTGGAAAACGCCGGGTAAAACAACCAGTATTATATACATTGTGATTGACTTGTAACTTTGAACAGTTCTTTCTTGATTAGCACGCACCCTTCTTGAGGAAAGGGTGAAGCTGTAGCGAAGACATGCATTCGCTACCTAAAGAAATGTATTCATAGAAAGGTGTGTACTGGTACTGGATCATTTTGTTTTTATTAGCAAAATAGTGCCAGAGCGCATGACCTAGTACAGACTTTCAAGAGTTACTAATATGTTATGTTATGTTATGTTAAGTTAAAAGTTACTATATAATATATAATTTGTGTTTAACATCTGATAGGCACTAACTCTGGTCACTGCATGTTTACTAAATGAGGGCTGAAAAAAAACAAGAACATATCACAACATGTTTTTTTTGTAATTTTTCAGACGGAAGCTTTCTGCAAGAAGAGAACTATGAAAAAGTTTAGTCGTTGCCGAATCTATTTATAAATATAAAATTGGAAGTATATCTGTCTGACTATATGTCCGCTATAGATGCTGAAACCGGTGGACCTCTTTTGATGAAATTTTCAGGGAAACTCTAGAATAGCCCGTAGAGTAATACTGTGAAGTGTTTAATATACCGCGAAAATTGGGGAAAAAAATATAAAAGGTGTGCGGTCGGGGGACCGCCGTCAAGAACGAAGCTTTTCCCGCCTTTATATAAATATAACATATAAATTACAATGATTTTTTTGTGGCCTTAAACTTGCGCTAATGTCTTACTTCGTGATGTGTAACTTAAAGTTACAATTCGGAGAACTGCGCGATTGTCCATTTTTGTGATATTTTACTTTACTTATGTAATGCTCTTTCGTTATGTTACGGTTTCTACTTGTCAACTTCTATTGCAAGCCAGTCAACTTTTTAAATCTCATCATATTGTACCATGGTAATTAATGGCTTATGGTAACTATAATAAGACGCGTTTGCTCGAGATTCAATTTTGTCCAAGTATCTTGAAAAAACAGCGTCAATTGTAGTACAGTAATCTGTTGCGAATTGCTCTGGATCATTATTAATATGTAAATCAAATGTATCTAATAAAACGGATATTAATTCTTCGAATTTTTCTTTATTATTGACGTCGAAGTCTCCAGTCACTATGAGTGGAACCTTATGAAAACTTTGTTTAAGTAATTTAGAACCTCCCTCCCCCTGGACGAACATTTTGTCGTTTGTAATAAAAAATGCAATTGAAATTAGAAACAGAAATTTATTCTTCATTTCTTATCAAGTTTCGAAAAGTAATAGTAGGCTCGAATTTTTAGTAACTGGATACAAGAAATCTAAGGTATGTCTTTTCAAACTTTGGCAGTTAAAAATAAATAATGAAAGACCCCTTTTTTTACAAATCATATCCAGTATAATTATTTTCTGGTCTGCAATGTCTTTAACGACAATCTTTGAAATTTCTCTGTTGATCTAGCTATTCTTGCGTTGGATCATCTTGGGGTGTTACAATATACAAGTTTTCGTATGTGTTACTCGAGATAGCGCAACGTAAACAAGTTCTTGCAAATAATATTGGCTGTACTCGTAGACTGTTTCACTTAAATTTCCACCCTGCGATTTATGTATGGTAATAGTGCAAGTCGAATTTAAAGGAAAATGCTCTCGAGTACCAATAATTTTCATATCTGATGCCAATGGAATGTTAGCAGATCGTAGCTCAATAGACACAGCAAGCCTACTAACTCCACTTTGTACAGCTAACTGAGCAGCTTTTTTGCTTTGCTTCGAACCAATCGTTGTTGAACACAAAACTCCAACCAAACCCTAACTACAGTGTTGTTTGTATCAAAATCTAAATGCACTAATTTTCCTGTCGTACCATTGCATAAGCCATCTCATATATGAATATTTGTTGTGATGAGATACAACATGCCTTGTACAAAAATAATTTCGTAAGGTATAACTGACTTTTTATGTAACTTTACTCTAAAATTAGCACTTTGTTCATGATTTTTAGATACTGTAATTGAATCAGTGGCTGTAGATATAATTTTGTCTTCGAATTATTGTAGAACGTAAACATGCGCCTTTTTGAAAAATAGGCGAATCCCATTAGGGCACAATTTTTGAGTATCGGCTTTTTACAAAAAACCTTGATTATATCAACTCGATTTCTTGTTCTTCTAAAGGTTGCTCTTCTTGACTTGGTTGAATTGATAAAATTAAAGTTTTCGCCAAAGATGGGTGTTGTTTGTACTGGTGGTAGCTTCCGCAAATATCCAATAAATATAATATCTATACCACCAAATTCTTTGTTATGATTATTGGTTATTTATTTTAAACGTAAGTTAATTGTCACTAAAACCACTGAGCTGATCATACTTATTTCATCGATGATTGATACTTGTGGCAGATGGCAGAGGCAATAGTTTTGAAATTGAAATTATAAGTGCAGAATGAATTGTTGTCCCATCCAATTGACATAGAAGCTTTACCAGTGGTAGCGAAAGTTATTTAAGCATTACAATGGCCGTCTGAGTCAGTAAATCTGTTATAAATTTCAATTATGAGTAATGGCAAGATTTTTACAATCGCCTGGACCAGTGAAAAAATTTGTAAAGGTGCTTGGTGTGGAAATTTAGTGTGTGCGATGACTAAAAATTCATTCAGATGTTTTCCGTTTGTAAACAAAGTAATAAAGACACAAATTTTAAAGAAAATAATTTGAGTGTTGTTATTATTTGCTTTGAAAGTGAAATGTAATGAAATTTATTTATTTAATTTTTGCTTATATGTATTTATGTTCTTAATATGTATTTAACAGATGAGTGGAATGGAGAATACGTTATTTGTTGGCAAAATATTTAACGTAGAAATGAAAAAGGCTATTTGCGAAGTAGCTAAACGCCGTCATTTTACAAATCTAGCATCACTGCGTTCAGCAGAGACAAACCAGTTATCGATTATTAAGTAAGAGAAAATGATGAGCGATGACTTTTGCTGAACGCGCCCAGTGTGTGAGTGTGCTTAGCACTCACGAGCGCATGTAAAATATCATTCCATCGAAACCAAAGATGTTTCACAAAAAACGTCGTCACCTCGACTACTTCGCTTCCCTTACACATAAATAAAAATTGTCTTTGCTGACCAAGTAATATTATGTTCGAAAATGCAACTTATAGTTCACCTTCCCTAGATTAGCTATTAGATTATAATTTATAATTTATATGAAAGCATGTGCGAATCGAACAACATGTATATATGAGCAGTTTCATTTTTGGAAGCAAATTATAATTCATAACTGAGGCACATAACGTATATATTTATATAAAATATAAGAGCCAAGCCTCAGCGATATGCATGCTAATTGATATGCGAGATCGGCGTTGAGTAGGGTATACACACAACGATATGAAACTAGCTCTCTCTCTCTTCGCAAACGCGAACGCCTGAAATTGCGGGCAGTTGTCATGGAAATGAATATTGAAATGAAATTTTGTACTTTCAATGTATTCTTAAGTTCTTTGCTAATATCGGAAAGGGCAGAACAACGTCTGGCGAGCTACTCCAGTTAATAATAAAAGAACTTATTTGTTATTTTCTTATATTTAAAGAATAACATTTATGGCAGTAAATTGGGTAACACATTTGTTGGATTATAAATAATGACGTGATTTGTTTACAAAAGTCTAAAAGATGTAAAATATTTTTGTGATAACTGTGAATGACATAAGTTCTTGAAACATTTGAAGCTGAGAATCCTCAATTTTAATTTAGTTTGTTACTGACGGGCATGTTGTTCTTTTATCACATATATCTGTTATATCTGTTATATCATTTATATCATTTTGTTATGTTATATGTTTTTCCCCATAATGCTACTAGCAAAATATTATAATTTCAAGTAAAAGTTATTTGTAGTCAAACCAAGAGGGGTACATATGTATATAAGTATATTGAAAAGAAGCAACTTGATTTGCTAGCCTCTAATGCAAGAGGTTAGGGTATTGTAATTGTTTTCGTTGTACGATCTTCATGCTTTTCGTGCTTTATGCTGGAGTTGTCCCAACTATCTGGATTATCTTAAAATCAGTTATATGACACACTACGAGTAAAAACAGTTATATAAAAATAGATTGCGCCAAACATATTTTTATTTTCCCTTTTTTTCCACAAGAATTTTCATAAGAACTTCACCGGCAATTCCAACTCTGGGCTGGCAGCCTCACAAGGTTATCGAATTCATTAGCTACCACCAAGCGTATCTTAATTTTGATTGTTGCCACAGCATCAACGCCGACAAACACATCGATCATGATGATGCTAATGATGATGGTGTTCATGTCGATGATGTTGATTGCTGCGCCAAAAAGGATTCGTACAGCAATTGTTGTGTTGGCAGCACTTTCCGTTTGTTTAATCTATTTCTGTGCACAATCTGTGCCACACATGCCGCGCACTACAATAGTTTCTATTGCTTTCTCTTTCTAACTTTATACTTTCATCCTTTTCTCATTTTCTGCAGAAAACTGGATATATTTGTATCAGTATCTGTTTGTGTATGTGCAACTGCGTCTGTGGTTTTGTGTTTTCTATTTTGCTTTTTATTGCAAATTGGTAATTTTATACTGTTGGCGGTGTGCACAAAATTCGTCTTCTTTTACTTCCCTCACTACTTGTCACACAGGGCGAGTTTGATTTCGACTCAGCTCATCTTGTTTATGTTATTGCCGTTGGGTAGCCTTTTGCTTTACCGATTTCTATTGTCAATAACACAACAAAATAATTGTTTAAAATTAAAAACGGTGAAATTGAGTTCTCTGTTGCTGATTGTGTTTCTTCGTTCTAGTATACAGACTTCTACAACCAATTAAATCTCATAGTTCTAGGAGATTTGAGCCTCTTCATAATTTTACCGTTCCTTTGATTGAATGTCTTGCATTGCATTTTGCATTGAACTGAGCTTAATTAAGTGGTAAATTGACGCCGTAATTCTCGGTGTGCTTAACTTGATTTACAACAAAATTACTAAAGCAAAGCCAGACAAATCGGCCATAAAAAAGTTTCTTCGCCGCGATTCCTTCCTATAAAATTTGTGGATAGCCCCTAAAAATATGCAAGCCAATCAGACGAGGAAGACACTGAAAAGTCACTAAAAGCGTGGCGAAAAAACACACATGCAAACGAAGTCGAAAGGTTTGAAGGAAATGATAAAATATGGCTGAATGGCAATACAATTTATTCAAATCAAAGCGCAAACCGTTATTTATGGCGGTTTTGGGTGAATAGCAAGATGACGAGGGAGAAGAGGGCTTTCTTTGTTCGAGTGTGTAACAAAGGAAATGAAGTGAGTCAAAAGATTTTAAAAAATATATATTTTTTTGGTATAAAAAATATATGTGCTACATAAAAACATACTTTCTATGCTATTGTTTCTTGGCAATGTGTTTTATTCATGATTTTGATAGGTTGTACAAAGAGACAAAAAAAAAAAACGCAAATGTTTAAATAAAAAATAAAAATAGAACTGAGTCCAATTTTTTGAATAAAAAATAAAAAATAAAAGAAAATTCGCTCAAAATGTTTCCGTTTTGAACGCGCAACCAAAACTATTCATTCATCCATTCATTCAGTCATTTGTAAAGTAGCAAATTAGAGAAGTTTTTGTTTAGTTAGCCACATATTTTAATGGACGCGACGAAAATTTATTGTCTCTCTCTTGTGGGCGCTGCAATAGGTAGAGACGCCGGCTCAGTAGGATAAAAGAAGCACGTTGAGTGATTAACAAATAAATGGGTAATGACTCATTCAAATCATAGTAAACGAAGCTTTTTAATACTTTCAAGCAAACTCTTTGTTCTACTCTAATAGACTTAGCCAATAGAAAGTTCGATTTATGGTGCCGACGGCGCATTCATACATGGAACCTTTGCAAGAAGGAAACCATATAGGTAAAACTTAAATTGCAAATTAATTGCAGTTAAGTCGAGCGAAAAGTTCAAATTTTACACCAAAAGCCAGAAACTAAAATGAAACAAGCACTCAAAATCATTACGTGCTTGTAGAGTAGAGTAGACCATACTTTGTTGGGCCACGTTGAAAGAGCACAGTGCTGGATTAGGAACTTTAGAGGGCGAAAATTGTTGAAAGACGAATTTAATGAATTATATATTTTTCGACATAGCTTGGGTAAAAAAAAAATAGGACCTTCGGTTAAGTCGAAGCTCCTGAGCACACATAATATAGTTCAACACTAGGTCCGATGGATAAGATATGGTCCTCAAATTGTTAGAGATTTTGTGAATGGAATTTAAGTTCGATGAATAACTCGGAGTGGTTCTACAAACTTTATGTGCGAGTACAAAGCAAATTCGTGTGAAAACTGATACCGCGGTTTCGAGGAGTAGAGATGAATGCTTCCACGTGTTGTACTGACAGGACGACATCGACTTTCGTCATTCAACTTCAGCTATAATAAGACGCTCATTTCAGTTTTTGTGAAACGCCCCTTTTGAACTCTTGCCGTAATCAATGAAATTGTTGGCACAGCGCCTATGCTAAACTAAACGAATATACAATCTTCCACACACACACTATATGCGTTAAAATCAAAGAAATCTAGAGATAAGTTGCAACAACAAACACAACAACGCTAATAAAAAAACAAAATCACAACCGTCGAAAAGCGATGAAAGAAAATAATTTCAGTTGCTGACTAACCATCTCACAAACTTTTAAGGTGCTCAACCTCTGACTCATTACCCACATACATAATGATACATCTTCACTGAACTTCTTTCGGGGCAACTATCCAAGCCCGCAGGCACTCACATCCTGAGCCTTTCAGGGGTCACCCGGCTTCGCTGACTAAAGTGGAGTCGATGAAAATCGCAACTCCCCGATTGCTCGTTCGTCAATTAGTTCACTGTCACTCAGTATATGTGTGTGTGTGCGCATGTATAAGGAATTGTGTTCGTGTGTGATGACTACTAACCAGATTCCTTTCATTTCCGTTGATTTTAATATCCTTCCTTTCGTTTCCGTTTCCGTTACTGATTTTATGCACTCCAGTCGTATCGTATCGGCGCGGATTGTGTTCCTTCATCTTCTTTTCGTTATTTTCTTTTCCTCTTCTCACCCCTCCTTTCCTTTACGTTCCTTTTTCTGCATTTCATTCCATTTCATAGTCATCACTTCTTCAACCACTTTTCCCTTCTTTCGTTGAGCTTTCTTGCCGTTCATTCGTCCTTTCACCGTCCTTTTTCGTTCTCTCTCTTTTATTGCAGTGCAATTTGTTGTGGAATCGTTTTGTCCGACAGTTGAACAGTTTGTTATTTCTTTTAAATGTTCAAAGCTTACCTCCCCGTATCGTTTGTCGGCAGCTGTAGGGGCTCAACTGGGGCGTTGTGGCATAGCTGCCTGGCTCTTCTCAACGCTCTTCTGTTAGTTGTGGTTGCGTTCACCAAGTACTTTCTTAATGGTTTTTGTTTCACTCTCGTTTTGAGTGCCTAAGTGTTGTATGTATGTGTTTGTTCATATGTCAGATGTATCTGTATGCGTGCTTCTTTGTTTATCTATTAGTGTTGCCAGTTGGTTTTGTGGTTAAGTTTAATGGTCAGCAAATGATCATGTTTTACTTTGACTTTTTTTTTGTTTTGTTTTTTAAGCTAAGCAGGCAATGAACGTAGCCTGGGTTGTCTGGTTGTTAATGTGATGATGTGGTTAAAAATGGAGTTCGCTCTAAAAGCATTCACGATACCTTCTTACTCGTTTGTGTGGCATTTAGTGTGCAATTTAAATCTAATGAGTTTGGAGAAAAATCAAATAGTCATCTGCATTAAAAGGGCTTCGGATTTAAGTTGTGAGTTCTCTTGCAAACTATACAATTGTCAAAGTGAATAAGGTTACAGAGTTTTATAGGTGTCGTGAGTCAAACTTGGAAAAATCCTTTAAATAATGATGGCTGTTTTTCAAAGCAGTTTTAACTCGATTTTCTAGAAACTTTAGGAACAAAAAATTATTTTTGTTTGAATTAAGTTTTATTCTATGAAAAGTTCCTAAAATTTTATGATGCCCCTGAATAAGTTTTTCAGCTAATATAGAAGGAGAAGATGATCTTAACTTATTTCTTTGAGGCACTACTAGAAGAATTTGCTAGTTTTAATTACATGATTTTTTTTTATTAGATTTTAATATACATAATCAAATTATGATGAAATATAACTACACGTGTCGGCTTCTAAAGACACACGGCCTTTCAACATTATATGGTGACCATATCATACCTTTTATTCAATTAGTATAGCTTTGTTACTTCCCCCAGTATAATTTTGTAAATAGTAAACTCTTTTCAACTATCTTATCTTTTTCCAATGAATGTTTCTTCTATTGGCGATGAAAAAAATGTTGATGTCCCTTTTATATATACATTTATATATATATCCCAATCTCCCCTTAAGTATTGAACGGTTCCAGATCCCAATTCGACATTTAAGTCGAAAATTAGTCCTGAATGAAAGAAACCTTCTCAAACGTCAGAACAACTTGGTCTCCGTTTCATTTTTGATCTCTATGCTTTTGAAGTAAGCCATATAAAAAGTGGAAAATTATATGTCCATGAAACCAGTTTTTGAAAGAAGTATATCATAGTGTACTATTTTGTATTGATTTATTCCCAAAGATGCGTATCAAATGTTTCTTCTTCTGACTATATTCGAAACAAGTTTGGAAAAGTTCGCCTTCGTCTGCTGTAAGTACTATCGTCCAACTCTCAGACGCATTTCCGCACACAATAGTAAAAGATTCATTGGACCGCAACATCAATTCAGATATCAACCATACATCCCTACAACTCTTTACGCCCACGATACGCCCAGTACCATAATTCATTGCTATCCGTTTGGGGAAAGCCAACGTGCGAAGGCCTCATACTACCCAATACGGAGTGCCAAGCATAGTAACGCAATTTCCATTTGTATATTCAGGTAGAAGTAAAGTGGGGCAACGCCTAAGTGTCGACACCTTTTGAACTGTGAATCGCACACACACGCACAAACACACATACACATGCCAGAACTTGTGGGCGGTGAGTGAGGGTAAAAGCATTCAGCTTACATGAACACGAATCAAAGCCAAGAAACCAAAGAAAAGAAAAAAACTACCAAAAAAAAGTAGGAAAAAAAATGAAAATACGCAAGGAAATTACAGAAAAATTTGTAACAGCGACACAAAACCAGCCGAGCACATTCGACTCCCAAGGCATCGCCACTGTTGTTGCTTCCAAATCCTCACTATTGGCGTAGCATCCGAGGTAGAAGCAAGGGCTGCACAAGAGGCTGTGTAGATGAGTTGAACGAAGCACTTACGAGACTCTCCCATAGAGAAAGCAATCTTCTAAACAGGATAAATGTAATTGCGCATGAATTTCTACGCATTCGACTTCAGTTTGTCGCCACTGTCGACTGCCACTGCTAACTGCTTCGCCGCCTAGCGGCAACGGCTGTCGCAGCTTGTGAATGCCACAAGTGGAAAAGACGGCAGCGAAATTGCGAATGTGTTTTCACCGACGGTGTACGTTGCCTTGTTTTACCGATAAAACAGTTAAGAGTTTCACAGCCTAGCGTTTTCATTGGCTACGTTTGGTCACGCCCCACGCACACACCGATGCAGGCACCGACGCACATCAACAATATGCGCTCTTTTCTATTTTTGATTTTGGCTGTAATTGCTTTTGTTTTCTGTAAATTGTTTGCAACACTTTTTGAATGTTTCGTGGTTGTCGCTCTTTTGCAAACATACACACACACCCACATATGCATGCAGGCAGACATCCATACGTACTACCCCTGCGCCCTTGTCATCCTTTCATTCAACATTGAGCCGCCACCATGCGTTGTTCTTGCCTGCTACTCGTGTTGTTCAATAAAAACGAAAGCATTTAAAAATGCAATTTACCTTTGCATCCCCCTTGGTTCTTACACTCTCTTGCTCAGTCATTCACTCTCCTCGCAGCTGCAGGAACGTTTTGCAACCAATATTGTTTTTGCTAAAATGGCCGATAGCGCATTTCTAGCTCTCTCGTTGGGGGTTGTTTCATCACTCTCAGTGTTCCCACTGTGCTATGGAAATGATTTGAAAACGAAACATTTCATTTAGACTTTTCCAACTTGATGCCCTTAGCAGAGAAATCTCTCTTTTCATTCGAATTTTATAAGGTAAATATTGGACTTCCTACTCTGGTTCCTGGGAACCAGATTTTGAAATTGTCAACCTAACTTCCTTTCGCTCGACATACTTAATTGCTCTAGTAAGGAATCATACTCGAATTGCTCTTTTTTCACACTGAAAATGTTAGCGTCAACTGATTTTTCTTCAATCATATTGTTTATTCCTTCATACTTATTTATTATATGTAGTTTAGATTATCGAAATTTCAACAATATTGGTAGCATGTGACCAAAATTAATCTTAACATAAGGAACAAATGTCCTGACTACAATGGAAGCTCCTGCCTCACTAACAATAAAGTCTGTGGACCAGATCAGTGGATCTGGTTTTCCGTTTTCTTTGGTTTGGGTCTACAGCAACCATCTGCTCAATTCCACAATAAATGGTCAACGGTTAAACGTTGATCCTTTACTGTTGCAATATGTTTTCAATATTTTCTTTTATACTTGTAACTACTTCTACAAATCATTTAAAAAAGGATGTTATGCAGGGCTGCAAATCTATAAAAATTCAGCGATCAGTTCGTGTCACCCCTGAATTTCGGTTTAGGCTGGAATGCTTCCTGTGTCATTATATTTATTATATTATATTATAATTGTATTCGAATCTCACAAATCTAATAAGTGAACGAGCAAACATTTATTTTTTATTTTATTTTTTTTATTTATAGTTAGATTGTTAGATTTGTATAGTTAAACGAATAATGACGTTTGTATAGTACTTAGGGTGGGGGTGGACGTTAGCCGGTTAAGATGCCTCAGAACCTTTTCTTCGTAGCGGCTGCTGTATGACTTGATTATCTCCATTACCGTTGGCACCGTGGAGTTTTGGACGAACTAAAAGGCATCAGTAATCCTTCGGGGTGCCTCTTCGTTGCACAGCTGCAGTTTTGCGAAATGGTAGCGGGCATTGGTGCCCCATATTTTTTAGGCATAACGACAAGCAAGTGCCACCACTTGGAACTAGATCAATCTTTTGTTGGCAACAGATAGTTTATTTAAAGGGCGGAGGAGCCGGTCCATTTTCCTAAGCTTCTCGTGAGAGATAGAACAAGTGAGAGAAAAAATTACTTTCAAGTTAAAAATATGTATTGGCTTTTTCTTTGCTTAGAAAATTTTTTGGGTTTCTTCATTCTAAAACAGTTTTATAACAGTACTTATATCTGAATTCGTCCTACTTATAATTACATATATTCTACAGCAGTAAAGAATTCTTGTGATAATTAAATCTGCCAAATCTACTGAGTCCAAATTTTCAGTCAGCTTCATAATATCACGTACTTAAAATGTAGAGGTCCTTTTTTGTTCACAGGTATGCAGCATTCCCAAAAAACCAAGAGACACTCACGTGCCGCGTTGTCTACAAATTCGGAGTCATTTAATCAATAAAGGTAGATTTGAACCGTAATTAAAATAAAACCGAAGCAATTAATGAACGAAAGTTCCTTGCACAATGCACGTTTTTTTTTCTGCTAAAAGTCAAAATGTCATAATTCGATAACGAGCATTTTGCGAAACTCTGTTGTGTCAAAACTTATATCAATACTTAAATCATTTGTGCAGGGATCAAAGCACAACTTGACCTGGCTTTGGAAGCAGTGATTGATGCGCTATCGCTTTCCGGCATTGTGCTATCCTATGAATGCGTCTCAGTTGGGAAACACCGGGCGTAATTTGTGGGATTGTACCATGGGAAAGTGTTTCGCTTTGTAAGAAATTGGAATACTTTTTGATTTGCCACTTTACCTTTTTCCTAAAAAAATGGTGACAAGAAAATGAGAAAGTAGAAATTAAGTACAAAGAAGAATTCGCTTTGATAGCCACCGAAAATCGTTGCCGTTCGGACAGAAGACGTGTTCGATTGCGGTTGCAGCGCAATTGTGGCAAGAAATGCGAGCAAAGAAACACTAAAACTGATTCGGCAAATGGAATGCGAAACAAGGCTCTCGTTTTGAGAGAGAGGGAGAGAGACAGAAATAGAGCAGAAACGCTACGTGCTGCTCGCACATTTTGCAGATGACAGAGAGCCTCAACCCCTTGTGGAAAATTCGCAACACCCGCCCAACAGCAGAGTAGACAAGGGATGTGAGCATTTGGTTAGAGGTAGCTGAGGTAGGTTGAGCTGAGTTATGTGTCTTCTTTTATTTTTTATTTGCCTGTGTGTGTGTGTGTGTGTAAATTTCTGTAAAGTTGTGAAAAACCATTTAGCGCAAAGACCAAAAGAATTTCAACCAACCACCTCAGTCTGAGTTTCGTTCGCAATTCAGTTGAGTTGAGCGCGCGTTGGACGTCTCACGGCAGAGCATTGGTGGCACGCTCTCAGCTCAGTTCAGCTCAGTTCAGTTCCGTACGAATAAAGACGTAGTTGGTTGAACAGGGGGTTAAAAAGTGACAAAACAATAAAAATACTAAACGATCTTTCTACACAGAGGCACAGGCACACGCATACACAGTGAGTCAGATAGACAGTTAGACATTTGGTCGTCGTCGTATGCCGGCGAGGACCTTTGGTGTTTTAACTGAAATTCTAAATTTAAATGCGTATCGTTGATCAAACGGTGTGGACGTCTCGAGCGAAAGAAAATTACGGGTGCAGAAAAGAAAGTGCGCAAATCTCGCCGAATATGTCTAAGAATTAGTAAAGTGAAGACACGCTATGTAAAACAAATGAAGTGAAGAAAAAAATTTCTAATTAACCAACAACCGCCAAAGGAAACGGTTAAATTAAAAAAATAGAATAGAAACAGTGTTGGAAAGTTAAAAAATTATTTTGAAACATCTGGCTAAAGAGCTAACAGAAAGTCCAACAACAAACGATGTCTTCATCTGAAGCTGAAGTCGACATTAGCGTCGTGTCCAGCCCAGAGCCAAGTCCAAGTGGTGTTGGCGGTGCGTGTGGCCGTGATAGTCCCGCAATGCGTAGTGCCTGCTCGCCGACACACTCCGTTGGCAGTGCACCTCCCACACCGACAACAACATCGACGCCAACAACTGCCGCCGGCACGCCCACATCCACTTCAAATCACTATCACAGTCCGAATAGTTGCGTTGGTGGTGGTACGGCAGCTGCTTTGGTCGGCGCTGTGCCGCCAACTGTGTTGCATCATCATTTGCAACATCATCTGAGCACGCTGAGTGGTCATCCTGTGGCTTTGCATCACGCTTTGCATACGTTTGGCCATCATTTGCATCCTGGTCATCAAGCGGTAGCAACGCATCCCGCCGCGTTGCTACAACACGCGGTCACACCCGCTTCATTAGTCACACAGCATGTTGAACGTTTGGGTAGTCCAGCGCCGATGGGCGTGATGGCACCAAAATCGCCGGAGCATGGCTCAACTGAGGAACTGACCATTGTCGGAAATAACAACAATAACAACAACAATAGCAAAATGCTAAACAACAACAACATGAGCACGGTAAATAGCGACAGTAACGGCAGCAGTCAGAATGCAAACGGCAGTGGTGCTAGCGCTGGCAACAGTAACAAAGCAACCACGGGCAGTAATGGTTTCACAAGTTTCTCCATCTCGAGCATTCTCAGTCGTAATGAGCCAGCGAGAAAGAATAGCGCTACACTGATCACGCCCATACCGCAACTGCCACAACCAGGCGGCGGCGTTGGCGGGCCACAGGATGCGGCAATGTTATCCAGGTGAGTGCGAACTAACAAACACAATAGACCTTAGCTATTTAAAATCTTCGTGTAAGATTTCTAACCCAACCATAAACCGAAAATGGAAAGCAAAAGATTTCCCTCACTCCTCCAACAGTGCGAGGTCAAAGTTTCGCTCGAGTGCAACAACAACTTCACCTGTTTTGAGTAGTTACTTTCTTGCCTTCTTTCTTACTTTCCTAGTGTCCATCTCTTCTAGAAAATACTAGTCTTGAATAACTTTCGTTCCACTGAAACAAAAAGATTCCTCCGGCTTCATATTTGCTTGTGTCTACGTCTAAGGTGACATTTGGCTTGATCTATTGCCACTTATCAGTCGATATGCTGTTTGATTTATAAATTTCTTAAAATGTTATTGGAAACCTTAAGTGCTCAACTAAGAAAATGATTGGGACCGGCTTAAGTTGATTTAAATGATTTTGTTGAAAAGAGAAATTCGTTGAAGTACTTCATTGAAGTAATGGGATCGGCTTATGTAATGAGCCTTATTTAAAAGGAAACATTCCCTTATTTCGAGATTTTTGATTCTAGTAGTAAAATATTATTCTGTTTCAGCAAATTTTATTTAAATAATTTAGGACTCCACAAGACTTTTGTAAGAGGTATTTTATTGAATAATTTTTTTTCACTACTGAATTAGTATTCCTTTAATTTAAGACTAGTACAAATACAATTTGATAAATGCCTTGTGTAGTATATGGTGTGTAATATTATAGGTTTTTAACGTTTTTTTTGTTGTCAGTTCAGAAAATTATTTTAGTGGATGGCATTTTAAATCTCATATGTCATTGACATTAATTATTTATAGTAGTGTTCGTCCAGCGATTAAAATTCAACCAAAATCGTAATAATGTTGAATTGTAGTATGTCATTCTACACATAGTAACACACACGCGTTAAGGTAATTTAACAAAATTCAAGCGTGAGTCTTGCGAAGCGTGTGTGTCAGATTTTATTGTTGTTGTATGTGACAATTATAATTGTTTTTATGGCCACAATACCTAAATATACTTATTAAAAAGTATATGGCGAAAATCTGAAAATGAAAACACGTGAAATAGTATATTTTTTCTTAAAATCGGGTATATAGTTTAGGCGTAAGGTGTCGCGAACGGGAATGTCTTGGTCTATTTATATTAAGGTTGATATTTATAGATATAGATATAATAAATTATTTTTTTTTTTGCACTTAAAACGTCTCTCATAACAGCATAGAAGAAAAAGGCAAACCACATTATTTATTGTTTGCCCCAACACAATCTATTAATACAATACAAGAGCGTTATAACAAATCTGTGAAACTCATTTAAAAAGTTCTTCCGTATGGAGACCAAAATATTCCCTAATTTTGAGATATTGGCGGTAAAACATTTTGAGTTTTATTTAAAAAAAAAAAGTGATATTTAATTGTATTGATAATTTTTTGCAGCAAACTGAACAAAACACATTTGTCGGATAAATAATGACGTGAATACAAAATTTGACTTAGACTATGGTGAGGACCACAAACTCTAAGGCAATGACAATGTTCCTTCTTAGGTGATCAGTTGAGACTATTGATCGCTTCGTCAATGACCCAGAGGCGCAATCATTGGCATTTCACTATTGATATTCTTTGAAATCAAAACTGAACTGAACGTTTTGACAGGTTTTTCTGGATGTATACATTCTACAGATGAGTAGGTATGTTAATCAGAATGGATCATGCATGAACTTTGAACTTTGCAAGGAAACGCCGAATTCCATGCCATTTCACTTCTCTAGCAGTATTAATTAGCTAAAGCTCGTATATTAAACCAGGTTGTTGAGCTTATAATATTAGATTGTTTTGACTGAAATTGCTTGTGCTATAAAAATGTATTTAATTTCCTAAAGAAATACAGCTCCACATGAAAAAAATCACCGATTGTTCTGTCATACGGATTAACCCACAGTAAATTATCGGTTAAAATGCATGTATAAAATCGATGAAAACGCAAAAGGTTCTGCGCAATTAAGATATCGAATTACGGCGTTTAGTGAAAGTAACGTGACAGAAGGTGCAGCAGCAGTTGAATGAAATACTCCAAGGAACTAGTATCTCGTAATACATGCTCGACGTACAAGTGACGGACTGACGGAGTGAACCCTCACAAAACTGTAACAACTGACCTATATCGCTGACCAGTTTATTAATAAATTCAAAATGCAGTAGAAACGTTGTTCGGCTGGGGAAAGCGAAAGGCGCACTTTTAATCTGAATTTATAATACATAAAGCGTAATCAAAGATCGAACTACGAAATGAACAATTAACGAATGTGTTGAATTAAACAAATGTTGCACTTTTTCACGTTTTATAGGGAAAGGCCATTTTTGCTACCCCTAATTTTTTATATTTGCAGCCGTACAAGTCATGCACGGCGCGAGGGAGTCCGTGTTTGACATTTTAAGGTTTTAATTATGATCATTTTCAATTCATTATGCGTGTGCCAACGATCGACGGACAGACAAGGCGATGTGGTAAGCAGATAAGAATCAAACGTCCTGCCACATCGTGCAGCCGAGGCCAGCCAAGTGCCAATTAAGTTCCCCTCTTTGGTTCACTCTAGTGTGGTTGGCGCATGCGCAAACTTCCACGCCTGTCGCTGATCCTGGCTGATGTGCGTCTACTTTGGCGCTTGCACTGACATCTCCGACTGCGCATTTGACAGACTTATCGTTTGGTCATCGCATTCGCGTTTCGCTTAACTTCGAAATGGGGGAACTCCCTTTCCATTTCTTTGACTGCTGATTAATGCAAGCACAAATGCAGTGAAATGCAGAGTGATCGTTTAATTTAAGTACTACTTTCTCTCCAACGGAGCTGGGGGTGTGGCATAATTAATGAATACTTATTTGGACAGTACATATCAAAATGCGGATAAACTGATAATTTTTAATTAGTATTTCGAGCACATCGAGCAAATTTAATGTTTTATACATGCAAAACCCTGTGTGTACCTTCGGCATACAACGAATTCCCACTGTAATTTGATAGGCTTGCAGTGGCGCAAATCTCAAACTCAAATCATATCAAATTAAGCGAAGGGTGCCCAACTATGCTTTGTGCTTTTCATATTTTTTCCTCGTCCTTTCACTGCAATGAGCACGTTTTAATGCGCTCCTCTCCCTTTAATTACAATCCAATTGCAATTGTCCTCTATGAACAAATGAATGAGTACGAATAATTGAGTGTTTGAGTGAGTGTGTGTGCGAGCGAATGCGCATATATAATATAATAGTCTTATCTATCAAAGGGGATTAACGCGCAAAGCATTTAGTGGAAAATTGTTTTTGATTTGTTCAGCGTTCAGCAGAGTACTCCTAGGACGACACAGAGGACGTGTATTTACTTGTATTTACTTATACATTTTTTATCCACTTCTGTTA
This sequence comes from Cacoxenus indagator, assembly GCA_035041755.1. Classification (NCBI taxonomy): domain Eukaryota; kingdom Metazoa; phylum Arthropoda; class Insecta; order Diptera; family Drosophilidae; genus Cacoxenus; species Cacoxenus indagator. Next base: position 1,134,889 of record JAWNKX010000067.1, read on the forward strand.
CTCATATTCATATTCATCGTCATCGTCCTTGTTGTTGCTTCTGACAATTGGGAATTTGACTCGTGGTGCTTATCGTTGACTGTTTTCACTGCCTTTCTGTATTATTTTTATCTCGTTTTATCTTCCACCATTGTGACAAAAATGTTGTCGAGTGAAATGTCGCAATTTATTGAAAACATATTCATTCTCAACGATTAAAATCTCCTTTGTAAAGCGTGGCATTCACAACGAGTGTGTGTCTGCAATATATTTTTATTATTCCAGCGACTTTTTGTGGTTTCTAATTGTTGGTTGGTTGGCTGACTGGTTGCATTCGATTGTGGGCGCGTGCACGTGTTGTGTTAGGCTTTACCAACGCTCATTGTGATTCATGCATTTTGCGCATTCAAATGGGCTCCGAATTATTATTTTTTGTTGAAAAGTGTGAGAAAATACATTTTCGATTGTTTTTAACAGTTAATCGGCGGATTTTAAAAGATGACACTTCTTTACTGATTTGTTTTTCTCGCCTTTCAGTTGTGTTACGGCTCTTCAGGTAGCCCACAAGGGAGTATAGTTTTTAGACTCAAGTTAATTGTAAGCTTTTCCTCTGATGATTCTATATTATATCAGAGTATATACTGGTGGATCCGTAGCAGCCGTTGTTCTGCCACAGAAAGTGAAATGGTCCGTATGAGTTTTTCCTTCATCGCGGCATTTTAGTAAAAACTTTAGAAAGCACAATTTTCTAATGATAATTAGCGATAGAAAAAGGGGTAATCAAATAATAAACAAAATAAAAATAGATTGCCACATTGATTAGAACGCCAGGCTACTGTTTAAAATGAAATTCTTGAAATCGATTTGCAAAATAAAAACATTTCTAGAGCTCGACAACTGCTGCACCTACTATATCTCAAATTTTGCTATTATGGATTTATATGGAGCGATTGAAAAATATTCCAAAGAAGCTAGCAAGGCGCCTTCTAAAACGACGCAGAATGGGAGGAGTTAGGGTGGCAAGACAGCTGAGAAGATCGCACTCTCGATCTCCCTAGTAGATCCTTTTAATATTATTATTAAATCATATCCCCACTTACTAATTTAAGTTATTCAGTTAATTTATGTATATGCAGTTTAATTTACGTTGTTCTTATAATAACAGAATAATTAAATATTAAGGAAAACAGAACATAAGAACTACCTAATCAGACCCAATCTTGAAATTTCATTGAAGTCGGATGAACATAGTTATAAAGGATTCGAACAGAAGATTTTTATAGATAAATCAAATAAAAAAAATGTATTGATATAAAACTCTTTCTTTCTCTATCATCTTTATTTTCTACTAGCGGCTCGCTCCGACTTTGCTAGGGCTGTATTCATAAGTGAGCACCCTCACTCTCTTCGCAAATATACGCTCACACTCTTTTTTCAAACAACTCGCAAATACAAATACAAAAATGAAGAAGAAGCATAGCATAGAAACGGACAAACCAGACAAAACGTTTATGTGCTATGCTTCTTCTTGCGAAATTGATATTTTGGACAAATATTAAAATGTAAAAACCCTTTTTCCGAAGCGTTTCCTCAATATTCTTTTACATTCAAAACTTTGCCCTGAAAATAAGGAATACAACAAAAACAAAATTTGGCAAATAAGTTGAGCCGTACTCACGTGATGAGGCTTTAAACATTGGAGAAAACAGTTTATATATATATATATATATATATAGATCAGGAATACATAGGTGGAATACATCATTTGGTATTCGACTATATTTCGTGGTGTAACTTCGTATTTATAATAATTATACATACTTTTGATTACAGCCGCCCAGTTTTATTATTAATTTTTTATTTTTTTATATTTTTATTTCATAACGTAACCAAAAAAGAAAAACTGAAAATTTAAACGACTGTACCACCGATGTTCATGCTATATAGAGATCGCGCCCGGCTCCTCAGGCGGGTGCTTGCTGCCTTCGATCTCTTTCAAGGCATCTCAAAGTAGTCGTCAGCATTTTTGAACGAATGTCTTAGTGTAGCTAAGGTCTTCTACAAGAAAAGTCTACATCGATAAAGTGAGGGCAAAGAAATTTCCCATTTCCCTCCGAATTGCCGAGCTAACCGAGGAGCAGTGCCAAAAGTGCCCCATTATCCGTGACAAAATTTGAAGGGAATGAAAAAGGTTGTAGACTTCTGGAGCTCTCTATAGATATAATATAGGTGTATAACATCTGCATGTTTCATTTCTATCATCATCGAAATTGATACAGTACTTGGGATTGCTATAGTAGATCCACTTTTCATCGGCGGTCACAATACGCCACAGCAAACTCTTCTTTTTTGCATAGCAAGCAATGACACTGCGATGATGCGCTTCATCATCGCCCATTAAATCGAAATTTCACTCAATTCTTTTGTAGCCATTTGCCCTATTTTTGGATCTTTCCCATCACATGCAAACGTCTAGAAACGTTGATTCATCAACTGCTAAGCTGTCTCCAAGTTGCTTCCGAGTTTGAGCCAAGTCTCCGTCCAAAAAGTCTTGCAGTTCATTATCCTCGACTTTTTTGGTGTTTCAGGCCGTTCTCCATATGTCTCTAAAACTGTTTGATGAGCTTCGGCAGCTGATTTGTTCGAATCGAATAAAAACAGTAGTGAATGTCGAACATGCAATTTGGAGAGTTCTATGATTAGCGTCAATATACTATAAATAACTTAATACCACTAAATGGAGAGCTCCTATTGTATTGTTGAAAAAATTAAAAACCATCGAATTAGACAGCTGTTTGCCAGCTGTTTACACTGATACTTCGAATTTTAACCATTAGATGTCACTGACCAGAATTTATACAAGCTCCTTAGTTCAGTTTAATAATCAATCTATCTAGTCGTATTCTTAGTAGCACTAAATCTAATCTGGGTGTTTTGTTTAACTCATATCATAGCCTTCTTTAAATATGTATGAGTGCAGTTTCTATGATAAAGAGTGACTGGTACCACTAGGATCTTTATTGCAATATATCATGTAAAATCGTTAGAAGGTTCTTGCACAGCTTTGCGCCCAGATTGAATTTCTACCGGGCTTAAGAGCCTCACTTCACACATTTCATTAAAATTTTTGGCAATTTTGAAAAAAGCAATAAAAATGAAGTATCGCTTTAAAAATACTTATAAATAAATATCGCTGACACCCTCAACACCAACACACTAGGAAAATCACACCAAATGTCACAATTTTAGGTGGCTTAGTGTTGGCAAATCTATTGGGCACGCAAGAAAATCCTTGACAAATCATTATGTAATCATAAGTATCTTTTGCCTGAGTTGACACACATACGCACACCAGAAAAATAATCATAATATTTTTGAAGCTAATCCGCTTTAATGACAGAAAAGGTTACAACAATGCGTTGTATAGCATAACCTCGCCGTGATAGGTGAGGGTTACCCTGCTTCAGCTGCTTGCCCTGCTGTGTATGCGTGCGCAGTCAAGTGGAAGTCAAGAGCAGCACGGGAGTTGCGGCGGCGCGGCTGTGGCTGTGACAGTGGCTCTCGAAAAGGCAGCTTAATATTTTCGCTGCTTTGCGGTTTTTCAAGCATGACCCGCACCCTGCCCAAAACAAAGTCCGCACTCGCAGCGTGTTAACACTTAAAATATGAAAACGTCAAATATTTCTTCCAACTCTCGTACAAAGCCGAAATCAAAGCAGCGCCTAAAGTAGCCAATTAGCATTTGTGCAAAAGGATCTTTAACGCTTGAGTGGCAACGCGTCTGGAAGGCCGAACTCATGAGGAAAATAAGAAAAGCGGGTATTCTTGGTCGCGTATTCAAATGGATTTTAATAAAATTTACTGTGACTGAGATTTGAGCATTTGTAGCGCGTAATTAATTAAACGCGATTCAATTTGGGGTAATTTTTTTTTTGTGCTTAAGGACCAGTAGCTGCTGACGGCAAAAGAATCCTATTGAAACCTTGACTAATCCTCAAGGAGCACAAAAATTTATTGTAATTCAATTCGAATTGCTTTCGTCAATAGAAATTAATTATTTGCATTGATGTGGTATGATTCTATTCTGAAACCTTTGAATACTACTAATAGTACTGGTACTCAGCTCTTGGTCCCTTGCAGTGGGTGAATTACATTAAATCGTTTCTATTATAATTGATAAATTTCATAGATTTTGACTTAAGCATGCATTGCTTCTATATAGTTCTGCGAAAGGCGTTTTCGTGATAAAGCACTTTTCCTGATTGACTCATCAGGCCAGCAAACAACTCCCCATTGAAGTTACTGGATCACTATTTACCTGAACCGAACAACCTCCTCCAATAAAAGCTTAACTTAGAAGATATACAGAATACAAAGAAAAGCTGCATTAGCTGGACTGTCCAGCTAATTACACTGCATGAAAATTGTATTAACACTGCGACTCAACGCGAAGTTGACTTGCTTAGATTCTTCTGCATTGACACTGATGTTCTACCTTTTCAACTAAGGATAGATGACATCGCGTAGATCTTGCAGGGGAGTTGAAGTTGTCAAAGGATCGCTATCACTAAGCAAGCCTCTCGGCCCTTACAATAGAGAAATCTGCTATATTTTGGTATTCAAGTCCATTAGATACTAAACCTATAATCTATAGAGTACGCATTATCATAATAGAATTTAATATATTAATATTTCATTTAATTATCGCTGTGGAATAAAACCCGACTCCTCCATAACCCAATCACATTGTTCATAATTCACAAGGGTGGCACCTTTCTCCTTTCCTTAGAGGTTTTCCTAAAAATTATTGTGTCTTTGAAAGCGTTGACCACATTAATAATACTTGTGTCGTTTAATTTATCGGCTTTACTTCCTACCATAATTATGAATGTAAAAAATACCGCATAGAGCTCGACCTGGGTAGGATATACTTCTATAAAAGGATTCCGGGGGATAATTTTCAATGTTGGTGCGTATCAGGCGAGCAAAGTCGCGGGCGGAATATAGTAGTTAATAAGAAAATAAATTAATATGCTTAAAAACTTCTTCAAAACATGCTATAAATTAGTGTTGTAATATTTCATTTTTCGGCCACTGAAAATAACTTTTCAACCACCATGATGCTGCAAAAATACGGCTGTCTTCCCATTTGACTACAAATGGCGCCCCATTTAAAACAAACAACATTTGACCACCCGCGCAAAATGGAGAAAACCACATTTCCGCCACAAAAATGACACCAATGAAAATTGAGAAATCCACAACAACGATGATGAAGGCGAAGATGACAATGATGAAGATGACGATGATGGTGAGATCCACTATAAACGCCCCACGAGAGCCGCGGGCAACAAATTTACCTATTTATTACAACAGTAAGAAGAAAAGAAAAAAAGGTGGCTAGGGTGCCCAGGAAGATGAATGTGCTTTGAATTAAATAATTAGTAGAACAAGCTAAAACCATTTTACTTGACAGTTTCAGCGCTCTTAATTAGCCGACATGATTGCGAAAGTAATTCTAGGTAGGAGAACTGTGATTTGTGTAATTTGATCCTTCGTTTTACTGCCTCTGTCTGTCTCTAAATGTCTCACTCTAAATTGACGATGCAAACATGAAACTCATTAGAACATTGACTGGGGAAAAACTGCACTAGGAAATTGCCAGAAGCCCTATAAATGTCATAATTCTGTAATAAACCAACGAAAATGATTTGCAGACGAATGCAAAAGTCCACTCAAAATTTTATTGAAAATTCATTGCAGTTGCGTAAAGACAAAAAGTAAAAATTTAAAAAAAAGACGTCGTGCCTAGCTCAGCGCGGCTAAAACTAAACGTTTTGTGAGTATTGATTTATTTATCGAACCCCCCATCCGCCTTGGCCGAAACACTAAAGGTCAGGTGTGAATGTTAATGTCGTTGGAAGTTGCCTCGTCACTTACAACCAAAGCGCTTGGTATACCAGCAGGCGGAACGGGAGTAGAGGGGCGTACTAAAAATCACAGCTAACTGTGACAAAGTCTTTTCAGCATGGGTCACTGACAACGCAAAGCGGTCAAAAGGGTTAACGTTAAAACACACACACGCACACCTTAATTTGTTTTGTAACCAAAGTCGAACGAAAGCAACGTTGCAAAAAGCTTGAGCAAAGTGTAATGCCTCAGCAAAATGCATGCAATTTAAAACGTGCTACTTAAGCGGGGGGTGGCGGGTTGTAGACTTGTTGTTCTTGCAGTTTGTTTTGTGGATGGGGTCAGGTGAGGTTGTGAGAGTCGAACATTTCGGTTAGTTTATATTTGTGGGAAATGCAGAAAATGAATTCTCGTACGACAGGAATCTTCAAGTGAAAGCACGTGCAAACTGAGCAGGCGCTCAACCCCACAAATTTCATTAACGGATTACGGGGTGCACACAGACTAATGGCTGCCACATAAGTCACAAGTTCTACTCGTTCCTAGTGAAGTCCCCATTTACCCCCTACCGATGCCAATTATCTCCATTATAACGTACGTATAATAATTGCCGCTTGAATGATATGACTTGAAGCAATGATTTAGTTCATTCCAGGCATGTCCCTTCCATCATGCCACATCCCACACAACCACTTCAATTAGGATTCACTCCGCCCACTAATGCCACAACGTTTGCGGCCATAAATAAATAAAATGTGTTTCTAAAGATGCTTTTAAGTCGGCAAACTTAACAAGGTTACGTATGAATGCGTGTGGGACTATAACAACAAAATGAATAACAATAACAACAACAATGACGATGGCGATGACGACGATGAAGATGAAGAAGCCGTTCGCGGCCTTTCTATTTGAGACTTCCGCCTTCGTCTTATGGGGTTGGTGCACGGTGGGAGCAAATTTGCAACAGCTGCTCGCATCACTGCCGCCACCGTTGCTGCCACCATTACTGCCATCGTCGCTGCCTCACCTACACAAAGGGGGTTGGTTGCTTAGCGCAGTTAAGGGTCGTTTAAGCAGCCACTTCGTTTTAACTTACACGCATTCCTTTTACTTGCCTGATTTTCTAGCTTTTCTTTCATTGCGTTGTCTTCCCTCTTTGCCATTTTCCTGGGCTTCTTCGGTTTTGTCGAAAGATTTTTCCTTTCCACTGCTTAAAGGAATCTTTTGCATTAAAGGCTCACATAAAAAGTCCAAGGAAAGCGCCGCCGTTGGTGTTGGCGTGGAGCACAAATCTGGGTTTTTTCGCTGCTCGTTGCTCGTCTAGAATATGTGAAAACACGGTGTATAAAATGGCTTTTATGTAATACTTCCGCATACACTCATATTCCCACACATATGCCCAATATAATGAGGTTAATGTTTGTACAAAAAGTACGTGTTGTATGTTTTTGTTTCTGTCGCCTCGCCGACGTCAATTGTTAGGCAACTTTGATTTCTCTTCTTGCAATTAGCTTAGATAGAATTTCGTGTATGCCCTCATTTATTAACTCAATTTCTCTGATTTAATGCTTTCAGATTGGGTTTCATTTCACAGTGGGGCGCTTTGGCTGGTCGTTATGCCGCCCTTTGCCCACCCGGTTGGCCGTGGGCACCACAACGTATGCCATTCCATAGTCCTACACATGGTAAGTATACATTATAGTATACATTATATTGAAAAGCACGTCTTCAATAAGCTTAGGTTTTAGGAGTTATTTAAAAGTTTGAGTAACATGTTTGTTTTATTCTGCAAAATCTGTACAAACAGGACGGGATAAAACTAAAGCACGCATCTTACCCTTTATATTAATGTGTTTAAAATTTTAACAGATAGCACTTTCTTCCCTGCCAATTCCGTAAAAGAGTGTCCTTGCTGTCACAGTGTTCGCGCTGAATCTTCCGCTCTATATTTCGCCATTCTCTATGGAATTAAGATGGGGCGATTGAACAGGCCACTTCACTTCGATTTTATTTAAGATAAACGATTTTTTCACACATCTTGTAGTGTGATGCGGATCGTTAGCATGCTGTTAGATAAAGCACCGGTTCTGGGTCTTGTGATTATATCTTCATCTTTTATTTAAGCTGTCGATTTATGTTTTTGAAATTGTTATTTAACCAAACTAGATAATGCAAAAGCTTTCTTTCAATAAAAATGTCGTCTTTCTAGGAAAATGGCTTTTCTGCCAACTTGGCAACATTCTTCAAATGGTTTCTTAATTAATTTTCACTTTAATACCCACGAGAATGTTACTCTAGAACAAAGCAAATCGTCTTCTTGGAATGTGAGTGCGGCGAATGGCTTAAGCCACGACAAAATGCCTTTGGTCAACTGAAATTGCACACACATTCGCTTACACATGCATATACTAGTATGCAAATAGGTAGGCATCGAGTGAAATGTATCTACACTGCTGTAGACAAGAATTTCGATCTATCGATATGCGTACGTAACTGTTTGTCAACTTGTGCAATAATCGCTATTTTCAATTAATTGCAATTTGTAATCGAGTATTGAGTTACTTGGTCTTTTATGCAAATTGTCGCGCAACAACAGCAACAATAAAAACAACAATGGTAGTGACACAAACGACACCATGAACGGGTTAAAGTACAATACAATGAGAGGCAGTAAAGCAGTTTAAGCCCATTTAATTGGCCTATTGCATTAAGTCGCTTGCAATCGAATTTGTTCATGTAAATTGGCCTTAAGTTTTGTGCCGGTTTTGCTATGATTAACGCTTAATGGAATTTGCCAGCTCAGCGAATAGTTTGCCTGGAGGGCAAGGCGAATCGAAAAAAGGTGTTTCAAAAGTTGTTGTTGTCGCATTTTGATTAATTTACAATTCTTGCATCAGCAAAAGTTGTAAAGTCACTCACAAAATGCTTTAACACACTTTCTTTTCCGAGAGGAAACAATTTTTATAAAGTACAAAAAGGAATTAAATAGACAAATGAAGTTGAAACTTAATAGGAAAGAATCAAAATAAATCGCGTAAACCAAAAGCTTTTTGCCTTCAAGCATTTCATGCAAATTAAAGCAATTTAAACTTTTCAAATGATTTTCAAAACTAAAAGCTCAATAAAATAAGAAAATTGAGCAAAACTCTGACTGACAGCCATTTTAAATGGTAATTTAACACAGACCAAAAACGACCGAACGCACATAGATGTAAAGGCACACACACACTCACACAGGCAGAAAAAGATTCATGAAAATGGTTGGACGAGAATCAAAAGTGAGTTTTGCTCACCGCGTCTGCGCTTTCTGTAGTCCAAATCTTTGCAGAAGAAGAAGACTATAAAAAAAAAACGATAAAGAATTTTAGCAAAAATAGTAGCAGAGCCAAGTGTGAGGTTAAGTGTCGTTGATTAAATCTGTGCAGACACACAGACACAAAGTTAGGCCAAGCTGCAGAAAACACCCTTAAATGAAGGATAGACACATGCACTGTACCTACTCAAACACACAAGTGTAACAACTGCTAGTGCAGGCTCTCTCTCATTCGCTCTCTCTCTCTCTCTCTCTCTCTCTCTCACTCTCTTGTTAATGCTCTTTGCAGATAGTTCCTCCACGAACACCACAGAGAATCCACCTTCGCCCACTTCGCTCAGTCCAAATCACAGTGGCAGCGGTGCTGGTAATAATAATAACAACAACAACAATGGCAACATATCTAGTGGAGGTAATGGCAGCAGCAGTGGCGCAGCATCAACTGCCGGCAATAGTAATGGCACAAAGTCACCCTCGCCACTGGGTGGCTACCACCATCAGCACCAACATCATCATCATCAACAACATCCTCACTCGCACCAGAATCACGCGCATCAACAGCATCCACAACAGCTTTCATCACATCATCCACATCCGCCCAGCACACCAACAAGCAGCAGCGGTGTAGTTGGTACCTCCAGTCTAGTCAGCAGCATAGGCGCAGCGCTTAGCCATCATCATGCTAGCGCCAGCTACTTGCTGCAACAACAGCAACAGCAGCAACAGCATCAGCCCACCAGTTCCAATGAGTCCGATGATGACGAGGAAATTATAGAAGAGGACGATGGCACCGACGGGCCTTCGGACAGCTCTTCGCCGCACGGCGACGGTAGTCAGTCGAAACGTAAGAAGAAGACTCGTACGGTTTTCTCACGTGCCCAAGTCTTCCAACTGGAGTCCACTTTCGATTTGAAGCGCTATCTGAGCAGTTCGGAACGCGCCGGTCTCGCTGCCTCATTGCGCCTTACAGAGACTCAGGTAAAGATTTGGTTTCAAAATCGTCGCAACAAATGGAAACGTCAACTTGCTGCTGAACTGGAGGCGGCCAATATGGCGAATATGGCACATGCCGCACAACGACTGGTGCGGGTGCCCGTTCTCTACCACGATGGCTCCGCAGCGGGCTTTGTACCGCCACCGCCACCACACCACCATCCGATGCAATATTATGCTGCAGCAGCGGCGCGTAACACAAGCCCACCACGCCCACCGCTCTCATCATTGGTATAGGGCGTGGGGTGCCTAGCGGCAATGGGCGCAGGGTCCGTTGCCACTGGCGCCAGTCCAATGTCGCTTTTGAAGTCGAGCATGTTGCACACGCATTCCACGCTGCAGGTACCGCCAATGACGTCACAGCATCAGCAGCAGCCGCCACCGGCACACATACCAGCATATCTGCGCTCGCCCATGCCAATGTTGGGCTCTGAGCCCGATGAAGATACTGCTATCGATGTCGAGGCTGATGGTGATGACGACTACGAAGAACGTGTATCTTCTTCACCACAATTACCTCCAACAACGACGTCCACAATGGCGAACGACAACGCGACACCTGATGGCGGCGTCGGCGATTCACATTCGCCACTGCCTCTACTGCCGTCTTCTTCATCATCGGTTTCGCAATTAAAAAATGCCGTCACTGTGGGTTGTGCAAATTGAATCGCTAACAATTAATGTGGCCCTCGGAAAATACAAACTAAGCGAAATAATACCAGTTGCACTGTAAATTTCGATTTGCCAAATTGGTTTCACAAGCACATTTTTTCTACGCAAAAGAATAGAAAAAAAGTAGCAAGAGCATCGTTATCGAATAACGTGTTCCATGATATTGAACCCTTTTATATACAAACCAAAACCAGTTCGTTCCTAACCTTGTAAATAAGAGATACTTAGTTTGAAAACACCATCGTCGTTAAGTATCTGTGAACCTCAAAATAGCGCGTAAGTTCTTGTTTAATTAAATTAAATAATAAAAAATAAATAAAAGAAATAAGTAAAAAAATCTGTGTACAAAATGTGTATCTTTAATGTTGTAAAACAAAACATAGTAAATGTCTCTTGCTCAGTACTCTTTTAAGTATTCTATAACTGTAAGTGTGTTCATCTTTATGCTTCCTGTAAATATGTGATTAGCTAATTTATCTCATTTCTCTGAGTCAAAACCTTTTTTAATAGGGACTTCCGTCACTTATTATTTTTCGAGTCTAATATTATATATAGAAAAAAATTCTTAGCGTAGAATAAAACTTTGACTTGGACTTTCCCATTCAAACTAATATCGTCTTTTGTATTATATCTGTATGCGCATTATTTGTAATCCCAAAATTATTTATTAAGCTTCCATTTGTATAGGACTTTGTGAACAAATCATTTAATATTTATAGCAATTAGGTAAATTATTATGTAATATTGTAAATGTTAAAGAGTCATATCCAAAAATTAAAAATTAAGAACAAATTAAAAACAAAAATAAATCATGAAAATGCTTATAAAAATAAATAAATTATATAACAAAATGCAGACGAGATGAGCTTTTTAATTTTAAGACAGGGTTACTTCAAATGGACGTACCATAAAATCAATGGTTAATCGAGTGAATCGCAATGAAATTTGAATGTGAAATTGGTACATGAATGCTTTAATAAAATATTAAAATCGGACATTCAAAAGTGAATGTCAATATGAAGGCCAAAAATAAAATGAAAGCGTAATCGGAGTATAAAAAATATCTTGCCAAGGGCGAGAGGGTTCCGTACGTTGAATATGTTACGAATAGAGTAACTGATACAATGCTCACTCAATAGGTCACTCAATCATGCCTAAAAGTGTTTTCACAGAATTTTTTTTAGTAACTTCAAGAAACGCTCCAAATTTTCACTTTTTAGTATAATTTATCACGTTATGTTCAGGTTTTTCCAAAATCTCTGATTAAATAACTACTTTCTGTATATTTTGCAACATTTTGGGGTCAGTAGTTTCATTATCAGGGAGAGGGATTTTTCTTGAATAACTTAAAAACTATTTATATACATATTTGAGACCCTTGCACCCACCCCATTAGATATATCAACTCTAAAAATTTATAGTTTATTGAGGCTGCACATGAGACTTGGAGAATGTGACTTGACTCGTCTACCTGCATCACAGTGGTGGTTCTAATTTAACAAAAATAAGTCCCGGAGCCAAAGGCAAACGGTGCAACGGAGAAGGAGGCGAAAGTATGGCCCAGTGTGAATAGTTCAGGAGAGTGACACTCTCCTTCAGTCCAATAATGTAAATATCTGGGACTGCTCCTGGATCAGCGGCTTACTTTCAGGCTTTACTTACTTTCATCTTCATCACATCAAAATACTGGCTATACTGGCTCCTGAACAAGTAAGCAAGGCAATAACATGATCGTAGAGTCAATAAGACTGAGGAACAGCGTAGTCATTGTTTGGTGGACAATCGAATATGAATAGACAAGAGGAAAGGTCAAAGTACCACAAGAAATGTTTGGGTACCAAACAATTTGGCACAAAAAATCTTGTTCAACGCATTTCAATTTGCGAAATGTTGCTCACACGAAATTATTTCGAACCCTTTCTGTGTAAATTGATAATTGGAGAGGAAAATAGATAACATACGACAGTAATGTGCGAAAAAAGTCATGGTCTAAACAAGGTGAGTCTGCCCAAACCATTGCAAAACCGACGCTATCTACAAAGAAGGTGTTGCTGTGCATATGGTGTGATTGCAAGGGTCATGTGCATTATGAACTTCTTCCATATGGGTGAACGATACATTCATTACTCTATTGTCAAGAACTAATAAAAGTAAATGAAACGGTGAAAGAAAAACGGTCACAATTGGTCAATAAAAAAGGCATAGTCTTTCAAAAGGACAACGCTAGGCCACACACATTTTTATGACTTGTTAAAAAATGAAGGAACTTGGCTGGGAAGTGTTAATAGCATCCAGGGTATAGTCCTGACCTAGCACCACCTGATTACCAATTATTTCGCTCCATGTAGAATTATCTTGATGGCGTAACAAAGAATTCCCTAAACGACTGCAAATCGGTATTGCGCAATTTTTTTGAGCAGAAACCACAGAATTTATTTAAAAAGCCATGATTGGCCCTTAATAATAAGAAAAACCTTTTTAAATCCAGCGTTATATTAGTATTTAAAAACTGTTTTTTGGCTAATCTTAAGCTCTTCGGCAATGCTTCGGCTGCTTACTAATCATTTCCACGATTAAATGGCAATTTCCGAGGATAGGTCAACCGGTCGAAACCAAAAATTCGCATTATGGAACGTACGGCACCCACAAAAAGAGAACTGCTCGAAATGCTAAAGTCAATATTTGACCCGCTCATGCTAAACAATCGTCCTGAAAATTGTCCTTCATTAAGTTTGGCGGGGTGGTGATATCGAAACCAATCATTCACTCTTATCATAAAAATGGCAATCAGTTTGATGGAGCTTTGGTAGCCTCAAAGTCAAGGGTAGCGCCTTCAAAGCCACTTTCCATACCTATACTAAAGGTACAAGCTGCCGTTCTTGTTGTGACAAGCAAACGAGTTAAAAAATATGTGGAGCGAATACACACACTATTATAAAACCATAAATCCTTATCGGATACCAACAAACATACCAATAACTGTAAACAGAAAACACGCAATTATCTACACTAGATTCAGGCTAGGACACCCGAAGTTTATACACGGACACCTATTCAAAAAAAATTCACCACCGATCTGTCCATACTGCAATAGAAGCACTGGCACTATTGAATATTTTACGAATAACTGACAATTTATCCTCAACCAATTCATCTCCTTAAAAATTCCCAGTCCTACCCAACTTCTCGCAGAGGCCAACATTGAAAATATCAACGATTTTTTAAAACTTATTTCTAAACTAAATATAAGCCTCTAAATATATGTACAATATATGTACATATGTATATCTAAAAAACAAGCTTGAAGACCTTCGTTGCTTTGGCTATAAAAGTATTGTAATTTAGGATTAATTCTAAGCTACAATAAAAAAATAATAATAATAATAATAATAATATTAATAATAATAATAATAATAATAATAATAATAATAATAATAATAATAATAATAATAATAATAATAATAATAATAATAATAATAATAATAATAATAATAATAATAATAATAATAATAATAATAATAATAATAATAATAATAATAATAATAATAATAATAATAATAATAATAATAATAATAATAATAATAATAATAATAATAATAATAATAATAATAATAATAATAATAATAATAATAAATGCTAGATCTAGCTGAAAACAGCTGAAATGGCAACATTGGTGTACTCTCACTGTATTTATCAGAGCGCATTCACTGCTTTATCAAATATCTGCTCACGCCCTTTATGCAAACAACTCACAAACCCAAACACAAAAAAGAAGAAGAAACATAGCAGACCAAACGAAAAAACTTACGAAACTTTTTGTGCTTGGTGTTGCAGTGGTTTTATAAAAATTTAATGCTAAGAAAAAACATATTTTCCTTTAAATAATCAAATATAATATAATATTATATAAATATATAAATATAACCCTTGGCACTCAGTGACAACGTAGCATTCTAGTTGGGAAAACATTTTATAAATCGGATAAGTACTTTCGCAGATTAGTCCTAACATTCAAACAAACACTTTCTTTTTATTATGTGTGACACGTTGCGCCATTATGCTGTAACCCCATGTCGCCCAGATTTATGCTATCCAATTGATGCCACAAAAACTCAGTGATCATAGCCCGATATCAAACTCCATTAACACTTACCGTCTGGCCATTTTCGTTGCGAAAGACTTTGGGACGTAACGGAGACTCTAGATACTACCGCCGATTACTTTCTCCCCAAATGTTTCTTCTTGAAAAATTTGTTTCTTGAGAAATTCATTCAACCGAAAAACTTCTTCATTACTGAAGATGACTTTTTCGCCAAAATTTAAAACTTTTCCATTTCCAACTGTTCCAAAGTCCAATCATCAAACATACGACGACCTTCATGGCCTTGGGGCTTCAGTTCTTGTCTTAAATTGATTTTTTATGGATTTTTCGCAAAACCCGCAAGTGGAGGTCGCAAAAATACTAACTTCTTATGCACAACGAGGAATGGAGACGTTTGGTTCTGCAGCCCCACTTTTAGAAACGGCGGCAATATTTTCGCTTGAAGGCTCGTTTCGGCGTCGTACAGGAACTGCTCGATCTACAGTGAGCCGATTTGCTGGAATTTCTCGATAATTCGTTGAAATTTAATAAAATACAATAATATAAATAAAAATAAAATAAAATGTAAAAAATAAAGAATATGAATAACAAACACAGATATTGATGTAAGTACATGTGTGTTGTAATATGACTTAGAATTTATTCAACCAGATCGACTGGCCTTGTCCTCTGCAACCTGCGTCTGCGCTGAAGTTCGTGAACTGGGAGTAGGTTGACACCAACCTTTGAGTGTTGGTGTAGCTTCGTCTGGTAGATATGACTTATTTTAGTAATCTTCTCTGTCACTGTTTGAATATTTAGATCACGATGAAGTTCAGCGCTAGTGATGTACCACCCAGCCTTGGTGATCATACGGATGATTTTTGATTCTTATCTTTGTATTATGGGTGTATTTGATTTTGGGATATTCTTAAAATTTGTGCTCCGTTCTTCCAGATTGGTCTTATGATAGCTTTGTAAATCAGATAATGATAATTTTGATTTGAGCAGCCAATATAGTTGACTAATCCTCAGTTTGATTTGTTCGCGTTTTTTAACTATGTGGTGTTTCCACAAGTTTTTTCAAGTTTGTTGGCAATATATTAACCCTAGTTTATACGAAGTTGCTTGAATATTCGTTTTAGTTGTATATATAACATGTACTGCCTTGGTGTTGTTTACTTTTATTTTCCACTTTTCAAACCACTTTAGGGTAGTATCCAGATGTTGCTGTTTGGATGTTGCTGTGTTTACTTCTCTATGTGAGCTAAGTAGTATTAAGTCATCAGCAAATGTAGCTAACCTTGAGGCGTCATAATTTCGTATTGGTATGTCTACTGTAAAGATAGAATATATAGTAACGGTCCCAGTATTTCTTGTGATACGCCTGTTTCAATGTTTCTTAATGTGGAATATTCGTCTTAGTACTTAACGAAGAAATGTTATTCTGTGATATAGCATATCAACATTTGTAATACGTTATGCGGGAATATACTGCGCAGTTTGCTGATTAGTCCTTTGTGCCAGACTTGGTCGAATGCCTTTCTACATCTATGCAGAATTTGTAGCCGTCGAGATCATTTAAAGTTATATGAGACACAATGAACCTGTTGTATAGTCGAGTGATTTCGTCCAAAACTAAATTGGTGGTCAGGCAATATGTGGTTGCGTTCCATAATAGGTAGCAGTCGCTGGAACAGGAGCTTCTCGATTATTTTTGCCAGCACTGGAAATAAGCTAATTGGTCTATATGAAACTGGATTGTATACGTCTTTACTGGGCTTTGGAATTCCAATGACTTCGGAAACTTTTCACAATCCAGGAACGTAATATAAAATAATTATCGCGTTAAATATACTTCGAATTTATATCACTGTGATAGGTCCCTTAATAGTGTATCCGGTCCCAATTTTGTCGTATCCGGGTGCATTTTTATTTCATTTTGTGCTGTATACATTTTAATATTTCAATTGGACATGTTTTTTAAGAGGAGTTGGCTGGGGTATTACTGTCGAGTATATATGACAGGCGTCTTCGTTGTGTATTTCATCAGCAAATATTTTCTCATAATAATCGGATAGTACTATCGCCTTCTCTAGAATCGGTAATGCCCATGATCCATTGTCCACTCTTATAGGTGCCTGGTGTATTGTTTTATTTATCAGTTATTTTGTAGCTTTCGATAGGGAGTAGTCGGCACAGCTCTTCGGTGAGATTTTTGAGATATCTTCTATTTCTTTAGTTGCCTTATTATATTTCTTTTCCGCATCGGGGTATCTATTAATGGGCCAT
Source organism: Cacoxenus indagator (assembly GCA_035041755.1). Taxonomy (NCBI): domain Eukaryota; kingdom Metazoa; phylum Arthropoda; class Insecta; order Diptera; family Drosophilidae; genus Cacoxenus; species Cacoxenus indagator. The sequence continues at coordinate 1,152,129 of JAWNKX010000067.1, forward strand.
GTTTTTTTTTTTACTTTTTTATTTATTTATTTACTTATGATCTATATAACTATCTATATATAATAAATGCGATGTATGTCTGTCTATCGGTCTGTGTGTCCGCTATAGACGCCGAAGCCGCTGGACCGATTTTGATGACGTTTTAAGGGGAACTCTAGAGTAGCCCGTCGAGTAATCCTGTGAAGTTTGGTGCGTTAGTATATCTCGGAATTCGGAAAAACAAAATAAATAAATGAATTGGATTATTTGTATGAAATCAATATTGCTTCATTAGTTTGCCTTTGAAAAATATTGTATAATCTCGATAATCCGGACAGTTAAAGAACAGGCAGTGTTTGAATTGAGCGAAATGTTCGGATTACCAAAAATAAAAAAACAATCAAAGAAAAATATATCTGAACTTTTGAATGAAACTAGTTTTAACTAAATATCAAATATTTACGGTTTAAAGCTTTATTTTTAATATGTTTTCAAAATTTTTAATAGAGTTGAAAAATAATTTTCATTTGCAGTTCCACTCTAAACTTCGAGGAGTAAAGAAGAGTCACTTTATACCTGCCCAAATCGATAATAATTTGCGACAACAAAACCATGAAATTAAACCGAATAAACGAACAAGTGCATAAAGAAGAATTAAAATAAAACGATACCAACAACCATACATAAGAACAGTTACAACAGTTTAACGATAGGCCTTCGGCCCAAAAACAATGTCTGATCCACCGGACAAAAACACAAACAACAACAACAACCAGTTCAAATTCTCAATCGACAACAGTAAATCTCTCAAAAATGATTCAAACTGTCCCAAATACCTTATTATAAATAGAAGCAACAGCAACGGAACTTTGTGTAACGTCTCACCCTTTCTCCTTAAGAAAGTCATCGATAATGTGTGCAACGGCGAAGTTGACGAATGTAAGCCACTGCGTAACGGAACATTTCTTATCAAAACAAAAAATGTAGCCCAAGCCAAAAAACTTATTAAACTCACCTCTCTCACCAACGAAATTCGACTCGAAGTAACAGAGCACTACTCACTCAACAGCTCCAAAGGTGTTATTTACTGCAACAACCTGAGGGACATTCTTGAAGAAGAAATTGCTAACGAGCTCAAAAACCAAAGCGTTACTGAATGCAAAAAAATATCAAAAAAAAAAAGAGAATAACACTTTAAAGGAAACTGGACTCATTATAATAATTTTCGCCACTCCAAACTTACCATCCGACATTAACATTGGCTATCAAAAAGTTCCCGTATGACTATACATTCCTTTACCCCTCAGATGCAACAACTGCGGTTGACTTGGACACCCAACTAAAGCCTGCAAAAGCGTTAAACTCTGCCTAAACTGCGGCCTACTGGACCACGTCGACCTAGAAGCAATGGAACCATGTACCAACCTTCATTGTTGCATTAATTGCAGAGAAAACAACGTCCACAATTACCACGACAACCCTCGTGATCGACAATGCCCTACCTTTATTAAGCATAAACAGATTCAAGCCATCAGGGTCCTCGAAAAAACTGACATAAAATCTGGGCACAAAATATACAACGATCACCACCAACTTTCCTCATCACCATCCTTTTCTGCAATTGCCCGATCTTTATAGACAACAACAAATACTAACCACAAGAATACTCCAATCCAACGTCAAATACAAAGCTTCGCTGACATCGATACGCTGCCTTCTACCAACATCACCAGCGAGCAACCACCCATCACCCCACATCATCCAGAGGAGATATTAGAAAACTTAATATAATTTAATATACTTTCTCAGACCGAGGTGTACCTCAGTCGACCTATCCGCAGGACGTCTTGTAATAGCTAGATACTGCAGCAAAAGTATCCACTTAACAACACTTCAAGCCGATATTAATCTGTGGCACAGCTCGGTCAACATACTCTCCCACAACGTTGAGTGATGGGCGTGGTTTCTTCATTTGCTGTCACGCTACAACTCAACGCTAATTGATCAAAAACACAATTTCTACACAATCTCCAATTTACTCTGCTTTATTTCCTTTATTATGGCTCTTAAGATCTTACAATGGAACTGCAATGGTTATTCCAACAATTATGATCAATTACAAATTCTCAAAAAAAAGTATAATATAAAAATCATCACCATCCAAAAAACACATTTTAACTCATTGTCTAATATTCCAACTCCTATCAACTATAAAATTTATACCTAGAACTCCTTATCCTCACTCTTCAAAATCAAGGTCTACGTTACCTGCTCATACATTCCCCCGAACAAACCATTCTCTAATAATAACCTACGTAATGCATATGATAATCTTACACTTCCTTCGTTAATCTCTGAAGACTTTAACAGCTGGCACTCTTTATGGGGCTCGCCCGCAAACAATCGTAGAGGATCCCCCACTTACTTCAGCACCAATCATACCTTTACTCATATAGATCTCACCTTTGCTACAACTACCCTTGCGCTAGAATCAACATGGAAAATAGAATCTGATAGCTTTTCCAGCGATCACTTCCCAATAATTATAAATCTTTTTGAACACCTTCAAAACTGATTATGCAAAGTGGACACTATATAACGAAGCCACAAATACATATCACCTTCAACGCCCTGTAAGAATTAACTTAAACAAAGAATCAGCCAATATCATAAAAATCTTCCGCAAAAGCTCTATCCCACAAAGTACATCAACACACGCCTTCAAAAACTAAAAGATGTTAAAAATCATCATTGGTACGCCCTTAAGCGCAATATATCGACTGAGAATATTGTAAAATTCAAAAAGGTGAACGCACTTCTAAAGCGCGAAATAAAATTCTCTAAACGCCTCTCACTAGAAACATACACTTCATCAATAAACCCAAACACGTCTACATAAAAAATCTGGAGTACCATTCGTACCTTTTGTGGCTTAAAACCGTACCACTCTATACACGCCATACATAGCGCCAACTCACAGACCCTATCATTGACAGCTACATTATAGCAGAAGAATTCGGGACTAACTGGTCGAACGGTTCAAACGACATAAACTTTTCGACTACTTTTCACTTACACAAAACAAATCTACTACCTACCCCCACTACCTATACACCCTCATCCTCAGCAAAAATAATTGAAACCCCAATTACTCCTCTTGAACTAAAATCCGCACTATCAAAATGAAAAGGTAAAACTCCAGGTCTGGACAGAATCTCCTATCCCATGCTGAATAATCTTCACCCAGCAGTCACATCACGTCTTCTTGACCAATATAATAACATCTTCAATAAATTCCTTCCTCAACAATATAAACTGAGCAAAATCATCCCCATAAATAAACCTAACTCCGACAAAACTGAACTCAATAGCTACCGACCCATTTCGCTAAACTCTTGGTGCGCCAAACTCTAGACAAAATAATTACTAACAATCTATGGTGGTTTGTGTCCCAAAACAAATTAATCAACAGTCATCAAACCGGCTTCAAGAGGTGCAAATCGGTGTCTGATAATCTAGTGGCGCTAGATTTTCTGATCACGTCAGCCCTCTCCTCCAAAAACCACCTCTCGATCATCTCACTTGACTCCAGCGTTTGACAAGGTAGGAATCCACTCCGTCATAGATGTTACATTCATGGAAAATTGGCCCTAAAATCATCAACTATGTCACTAGCTTCATGTCTAATAGAAAAATGGTAGTATATGCAAACAACCACTTCTCTTCAGTTCTTCCTCAATTCAACGGCATTCCGCAAGGCTCTCCCCTCTCCATCATCCTGTTCCTTATCGCATACAACAAACTAAATAGATTAATCCTTAAACATAGACATTTCGACTTCTACGCCTACGCCTACGCCGATGATTACCACATTGTCAAAAAAATAAACAAGTGTACCTCAATAAACATAAATCCATTAATAGCAGATATCCTCTCCTAGTGTGATTATTCGGGTGCAACTCTCTCGGTTTCAAAATGCAAACATTTGCACATTTGTAGGAAGCATTCCTGTCAAGTCAAAATCTCTTCCTTTCTAGCTCCGATTGCAGTCGTCAAAATCCTCAAAATCTTAGGAATCACCTTCAATCACAGATACAATTGGAACAATCACATTCTAAAACTTTTAACCTCCCTCAACTCCAAGCTAAACATAAATAAATGTCTCTCAAATTACAAATACAGCTGCAACCAACTATCTGTGAGAGATGTTATAAAACTTTTGATTATGTCAAAAATAGATTACGGTCTTTATCTCTATAAAAACTCACCACCCTCCCTTTTACCTATTACTATTATCACTATTATTGTTAATACCTTGATTAGTAATTAAGCTTAAGGCCTTGATGCTATAGCTTTGTTTAAGTTTATCTGTAATTTAACATTGCATTTAAACTGTCCATAAATAAATAAAATAAATACAAATTTTCATTTTTCCAAGTTGAGTTTCATTTTTCTTTTTGTATGTTAAATCTCTCAGATTAACACGTTTTAAAATGTCCCCGGAGGCGAAATCCTGTTCTTCTGCATATATGATACACATTTTAAATGCAGATATCAATGGAGAATAAATAATTTTCGGATGTTCATTTTCATTTTCATCGTGATTGGTGTCCTCCACTTACATATCTCATTATCATTATATACATCTGGGAATATTTCGACAAGTAGGTCAACCATTTCATTTTTACTGGGGCCTAACATCGCAGCAGGCAGGTCATCATCTGAATCCCATGCTTTGTCGTAAATAACTTTGTTGAATTTTTGATTTAAGGACACCTTCATATACAGTATTTCAAGCATTTCATGCCAGAAAAACAACGTCGTTTAACGAAACATTTATTAAAGAACCCATAAAATTATTTGTTGCGCTGGACAAAAGAAGACATAAGAAACTATTACGATAGGTCACTTTTAAATTAAGTTCATTTAAAATTAAATTCATTTTTTGTCCATAGGTTGGATAAGAGCAGTGCAGTTTGGGGCCAAAAATATGACGTATATGTCCTTCTATCGAAGTCTGATAATGATTGTGGATGTCAAGTCGCATTGACTAGCAATAGAAGTGCTTTGTTTGGCAAATTATGTTCTTTTAAGTAGCATCTTATTAGTTTTACAAGTGACTTTTCAAACCAATTTTTAGACTGTAGTTCAGTCCTCCAAGCTAACAGTTAGTATATTCCAACAGTAAGTGAAATTTTTTCAACGCCCTTGGATTTTTGGCTTTTCCGATCATCAGTAATTCAAGTTTGTGTTCTTCCAGAATAGTTATTCTTTCTTTCTAATTCAAAATAAGGCAGTCTCATCCGCACTATAGACTTGAGAAAATGTTATGCCAATTTGCGCCATTTGTGCTTACCACTTTTCAATGCAAGGTTGAACAGCAGTGGAATCGTTAGATAGTTTTTCTCCAGAAATTTTGGGAAATTTTAGTCCATATCGTGAGCGAACATTATTAAGCCAACCGTTACTTGCCATAAATTCAACATTGGATCCATGAATTCCGGCGCTGATTAGTTTGGTCTTTTCTTTAATGACATCCGAGGAGATTGGTACATTGTGTTGTATTTTATTTGCAACCTAATTATATATTCAATCAGATGGTATTCAGCCGATCGCATACTTTGTTTACCCAGGCCGCTTTCTGTTTTAGCAATGTAACTGCATAAAACAAAAAACAAAACAAAAACAATTGAATGAAATATGCATTAAAAATAATTTCGCAGTCTTACATTTCAATGTTTGATCCATTTAATTTTATGTAGGCAATTGTAGATTTGCCTAGATTATACCCCATTGCCAGTTGACGAAGTGCCAGTTAGTCTCTTTAATTTGTTTAGAATTTCGCTTTTTTGGTCAATCGTGAAGAATGTATGTTTTTTCTTAACTATCTTAACTATCTATCCACAGAGTTAAACTAAAGATTTTTAATTAAAGAGATTCAAATTGAACTAATAAATGCTAAACTGTTTTAGTCATATTTGAGAGCAAGTATGATCATTTGTATACGACTGAAGAGGAATGGAATGGAGTATTTCAGTCATACTCTTCGTTCAAATAGAAAACGGGGGATCCCCGTAAAAACAGCAGCCGAAATTGATTAAAAAATATGCGTCCGAATTATTGAGATAATAATAAAAGCATGGTATCCAGAGTCTACAATGGATAGCAGTTGGTTGTCCGGATTATCGCGTTGTCCGAAAATAATGAAAAAAGTAAGAAAAGTTTAACTGAAATTGATAGTTTAGTTCGCAATATTCGTCATTGGGGATAAGAAGTCTGATAATCAATGTGGTCCATGCGACGATACCCAAAGGAAAATTCAAAGTGATGAAGTTCTCATTCCCATCATTTCAATAAAGCAAATATATTTCTTCCTAGAACACAATTGAATTAGCAAATTTTTATTTTATTTTTTTCATTTTGGTTAGTACATATCAATTTGCAAAGCGTAGTTGATATGTATTGCTGTACAGGGTGTGTTAAGTTGTCCGGGGTTACTTGCGATGCTGTCTTTTCAATGTTATCATTAATGTAATGATGTAATAATCATTAAGTGAGCTATAGCTGATTCTATCTTGCGGGTTGATTTTATTCGAATGATTGTAATTAAATTTGTGTTAATATAGTCTCGATAGGTATCCTAGTCAGTTGTTGTCGTGCAATAGTTTTCAATCAATCCACTTTAATTGAACTAACTTTTAGAAGTACAGGTGTATGATCTAACGAGAGTTCCAGCCTTGATGTTATGACAAATTTACTTATGACTATGTTTTTGAGAATACATATATATAATTTTATATATATACAATTTTATAGTTGCGATGCCAAAGCCAAGTGCTGCAGTTATAGCAAACAAAGGCTATGCTACCAAATACCAATTGTATTTGGTCGTAATAGTCGTAATTTAAGTTTATTCAATAATATCTGTATTGTTTGGATCGTTTGTAGAGGTAGCTGGGCAACAGATCAAACACTACTATTATTTCGAGTGCAGCTGTATATATTTCATAATCGACTGCAACGTCAATCTCAACATCGAACTGGCTTTCATTAATATAATTAATCGCCACATATTCAAGTTTGACCACAATATAGACTTTGGTTTTCGCAGTTTACAATGCACATTGATTTATAATAACGTTTTTTTTAAATAAATTCACATTTGGTATTGTTTATGTTCTCACTTACTTGGTGTTACGGCAAACCACGATAAAAACATATTTTTTAGCACATCTGAACAAACAATAACAAAACTAAAACGATTTTTACACGTTGATCAAGCGCAAATTAATTCGCGCTTAAACGCCTACTTAAACGTGATACCCTGAAAGGCATTGAATGTAAGGCTGAATTTTGATTGCAGTGGCGATTTATGTTTTAATGGCATACAAAAAAGATGCATTTTTACCTATACATAAATATATTTATATGTACATATATATATACTATTTATACAAATACAGCATGAACAAAGGCGTCAACAACAACAACAAATTGTAACGTTTGCATTTGCTATTTAACGCGATAGCAAAAAGCTGTGAAATAGTTAGTAACGCGGAACATACACTGGGTAACGCACACTCAGCGAGCCTGACAATGATTATAAAAGTAGCTGCGAGGCAGCAAAAAATACACTAAAAACATAAAAAGTAACAAATCAAGAACAATAATAAAAGTCGGAGTGTTTTGCATAAAATGCGAAATAAAATATTCCACTCGCGCGCATTGCTAAATTGCAATTTCAACAAACTGAACAATAAACGGAAACTTAAACCGGCTGCAACAGCAATTGTTGCAGTTGGCATTATTGCTGCCACAACCGATGTTATGGGTAGGGGCATAGCGAGCCAATACCACATTCTTTCAACATGCAACATGAGTCCTCGCATAAACACACAAAGATGCACTCCCGCATTTGCGTTGGCAATTAATCGTAAATAAGCGTTTTGCGGCATTGTTCACAGCTTTTTGTGGTGGCGTGCAAAAAACCCACGCAAAAAGCTTGGGTAAATTAAAAAGAAACAAAAAAGTAAAAAGTAATTAAGATACAGAGTGCGGCATACAATTCAAACGCTTAAGTGTGGCATCAAAAAAATACTAACAATCCAGGACAGAAAAACTTGTGCCGAGTTCAGTTGCTTTGTCAAGTGGCCGCCATTTTGCTGCTGCCTTCATTCTACTTTCCGCACACAGTTTTCTTCTTTCATCTCTTCGAAATCGTTAAGATGAGAAATTTTGAAGGGCAAAAATAAGGATAGGATAGATGAAATTGCTACTGAAATGAAACCATTACAAGTCAAAAAAGTCAAGTAAGAAATTAATATAAATTAAATAAGGAAAATCCTTTTGCTAAAACTTCAGTTAAAAATAATATTTCGGCAAAAGCATTAAAAATGCTAAAAACTCGGAATCTTAGCGTAGTTTAGGTTGTTAGCAATTCTAACAGAGATGACTCAAATCTATCTGACTCCGAGTTGCGGCGGGTTCCTAGAGATACCGCATGGCTACATGACAACTGTACATCAACTACGACAACAACAACAACGACAACGTCAAGTGTCTCTCCCACTTACTAATTTAAGTTGTTTTGTTAAATTTTGTATATACAGTTTAATTGAAGTTGTTGCAATAATATCATTAAATACAAAGGAAAAAAAAGAGCTTCGAGCTGCATCGAAACTTAAATAAAATCATCTCTCAAATACATTAGTCGGTACGACATACGCACCAACTTCTAGTTTATTTGCACTATGCCAATTCTAGTCGCGCAAGTGTAAGAAATAAGTTGACAAAGTTTTATCTCATCGCGATGAACAAACCAATATTAATTGGTATATACATATATTAGATTCTGGCACGAATGCATTCACAAAAAAAATTTTTAAATCCATTGGAATATTCGTTCGTTTCTTGCAAAAAAAAGAAAAGTAAGCAAATAAAACGTATGTCAGGTATTTGTATGTCATGCTCACTTCTTTAAAATCGAATAGTACATACAAACGAATGAAGTAAAAAAAAAACCCACATAAATGAAAAGAGGTGCCTCGCATTCGGTTCATTTGTGGTACTTCCAAGAATTTGCGTAACTTCGAACTATTTGTTTATGTTCTGCTTTGGCGACCACTTCGTCTCGGAATGTGCGAGGGAGATAAAAGGCGCACAAGCAAATAAGTGCGAAAGAGGCGGTCTTTGTCGATATTTTTGTTGTGTGCGCATAATGGAGTCGTGAACTTGTGTCTATGCACTTTTGCAGTCACTTATCGCGTAAACATCTGCTGAACAGCGACTTCCAGGTAGTTACTTATTTCGTATTTGTTTATTTGGCTTGATGCTTGTTTCGTGTGTTTTCGGTCCGTATTCCAATCCGAACATTTGTGTTGTGTGAGCAGGTATTTGGTATTTGGATATGTCGGCATGAAACACTATTCTATTTGGTCGACCGACTACCTCATGGTTGCTTTGCTAAAAACGATCTTGTTTGCCGTTTCAAATGCATTCGTGCAAGACTCTATTAGATATATAGATATATTGATATATAGATATATTGATATATAGATATAGTATGTATATTATATATAACTGTGCTGTAGGGATGCTTTGTGACTATACTCTTCCTAAACGGCTGGATCGATTTTGATTAAATTTGTGGTGTGTGTTTGAGTGAGTCCCTAGATGGATTAGATTCGGATCCGGAAGGTAGCGTGGTTGTCGAGATACATTCAGTTTTCTATAATTTTTTTTTTTAATTTTTCACTTGGCCAAAATATACCCAATTGATTTCAATGAAATTTCGGGAACGTCTAATGGTTATGTAACTCACTTAATCGACTCAGGACTGATGAAATCAAGCCAAGGGACGCTGACACAGTAACACTAGAATATTCGATCTCTGTTCTCCTTTCTCATTCGTATCAATGAGACTTTTGAACCTGCCCACTATGGACTTTTAAGCTAAACACATACATATACAATGTACATATGGACATAGTCAACAATATATGATTGGATCCCCATTCTATAAGTGAATAGTTTTGAACATAATAGGTGATGGTGTTGTGGCGACCTAGAAATTTTTTTATTTGGGATCCGATTTTATAGTTTTTTTCTTTAAAGTGCGTTTCTAATCAAATTTGAAAATTTATTTTTATTTTGAATATTTGTCTGTCGTTTTTCCATTTACTGTTAAGTTTGCGATAAAGTAAATATTTTTTTTTTTAATCTCTTTTGGAGTGAAATAAAACTGCATATTTTCAATGTTAATTAAATGTTTACTTTATTTAAACTCCAAGTTTGAAGGGTGTATTTAAACTTTAGTACCTGGTAATAATAATAAACAAATAGAAAATGATTACAAACACACAGTAGACGCTCAGAAATTAGACCAGCATAAATTCAAAATATCGAAAGATTCGAACCTGAAACTGTGAATACATTGAATATACTGAACGCCCTAAAGTTCGAACCTTTGAATCTAATTTGCCAGCGTAATTTTTTGTAGGTATTTATAATATTTTTTTGTTGTTTCATTTTGTGTTACTATTTGTACCTTGATGGTTTTACGAGAAGTGAAAATAATATCAAAAATGTCAAATAAACGTAAAAAGTACGTTGTCTTTGGCAACTAAAGTTCAAATATCCCTTTCAGACCTGAGGATAATCTATTGGAGATTTTTGGAATATATATCTTTTATATAATACTAAAAGACACTCAGTGTTTACATTTTGATTTTATCATGTCCTTCAATGATTTTCAGGACTCGCATAATTGATGCATTTGGGTCTAATTTTATAAAATAAAAAAAAATTAAAATACGTCAAGTTATGAATCCTTAATTATTTTTATTTTTGCGTATAATATAGTTTAAAAAAATTATTATTTTTGTTTAGACATGAAATCTCATCGCATTTGGTACAACATGTGCGTGTACGTGACGAACATCCTTTGCAACGACACATTCGGTCCGATTTTAAATGCATTTCCTCTGGCCAGTGGTTAAAACCATATAGTCTTTTTTCAGTACATGGATGATCCGCTGGTCTATATCGTTTTAAAAGAAGAACAGTTTCGTTCGCGTCCGTTTCGGATCCAGAACTCCATTCCATGTTCCTCATTTCTTCAACAGCTACGAGTGCTTCAGCTACCACAAGTCGAAAACTAAGCAGGCCGTGTGAATCCTTCGCTGCTCTACTAATTTCTCGACAAGAATTACAATATTCTACCCGAGCATTGCAACATGCTAAGTGGATAAAGTGGATAATTACCTTGGCCACTCCAGGTCTTAAAAAATGTGCGATACGCTTCCATTTGTTGGTCAGAAATGTCCACAGCATCCATAGCCTCATTGCTGTACAATATTTGGACGGTAGACTTGTAAAAATTAGCGTACTTTTTGCACCATCGGCGAACGTCATTCACAGGGCTGCAGTACATACGGATTCTTGGAAAACGAATGCAACCCATGGTAATATGCATTCCTAAAGAATTCTGAATTTCGCCAGGGGTTTTATTTACACTTTCACCTGTATTTAGACTGTTGTACCTATTTGTGCAACTGACTACATTTTCAAAAAAAGAATCGAAAAAAAAAAATACAACGGCGTATGCACGTCCACCGCATCATTTTTCCCATAGAATTGCCCATGAAATATAGAAAACATGTGTAAAAATTAGATTTACTTTGATGAAAGTAACCATGTTCCGAGCAACACCTTCAATTACGACTGGCCGAATGGATCGACAACTAGGATTAGGCGATTCATTGCCTAACTCATCAGATACTACATCTGCATTTGATCCACAATATTCTTCTTCCTCGCCATCACTGTCGGTGCTTTCACATGGCACATAATTTGTGTCCATTTCTTCATCATCGATGCTGAAATCATTAACGACCGACTCTTCAACACTAAGCAAAATGTCACTGTCCGTTAAAAATTCTACGTGGAAAAATTAAAAAAAAAAATACATTTTTTGTGACCTAAGCCCCAATTAGCACAATTGAGGCACTTGCTGGAAAAGTTAGTGAAAACATATTTTAATTGCACTAAATGACCACAATTCATTCACAATATTAAAATTTAGTATTATATTAGTTACAAATTCTCCACTTCACTAATTTTTCACAACAATATTATAAACAATAATCAGTACAATCGATGCATGCCGGCCTAATTGACATTCCTGAAATAAATGTGAAAATACTGTTACTCAAACAAACCTGCACAATTGATGCTCCAGGGTTTATTTTTTTTTTCTTTTTTCCTTTATATTTAATTCTTCTGTTATTATTAGAGCAACTTAAATTAAATTGGATATACAAAAATTAACGAAACAACTTAAATAATAAGTGGGGATATATTATTGTGTATTAAAGAGATCTATTACGGAGGTCGGCAGGGTGCGATCTTCTCAGCCGTCTCGCCACCCTAACTCCTCCCATTCTGCGTCATTTCAGAAGGCGCCTTGCTAGTTTATTTGGATGATATTTTAACTTCTCTATATATTTTTTGGCCTGACGATTTATCACATCGCCAATTTTCGGTATTTTTAAGTCGTTTTCAATGTCCGTCGTTGGCATGAACCAAGGGGCACCAATAAGCATACGCAATGACTTGGCCTGCAGTACTCTCACCTTCGTGATGTTTGACCTCGCTGCTATGCCATACACCTGCAAACCGTATCGCCAAGCAGGAGCAATTATGGTTTCGTAAATGTTCACCTTATTTCCCAAGGACAATTTATTCCTGCTAGTTAAAAGCCAATGCAATTTACCAATCCTCTGTCTTAAGGATTTCGTGATACTTGAAATATGCGTCTTGAAAGTTAGCCGCCTCCCCAAATACACACCCAGGTATTTGTAACCTGAATGGTGTTCCAGCAGCTGGTCTCCAATGAAACCCGGACAGAAATCCGGCCGTAAGGCGTACGTCACATTGGCACATTTGTTTTTGTAAATGCAAATGTTCCAACGTCGTGTCCAGTTTTCAAAAATACGCAGGTATTGCTGCAGTGAGTCCATGCCTTTGTAAATGCACTTGTTTCTGACGAGGATGGCCGTATCGTCTGCAAACGTGGCAATGATCAGATCCTGAGGATCCTTCAGTGATATTTCTGACCCAGTGGGCATGTCGTGCGTGAACAGGGTATAGAGTGTAGGCCCCAAAACGCTACCCTGGGGACACCTACGCAAATCGCCTTGATGCTAGATTCCACACCATCCAGTACCACTGAGAAGGTCCTATTCTCAAGGCGCACGATTAACCATAGTTGAAGAGGCAGGAGATTTTTGAGCTTACTGAGCATCCCGTCATGCCAAACTCGGTCGAAAGTCTGCTTTATGTCAAGATACGCTGCCACCACGTACTCCTTAGCCTCAAATCCTTCGAGAATAAAGCCTATTCAGCTGTTCTGGGGTTCCGTGAGATCTACGAAAGCCAAATTGAAAGGAAAGAACTATTTGCTTTACCTTTTTTAAGTCCAGGATCCGTGTCAGCAAACAGCGTTCAAACAATTTTGCTACAGTGGGTAGCAGGCTAATTGGCCTGTAGGAATCTAAGGTGTAAGGGCTCTTACCGGCCTTATGAATCATGTAAATTCTCGCCTTCTTCCACTGTTTCGGCACATATCCCAATCTCATATATATGAGTTGAAAATGAGGACGAGAAATAGCACAGCTCTTAGCGGCATTGCCTTAAGTGTAAAGTTGTCCAGTCTATCTTTACCTGGAACCTTTTTAATGTTCAACCCTTTAATATGTGCTGATACTTCCTCGGCTGTAATGGGAGCAACCGGGAGGCATAATTGTCAGGCGCTTTCAAGTCTCATATGGATCTGGCGAACGCTGAGTTCTGAGCTGGTATCAAATGGCTGAAATCGAGCTTCCAATTCCTCAGCGAAAGCCTCGTCTCGCTCGCTTAAAGATCTAGCACAGGATCCGTCAGCCTTCTTGATTGGAAATTTTGGGGTTACCTGCTGTTTATACCTTCTTGCCAACTTCCACAAGGAGTGCTTTGGTTGGTCGTCGGCGGAGACATTTGACAAAAACCTGTCAGTTTCTTCCTGTTTATGCAGCGTCAGCAGCTTTTTGACTCTATTCGACACTACGAAAAACCCTGTCCACAATAGGGTTGCGGGTGCGACAAAACGGTCTACTAAGTCTCCTCTTAATAAGCAACAGTGCTTCAATAGCTGGGGGAAGTCCAGAACGCACTCTTGAGCCATGTGGTGGATTTAATGGAGCGGCAATGAGAGCAGCTGAGTGCACCGTATTTAGAAAGATCGAGTGCTCGTCTTCAATGTCTTCGGGCATTAGGATTTCCAAGTTTACATTTAGAGATTCATCCAGATCTCGGCGAAATGCAGCTAAGTCAGTTCCAGGTGGCAGCAGTCGTCCTTTTATTGTTTTGATATTCGGAGTGGAATCAAAATCAACCACAAGGGGGCGATGATCAGAGGAGAGTTGATACTCAGTCCTGATAGACAACTCGTCCGAACGCAGCCCATTATAAATGAAGAAATCAATAGCGCTGGGTGTGTGTCTTTGGGCGTACGGGAAATGGGTCGCTTGACCAGTTGCCAGGATTTGAGCTGTTGAGTTTTGCACAACTTCCTGTAAGCAGCTACCCCTTGTATCCACTCTAAAGTTACCCCAGAATCTGTTTTTGGCTTTAAAGTCTCCACCTATGAGAAACATTCTTCCAAGATTGTTTAAAAGATCTTCGAAGTCTACAGATGACCAATTAAGATGCGGAGGTAGATATAATGCAGAGACTATTAACTCGCCCTACTGGTTGAAATCTGGATGGTGGACATCTGTAATTTCGCTGTTCTCACTGGCTCTTGTAAAGAATAGCAGATTTCTTGCTTAATAAGCACAGCCGCCCCTCCTCTATGCCTGTTGCTGGGATGGTCAGCCTTGTGAATGTTGTAGCCAGGTATAAAGATCTGGACTCCAGTTTGCAGCCATGTCTCATTGATGAGCAACACATCAATGTTATGGTCGGTTAGGAAATGCTTAAGCTCCTCAACATGCCCAGAAATTCCATGAGCATTCCACAATCCAAGGCTAAGTGAACGGGTCATCATTTACGGGTATTTACGAAATTGAGGCATAATTGTTTGAGGAACTGATTGCTCTCCTTCAGTTCATTAAACATTAATGTAATTGTGTCAACTTTAGCTGTGAGGGCTGTTATTGCAGCCTCTAACCTGCTAAAGCTGTCGCCGACAGGGCGATTGCTGCAGATGCACAGCTCTGTTGCTAACATTGCAAGATCTCTTCGGAGGATTAGTTATATGCAAACCAGCACGTAGTGTGTATGCATATGAGGTGTCTCCCTTGACCATTACCGCCGGGACGTAACTCACTCTTCTCATAGAATCTTCCCTGTTGCTGCCACGCGCCGAAATTGATATATTTGGTTTTAGGCTGTTTAATTTCTTTTTGAAAACTCGGCAGTCCTTACTCCAAGCAGCATATTTCTCACCGCAATTTATGCAGCAAAGGTCTTCCACAGCCAAACATTGGGTGGTTATATGGTTTTGCCCACATTTTCCATAAATCAACTGTCGCAGGCAGTAATTTTTGGTGTGCCCAAATCCAAAGCATCTATAGCATTGAATGACAGTCAGGTTCTTTTTTGGAATTTCCACCAGGACACGCTGCCTGCCTATATGCTGAATTTTCAGAGCCTCCTTATTGTTAGGCGCTTTGGCAAGGTTGATGAAGAAGAAGTTGTTTGGTACCATCTTTTCAGTGTCTGCTCCATTAACCTTAGTGATTAACTTGCGGGGGTTGGGTTAAACACACCGGTGACATTGTGGCCTTTGGTATAAAAGGCTTCCTTGATAATATTGTGGGGGGTGGTGCTGGCCAGGTTGCGAACAACTACCCTGAAAGCTTTGTCCTCCTTAATCTGGTATGTGTAGTGTTTAATGTTACGCTCTTTTAGGTAACGAACCAGAATACGATACGAATCAGAATCCTCAGTATAGACCCTTACAGTATCATTTCTCATAACATTAAGTGAGAAACTGTTAGGTCCGGAGACCAGAGCCAGCTCCTATTCCAAAAGGTGAGCATTGCTCACATTATCAATGTTTATAGGGGGTGGTTTTCTAGTCCTGCGAGTGATTTCAGTATCAATTCCCTCAAGCAGAGCATCAGCGTCAAGGACCATTTTCTCGACTTCGGCAAGTGTTTCAGTAGTCTCATCCTCATTCCCAGCGTCAGAGAGCAGAGCAAAGCGATTTGATGATGTGCCAGGACTTTCCAGAGAAATAGAAGATTCCACGGTTTGGGCTGACCCCCTTTTCCCCTTCTTTACCCTACCATGACGGGAAAGTGGACTAGGTGGTGTTTTTGACGCAGGCGTCTGCCAACACACCTGAGCACAAAGGAGTCGCAGTTGTGGTACAAATCGGAACCGTGCTAAAAGAAACAGTTGACACCGGGGCAGCGCCAGTCAAAAATTGACTGCAAATCAACGAACGAGCACATTTCAGGTAAGGCGCTTGAATGCGTCACTATATACTTGGAGACATTTGTTGTTGTTGTTGTTGTTGTTGTTGTTGTTGTCGTAGTTGATGTACAGTTGTCGCCGCAACTCGGAGTCAGATAGAATTGAGTCATCTCTGTTAGAATTGCTAACACCCGAAACGTCACAAAGATTCCGAATTTTTACCATTTTTAATGCATTTGCCGCAGCGCGGCGAGCCGAATGGCGCTTCATTTTACCAGTTCTTATTTTTAATTTTATTTTTAACTGAGGTTATAGCAAAAGGAATTTCCTTATTTAATTTATTTTAATTCTTCACTTGACTTTTTTGACACAAGATACAACGAAGAACTACTCCAGGGTCTGAAAGGAATATTAGAACAACTTAATGAACACATACAAGGGAATCGTTAAATAAAAAAAAATATAAAATATAATGTGTATTATATATATATTTGCTATATTTGCTAATCGGCCCTATTCCCGTTGGCGTTCATATTTTAGCAGTCGTTTTTCTGTCGTCGTCGCCTTTCTGTCGTTTTACTCGTAAATCGGTATTCCCTAAGTACAACGAACGACGACGACAAGTTGTCGATAACTAGCACAAAAACAAAATGAAAAGTTGGCAGCGCTGCTCTAATTTGGTTTGTTATTTTTCGTATTTTTGTAAATAATTTCATTATTTTGAATAAAAAACATAAAATGACTATTAATTTCAAGGCCTTCCTCTTCACATTCCAACCTCTTTCTTTGGTAACGAGAAGTGTCATCTAAATACCCCTTAATGGACGCCAAGCGATTGCCGTTTTCTTGTTGCACCTCAGTTTGCTTTTGGCAATAATATAATCCTTTCTTTATTAATTTCTTCATCGAATCCTGCAATATCTCTTTAGGATTATTGGATATCCTATTGGATTTATTTTTAATTGCATTAAATTTTCCACCGCTCCTTCCAACGGTGATAAAGGAATCTGCTTATAGGCGCCTCCTCCTGGTGCTCCGGCTTCAGATTTGTTGGTCAACAGCCTTTTTTACTATAAATTTTAAGTCCTTCCATACCTTTAATAATAATTTATCTTAATTTTTATTTATTAAATTTTAGTTTTTATTTAATTAATTTTTTGCAAATTTCGTTGTATCATTTATTTATTTACCATTTATTAGATATTTACTTGGTGGCAACCGTTACCATCACGGACTGGAGGTCCAAGCGGGCTTATTTTTCTGCTAATTGTTTCCAGAAACATTCAATATTTAAGTTTTTTATGACCTTTCGAAAACCCTTAGAATATTCACGATTTTGTTCCATTTCCAAACCAAAAATTTTGAATTGTCGTGGCGTTCTTATTTTCATACTTATTTATTTTCACTACACTCACTTCAGCGTCGCCACCTCAAATGCTGACGACAGAATACGAATATTTCACAGTCGTTTTTCTACTCGTCGCACGTTAGAGAATACCGCATTTCGTCGATCGACGGCCAAAACGACAACGGGAATGCCAACTTGTCGTTTTTGAGTCGTTTTTCAACATAAACGCCAACGATAATATGGGCGAATGTTTCAAAGACTTTCGAGAGAGAATACAAAACCTTACACAGTGCTGAATATCCAGAAATGGAAAAAGTCGATTTAGGTGGTTTTTAAAACAAATTGCACTTAATGGACTAGTTATTTCCTTGATAACGTATACCTTAAATGAAGATAAAACTGCGTTCCAAGCAAGTGATGTCTGGGTCAAAAAATGGTATTCGTTAAATATACTTCTAGTGATGTTGGAGCTGAAATTCCATTTTTACACAACTGTCGCAGAAAAGTCGCAAAGATGTTCTTAATGGAATTACAAATATATAATGCCGACGAAAGCAGGCTGTTTTACCGTTGCTTTCCAAACATAACATACGTCGCGGATTGTGAGAGAACTCGCCTGGATACAAAATCCAAAAGGAACGCATTTAAATTTTATTTGGCAGAAATCACGATGGCTCATACAAGATAGAGCCACTATTGATTAGAAAAACAAAGAAACAGAGATGCTTCAAGGCATTTAATACCTCCATTACAATTGTTTAAATATATTTTTGGTTAAGCAAGTTATGCGATTTTCTTTAGAAAATAATTCCAAAATTCAATCCTAAATCATTTATCGGCAATGCCATAATATATGTGAAACAGGCTTGGGATGAGTTGCCCCACAAAGTGTTAATGAGCGCTCGGTCCAAATTGCTTCATTTGTACTCCACCACCAGAGTACACCACCAATGTACTCTGACGATAATTTGCCTCTAGAGAAGTTGCTGCAAAATAATGAAGACTACAATAAAACTCCTCAAATGAACCAAACAATTCTAGCCAAAACTGATTGAAGTAATTGATAAGTGTACAAAAAATTAAAAAATGGAATAACGAAGAAGAAGACGAATCTGAATATAAATTCGGCAGCGATGGTGCGACTTCCGATAGCATTGAAGGCTACGTGTCTGATGGCACACCAGTTATTTCACATTCGACAGCGATTGAAAGCGTCAATAATTTAATAATGTGGTCTAAAAAGAACAGGCTATTTCCTAATGATCACATGACAAATTTCCTAACTCTACGTAATAATATGATTGTACAGCTGCCCTTGAAAGTTAATGCAAAGGAAAGAAAATTACTAATTTTGTACATTTGTGTATCAGACCGGGTACTTATTAGGCAATGTGTTATATATTATGTCTATTTTCTAAACTAAATTCCCTAAAAACCCTCAACCACAAAAAAAAAAATATATAATAATAATAAAAATTAAATAAATACAAATAAATAGTTAAAAAAGCTAAAGCTATTTAAAAACAATAATATCTAGCCAAGTGCGAAAAGCGAAGGTAAAATACAGGTTGCTTTAAATATAAGTTTAATTGTTATACTAATTTTTGAGTAGTACTAATACTAAATATATACATACAAACGCTTGCTTATACTTTTTTTTTTTTTTTTATTTTTTTATTTTTTTTTTATTTTAGTACATCGACTTAGTAGGTACGCAATGACCACACACTGATCTCACATGGGGCAGGCCCAGGTGGCATCAAAATTCACCCAGTCACATAGACTGGGCTCAGCTGGTCTTAATTGCTAATATCTTTGGTGATCATGCGATACCAAAGCTAATGTCTACGTACTAAATATTTGGCTACAGATAAAAACATCATCAGCCATTAAAATAATCAGCATGCAAGATTAAACTAAAGCTAATATTAAATTTAGAATTCAATACCTACAATAACATAGACTATTTGAACAAGGAGGAAAAATTTAGGTTAACAGTATAGAAAATAAGTGATGCATTAATTTAATGATGCCAATTTTTTGTTACAATGATTTACGTTTGATATTAGATTATGACAACAGGGCCTTGACCGGCGAAGTCTACGTCTTTGCTGGAGCTCGTGCAGAGGCAGTGAATTCACCTCGTTGTTAGTATGTTGGCTTATTTTTGTTGGGTATCTCCGACTTAAACTAGTTATTTCTTCAGTACCTGTGGAAATCTGCAGGTCACTGTGTATGTCGAAATTTGTGATATACCTGTCAGCATTTGTAATTATACGTAGAATTTTTGATTGTGGTCTTTGCATTAATTGTAGATTTGATCTTTTCGCAGACCCCCATATTTACGCTCCATACGTCCAGATAGGTTTGATAATTGTTGTATATATTAATAAGTTGTTATTCAATCAGAATTTCGATTTTTTGTTTAACAACCACTTAATTTATTTTAAGTTTCATTCGGTTTCGTATTTTAAAAATATGATATTTCCATGTTAGTTTGCTGTCAAGGTAGATTCTGAGGTACTAAGCTTCGTTTTCGAGTATTATATCTCTTCAATTCAATATCCCGTCAATTTTTAGGTGAACTGGTCTATATTTTGTTTTAGTAGTGAAAATGACTTGAACTGTTTTCTGTTGTTAATTTTTACTCTCCATTGCCGAAACCACTCTAGGGTTTTATTTAGGTTTTTCTGTAGAGTGGATGTTGCTGCATTTATGCTTTTATTGGCGGATAGAAGAAGTAAGTAACTGATACAATTGCCCACTCAATAAGTCTCTCAATCTTTCCTAAAAGCTTTTTCAATATATATTTTGAGTGATTTAATATGAATTACCACGGGTTAATTACGGGTTTTCCCGAAAAATATAAGTAAAGAGCTATTTTCTATATTTGTTTTAAATTTTTAAGCTCCATAGTTTCAGAGTGGGAATGGTCAATTTTGATCTATTTACTTAAATAACGTTAAAACTATTATATTTATTATATATATATATATATATTTGAGACCTTCGCAACAAGCTCTATCATATGGCATATAACACAACTTAATCGGTCCAGTAGATTTGAAGTAACAGTGGGATAGACAGACACATCACTCGTGTGTCTATTAATGGTTCGGTTTTTCACTCAAACGTACGGAACCGTAAAAAAGAAACAGAATTCTGCTTTCTTCAGCATTTGTGTCCACTGCATCAGATTCAAGGTAACAGCAGAAAGGAAAAATAAATATACATAATTCTACCTCTGAAGTAGAATTGGTGTCTCTCCAAAACCTGTAAGTATAAGTAGCTATATTTGAATCAAAACCGAACTGAAGATTTTTTAGGTGCGAACAAGTTGGGTTCTAGAATAATAACAAAATGATAACAAATATACATTGTTGACAATTGAATTCTTATACTCTTCACATCCTGAGAATTAGAATTTAGTTATGAAATGGTTTTACTTAGAGATGCCACGAATGTTTCGCAACTATTCGGTATTCGGACTACACATTATTCGGCCGAATGCCGAATTCCAAGTCCTGAAAAAAACTGTATGTATTAGTTCAAAATATAATTACAATATTTAAACCTTAAACTATTACATTTAACTTAATACTTAATAAACAAGTTATGATATACGAAAACAAATTTTTCCGCATTTGTAGAGAGTAAACGATTGCTCTTTTCTTCGTAAGCAATACCTGCTTCTGAAAATCAGCTCCCACTCTATGCTGCTGCCGGGCGACAATAGGTAAATCTTTGCAAATTCTGTCAGGTTTAGCAATTGGGCCGCGTTTTCTGACTATCACTTTCATGGGTCCACTTTCAGATCCAGGCGAACAGTTCTTATAAAACAATCTATCTCATTAGCAATAGCGCTTTTCTTCAAAACATGCTCGTCCTGTTGCAAATTTTCCTTGGCGACTTTCTCAAAACAAGTCCAGAAACTGTCGTGCTGATTTTACAATTGTTATTTGTACTGGATATTTACGAAGTGGAGAAGAGTCATGATCTGCACTAGAGACCTCATCGCAACTCATTTTAAGACCTTCTAATAGAGCCATTTGTTTTGTACTATTATGTTTGTACTATTCCCAGAAAACTTTTTTAAATCGCCGGTCAAGAAAGGTGGCAACCAAATATTTATAATGTTGATCAATCTTGAACCGGGTATCAATCTGAAGTTGTAGTGATCTTCTCGTCTGTACTATTATATAAAATTGATTGTATGGAAACTGTGTGTAGCGCTTTCCTGACTCTATACTAAACGGTTTTTATTATATATATTTTTTAAACAAGACATATACGCTATAGAACAAAGTGGCATACTTATTTTTTGATATTTTAAAGATTATTATGTTTTTTGGTAAATTACTAAAAACTACAAAAACATTCCTTATTTGCTGTTTAATTTCAGAGATACATCATGAAAAATTATAACGGCATATTCACGAGCTCTGAACGCACCACATACAAGAGAGGGCAAAACAACGTTTGCCGGGGCCACTAGTTTTTAATAAATTTAGTTTTTTATCTCAAGACTCTTCCTTCCCTAAGTATTTCAATCAAGCAACAACTTGTGAAATCATTTCACAAATTTTGTAATCTCATCGAACGGTTTGAGGAGTTTAATACATTGTGCCACAAGCTCCCACTGAGAAGGTGTTAAATTATCTACTCACAATTAGTTGGATACAAAGAAACAGTTGGTACTTGGGAAAGTTAATTTCGACTTTTCTTGTGTATGGGTAACAATTAGTCTCGCAGCAGCTACTATAGTAGCATGGTGAGGCAGTAATCCGATATAAGAGATTTGTATTAATACAGAAACTCCTCTACAAAATTTTTGGATCCTCAAAACTTGCCCTTTGGGACCAAAGTGGCGTTTGGGTCCAACGTTATTTTGTTTACCACGTTTATATTATTATTTGAATTTATGTACTAATAATTAAAGTAATATTAGACACACAACCTTCTCTCAATTGTAAATTGCACTCCAATATTCTCTTATTCGCTTACTGTCAGTATGTGTTTGCACTTCAAATCACGGCATCGGCTGGTTTATTAGTGCATTAAGTTGAGGTTTCAAAACAGGGGATGAAAAAGCGAAGTATGGTGTTCAATTAGCATAGCATTAGTAACAAAACGCACACAGATCGATTCGTATGAATGACTGTATTGCCGACTATTCAGAACTATTCGCAGAATAATTGTCATTCGGCAAAAACCTTGGCCTAATATTCGGTATTCGGCAAAATAACTATTCGTGGCATCTCTAGTTTCAATGTATTAAGCCACTCATCCTGTAAGTAGTGAGTTAAAAATACATAGCTTCGAATAAGCGTTGCACAATAACCACAAAATGAAAAAGTCAGATGAGCGCAATTTTTGATTACACAATGCAACAATGAAAAAGTTGGCTTATTTTCGGTTGATACACTTAACGTAATAAGCAAAATCCTTTCTAAGTAGTAAGGAGCAATGCAATGGACGAGGTAAATAAATATTTGGTTTGTGAAGCGGGGGCAAGGCGGCCTTGCGATTGTTAGCGCAAGATGGCAACGACAACGAATTTGAATTTGAAACGCAAATGTTGCCGTCAACAAGGCTCGGCCGCTTGGTTTTTGGGCTTGTGGACTGGGGTGATTTAAGTCTGTCAGCCGAAAAGGGTTTTCCGCTCTACTCACACTTACACACATGCATAATCCTGAAAGCCGACTCACCAAATTAGTTCCTTTTATGTGGCACTTTTTTTCAAATATCTTCTCCCATTCGAGCTTTTTCTTATTCTTCTTCTTCCCTTCACTCTCTTTTTTTTTGATAATATTAATTTTTTTGAATGCAAATTCAGAATGCGCAATTTTTATATGGATGCAGTCAAGTGCTCGAGCATTTTATTTAAGCGCATGAATGGATTTTATGGCTTGGCTTTTTATCAACAAAAATTACACACAAAAAGTTTGCATACAAAAAAAAAATTATTCAAGGAAATAAAAAAAGTTAAAAAAAAATACGAGCGGCAAAAAAAACTTCAATTCATTTCAAAAAATGCTTGGAAATCATAGCGGAATTATGAAAATTGTTTGGCAATGCTTCGGTGGGTGAGGGCGTTGCAGTGAAGGATTGTTGTAGGCCGGGGGTGTGTTAAAAGGGCGTGTGTTTCATGAACCCTCCACTGCATCGCAGTGCATGTAACAACAAAAAAAGCGAAAGGAAAAGAATTTAAATAAAATATTTTTTCGTTTTCTTAATTTTTTTTCTTATTTGGGCCACAAAAAAAATAACCGCGTCATTTTCTTCTTTTTTGATTATTTTTATTTTCTCTTTTTCGCGAATATGCAAATTGTCTCTGAGCAAAAAGAAAAGAAAAACAAGAAAAAACCTTTTTGGCAAAATTCTGGGTATTTTGACATAGCATATGCAACTTGCATGTGGGTAATGTATTTCTGTATCTGAGATTTTGTGTATCTGTGTGTGAGTTCGCTTGGCGCTGGTTTTGCCCGCAGTAATTTCTTAATTAGCTTGCAAATACAATGTGTATGCGCCTTTCATTTATTTGTTTTTTTGTTTTTTCTTAGGAATGTGTGGACGTATGTGTATTTATGTGCATGTGTTTATGTTATATATATATATATTCTTCCCCTTTTCTGGCTCAATGCTACATGAAGTGTTCGAGTGTGTGTGTGGATAATTTCACTTTAATGTATTTGAGCAAAAGTGAATGTGCTTTAGCTAATTGGCATTAAAAGTTTTGAGCGAATCATTTTAGTTGCGCCGGATGAGCAGAAACCCTGAAACACTTCCACATTAAAATGGCGTCGTCTGGCAAAACCTGGAATTGGAGTTAAGTGAAAGAGGGGTTTTAAGTGGTTAGCGTTGGTGCTAATAATTGTGAGTGAATGATGAATTACTTGGAAAATTAGTCTGTGAAAAATCTTAAATGATAACCCGTTAAAGAACTTTATTCGACCCAATCCACAGCATTTTTGAAAAAAAATGTATTTTTTTTCTAAGTGCTAAAAACTTTCCTTGAACAATGTATTTTTGTAAAAACAAAAGGAATAACTGAGCAAACAAGAACAATAGTGATTAACTCCTTTTTATTTACTCACTCATGACCAACCGAACACTAATACATTGATGATAGCAAAGAGAGTGCAAACACACTAAATTGATCTCCCCCACGTTGTGTATGAAACGAGAATGGAACAAAAACAATAACATGGCTTCACAAAACCAAGAGTGCAGAAGAGAGGCACACAAACCTCTCCATTCGCGCATTCTATTGCGCTCACAACATCAACGGCTGATATCGTTATTGTTGTTTCAATGCGGTTATCTTTAACACCTTTTCTAACCTATCATGAGTTACTGGCCCGATTTTGATAACAATTTGATTGTGCCCATCTAGCGGAGAGATATTTTAATTGAATATTTTAATATTTTAATATTTTAATTGATGAAATTTTATGCCATCTACTTTCTTCGCATTACATTTCCATTGAAGACTGAATTATTTAAAACGCCACAGCGGAGTGCAACTATGCCATAATATGAACACGATTAAGCTCCTTAGCACTAAGTTGCCGTCTGATGAATTAGTGGGTCTTTCATACAAGCGTATGGACTTACAAATTTACAGATTTGGTCTCAATTTGGAAATTCAGTCCAGTTCTGGTTTCAGTCAAAACTAGTGCCGAGTTTTGTCGCTAAGTCATGGTACATCCGGAATTCTATCATTAATCAAAATCTGCAGATTCCAACAATTAGCGAGGAAAACGTGAGAACACTTGAAGCTAACAGCGTTTACAAAAAAAAGAAACTATTTTTACCCATTGAGTGGTCGCGCGTGTCCACTTATATCGTACGACTCTATAATTATTCCTCAGGTAAATCATGTTCGACACCTGAACTACAAGCGCGTCCTTTGGCGCGCCCATGTGAAGAATGACATTGCATGCTGTTATCAACAGATGAGGAAACTGGAGTGGCTACTGCCTATGAACAATAAACTCTCAGTCAACAACAAAATTGTTATAAAAAATAGTGGGATTAGTTTGAAGATGTGGCATGCTCCTTATAATATCAAAAGGGTAGAAGCAACACAAAATAAGACGCTGCTGGTGCACCGTGGGTTGTTGAACACCTGACCTTATGGTGCTAATGTTCATCGAAGAAATGTACTTCCTTGGCACATAACAGATTTCTAAAACATCACGAGCCCCTGGAGAAGTCCCTCACTCACCGTACCGCTCGACTAGAAAGACTTCATCACAACAATCTTCTTAAAAAGAGGTTGTAAAATCTCTTAGATAGCATACTTTTTCTAAGCTCATGTGAATATCCTATTGCCAACCTATAAATATTTGGAAGCTATACGGTTGTATTGAGGTTGTGACAAATTAAAAATTAAAACAAATTTTTGTACCGAAAAATATCTTTACGTCTTATATAATACTATAATGACTTATACGCTTCTACGTATTGTTTTTGACTAATTAATTTTAGAAAGATTGATTGATATTAAATTCGTGAAATGCTCACCATTCGTTACGCGAAGCCCTCCACCTCCGCCACCATGCTCGCTCTAGCTCTTCTTATTTGCATTAGGAAAATTACACAAGCCTTAAAAGACGAAATGGAATATGGCTACCCCCCTTACATATGTTTTAATGATTTTTGAATGATTTTTAAAGTAACGATCACTCAGTTCTTTTGAAAACAATCTCATAGAGTATGTTGAGTATGTGTTTTGTTGTTAACTGTCAGTCACAGTTTTCGATGCTTGAAAATTCTTTCACCTTCAGTTTTGTAGCATTATCATCGAGTTCTTCAAAACAATTAACAAATTCTAAGAGTATTCATTTCGTGAACCCCCTGCAATGGAAACGCTACGAAACATCAGTTAAGCGCACAACAAACCAAAATAGTCTTCTGCGGCATAGTGTATGTACTCTAAAACTGCAGCTGTTTCATTTGCGCGAGGCCAGCCTTGTAACTTGATACTTTATGGACGCTTGTAATAATTTCGCATTATTGCACAACCTGATGTTCGAATGCATGTCCTTTTTGCCGTCATTGGCACCGCCACCGCAAACATTTTTTTATTGCATTTCCGTTGCTCATTTTCAGAGCATTTTATTGACACTAAGCTTCAAATAACGGACAACAGACGCACTAGAAGGGACCACGACAAAAAAATAAAAATAAAAAAATAACAAAACAATATTATATATAAATTCTAGAAGCACTCATGTGTATTTGTGCAATTTTGGGTGATTGTTTTTATTGCGGCTGCTTCCAGCCCATTTTTTGTGACGTTTCAATTAAGTACAACGGGCGTACAACGGTTAAATTACGCTTAAAAAAGGACACTTAGCCATAGAGCGACAGACAAAATGAATGAATGTATGTGTTTTAGTCCATTACTTTGTCAGTTCAGTTGGCATGTGTTTTATTATCCATTTAGCACATTTATTTTTATTTTTTTTATTCCTGTCTTTTTATTTTATTTATTTATTTATTTTTTGACAGAGAGTATATGTGTATGCATTGTTCTTGCTGGCTAGCAACATCAACATTATCATTATACTTGTCATTATGTGGTCATATGTGCTTGTTTCTATTGGTGTCCTTTATTAAATTTTTTCTCTCGCTCTGCGATCTTCCACTTTTTATGGCATCCCTTTGTTTGATGTTTTTTTTGCAGTTGCGGTTTTTATGTTTATTGCATTGCGTCCAGCTTTGGTCAGCCTGCCTTTACGGTCAACCAGCCGCGGGGTGTGCGTTGATTGTTTTGTGTGTATTCTCGCACTGGTTGTTTCTGGTGTTGTTGTTCATCACTGTCATTCTTAATGTTTAGCGATAAGTAACTATAAATCAAATTGATTCTCTGTTGACCAGAACCATTTGAGGTCAGTTCTTATCAAGTGGAAACGAAAACTATTTCATTTGGTAAAATGACGCTTACCTGTAATTATGTGTCGTAGGACATAGGGCCAGGCGGACAGGCGGACACGCGGACAGGTGGACACGCGGACTAACAAACGGCAAACATAATCAAATTCCAGCTCATTACATTCCATATTGTCCAAAATTAATGCAATAATAGTGTTGAAAGGACACAAGGCGGTAAACAAACAGTGGGCTCGAATTTCAAACATTTATCACGGCCTACACACATACATACACGTATTCTCGTATTAACAACGAAAATAACAAAAGCAAGCGTAATTGAAATCAACTCGTAGAACTCTAGGCTTAAAACTATAGCAAAGAGATGTGGAACGGGAAAAAGTGCAAATCGAGCCGAGTCCTTTTTTATTTTGAGCTAATTTTGTTGAGCGGCATGCGCTTCGAATTACGCGCTAAAGGATAACAAGGCATTTCCTGTTTTAGGCGACAATTCTGTCACACACACACACAGGCAGAAAGCCAAATCGCTAGCTCTGCTGCTTGTCTAAAATGGCTTTTTCTTTCTGCACTCGAATTCAATTGAATAACAATAAAATGGCATGAAAATGTTTGTTATTCGATGCCGGTGCTATTGTCATCGTCTGCTGGCTATAATTTCATGCAATGCAATGCAGTAGAGTAAGGATAACAACTACAACAGCAACAACAACAATATCAACTAAAGCGACAATTGCGCCTGTGTACCTACAAATTATATAGCCATCATCGTCATCATCGTCATCGTGGCTGACAGGAAATCAACAATGTCGAAAAATTCGCTCCCAGGATATGCACAGGATACAGTGTGTAATTTGTTGTAAAACGCTTCTATACGAACTGCGCAAATGATTGCAATGCGAGAAGCTGCGGCGCGCTGATCTGAGTCGAATCGAGCTGAGTACTGAGCCAGTCATGCCCCATGTTGTAGTCGCAGTCGTTATCCTTGTTGCTGTTGCTGTCGCTGCTGCTGTTGTGATTGTGTAATTTAATGTCATTTAGCCTGCGGCCAAATAAACTTCCCTTTTGTCATAGCCTGGTTCAGTCATTTTTGCTTATTTTTTAATTTTTTCTTTTTTGTAGCGCTGCGCGACACCGGAAAATAAAATGCTTGTTGTTGTTATTTTTGTTGTTGTTTGCTGTTTTTGTATTTATTGTTGTTGTTACTGGTTGCCCTTTGTCGTTTATTGTTGCACTCGAATTCAAGGCGCTGCCACTGAGTTGCTGAGGTGTGGCGAGGTGTTGGGGCCTTAATATGTGTGTGTGTGTTTGAGATCGCGTTAAAGTCAGCTTCCTCTTCCATTTATTGTCGAAAGAAGCAGAAAGGTGATTGGTAATTAAGTTAATTAAATTTGTAATTAAGGAGTAATTTAGGAAATAAAGTGGAAATTGGTAATGATTATCAAAATGATATGAAGGGTGCCCGAAAAATTTTGGATAGATCTAAAATAATAGAAAAGCTCTTTGCAGAAATACGCTTTTTATAAATTAGGGAATATTCCGCTAGACTTTAAAGCCTCTTGTTGAGTGCAAGACGATTGTTGGAAATATATATTTTCGAAATTGTGCGAGTTTAAAGTTTTTCAATTATTGATATGTAATTTTAGCGGCGCCCTCACGACCAGTGTTTGCTAATCGATGGCGAACAATTCAAATACAGCTATGCAAAGTTAGATATATGTGTACAGAACACATGCTTGAAGTCCGGGATTAAGGAGAAAGCAAAAACAACGTCAATGTTAAAATCATTATTTTGATAAGTTTTATGATAATAGTTATTAATGTCGTTTTCCTAATATGGAATGAGCTAATGTTATTTTTTTTAATAGAATGTTGCTGTCCAACTCCAAAGTGAAAAAAATTTCCGAGCTAAGACTAGATTCTGCAGAGTCAGTCAAGCTAATTGTGACTCAGTAGAAGCAGTAGAATGGAACATTGAATAAAAAGAAAACGCTATTTGTACAAATTAATTCATATTAAGTCAACTTGGTGAAATCACATTATATTACAAATGGATTCCCTTCCAGCAGAGAATATTATCTTAAAATACATCCCTCATTAACACGATGACTTGGTATCATCCTCTAAAGTCCAAATGCCTACGAATGAATGACTGAATGAATGCTTGGCTGAATTACAACAATTGCGGTTTGTAACGCTCCCCACCAAATGCAGAGCATTAGCTCCTTGCATTAAATATACATATATCAACTTCAATGTTGATGCATGGCTAATTCAAAATTTCGATAAAAATATAGTGATGGCGATGGCTAAAAATTCATCACAAAAATACTTTGATAACCAAGGCCTCACATTTCAGTCAGATGTTTTTCGTTTGTATACAAAGTAATAAAGACAAAAAAATTTAAAGTAAATAATTTGAGTGTTGATATCACTACAGACTTTAATCGCACCCAAATCCGCTGGCGCCCTCCCTCACCCGTATCTCAACAAGGCGTAGACTGAAGAGGCTACACCCGCATGATCTCCCCCTAAGAAGGAATTAGCCTTCTATGTCATTGCCTTTTCGGCGCAATTAGCATCACTTTTAATTTAGTCTAAGTCAAATCCTTTTTTTTTCACGTCATTTTTTTTTTATCCGACAAATGTGTTAGCAGTTTACTGCGATAAATGTTATAATCTAATTATAAAAAAAAATAAATAAATTAAAGTGAAAAATAATGATATTTATTTATTTAATTTATGGTTATATGTATTTATGTTCTTAATATGTATTTAACAGATTAGTGGAATGGAGATTACGTTAATTGTTGGCAAATTATTTAACGCAGAAATGAAAAAGGCTATTTGCGAAGTAGCTAAATGCCGTAATTTTACAAATCTAGCATCACTGCGTTCAGCAGAGACAAACCAGTTATCGATTATTAAGTCAGAGAAAATGATGGGCGATGACTTCTGCTGAATGCGCCCATTGGTTCAGCTGACACAAACGTTGACATCGTTAAAGCACAAAAAAGTTTGTTGTTTACACTTTAGTGAATTGAATATACTGATTTTGGTGGGAAATTATATGAATTCGGAGGTATTGCATTGTACAAGATCGAGGATAAATTCTGCGAAAGACTTTTGCCTTGCTGGTTGATTTCTTCAACATCAAGGTCATGCGCAAGTTAAACAGATTTCAATAATTCACGAAACCCAGATTGCCCATAAGTGAGAAGATAGGAATGTATTGCTTGACAGTCTTCAGATCTGATGGCTTATTGTCTTCTGCAAGGCGTAATAATGCCAATTTGTATTGGTCCAACGCATCTTTACTCCTCTTCACTATTTGTTGATAATTTTTTTCCTTGAATTAAATTACACAGGGTTGGCCATCTGGTGGAACACTATAACTTGTGTTTGCAGCGTCAATCTTAAGGGATTTTTGCTATTGAGCATGACACACCAATTGAGCGCGCTGAAATTGTTCAAATATACACTTAAAAAACTTCTCAATA
Organism: Cacoxenus indagator; assembly: GCA_035041755.1. NCBI lineage: Eukaryota > Metazoa > Arthropoda > Insecta > Diptera > Drosophilidae > Cacoxenus > Cacoxenus indagator. Next base: position 1,183,314 of record JAWNKX010000067.1, read on the forward strand.
ATGAAAACTCAACGTGCATGGAGAAAAAAATAAAAATATGAAAAGTGCGCCGTCGAAGAACAAAATAATCCACCTAATATGGGCCACCCTGTATTTCAACTCGTACCTACAATTAAGTGTTAGCAAATAATGCATGCGCAATTAAATATTATAGGCCTTAAGGCATACGACAACTGTGAATTATCAAAAATTTCGTGACTTAAAAAAAATTAGAAAAAAAAACAATCACTTCTTACAATAATAAGTCCTCCACAGCAATCGTGCTACAACGACAATGCTGTCATCGCAACTTATTACGAAGAAGGGGTAACATTTACAATATCTCGGTAAATCAGTTGCCATAGCCAACCACTGGGTCAGCTCAGCTGGAACTCATGTGAATAAAATCATTTTAATTGCGGAGCTGAATTGATCAAAGTTTGAAGGTTGTTTGTGTGACGACTTAATTTGGTTGTTAGCAAGTGGGTATCATAGCATAGCGATAGCTTGGAAATAAAACACCAACCGTGAAAAGGCGTGGCCCGGCGAGAAGAAAAAAGTATATATTTATTAAAATTGCCGCCAGCGGACGTGTTGAAAACGCCCAACGGCAGACGACATTTAATGGAATTGCAAATGTAATGGAAGTAACAAAAAATAAATAAATGCATAATAATAAAATAATAATAATAGAAATAAAACGGTTTGGGTCCAACAATGCCAATATATATTATATTAAGAGACTGCGACGGTAGTTAGGTGTGAAAATTACAGGTTAGACGACATTTAAGAGCAATTTGCGAAAGTGACTGCTTAATTTGCAAGAGGGGGACTGAAAGTGACTTCTTTAATAGGTTGCATTGTAAAAATACCCAGCTGTGCTACAATAGACTGTTTTATTTGCTGCGTGAAAGTATACTGTGATCGTATTATATGAAGGAAGGTTTCATAAATCACAAACAACTCGTGAAATGCACCGAGCCGTGAAATTGAAGCTTAGCGAGCAAATGCCAACATGCTAACTTTCACTTCGCCTTGGCTTTTGTATTTTGACAGATTCCTCTGTGTATTTTCATCTCTCGTTTACCACACTGACTGTAAATTATGTTGATGGAACGAAAATTAACACAATTCGTTGGAAATCCCAGAGGCATACAAATAATAGAAAAGATAAATTAAAGAAGAAATCATATTATAAATGCAAAGCACTTGACCCATTTATAAGTATTTGATCTTATTCTATTCCACTTTATATGAAAACCATTAAAATCCCGTTTCAAGAAATTCCAATGCTCCAGCAACGAAGCAAGTTTATCTGCGCTCACATCGTTGCGGTTTAAAATTACCAATTTTCAACCGCATAAATTGCTATTTAACTTGTTACCGTCTGATTTTTGCGAAACTCCAGTACGGAAGCACAGAGCAACGGCACGAATCCAAGCGCAACGAAACCAACCCCGAGACAAACACCCCACTTATCACATTAAGACTTGACGTTACTCCGATGACGATGATCCTTCTTTCGATAATAATGATGATGATGATGTGTGATGTTTTTTGTACTCCCCACTTAGCAAATCTTCACCACCAAACAGGACATAGATAAACCAAAGCCAATAGGTAGGGTAGGGTGAGAACACACTGTTACAGCAACACAATCCAACCGAGTCAGTCAAAACAAAATCAAGATAAAAGCGAAATTCAATCTGTCAAAAATAGATTACAGACCAATTATGTGCTCTTTAAAGGCACTGCACAGAACCCCAATCTAAATCAGTGCCATTTCATCTTTCTGTGCTTGGGCTGGTATTCAGCTCGACTCGACTCGACTGGGCTCAACTCGATTCTACTGAGACTCGGCTCGGTCCTTTTGACGGTAGTCAGTATTGCCATCAGGCGCAATTTTGCTGTGTGTTGTTATCACCCCTCTGGCTTCTAACTCTGCTGTAGTTAGTTGTACTCGTACTGCCAGCTCTGAGGTCTGGAATGGACTTACAACGACGCCCAGCTGTGCGGCGTGTAATTGCGCTCGTTGAATTTTGCTAAAGTTGTTTGTTTGATATTCGGGTGGTGGTGGTGGTGTGGGATGTGAGAGTAGAGTGGTGTGTTTAGTGAGTATTCATTTAATTGACACCAGGCCAGACTATGTAATGGCTGCAGTGGGTTCAAACATACAATATGTATTGGCAGTGAATATTTATTTTACTACGTAAAACCAAAGCTCAGTTTAGTGACATTGTTTTGATTATAATATCATAGGATGAGGACAGAGAAATTCATTGTTTTTTAGTTGGTCATTTTAAGTACTCCATAATACTTAAATTATTGGTCACACGTATTCACGCTTGAGCTTAGTAGAAGTGTGTTATTCCCTCAAATGAAACAAATGACCTATGCCAATTTTTGATTGGTTAGTTCATTTATAAGATAAATTGTGTTAAGCATGAATGTCAATAAAGGAAAAATTCTGTATATTTTACAATTTTTATTATTTTTGTTTTGTTTTAATAACAAATGCAAGCAAGGCGGCTGAAATTATGACCAAAGGTCTATGACCTCGATACTGTTTCAGCTCATTATGCGCAATTTTGGTTTCAGAGGTTCCGTTCCGGAAACTTCGACGTGCAAGATGCACGTCGTACAGAGAGACCCGTCCTCTAAAATTGCGCTAAAATGGTGAAACTGATTGAAGCAGACCGGCATGTTAGCAGTCGACGCATTGCCCAAGAGCTTTCAATTCCAAACAGTTCTAAACAAGTCTTTCTGTGCGACAAAATAAAAAATCATTCTCTTGAGTGCTGCAAAAATCGACTGTCCAAGTTTTTTACCAGCAAGGACAGTCTTCTATATAAATAAAATTCGATGTATGTCTGACTGTCTGTGTGTATGTTTGTCTGTCTGTCCGCTATACACGTTGAAACCGCTGGACCGATTTTGATGACATATTCAGGGAAACTTTAGAATAGAATATTTGTATGAAATCATTATTGCTATATCAGTTTCCCGTTGAAAAGTATGTTAAATTCGAAAAATAAAGTAGAATTAACTCAAATCGAAAGTTTAGTTCGCAATATTTGTCGTTCACTAAAAACGTTTTTTTTTCTTCATGCGATGTTACTTAAAGGAAATTTCAAAAGTCACGAAGCTCTCATTCTCATAGCTTCAATAAAGCAAATTTCGTTTTAACACACCATTGATATATTTGATTTATGTACTTGTATTGAATTTTTTTTGCTTTGCTAATACCGGAAAGAGCAGAACAACGTGTGGCTATGCTAGTATTAAATAAAATTTGAAAATAGAATAAAAATAATGGATTTCTTTTCTTCAACCCAATATATTGAAGATATCTGACTTCATAGCTTATTAAATAAGTATTTTTATCAGTAATTATTACTTCGATAGGGAATATCAATGGGAAACTTATGGTTAATATCAAGGAGACTAAATGGAATAATCAGAGAGTCAGCAGGAGATAAAGCCTTGTGATCATGAAATACAGCTGTTAAGAGTCTATCCAGAGTATACTTCATTTACGACGGAAGTTGTGAGCTGCTTGAACCAGTTACAGAGTAAACATTGCTTTTCACTCCCAATAAGTTTTGCTCCTTGCATGGGCTTCTATGAGTGTTAGGTGCTCCAAACGAAAGGTATCGAAAAAATAATTTCTTATTTCCCAATATCTGTTACATGGAAACACGCGTGTTTTGAATACTATTTTTGTTGTTGCTTGCACACAATATATTTTATCTCTGTTTCTCTCCTTATTTGTTTCAAACCTTCGCTGCGCACACAAATCGCTTCATTTCTTATGTGGCATACACTCTCCTCAAATATATGTAATCTTTAACAGTAGACTGCGGCAGCAAACTAAAGCTTGGACGACATAAACAATTTTTAAGATTTGGCTTTAGAATGGGACCGTAATCCCTAAAGAGAACCCCGAAAACTATGCTTGATTGTAGATCATCCATTTAGAAGAACTTCTATATCTATATATCTATTTATTTATCTATATAACTATCTATCTATATACATACATAAACTCGTCGGGCGATTGTTTGTTAGAAACGGGTGTTTCTAACAAACAATAAGGGCTATCAAGCTCAAATTTTTACCATGGGTTCGGATGAGCTTTCACCTGTTCGAGCTTATTTTGGACCCGGTAAGTGACCTTGGGGTGGAGTGTTTTCTATTATTCAGGATTACGTATATATAGAGTACACAGAGTACTCATTCAAAATTTTATAGAATCTTTTGATCTGTTTCAAAGTAAAATCAATCTGTTCCGCTTTGTGATGCATATTGTAAGTAACTTATGCCCTTTTTGTTTACAGTATTAATATCACGCTTTGTCATTCACCATTCCCCAACACAGTTTTAAATGCATTGCGATATATATAGATTGTACGTAAAATAAAAATGTTTGGAGATTTTGAACAATACACAACTGTTTAATTAATTTGTTACCTATCAATACTAACAAACGTTTTTTGGTGGCAAAACAACGTTTGCCGGGTCTTGCTAGTATATATATATATATATATATATATATATTGTAATAAAGTCGTTATTTGTAAAAGTAAAATGTGCACAGGATCTCAAAAAACATTTGCAATCTAAAAAATCGCAAAGTCTTCAATTAGTGTTTTGGTGTAATCATCAGTTTGTGATATAAGCTTTGAGTTCTATTTATGTACTGCGGTGTGGACTAAGTTCTATTGTTTGTGGATGTTATCGCGGTGAGACGCTGGAAGGAGGCGTCCGCAACTGGAGGCTGAAGTGGCGCTCTTTAAATCTGGTGATGGGATATGAAGTGCCCAGGCGTCTGTCAAGTCTATTTTGATGGTCATGAGCATATCATTCTATTTGCTGGAGAAGAAAGAGATTTGCTCTGTTACAACGGCTTTGCCTTGACGGTGGTTACGTGGTGTACTGTATATTCTGTACTGTATTATTCTGGTTGAAATTCTCCTCCGTATATCGGGGCTAAAAAAATAAACATCTAGCGACGTGCGAGTTGACCTCACTTGGAATATATTTTCGGTTTTTTTTTTATTCTGTTGAAAACTCACTTAACCAAACCGAACGACATATTCAATCACATCCACTCACTTCGTTTTGGTTAAGCTAGTAACTGATACAAGGCTCGCTTAATAAGTCACTCAATCATGAAGATTTTTCACTGAATTTTTTTGAGTGACTTCAAGAAATGCTGTAAATGTTCACTTTTATAATTTACCACATGATATTCAGACCATAGTAGAGTGTGCATACGTAGTAGCACTTGGCTTAAGCATAACTGCTAAGCGTGCCTTATGCTTTGCAAATTTTTATATACAGGGTTGGCCATATTCGACGATAAGATCTGGTAACTCTGTTACTTTTGACAGGGTTGTCAGATCGAGGAATCACGGAATTTTATTCCATGGAGCAGTACATGCTACGTGAACGCTCTCAGATTGCTGGAATTTACACAAAACAGGTGAATTGTGAAAACTCCACGTGCATGGAGAAAAATAAATAACGTGAAAACTGCACCTTCCGCGACCACATTGTGTCATTTGTATGAAAGATTTTAAACTGGTGAGGCAATTACTAATCCCAAGCGTCCAAATAAAATGCGACCAGGGCGATCGGATGATAATATCGCACTCGTACGGGCCAGTGTTCAGAGTTCTCCTACAAACATCTCAATCACGTCGATCTGAGCAGTTGGACATAAAACGAACCACTTTACGTCGCGCATTGCATCATGATTTGCATTTGTTGTTGTTCCCATACAAAATTAAAAAAATCATCATGAGCAATGAAGCTCATATCACGTTAACCGGAGCCGTAAACAAACAAACAAACAAACAAAATTATCGGTTCTATGGTACTGAAAATCCTCAAATCATTCACGAGGTACTTTTGTTTGTGCTGATATGATCGTTGGTCCGTTCTTATTGAAGATAAAGCTGGCAAAACGGTTACTGTCAATCAGGAGCGTTATCGCGATATGGTAACTGATATTTTGATGCCAATTGTTCGTGATAATGTTATGGAGCACTTCTAGTTTCAACAAGATGGCGCTTAACACACAGGTCGAGCCATTATCGCCGTACAGCCTCAAGGCGTTCATTTAAGAGAAAATATTTAAAGAATGATATACACAAATCTCCTTGAATCATGTTAAATGATTTTTAAAGTGAACAGCAAAAAAAGTGTTTATTCCCATGATTGGAAAAAAAAAAACATCGTCGAATTTTGCTAACCCTGTATATACACTCATGTAAATACTTACAGCTTACAATGGTCGTACGATTATACCATTCGCTGTTACATACATACATATACATACATATTAACCGTTACATATATACTTAGTAATAGGCAGTTAGCGATAACAAGTAAGCAGAACACTCACTGTGAGCGAGTTTTTTTTGTATCTTTAGACAATTAAGAAATGACTCTTAGAGAAGCACTTCTCAAGCAGACACAAATAAATTTGTTATTAATACCAATAAAATACTAATTGTACCATAATAGACTCCTTGTAGGGTTTCCCGAAAACTATAAGTAAAAAACTATTTTCTCTATTTTTTAAAAATTTTAGGCACCATAGTTTCAACGGGGGTGGTCCATTTTCATCTGTTTTCTTAAATCGCTTTAAAACTATTTTATAATTAAAAAATAATAATTTGAGACCTTTTCAATAAGCCCTTTCACTCATATATCTCACAACTTAATCGGTCCAGTTGATTCAGAACAAAAGAGTGACAGTAAGAGTGGGCCAGACAGACATACGAGTGACTTTATAATGGTTCCGATTTTTACTCAAACGTACGGACCCTAAAGAAAGAATGTTATCTGGTTTTATTCCGAAATTCTGTGATTGCAATCCGTAATCTATTTTATAGACCTTTAGCTCAAGGACTATGGTAAATATATATGTTTAAATCTGAATAGATTACTGGTCTTTCATTTAGACCACTTATTCAGGAAGTCACCCGTCATAGCTTCATTAAATGGAACAATATTTCTTTTGTTTTGTTCATGATGACCAATCAACAAGAAAAGCACGAAAAAATCAGAGTAAAAGTTAAACAAACAAAAGCCAACAAGAAGCACATTGAATGCCAGTTAAGAAGAGTATGAGTAGACGGGTTGGCACGACCGAGTGTGCGAGACATATTTTAAAAAAATCTTATTAGCGACGGAAGGAATCGGGAATACGTAAAGCGAGTTGTTTCGCTTTATTCATCTAGCAAAGCACTACCTTTCTTGCGTACTTATCAAATTCAGTTCAGTTCATTTGTTGTTGGGTTCTATTCTCTTCAGTTGAGTTCAATTTTGTGGCATTAGAAGTCCGCCTGTGCTTGTGCTTTGTCTGCTTGCAAAGAACCATTTAAGGGTGATAATCGCTGTTTCAGGGTGAAAATTTTGAATGGAAAGGAGGGGCCAGATTAAAAGTGCATTTAATAATAGAGTGTCGTGCAGAAGGGGACTATAGACTAACAACATGTTACAGCAGCAGCTTTCGAACGCTTTAGCACTTTGCTCGGGGGAATTCGTAAGTATTTTCAGGAGTGTGAGTGTGCTTTGGAGTGGATTATAGTGAACCCCGGTGAAGTTCAGCTAAATGTCTCAATAATAGCAGCGGGAATTCATGCCACCAACAAACCGTCCCACCACGTGAAATTACACATTCATTGCATGTTAAAAAACCTAATGATTCAGAATCACTTGATTGCGTGGGCGGAACTCATCCCCCATCGATTGCAACCCTGCTTGTCGCATTCTCTGCTGTTTGTTATTCGACATATGTTGCGACATCCAATGTGCATTTTCTGCCACATCCACTGCCACTTACACTGGCATTTTCTGTGTCACTGACAATGTGTCCAATTGGAGTCTGACTTATGCTTCAATAACGTGCAAACTTGTTATAATTCTTGCGGTTACCACAGCGCCGCGCCTGTTGTCAATATTGCCCATCCTTACATATCCTTGCATACGTCCATTTCCAGCTCTCTTTGCTCCGTTCTCTATATTAACAAATTTATTTAGACAAAGTTTTCTTCTGGCAGACGAAGATGACTTTGGGGTTCTCTTTCACCGCGTTGTATACTTGGTCAATTAATTTCTCTGATTGGACGTTTGCTGGATAAGACTATCAGTATCATCATCGTCGCAGTTGTTGTGGTTCTATTGTAATGCATTATTTGAACGCCATTGTTGAATTTCGAAATTAATTAATTTGACTATTTGACCCTCTTGATGATTTTCTGGTGTTCTATGTGCTTTGATTTCTTGTTGCGTTTTCAATTACATAATAAGTACAGACAATGAAGTTCTTTGCCATAATAATAAATTTATTTATTTACTTATGGACAGTTTTAATGCAAGGTCAAATTACAGATAAATTTAAACAAAGCTAGAGCATCAAGGCCCTAAGCTTAATTACTAATCAAGATATAAACTATAATAGTGATAATAGTAATAGTTATAAGACAGCTATATAATTAATAATAATACTATATGTATGTGGATATGTGCAATGTAGTATTAGAACTTATAAACTACTTTTATTAATAATATTTATATTTGATTTCATAATAGGAAACTAATGAGCTTGGGTAAATTATCTTTGGAAGAATTGAAGAGGATTGTTTGTTTATTTACTGTCATGGTTTTGTTGTCGCAAATTACTATCGATTTGGGTAGGTATAAGGTGACGCATCTTTACTCCTCAAAGTTTAGAGTGGAACTGAAGAATAAAATACTCCCGTCTGTTAAAGGTAAACGTTATCAATATGTTATTTTATATTATATACCTTATATATGTTTCATTACTATAATTGCCAAGGGTAGTCAGGCTGGTATAATACCTAGTAGAATACCTAAGCTGGCGTAAAGTCAGTCTAAGACCAATTTGAATCTATGTGATTTCACAATTTAATTACAATTGCAACCTCAACTCCTACCCCACACGGGTAGGTAAATAAACGTACCCAGGCTACACATTTTTCAGAAACAGTACACTCATATCACCGGATAACCTATACCACACATTAACAAACTTGCTGTCAACTTACGGAACAACTCTCAAATGCACTTGAGACAGTGGATATTATATTCCTACATTAATTTGTTATAATATAAATATAGGTTATGTAGAACAGCTGGCAGCAGAAGCAGAATGAATTGGGGAAAAATCGTTTGAAATTTTAAAAAGTAAAAAGTTCAATGGAATAGCAATCCATGTACTCGTCACTTATCACTCGTCAAACTTATTCATATAATAATATCTTGTCAATTATGTAATTCATCACAGGGAAAAGCTGCTGTAAGTGTGCGCTGATTCAGCAACAACATTTCGTGCAGTGTCCGCTAAGCAAAGAAAATCGATTCTTCGAATATAATCGTTGATCCCACACTATAATTATTTGCTAAAAATTTTGGAAACTGTCCACATATGTATCATCTCGCCAAAAAATACTTGGCTGCTATTAGTAGTTTTGTTCCGTCTGAGCAAATGTTCTCTGGAGCTGGTTGTATATTAAACCAGCAAAAAATAGACTACCTCCAGACAAGTTGGATAAGGTATTGTTTATGCAGAGTATAGACGAACGTTTATGGCAAACTTGAAATTTTTTTACTGAACTTGAATTCCGGTCATTTTAGCTCTCATATTCTTATTTACTACTAGTGTACCCAGCCACTTGTTGCACAATATTTCATGCTGTTTTGTTTGCATCCATGAAACTCTTGGTCAAAGGAATTCTCCAATTCTATTAATACATTTTTATATGTAAAAAATTCTCTTTTCTTGAGCCATTCATTCCAAGATTTCTTTTTGGTAAATTTTCTTTTTTCGTTATTTTTCATACCGCTTTAAATCTGCATGATGTATACTCTTTGAGAGAAAACAGGAAGTTAGAAATTTTATTCGTGGTTTTACCTCTCTCTAGCCCCATTAATAATGAACATCATATAAAAAAAGAACAAAATGAAGAGCACAATACTTTTGTGAGTACACAACAGAGAGTATGCGTTTGTATGTTTCCAAGCAACCCACAAACACAAAAGCATAGCATAAACAACAACAAAAACGTAGAAAAACTAAATACTGAAAAAAAAGTATAATTAACGATATGAAATGAAAAAAATTAAATAAAATTCTTGCTCTCGTATTCGAATAGAAACGTCGTAAACTTTTCGACGCAATCGGTGAAGAACTTTCGGAGATCCTAGTGAAAAGTTATATTTTTATTAATATAGATTTTATATTTATTTCATAATTACATTTATAATTTCATTCATAACATATCCCAAAGACTTTCCTATACGTTAAAGTTGAATTTAAAAATGCTTTAAAACATCGATTAATAAATATTTTGAATTTTTGGGTTGAAGCGAAAATTGATTGTGCTTAAGAATCAATTATTTAAGAATTTGTTTACATTCCCAGTATCTGCACGAGAGATCTGGAGATCTGGCAACGCTGTTGGTCAACTAGTTGTCGATGGGGCAATTACGTTGAGGTGTTGTTGGTTTAGTTTGGAATGTTCTGAAATGTTCGGCTGAGATGACACACGAATGGATTAAAGTTTGCCTAGAAGTAAATTAAGATAAATAAATGCAAAAAAAATACTGATTTTGGGTTGTTTAATTGAGTTTCTACATTGGCAAACATGAACATTAACATAGTTGTTTTCGAGACTGGACCTTCAATTAGAGCTGGATGAAGAATATCGTGAAATAACTACTTTCATTACGTTACAAAGTCTCTACAAGTACAGAAGGCTATTGTTTGGAGTATATTTAGCACCAGGTATCTTTCAAAGAACTATGGAGAGTATATTGCCCTCGTTTGGGAACACAGTCAGCTTGCTTAATAAAAACCTGAAAGAAGTGTTTGCAGTTTCAAATTGGACTATCTACTATATCCATTTCTATCTATTTCGAACATTTTTTGGTGCATTTGTTCTTTACTGAATGACGAAAGTTTGGCATATTTTATATAAATTTGAAAGCAAACTTAGCGCTTGCTTCGATTACAATTTACTCTCAATGGTCGCCATCAAAAAGGAAATGAAAAATTCTTTGGGTTACAAAACTTTGTCGGCTCCAAAAGCGCAGCACTTTCGTGGTGTTTCATTGTTGAAATTTAGTGAATTGTAATTCCAAAACCCCTTATCCATTTTTCCAATATTTCCTATGTGATGCAAACTGTAATCATAGGTAATATCTTATTGAAATGCAACGAAATTTAAATCAACATACTTTTCGTCGAGATTCAGTAGCATTGAATACGCCTATTTCTACATGTTGCGCTAGTAGACTGAGTAAGTAAAGAACTCTTTGGAGAAATATTATTTTGCCGACTTCAATTCACTCACTATGTCTAATATCTTCGTGTAAGTGCAAGCAATAAGTTAGCAAAGCCTTATCGCAATGGCATGATTATTATTAATACTTTATTATTATTATTATGACTTATTTCGTCCCTTGGTTGAAATTCGGCCACACAGAGAGCTAATTGCCGAACTTATTGCTGAGGTTATTAATTGTGAAGATTTCTTTCTTAAAACACATTAAAATCGTCATCATCATATTGTCTAAAAGTAAGAAGGAGAAACAGAAAATAATGTTCAACCAGAACTGTTTTATTGTGAGCGAGAGCTTCGCAGATCTCTTATGCGCTCTCTATCCTTTGCTCGCCCTCTCAATCTTACTAAATCTCCTTTACTCATACTCTATATCACGCATACTCTTCTTCACTCACAATTGCGATGACTAAAGATTCATCACAAGAATTCTTTGCTAACCAAGTCATCACATTTCAATCAGATGTTTTCCTTTTGTAAACAAATAAAGACGCAATTTTTAAGAAAATAATTTGAATGTTGTTATTAGTTGCTTCGAAAGTGAAATGTAATAATATTTATTTATTTAATTTTTATTTTTTGGCCAGTCCCTTCTAAAATGCATCGGACTTCTATGCCGCTCATTTCTAACGCCGTAATTTTACAAATCTAGCAGCACTGCGTTCAGCAGAGATAAATCAGTAATCGGTTAGCAAGTCAGAGAACAAAGTCAGCGATGACTTCTGATTAACGCGCTGATTTATTTCAAGCTTACGTACTAACAATAATCAACTTACTAAACGCTACCAATTGTTACTCAATAACCATTAAAATTACAAATAATAATAGCAATGTAACAATTATAATAACAAATATACAATATAAATAACATATATAAACAATATAAATTTAATAACTTTATGTTACATGGAACTTTCGTTAAGTTCGTAAGGATGGAGTTTTTTCAGTCTCTTCCTCGGGCGATGAGTTGCTAGAGCCTTAGCAAGTGGATTTGGGTGCAGAGACAGCTGTCATTATAGCTCCTGCTATGGTAATTTATTTGATCACCCAAAAAATGAACATTTAGATCTCTGTGAAGAGACCTGTGGCGGATATAACAGGGGGCACCATTTAACACACGTAAGGCTTTGTTTTGCATCGCTTGAATTTTTTTATATGAGAGGTAGCAGCAGTACCCCATACTTGTATTCCGTATATCCACATAGGAGTGAAAATTGATTTATAAAGAAGCACTTTGCTGCTAAGACGTTGGTTGCTTTTTTCCCTGAGTAGCCAATTAATTTGTTTTATTGTGGTGGTACATTTAGAGTGAATTCTTCTGATATGATGAGTCCAGGTCATTCTGCAATCTAGGTGCATACCTAAATAGCAATAATGAGTACTTTGAAAACATGATTTCCATATATATAACAGCAGGACAGATGTTACTTCTAAGTGTAAACACAACGTTGGTAGATTTCTGATGGTTTATTTCAATGTTCCAGCGCTTCAAACAAATGGCTATGTCATCTAGGAACCTTTGAAAAAGTTGCGCAGCTTGGATAGTACAGCTGGATAAAGCTAATATTACTGTGTCCGCATACGTAGCCACAGACACCAGGCCCGAATTCGGGGACGGCATGTCGCTGGGTTGTGTAGAGCACTGGTCCAAGGACACTCCCTTGAGGAACTCCAGCATTGATTTTTCTAGTGCTTGACTTATCCTCGTTAACCCCACTATAAAGGACCTGTTATGAAGAAAACTCTTCAGGACAGAAAACTGTGGAGCAGGTACAATGCATTTCCAAGCTGTTATATTGCCAGCGCATGTATGATATTTTGTTGTTGCAATTTCACTGTTCTTTAAAAGTCTTTTTAATGTTCTTAGACATAACTTTTTAACAATTAAACCATTTTAGGCACATCTACACAGCTATAGCTTTCCATTGATGTATGTTTCATATTATTACGTTGTGTCTATAATAGTGTTAGCTTGATTTCAAAAACTTAGTTGACGTATTTATATATAGATTATTATACAATACAATGCAATATTTGTTATTAACCCATGCAATTTTATTACAACTTGTTTACGATATGTTTATATAGAGTTATAGTTACATTTGCTAACTTTACAACTAAGAGTTGAATTGTGGATAATTATATATTATTTAAGTAATATCGCTTCACCATACAAATTACATAATTATTTTTATTATTATTATTATAATTATTATTGTTATTATTAATTTATTTATTTTTCGTTTTGTTTGGAATAGTAACTCTGCACTTTGAATCTTCTAAATTCAATTCAAATTCTAAATTCCAATTTCTATCTATTGCGCAAAGAGAACATTAAACCCAAAATGCGCAAAAACGAGGACAGCTGAGGGCGTACTATGTCAGAAAAAGGGCCTTCGATAACAAAGAAGAGAAGGTAGGCCTGTGATTAAATCCATTCAGAATGGCATTTTGATTTTGCCAGTCAGCTTTGATTGATGTCGTTCATCTATAAGAATAATGAATAAAAGTTATCACAGCCTTATTCAAGTGCTTTTGATTATGTTTACTCCCTCAGTCCCCTGTACCGATATTCAATTCATACAAGCAATGAATGGAAGGGGCGAAGACATTTGCGGCAAACGCTTTAAAAATGAGTCCTGCCTTTGGAGTACGAGTTGCTGTGATGAAAAAAGTAACAGCTGCGTCACGGCGGCAATTGTCTGAATAAGAGTTTTGCCACATACCACACAAAAATTAAAAAAAAGGTTTATATATATATATATAAGTAAATGAAAACAAGAACGAGAGGCATCCACATTCAATGGCAAAACTGCAAATGCAAATTTTCTATTGTGTTGAGTTGCGTTAAAAGTAAAATGATTTCGGTTAGACAAAGATTGAGCGTGCCAGGGGGGCGTATAATTACACAACTGAACAAAAAATTACGCGTGTGTGGGTGTGTGCGAGGCTGTGTGTGTCGCAGGTTTTAGCGAAATTAAAAAAACACCGCAATCAAGTTAAAAGCTCGAAAACGACAAAATGTGGCCAAGAAGACTCACGGCCTACTTAGGTTTGTCTCAGGACAACGGATCTCAAGTGTTTATTGTTGCGCGCGCGCATTAGTCTAGCGGAAATGTTAAAGCGTCCGTTGTGTCTACGGCTACCTGGAGACGTGCAATAAGCAAAGTGCCAAGCCACAAGGCGACCACTTTCGCGCCACTTTTCGCTATCATTAAGTAAATAGAAAGAAAGCCACAGTTGAATAAGACCTTCACACGACGTTTCTGCGGCTGCTGACATCATTTGGCCAATCTGAGAGCGTCTTACTGATTAAAATGTGCAAAAATGCAATTGGCAACAATGTACCGCAATGTGAATGCTGCAATATTTCTTAGCCTATGCACACATACTGGGACCCTCCTATCCCTCTTTCTGATTCACTCACACCATTTTGTGTCAAGCAAATTGCGCTTGTTTTCGTGCTAAAGCAACTGAAAAACCACTTTGGCCAAATTGACAAGCGACTGCCTCAGACCCCGACTTAGCTTGAGTGTCCTTCGCAGATCTCAATACAAGCCACGTAGATACTGACACTGCTACACATAGATAACATTCACGCACGCAGTGAAACGATACAAGATGAACGCCATGGGTTGGTTACCTTCTCAGTATGCGTGTTTGGTAAAAAGCTTTATTCTAAAACCGTGTCTGTAAAGCCGTCATAGAATTCAGATACACAGCGTATCCAACACAGTTGTTGAATCAACTTCAACGCCCATGCCGTTTCCCTTGACATCATCAAGCTGAGAGTGCGAATTCTTCACTTCAATATGCGTTTTTGCCGCTTTGTCCCATTTCCAGTTTGTGCATTTTTTACACTCTCAAATCCATTAAAAATTGCGCTCAAAGTTGTTGTGGGCGTTGGGCGTTACGCTGGGCGTGTAGCAGTCGGAAGAGCAGCGGTAATCCTGGCAAACAATGCAGCGCTGTCATAATAGATTCAGCACGGCAAAGCCTCCGCGCATCGAAAAAAGAGGCGCAGAAAGAAAGCGAGAAAAGCGTACAAAAAGAAAAATAATCGCGCTTTTTCTCCTTGTTGGTCTTTGTCCTTTTTTGTTGTTCGCTTGCGCGACTGCTGTTCCTTGTTTATAGCTCCTGCTGCCGCTGTGCCAGGACTGCGAAAATCCTGCGAGGCCCTTTGGCGAATTGGTGTAATTTTCTTGTCATTCGCTGCCAATTCATTTGGATGCTCTTTCAAAGCGCTTTGCTTGAATATTTTTTTATTTATTTATTTTTTTTGTTTTTTGTGAATTACTTGTCGCGCATTGTTTTATATGGTGTCCTGCCTGTCGGCGTTTGAGGCAGTGCGGCGGTTGCGCTAGAATACTGAAATTTTAATAAGCTAGGAACGATACTTATTGCGAGCAGTTGTTTGAACTATGAGAACGCGTAGTTTAGCAATTTCTATGAACTGGAAACTTAGATAGATTGGTTTATAAAAATCCGATCAACGCGACTAAGGAACATTTCACTTGCAGTTTACATCTTCATTCTATACATATCCCGAGTAGCAACTGGGCGCTTGCTAGGCTTATATAATTATTTGCGGGTGAAATAAAAATAAGAAATTTCTTTCATTTCGATTTTCACATATGTTGCGCCCTTTGATTAGTACTCCTAATAAATAATCCTTTTAAAACGAGTAGTGGTATTGCAGAAAGACTAATGGAATATGTTTATTAATTAAAAACCATGAAAAGCACCCAGGCAAGAAACTAGGAAAAAGAATGAAACTAAACCCGACTAAAAATCTACAAAAAATTGTCATTAAATTCGCATTTCATGCAAAAAGTGGCGAAAAAAGCGCCGAATGAATATGAATTATTATTGGTCTGTCAAGCGTACAAAGCCAGTCGGAAACTGAACTAAAAATTAAAAAAAAAGCAGATTAAAAGTTATAACGAAAAACCATTTTTTGGCATATGTCAACGAATGGTATAAATGAATATGGAATGCACACCTAGTGAACGAATTCAGGGCTGCACCGCCCGCAAAGAATGAATGGGACAGAACTCTAAATAATTTTTAGGCTCAGTGAACGGAAGGACACCAAAGTCAAAGCTGCACTTTTTATACATACATATTACTTGTTTTGTATGACGTTCTGTTACCTTCTAACATGGCTCAATTTGGCGTCTATCAAAGCTGGTTGTTCATAAATCAAATGAATATTCAACCGAACAGCTTTTCATCGCACCGGTACCCAAAAAAAAACCCGAAGAATCGTGTATTCTCATGGAGCAACTTCACATTTTTTTTTTCAAACAACAACTATGTAAGTCCACCTAACC